>WUAM01000431.1:27871446-27895023 GCA_024336885.1 Actenoides hombroni
GTCAGTGCTCTACCGCAATGCGAATGAATGGAAACTTTAGGTGACGCTTCATGAAGTCCTTTGCTTTCCTCTTGCTTTGAAGCCATACTCCTCATCCTATCACAACAAGCCCTTGTAAAAAGTCTCTCCCCAGCATTCTCGTAGGCCCCCTTCAGATACCAGAAGGCCGCAATAAAGTGTCCCCAGAGTCTTCTCTTCTCAAGGCTGAACAGCCCCAAATCTCTCAGCCTTTCTTCACAGGAGAGGTGTTCCAGCCTTCTGACCATTTTTGTGGCCCTCCTCTGGACTCGCTCCAACAAGCCCATGTGCTTCTTGTGTTGGGGGCTCCAGAGCTGGGTGCAGTACTCCAGGTGGGGTCTCACAAGAGCAGAGTAGAGGGGCAGAATCATCTCCCTTGATCTGCTGGCCACACTTCTTTTGATGCAGCCCAGGATACAGTTGGTCTTCTGGGCTGCACTTGCACATTGTTGGCTCATGTTGAGCTTTTCATCAAACAGCATCCCCAAGTCTTTCTCCTCAGGACTGCTCTCAATCCAGGACTCTCTTCAGGACTCTCTCAGTTTGAGAATGCCACCTGAGGATAAATGGTTCTTTTATTTACAGGGCTTATGTACTTCCATGCATATATGTGAGGCATATGGAAAGTGATTGCCTGTAAAGCCTGGAGGTCAGAGATACGCGTAAAGAGATTTCTCTTGCTGCTAAAAGTAATTTCTTTTTCTGGTAAGCACAAGCTTGTTTAAGTGGTCTGCTTCCTGGATACTTCTGACATTAGAGTTGCTGAAAAGTATTATGATAGTTAAATGTATGCTATATAGGGCATTTCGTACCTGCAAGTACATCTTGTAATAGGCATTCAGCTAAAGAATAAAAAGAAAGTGTTTCATTCTGACCCGCTTATTGAATGTGGGCTGGTTTCTTGTCTTCTACTCCTGTTGACTTAAGAAGTTGATGGTCTTTTTTTTCAGTTACAATTCATAAGTCTCAGGGTCCTTGTGCACTGAAATCTGCAGAAAAACTAGCATCTTAAGGTAATTGTCTGTACAGTGAAGCTTTGATACTGACCTTGACCTCTTCATTGTTAGATGTGAGATAGTCATATTTTGTTCCAACTCTGCTCGTTGTTCGAGCATTCAGTTTTGTTGGAAACTATGTGAAAACCAATGGCTTTGGCATTGATGATGGAAAATATTTCTCCTCACTAGCACTGGAATTTGTTCAATTGCCTGGATACTAGGGCTACCTCTATAACCAGTGGAGAGAGACATGTTCCTGTACAGGGGTAATTTGTGTCCTTGTTGTGTAATAAAGAATACCACATGAGTTGTTCATCTGCCTCATTTCTGTGTGGCCAAAACTAGGTGAAATGAATCCCACATGAGTGTTTTCTACAGCACCAGTTGCTAAGTGGTGAGATGAACCTTAAAGTTCTGCCACTATTATACATCATTAGGGTAGAGCAGCACCCACCCTATTGAGCAATGCTAGGCTTGCTAGTTTGGGCTCTACAGTGGCACTGCTGGCACATGAGGCAGAGAGGAGGACACTGAGGAAGAAGAGGTGGTTGGTGGTGCCTCAAGAAGGAGTCTGATGGGTCAGGAGATGCAGACCCCAGGAGGCAGACCCTGGGTGAGGGTGCAGGCCAAAGAGGATGGTAAAGACTGGTGTTTAATACCTTCTTTTGCAAAGTGTATGGCTTCCTATGCTGAACACCAAATATCTGTCTACAGACAGACTTCTTGGCTTGCTTCCCATATCTTTTTATGCAGCCACAGTTTACCCAGCAAATATTAATATGAAGCAAATTTTAAATTGGCTGTCAGAAAACACTCTCAGCAGAAGCTGGAGTGTAAGTATTAGTGCCTTCTTCCATGGCTGAACTGAGCAGAAAAGGTCTCAGGGTATCTGTGAAGCAATTGCAGCAAAGCAGCAGTCCTCAGATTGGAAGCCTTAAAAACATACAACATTTTGAGGGAAACTCTTCTGACCATAATATCTGAATAGCTGCAGTCTATGGGGAAGACATAAGCAGAATAGGAAGGAAGACTGGTAAGCTGATAAGTGTTCAGAGGCTGCTGAGAAGAATAGTGCATTTTTTTTTTCTCATTGTCTGTGGTAGATGGGATGAAAAGCAACATGCTCCAATTGCACCATGGGAGATTCAGGATAGATAGTGAATAAAGCTTTCTGTTGCTGAAGGAAATGAAGCAGGGAAATAGACTGTCTGAGGAAGATGAAGCATTTCCATCACTGGACGACTTTAAGAACAGCTTGAACAAACATTTATCAGAAGTGACATGGCTGTGACCATGCCTTGATGGTAGGGAATGGATGAGGCCCTTCCAGCCTTATGATCTGCTGGCTGTCTGAGATGGATTATCTACTATGGACAAGTCTGTTGACATCAATACCACAGCAATGTGTTTGTCAGACTGTTAGGCCACTGCGAGTACAAACAGCAAGCCTATAGACATGAGTTTAACATTTCATGTTAATTGGGGTTAATTTCCTAAAATGAAGTGAGGGATTGGGAAATCTGTTTAGGAAGCCTATTTTAAAAGGTCTGAGTATAATACTTGCTGCTTCTAATATTGCAGACTGGGTCATAGAGCACTACCCTTTCTAAAGAACTAGTGGGGGGTGTTATTTTTGAAGTGTGACTTATTCTTGATTCAGGTAGAACCTGAGTGATTTAAGACAGACCTGTGTGAATTACAGCATCTTCTTGACATTGCCCTGTGCATGGTGTCCCTTCCCAGCGTGATCCATATGCTTCCCTTCCCAGTTCTCCCTGTCTTGCTGGGCTTTCGATCAGAGCCTCAAGTGACATGATATATGTCTCTTACAGGAGCCATGTGCACCAAAGCTGCGTCCATGGTGATCGGCTGACTGCTCAAGGGCTGTTCGCAGCGTCCAGTCTGCTTCCACCTGCTCAGCATCTGCTTTCTGCTGTTTCCCCACTGTGTGTGAAACGCATGGTTTGATCACGGTAGTCTAGGCAGTCTCCTCAGCTCTGGCTGGATTTGTAGCTAGTACCATCTGGCCTTCAGACACCAAAACCTGTCCTTGACAGCATCACATGGGAAATTGTAACACAGTTAGTCTCCTAATGACCAATGTGATTGCTGGGACAGCAAAAGAGTGGTAAAAATGTTGGTAAAATCAGCAAGTGTCATCAGCATTGCACCCTAGGTGTCAGTATAGGTACATGTCTTAGAGAAAAAACAGGGCTCCAGAGAATGCCAGGAATGTATTTGCAGGTTATGTTGATGTGTGTAAATTGTGGCAGTGAGTGGTGGGGTCTCAAGTGTATGAAGAAATTATTCCTCCCATGATCACAGTAAACACTACTTCTCTTTGAGGGATACTGGGTAAGATAGATGTGTCCAGTCAATGGCTCCAAAGTAATCGGGCATACTGCTTGCATGGGAGGGGGTGGTAAGGTCTCGGCTGGGACAGGGTGGGCACGAGGTGGAGAGGCAGCAGATGACAGTATAACTTGTAGGCTTCCGTTATAAGGATGGCCACCATGAACTTCCTGATGGTTAGCTCCCAATATGGGGCAGGGGGAATAGGATATGGATGCGACCAGTTTTCAGAGGAGAGCAATTACCCGTATCTGTACAGGGATTGAGGGCTGGACATTGGTGAACTGCTACTACAAAGCTGATGGCTGCTCTGGGCTGAGGACCGTGGAGAGCTACATCCTCAAATTAGGTGCCTAGCACTCTCACAAATCAGAAGAATAGGACAGTTCCAACAGGGTGCTTGTTATGTGTCCATAATGGTCAAGACATAGCAGGCCTACAGCTCACAGCAGCAGCTCCTGGCAACAGGACATACTTACTGGTGTGTGAAAGACTGTCTGTTGCTGATGTCAGTGCTGGGGCTCCAGCTCCTAAGATACCTCTGGGATATCTGCAGTACAGAGGACAGAGAGCACTGTGGCATGACCCCATGTGCCTGGTGTGTACAAGGATCTCCTGATGCTTTTCTCTCCCTTCTTGAGCAGGTAAGGGAGGCCAACACAGCACCTGTGGGTGCGCAGGAGCCTCTGGCTGAAGATGAGATAAGAATAGTGTCTTGTCCCACTTAGTGGACAATAAGGGAGGTGAATTGTTGTGATCTCCCAAAAGAGGCTGTCATGCAGGGCCACAGAGGTGGCAGAGTCACAACAGTGACCCAGAGGAACAATGCAAAACAATTTATTGGTTTTCCATAATAATAATCAATAAACTGTGTGGGTAAAGGTGTTTTAAAGGTGCAATAGAGGTTATTTTCTTATCAATTATTTTAAGGTGCAACTAAATACCAAGGAGAAGAAATGAAAAGTGAGTAAAAAGAGGAGGAAAGGAAAAGACGGGGGAGAGAGAGAGAGAGAGTAAGATAGAAGATCTCACCACCCTGGATCCAATGATGTCTCATGGGATCAATCCAGATCTTGAGTTCTTCAGTGGTGGGTGTACACAGATCAACATTTTCCTGTCTCTTTATACACCTGGGCTATAGGTGGCATCCCCCCTCCCCCGCAGAGGAAACCCAGAGAGGTGGTGCTAATTTCTGTGAGTCCCTTCTGGTGCAGTGTCCACTGTAGATCTTCCCTTGGCTCAGTCCCAGTGGCTAACAGAAGAAATTAGCTCAGAGAAAAGACACTGTCCAGTATTGTTAATTTATCTATGAGGAGCCAGGGGAGGATGGCAGAGCTGTTGAGGGCTAATGAGAGACATTGACAACTCCACCCTCCAGGCAGGCCTTGCTCATTCTCTGTCTAGGAGGTTTAAGACATCAGTAGTTGGACTCTTACAGATAGCAACCTAGCTGGAGTGCTAAAACCGCCTGTGAGTTAGCTGCTGTGACTGATATTGTCTTGTCTGTCCAGCAGTGTCGATGTGGTCAGGACAACCTGACAGAGCAGTGAAGTCATGGTCTTGGAGACTAATCCTCTAACCATGCTGCTGCTCAGAGCACTGGTGCTTCCCCATCATGCAGCTGTGCAAACCAGGCTATCCTGGAGAGCAGCTGCATGAGGCTGCACCTCACACATGGATTCATGGCTATTGCCAAGGCAACGAGTTTCCACCACATTTGCATTTCCTTTCTCTGCCTATAGACCAAAGGATGTTTTTATGCAGTCCATTATCAAATATTTCAACAATACAGATACACTATAAGTTAAAAAAAAAAAAAGAACAAACTTCAAGGAAAATGGTGTTAACAGAGCCACGTGTAGCACATGAGCTTCTGAACAGGGAAACTGTATTGCCTTGGCTGCAACAAACAAATGTGTATGTGAAGCTGCCCACAGATAAGAGGGGAGTCCAAGCTCCCATTGGAGCCAGTGAGAATCTAGGGCTTAGTTCATTTGCCCACAGGTAGGCATCTAGTGATACCTGAGGTGCCTTAAAGTGTCCTGCTGTTGCTTTGCAAAGGTACAGATCTGTGAGGCCTGTGTCATGCCTGGGTGCAGGTGTCTCTTCCAGGATGAAATGAATCACAGCCCCTGACTGCTGGCTGGAATGGGAGCAGTCAAACCCAGCACACATGTAGGTACTTCTCAGTATACATCTAAATAAGGGTGTCTTCATACGCAGCCAGATCCCTCTCTGTCTGTCTCCATTCCAGACATGCCCCAATATCTTTCCTGTGCTCCCGATCTCAGCCTCGTTAGGCTGGGAATGTGATGTAGCCTCAAACATTTGGGATTTCAGTTCACTTTGCACCTGCTGGCAAAAAGCAACTGATCTCTACCTGCTTTCCTTTTTAAGCAGAGGGTTATGAGAAATAATCAGAACTTTCATTTTTGTCTTAAGAAAAAAAAGTGTTCACGAATTGGGCATGAAAAAGCTTTGGATCATTGAAGTCTCTATACCTCAGAAAGCCAAGCACTTCATTTCCTCTTCTAGCAAGAAAATGAGCTTCGGGTAAGGCTTAATGTAGCAATTATGTTGGCACAAATTAGAAGAAGTAGCAAAGCTACTGAGCCAATGAGAGGTGTTACAGCTATGGAAGCTTTCGATTTTTCCTCTTTAATTAATGTGGCTTGTCAAGATGCTTACTTGTCAATCACTTTACATAAAGTGGTAGATAGGTTAAATAGCTTGTGAAATTTTGGGTTACCGGGGAAAATGAAAAGGCCAATGTGTTCCTAATGCACATGATGAACAGTGAAAACAATGTATGTACTAAGTTGGTTAAAAGCCAGAAAATTATGATTGGAAAGTATTCAGTATAAAGTAACTGGGAAGGTTAGAACACTGAGGCAGTTCATCAATGTAAGTGAAGGCCTATAGGAAAAGATTAATCTTCAGAGCACCCCCAGCTGTTTCCTTCCACTTATCTCAAAATGTCCTTTAAAAATACTGGTTTTCTGCTGCTTTCAATTAACATTTTAAATGAGATTTTCTTGATTTTTGGGCTTGTGCATGCTAATTTTTTATAACGTCTTGGCAATTTGTATGTCTAACAAACGACGTTCAAAGCCTGTTTGTGAAATGAATCCTCCTAATAAAAAGAACTTAATAGTTAACTTAATAAACATTAGCTTTCCTCTTTAAGTCCAAACTTCTCTCCAGGTACTGTAGCTCTGACACAGGCACTTGTTGACACAACAAAGCAAGCTGTGTGTTTAGGAGTGTTTCCAAAGGTGACTATTTCATGGCCCTCCTGAGAAATGGTAGTTTCCAGCTGCAGGTGCCGGGCATGCAGCTGCTGCCTTCCTGCTGCCTGTCCTGGCATAAGGCAGAGACATCCACGACACCAACGTGTTCCTGGGGCTGGCAGCTGGGCTTTTGAACCCAGTGAGGGTCTGTTGCTGGCTGCCTCTTCAAATCAAAATATTCAACGAAGTTGTAAAAAATATGTGGTGTCAGTTGCAAGAGGGAAAACAAAGTCAAACTCAGTGCAAGTAGAATTGGTGTTTCCCCAGCTTATAATACATAACACAGCAGGATGCAAAGCCCTGCACTGAGTGCAGGGGTCCTTGGAGTCCCCAGCTCCACCACAAAGACCACAGCAGCTGGATGAATGAGGCTTTGGTGGGAGGTTCACTTCCATACACCTCTGTTTTCCCTGCAATGTACCATCTCCACTCTGCAATCACACTCCTATGCAGGGGAAGACAATACTGGTCAACTGTGAATTAAGCCCAGACTACAGTGTTCAAGGTGAGCAGAACGTCCCTGGCAAGTGTCGTTGGGGTGGCATCACAATGCATGTCGGCTCTGTGACAGCCTAATACTGGGGCTGGGGCTGGGGCTGGCGCTGGCGCTGGCGCTGGAGCTGGGCAGCCCACCCCTGCCTCCTGTGCTAGGTCTTTGCATGGCAGTGTGAAATTACCTCTGTCTCCAGCTGCTGGCCTGCCAAGGAAGCAAGGCTTCTTATTAGAAAAGGCTGCCTTTTAGCATAGATGATAGCAGCCTTTGGTTTTCATGCTGCTGATGGTAGTTCTGTCCCTAATGGTGCACATGTACATGTAAAAGCATAATACATTTCACCTGTCACTTCTTCAGCTTGCTTAGCTTTTGCTGTCATTCCAATGACAGAAGTGTTCATCTTGGAGTACCACAAAGTACAAAGTGCTCTTGTAGAGATATGGAATTGCTGAGAAATACAGTCAGGACATGTAGGGAGCAAATCAGGAGGGCAGATCAAACCTCTACCTGGGTATGCTCTACCTCTGCTGATGTTTCACATTCTGCTGCTCTCAAAGTTTGCTGTGGCTTTTGGTTAACTGGGGAATGTACATGCTAACCTGCTAAACTGACCCACTGGGTCTAAGGTGGTAGGTCACAGTAAAATATTAGTCCAACAAGATAAGGAGGGAAAGCGTGGAAGAAGTTGGAAATTGAGAGATGGAATCAAGGTAAGATCTCTCATTTAAAATAATCAGCATTCAGACATTGTTGGTTATTGTAACTCTGACAGGCAGATAAGTCAAGTTTTCAAGCAACCAACAAAAGCAGGTCCAAATTTTATGCAGCAAGAAACTGATTCAAATGCAGTTGAAGACAGTACTAGGTCTACCACTGACTTCTGTGACTGGATCAAGTTCCCAAAATTCTACAGATGTGCAATATACAAAAAATTAATATGATGAGCAGATCACCGTGATTTGGAACGTCTCAAAACTTTGTCCTCTTGAAACAATTAATCTTTAGAAGATACCTGGCAAGCTATTTCTTCAATAGAAATAACTGTAATCTCCAAAGGGAGTACAATTGACCTAGAGGACCTCCAGCCTTTGTGTGCTGTTAGTCATCACCACCGACTTCAGATGGCTGTGTTGTGAAAATGGGTAATGATTCATTTTACAAAGAGGGAGAGGGAAAGAAGCAAACAGGGGTATGGAAAGAGGAGAGATGATGTCAGTCGGCCAGGAGAGCCAGATGGAGCTTCTCAGCACTCTCTGTGCCATGTGAACTATTTCATACACCTCTACCTGCCTGACTGCTGCTGAATGCCACAGGTACTCCTGATGGTAGCCACATGGCACATTTAAAGGTGAGCTAAGCTATCAGCTGTAACTGAAACTCCTTTATCCCATACTTTCTGTTTAGAGGCATAAGGGACGTTTGGTCTTTTCCACTGCATTTCCTCAGCTGTTCAAGCTGGGCAGTGAGCTGAGAAGTTGCTGTTACCAGAACAGGCCTTTTAAAGACTGGAAAGGCCTTTGCAATGGTTACTTTAGTGAATATTGATGGCCACTGTGTCAGGTGAGGGAAGCCTAGCTGTGTTGCTGGGGTGTTAAAGGTGTCACTGCATGGTGGGTGTTATCAGCCCTTGTCAACACAACCTTTTAATTGTCTTGGTGACGAGTACTGGCTGGCATATGACTTGGCTTTCTTTGTGTGGGAGTTAGGTTTAGTCTCAGTAATGTGTATGCACTGTTGCTGTCTCTGTTAGCCTGAAGAGTTCTGTGCTGTCTGTAGGAGAGAAATGGCTTGTTTCCAGCCAGGATTGGTGGATGTGGACAATGGCAGTGCTTTCTTTTACAGTGGGTTTGAATCTGCTCGGTAGTGTTTTGCTCTGTGGAATATCAGAAGTTCGTCTGCTTGAAGGAACAGGGAGGATTAGAAACTGTCCCTAATGTGGCGGTTTTACTCCCTGAGTTGGTCTGTTATTGTCCTGGGGGTATATGCCTCCCTGCAGTACAAAGAAGAGAAGAGTTTGGCAACAGAAAGCAGGTCAGCTGAGCAAAACAGAGGTATTCCTGTAACACAGGCTAATGTGTCCTTTCTGCATGAACTGGGATACTGATGGTCAATATACCATGGCCTAAGCTTTAGCACAGGCTGACACATGAGCACCACCCCACAGAGAGACAACACTCAGCCCTTGCTGCTATCTGCCTTGCTGCACTGTGACATACAGGCTGAATGAAAGTAGCAAGGATATGGTAGCACGTGCTCTGCTCAGGCAGACTTGCTCTCCCAGGGGATTCTTCTGCAGGTCTCAGTGGAGCCACTGGTGTGGAAGTGGTTTGCTGTGCTGGGCCATGCTGCAGGGAGAGGGACAGTGGCTGCCCTGGGGACTGTGCCTCGCTGAGTGGTGCCTGGAGTGTGATGCTGATGTAGGCAGTTTGTTTGCCGTTGCCTGTCTGGATGCCTCTCCTACTCTGTTGCCTGTGTACTGGTGCAATGGGGTCAGGGGACATAACTCTGGCCTCTTGCCTAGTGCATAGGCCTGGGGAGACAGTAGTCCTGTCCTTCCCAGACCCCACTCTTATTTTGGCTCAGAGGTACTCTGAGTCCCTGGGGCAAAAGTGGAAGTCAAAGTTCGGCTGGGAGCAGACCAGGGCCAGGGGCTCTGAGGAAGGCAAGTAATAATGGTGACACTGTGTCCCCAGGGATGTGTGCAGGGGAAAGCAAGATGCAGCCTCTGCCAGCCACAAAACCCCAGGTTTCAATCCCCTTCCTGCCCATGGGCTCTTCATGCAGGATAGGAAGGCAAATGGCCTCCTACTGATCTTAATTAAAACCACAGATAACCTGCTCTTTAGCAAGGAGCAAAATTGCTGTAGTGAAAAATTAAAGGCTTATGATCTGTGACTTGTGTGTACATGCAAGCATTGGACCAAGACAACCACGCTTGATTTTGCAGTCCTAGATCAACTTCTGTGACCTAATTGGATTAATTCTTTTCTTTCTGTCTGTGTCAGAATGACCATCTAGTCATAATACAAAAATGTTCTCCTGAAACAGCAAAATTGAGATGTGTGTTCTTATTACTTTAAAGGTAAAAAGTGATTCTTCTTGTTTCTCACATTCAGATTTAGCAATACATAAATGAGGAATTGCACTGGAATATGTACGAATAAAAATAAAGCTCTAGCTGATAGGCTTGATTTTAGTGGTGAAATTCTCCCATTTAAAAACTCTCAAGCTGGAGGTGTTAGCCTGATATTTTATTTATTGGAGAAATAAGCTTGTTGAAGCTTATCCCAGCACTCCAGCAGCTTCTCAGGCTGATCCTCCTGTAAAGGACTGAGATATTATTTCTGGTGGCATCACAGAAGTGGAAGTCATTTGTGTGGAACTTTCTATTCCCCTGAAATGGTTGTTGTGGAAAGCTTTGGAGAGAAACAATTTTTTATTGTAAAATCCACTGGAAGGTAACTTTGCTCATTGCAGGTACTTCAGGAATTTGCGTGTGATTTTGTGTTTTGCTTCTTAGTGTTTCTTTAAAATTCATAACCAGAAAATGAGTCAGTTCAAATTATATGTGAAACAACACTTCACAAAGAAAGAGGAATTCTTTCCTCCCTCTTCCCAGAAGTTACACTTTTTTTTTCAATCACCAAAATCTGCATCTTTTATAAAGTGTAGTTGAAAGGAGACAGTGTTTTATGCCTCACCTTACAGAAATGTGTCCATTTGCAGTCATGTGGCGTAAGAAATGAGAATTGGAGATGTAGCGGTTTACAAGATTTGAGTGCCCCAATGACATGGAATCTTGCACCAGATAGAAATGAGGGTGAGAATTTGTCATGCAGGAAATTAATCCACGAAAACTTCAGAGAGCTGATCTATATGCTAATGTATTTTAAGAATGCAGTGCAAGCAACTGGAAGAGGGTGAAATGTGGGGGGTGGAGTGGGAGACGTGGAGTGGTGCAGAGGGGCATTTCCAGCACTGCTATTGCACCTGGGAACCATACTAGCTGTGGCTTTAGTCTCTACTGATAGAAGCCCCATGGGAGAGGAGAAAAGAGAATTGTTAAAGAGAGATCTTTAAAAAACATGACACGTGGGAAGACATTGTGGTGTATTACGCAGCATCTTTCATTTGGAAGAATCTTAATGCATGTTAGAAATCTGATCTGTAGCAAAACTGCAATAAAACAGCAGCAGAGGCTGTACAGAGCAGTGCCATGGAAGAAAACCTGTAACCTGATTTCCTAAAATCAAGAGCAGAGTCATTTTTAGGTGATGTGTATCAAGGTAGCACAAAGTAGCCTTGCTTCTTGCTTCAGGTTACTAAGATGTCAGTGTAGTGCAGAGGAAGGCTGTGAAGGAAAGGAAGGAGAAACAAGAAACTTAGGGAAAAAATAATGAAGAGGAGCCTTAAACCAGGAAATAGTGAGAGAAGGAGGAAAGAAAAGTGATTAAGAAGGAAAAAAGTTTAATAATTCTTCCTTAGGTCTTTGAGCAGGGGTTTATATTATTTGCTAGTATATGTTTGGGTTTTTTTTTTCCCGCCGCTCACTCACAGTTACATTTTCTACTTAAAGTAGCAATACTAAAAGTTTAAGGGCTGATTCAGTGCTCATAGAAATTATCAGAATTCTTCCCATTCACACTTACTAAGCAGTGATCAGCAGTGGACTTACTGTATACTTGGGTGGGGACACATTAAACCATAAGAAACATTCTGAATTGTTCTTTAGGGTATATGGACATGTCAGGAGATAATTTCCAGTTTACGTTAATTTAAATGTAGTAAATGGTTAGTTTGGACTGAGGGGGAAGCAGTAATTTCATCATATAATATCATCTACATATGATTACCTACATGCATTTAATGAAAAAGTAAAAATGCCCTGGCAGTGGCAGGGGGGAAGGGAGTAATAGTAATTTTAAGTACATAGCATAAAATAGAGAATAGAGTCCAAGCCTTCCAGGACTTCTTTGCCCTTCAGGATTGCCTCCTAAGGGACTCAGTCAGTCAGCCTCCTAAACAGGTCAAAGTCTGCCCTCCACAAGACCATAACAGCAGTTCTACTGACCCCTCTGCTTGCTTCCCCCAAAATTGAGAACTCTACCATTTCATGATGACTATGCCCAAGATGGCCAACCGTCACATCACCCACAAGTGATGTGAACAACAGGTCTAGCAAGGAGCCTTCCTTAGTTTGCTCTCTCACCAGCTGTATCAGGAAATTATCTTCCACACACTCCAGGAACCTCCTAGACTGTTTCCTCTCTGCTGTATTCTATTTCCAGCAGACATCTGGCAAATTGAAGTCCCCCATGAGAACAAGTGGTAGTAACTGTGAGACTTCTCCCAGCTGCTTATAGACTATTTTGATTGCTTCTTGATCTCAGTTGAATGGTCTACAACAGACTCCCACCATGATATCTGCCTTGTTGGCCTTTCCCTGATTCTTACCCACAAACACTCAACCCTATCATCACCATCATTATGCTCAAGACAAGCAAAGCACCCCCTAACATACAGAGCAACTCCACTGCCTCTCCTTCCTGGCCTATCACTTCCGAAACGTTTATATCGTGAAGAGTTCTAGAAATACAACTTGTAATACCTTGGCGAGACCAAGAATAAATATCACAATATTTACTGTGTCCACTTCAACAATAAAGTAATTTAAGATAAATCTTTGTACAAATCATTTGGGTGTGTAAAAGATAAACATAAACCAAGCTGTCTGTTATTGATGTTTGCAATGGTTAATACGCAGGCACAAGGACAATCTCTGCAGTTGTGGTGGAAGCCTGTATTTCCTCTCAACACTGTAATGGTCTTTACTTTTTGATGACTGGGGTTGAGAACAGAGGAATAGAAATAGAGTCCTTAGAAAAGATTCCCGTTTTCTTTTTTCATCTTGTCCCAGATAAAGCCACTTTTTGTTTGTTTGTCTGGTTTTGTTTAGTCCTTCCTGGTACTTGCAAAGGACAGAGTCTGTTGGCAGTACAAAGAAATAAGAAGTGATCATTATGGAAAACTGGACAGCTCAGGTACATGGCGGTGACCTCTGAATAGTGCCAGCCTTTTATGTAAACTTGGTGGAACAAGGACTTTAAGTCCTTTTCAAAAGTTCAATCTCATCATCTATCTCCATTCGGAAAGATCAACAAAATTAATCTCATGTGCTGCGAACAGCTTGGCACATCATTGTGGGGGGTAACCCCCAGCTTTAAAAGGATGTGGATGAGAAAAATCTACCTGGCTCAGGACACACGCAGTGCTTAACACAGATGTGCTGTGCACTAGGGATAGATAGTTCACCTCAGGAGATGATGTGATCTGTGTGGGAAAGACAGAGAAAAAGGACAGACACGCAAGATACATGCACAATAATTCCTCCATTGCCCATGTTGACTGTTTTACTTGCAGGAGTCATCTCAGGAGCGGGTTTGAAAAGGAAAAAACCATCAGATGCAAGAAACAGGAGGAATGTTGCACTGCATGGAGGTGGTGAAGACAAAGCTTGCAGAGAAGAAAGCTGGGGTTGGCACAGGTAGGAGAGCAGGAGCTGAGTACATCCTGAGCTACGTGTGCAGGTACAGGTCCCCCAAAAATGAAGATATAGGTCCCTAAAATGGTAATGAGGGTCAATTTTAATGTGATAGAACGGGAACAACAACGATAGGGTACAGAAGGAGGGTGACAACATAAAAAATAGCAGGTAAAATAGCATTGGAAGAGTATGTCTTTTGGGGATGCCAACTGGTTGATGGGTGCAGTCTTCAGGGCTATTGATGTATGAACTCACTCCAAAGCACTGACTGCTTACATAGCGCAAAAAAACTTCTGGATATGTCCTGGACACATGTACAAGAGAGTGAAACCTGACAGATTTGAACATCTACAGTCATGGGTATCCTGATAATAGTGCTGAGATGGGAAGAGAGTGGAGGCTTCCTCCAGTAGGACCACAATACATTTAGGGATTAGAGAGAATCAGAACCTCAATGGCAGGATGGTGAGTTGCACCTGTAAATATAGGAGGAAAAAGCACCAGAGAAAATATGTAGAAGTGATGAGGCAGGTCTGTATGAACCTTGCTGTGCAGAGGGGAGGAGAGGGGAGGAAAAACCTTTCAAGAAATATAGGAAGAAAGATAGCAAGACAACTATGCAAGGGGAACATTAGGGAAAATAGGACTGAGGATGAAAGATGTTTTACAGAGGGTAATGAAGATGGATGTAGGCTGAAGGTCTTGGATACATCATTAAGAGCTTGCTGCAAAGTGCTTGCATTGCAGAGTGTGGTGTGACTGGGCCTAATCCAGATAGGTATGAATGGGGAGTTGCTGTGGACAAGAAGTCAAAGTTCAAGAAATGTCTCCAAACCCTTTGTAAAATCAGCAAATACTTAACACCGAAAAAAATTCAAGTTGCTAAACAATGGTACCACACTAGCAAAAGGCTTTTTGCATTAGGTGACAGGTAATTTCTGATTGAGTTCAATTGTTTTAAGTAACCAACCCTTTAAGTTGTTCCTGACATTGAGTCTGAGCTTGGGGAAAATGTACAGGACACCTTCATCAGTCTAGTGGCATTTGTTGGAAAACATAGCTCTGTGTTTAGCTGATGACTTAATTAGAAAATCAGGAGTTGGCTGGCAGTGAATGGTGAGTCTTTATTTAACACGGAAACATGAAAATTAGCCATCCATCTGTTTTCTCCTGTTAATTACCTCTAAATATTAAAATTTAATACAGTCTTCCACCTGTTTGGTAGTTTGAGTGGAAATAGTGGTTATCAGATACTAAAAGAAAGACATTAGTAGACATGAATATGATGCAGCTCCTGTATTTTACAGCTATTGTACCTGTCTCTGAAACATTTCTACCTACCTACAACAGCTGCTGTGGAGGTCGTGTTCACCATTTCTGGTCCTTCAGCCATACTTGTGGCTTTAAACAAGCATCAGTATAGGTGACAGAGTTAACTGAGCCATTACTTTTGCATGAGAAAAGTGACTGCACACTGCACGGCAGCAGCAGCATCTAGCTGTGGGTCCCACTTTGAGGGTTGATGTTAGTGGGGGTTGGACTAGTTTGCCTCCAGAGATCCCTTCCAACCTAAATTATTCTGTGACAAAATGTGTCCTTAGGAGCAGCAGTCATAGCTCGCAGCCTATCACATCCTGTTGGTTTTATCCTCTGAAATACTTCTCACCAGCATTGTCACTCCCACCTCTCCCTTCTCTTAGTGAAGACCTCTATGCAGCCCACCCTGTGGCTAAACCTGGGACCCAGAGACAGTCCCAAAGAAGCTGGCTGGGGTGCAGCTTCTGCCTCATCTTAGCTAAGTGCCTCAGAATGACTCAAAGTGTCTGCTGGGGCAGCCCTCACATTTACTTTTCACTTTCTGATCATTACTGTAGCCAGGCATCCTTGTAGCAGAGCATCAAACTGCCCAAGGGACACCAAAACCTACTCCCTTCTAGCAACAGTTGCCTGTGCATCCTGTTCTCCCTGCAGCAGTCACCTTGTTTGATAAAATTATGCACATTACTTGTTCTTCATTCATAATTCCTATTGAAATTGCTGAAAGAAAAAAAATGTTCTTCAGCAGTTCTTACAAATACCACTTTTAATTTTAATTTCAATTTCCAGTTATTTTAATTTCCTAATGTCATATGTACTCTGGGGAGCTGCTTTCTAAGTGTTATAGATAGGCAGGGTCAGGCCACTCTTTCCCAGCTTTACTTGAGAGTTTCCACCTTCAACAAGCTGCCAAAAGGAAAAAACATAATGGATCTCTGGGCTTCCTCACTAGAAGACATTTTCAGTGGCTGTGATTTTTTTCTCCCTCTTTTTATTAATGTTAGGTAATAGGGAACCTAAAGACAGTTGGAGGAGGCAGTTTTGACAATAGCTTCAGAGTGGCAGGGCAGATAGAGAGAAACCTCCTAAACTCAGGCATGGAAAACTTGGAGTCCTTAAAGTAGAATCCTTCTGCATGTGTGTAAGCGGTAGGTCACATTTTTGTCACCTTCAAACTTGATTTACACTTAACTTGTGGCACTGCTTCTTTCCAACTGAATGATTTCTCTCAGAAATAAGGATGTCATTTCTCAGCTCCATCTGGAGTTTATTACTTACATGTTACTTACACTTCCTTGACTGTTGATAAGAAAAATGATTGTCATCTTGTAAATTTTCAAAACATTTTTCAGAGATGGCTTTCAGTGCTGTTACAACACTTTTGCTACCTCTAATATTTGTTTTGATGGATTTGAAGCTGCCCATGTTATAGTTCACTGTTATTGCATGTCAGGTTGATGTATGTTATGTTTTCTATATGGTATGTCAGTGTAATTCGAAAAGAAGAATTTGTCCAGAAAAATGGTCAGGGAAGAAAATTATGGTGCAAGGTAAGTAATCAGAATTTAAACAGTGCTTAGGAGTTGCTAATGAATGCTACCAGATTCTTAGCTTTGATTTTGCCTCTTCCTAGCCTCATTTCCACAATATCTGATCAAGGACATTTAACTGTCATAAGCACAGAAGACAGGCTATGAAGAACTCTCTGCTTGTCTCTCAAGATTCTGTGAAGGACTCCTAGAACAAGAAAACCCATAATAGAACCTGATCATAGGTTAAGCTGACGAGAATGACATTGTGAACTGTAAGAAGACAGTAAGACAGATGTGCAGACTTCTATTTTAAAAAAAAAAGTTCCTTAATTATTTTGTTTATGTTTTTTTTACTGCTGTTAAAACAGAAAATAATTTGGTTTTAGAGGATGTTTCTGAATTTCTGTATATTGCTGGCCTGCTGAGAAGGTATCTAGTTGTTTAAAACTGTGGGGTAAGATCAATTGATTCATAGTGTTGTGCAGATGAAGTGTAGCACAAGTGAATACTGTCACCCCAGAACTGACCAAGACACAAGACCAGAGCCCTGAAGAAGTATGTTTGGTGATACTGAAAAAGTAACCAGTCAGATACGCAGCTGGTTTTACAAGGATGCTCACTAGCTGTGTCCTCTCAATTGCTAAACAAACTGCACAGGTGGCTGCCCAATACTTTGAACATAAATCCAGAATCTTACCCCCCCAAAAAAATACATTTAAATAATTACTTTGGAGTACAAAATGGGATCCATTTTTAGATGGAATGAACTGAACTTTGCTTTTCGTTTCGGGAGTGTAATCCTGAAGAAAGGGATGGTTTATTCTACCTCAGCCAAAGCTGGAAAAGTTGATTATTTTCCTTTTAAATGGTTGTTACAGTTTTCTCAGAATGCCACAGTAAAGATTTGCTGGTTAGTTGTCATGACCATGAAGTTTTTATTAATTTTTGAATATGTATTTATGGGGTTCAGTTTATAAGCTTTCATATTACTACAGTGAATGATAATTTAGACATTTGATTCTTAAATGAAAAAAGTATAAAAGTGAATATCGTTGTATGCTTCTCAAATCATTGATTACACAAAAAGCCTTAAACATCAGTATCCCATAGTTTCTTTTTTTTGTTGTTTCATTGATAAAAATTCTGTTCCTTTGTAGAAGAAAGTTATTTCAAACTCTTTACCATGAATATCACTGAAGGTAAAAAAAGGCAGAATGAATTACAGGCTAAAGATAAGTCAGGCAAATAGGCAAACACAAAAATCCCCTTTATCAAGGGAAATGATGATGGAGTCAAATTATTCCGCTCATTTTTAAGGCCAGGAGTCATGTCATCATCATTATCATCTCCCAGTACATTTAAGTATGTTCTCGACACCTGATGAGCTTTCTAAAGGCCAGCTTGAAATCTTCATTAAAGCTAGTATACAGCAAAGGGTTGATAAGGGAGTTAACATATCCAAGCCAGGTCAAGAAGTCTGCTACTTCTGGAGAGACTGTGCAAATATGGAGGCCCACAAGCAACTCCTTGATGAAAAAGGGCAACCAGGACAAAATGAAAGCACCCAAAATCAGCCCCAGAATGCGAGCGGCCTTTCGTTCCCGCGTTGTGGAGATCTGCTGCCGGTCACCAGCCAGGTCCAGGTCATTCTCAAAAGGAGGGATCCTCACAGACGTGTTGATCTTATCGAACTCCATGGTTGGGTCAGATGTGGAGAAGTCTGAGACGCAGAACGTCTGTGTGAGCTTGCAGCTCGCAAAGGAGTTTTGGCTGTCGGTGCTCCTGTTGCTGAGGTGGCGGCTCGAACCCCGCTTTTGGTAAAGGCTCTTTGCAGCGTGGTAAATTCTGTAGTACAGGATCAGGATCAAAGTCAATGGGATGTAAAATGCCCCGAATGTGGAATAAACAGTGTAGATGACATGATCGTGCTGAATGCGACACTCACTGGGAATACTGACACTGTGGTGATTTCTCCAGAACAAAGGGGGCATTGATATGAAAATGGAGATAGTCCAAACAGTGACTATCATTAGCCCAGCCCTTTTTGCTGTTCTTTTCCTGGCATATTCGATAGCGTCTGTGATCGCCCAGTACCTGTCCAGAGCAATAACACACAGATGAAGGATTGAACACGTGCAACAGGTCATGTCAACGCTAAGCCAGATCTCACAGATGAAGTATCCCAAGGTCCATTTATCTATCATTATATAAGTGATGCTCAAGGGCATGACGAGAACAGCAACAAGGAGATCTGTCACAGCTAGTGAACATATTAAATAATTTGCTGGCTGGTGGAGCTTCTTGGTTGTGGAGATTGCTGCAATTACAGCAGAATTCAGCAACATAGTCAAGGTTGTGATTGTGGCCAAGGTCAGGGTAACGAGCATCTTTTCAGTTACTGTTTTTGGCTTTGCAGCCAAATTGGCTTCTGTGGTGCAATTTGTGAAATTCATTTTTCCCTCCAGGATGCACAGTGAAAGAAGAAGTTGCTGCTTCAGGTAGAAAGGGTTCCAGATTCAGAAGTTATTTCAGAGAGGGAAAGAGATGCTCCAGATGCAATTTTTGTTTTATTTTTTTAAATAATCCCATATTCAACAGAGCAGGAAAAAGCTTCCAGATTTCCTCCTGTTCACTGTTTTCCTAGAAGATAAAAACATATCTGTTAGTGAATCTAGAAAAATCCCACCTTTTGGCAAAAATCCCTAGGCTTCTGATATTACCACCTCTAACAAAAATGTTGATCTGTTTTTATCTTTTCTTCTCCTCTCTTGACTTTTCTCCCCCTTTCTCTCTGCATTCATGGTTCACTTATTTTTCTTCTCCAAAGGGTACTTGAGGACAGATTTCCTGCTGATGCGAACTGGTTATTTCTCCTTTGGTTTTGGAGTTCTCACTTAAAGCGGGAGGCTGGACCAAGGGACCTCCAGAGGTCCCTTGCAACAAACACTTCTATGATCTCTGTGAATTACTGATACTAGGAGCGAGTCCTTTTCCTGCTTGTTAAATGGGCTCCAGCAGATGAAGAGCTGAGGAAATTTGCCTTTTCATTTTAATTGCTATATAAGAGGGATCACTTTCTTTTATATAACACCTGGGGAAAAAAAGAAAGAGAGCAGCCTATCTCAGTGAAGGCATGCCAGCATTTCATAGCTTTCTATTCTGCTTTTTTATAACTGTGTCTTTATTAATATCTTGGAAACAGCACTTAAAAATTACTCAGGTTACCTTTAACATGCAGCTTTCAAACAATGTTTAAAGCGTTATGGCAAACGCTTAGTTTTACAGAGCACATCAGTGTTGTTAAGGGCTTATATGGTTTTGCCTAATTATTCCTGACATTTCACATATCCCACTGTGTGTGTCTTTAGAGGTGATGGACAAAAAGCTTTTGCCTTTGCTTTGAGATTTCCATCAAATTGTGTTCCCTGTCAGGCAGTCCAGTATGATGCAAGGTTCAAGAAATATTTTTTTAAAAAAAGGTTTAATTTTGTTTCAGGAGTTCATGTGTCTTTTCCATACAACCCAAATGCTGACTGAAGCCAGAGTTAGCAGTCTGTGAGATGCAACATGTGATACCCTCTGGGGTCTTGCTCACCTATTTCTAATTTATCTTGGCATAAAAGATGTAAAAAATGGAAAGTTTGTATCCTTTTCCATGAAAATAAACTGATAGATTCCTTCCCCTGGCTTCACTTATTGCAGAGTAAAGAGTTGTCTAGGTTAGTTGTCTAGGATCCCTTGACAGGCAGGGAAATGAGATAGTGGCTGCCAGAAATACACTTGTCCCCTCTCAAGACAAGACTTTAAGGCAGATGGTGTGAATCACATCCTGGAAATGCTGATCTTTCTCTAATTTGACTACGAGTGGCTCCTCCACAGTTGCATTTAGAATACATGCATGATTTTTAGATGGCTAAATTTGAGAGGTAAAACCCATTCTCACTGACACCAGTGGGACTTGGATTAGGCTCTGAGAGAGTTTGCACAGGCAAGCTAATGAGGAATTAAGAATTTGAATGAGGAATTATGAATTTAAAGCTAGGCAGCTGCTTAGCTCTGTGTACATTTGCTCTTATTCAGAAACTGGAGTGCCGTCTTCTGAATGAGCTGAATGAGGAACAATCAAAAATAGAAACTTCAGAAAAAACATATTCTTGCAGATAGGCCCTAAGAATGCATATCTGTATCATCATAGACTCTGGGTTAGCAAAATATGAGTTTTAAATTCTAACCAAGGGACAGCAGAAGCCTCCCCTGAACTACACTCCACTCTTCAGAAACTGCTTTAAAGTATGAATTGCCTTGGAAAAATATCAGGCCTGCTTATTAAGAATAGACTGGACAAGTCAGATGGAAATTTATCCATCAGTCTTCAGGTTGTTACTGCATTGGAAACGCCAATTTGATTGTTTAGGCCTAAAGCCAAAACTTCAGCTCAAACCCTCCTCACAAATTGTTCATGGGAGTCTTCTCTGTCGGGCCAGATCTTGATTTCATTAGTCCGCACCCTGATTATGTCTGATGCTTTGACATAATAAAGCAAAGAGGCTTTTTCTACCTCTCTGTGCTCCTGGAGCATGGAACAGAAGAAACTGCAATCCATATACTTTCCTCAGCATCAGCACCTAGCAAGTGCCCCATGGCCCACAAGCACACTCAAAGGTACCGGACGATGCCATAGGATTCACACGTCTTCCATAACCACCTTTGAGGTGATTCATGCACAAGAGAGTTCCTCCTCCTTCTTTGATGTAAGCAGTACTTTTTCTGCTTGTGCTTCACTTCTCTGAGAGTGCTGAAGTTTCATGGCCCCCGCCGAGCTGCTCTCTGTGCTGAGCACTGCCTATATGTGTCTCTAATTCAGTAGGAACTGAATTACAGTGGTTTTCTCCCCAAATGCCTTTCACACTAACGTAGCCCCAAGGAAATCCTTGCTGAGCTCCACCTGCTCTCTGCACCACAAGGATACTCTGAAAAATAAGTTCTTCCTTTCTTTACTCAATTTGCCTTTAAACAAACCCTATCATACTTTATCAGACACAAGCACCAGGTTTCTGTTAGGACAAAGGATGGTGCTGATCACACAGGGAAGACTGATTAAATCTGTTCACTGCTCATCAGAGCCAGCATTTTTTTCCTTGGAAAACCATTGCAATAATTGAAGACAGGATAAAATATAAAAAAGCATCTTCCCTTCAGAACACCAGCCTGTAGGTACCTCAGACCAGGCAGGGCCATTGCTTCATGTCAATGCTCCTTATAGGAAATGAGCTGTTAGCAATTCAGACAATATAAATACCACATACAAGAACTGTATTAAGCCAACATTATTAAGGAAGTATATTTAAGTGGTGAGAAGTCTGGAGATGTCATGCTCTGTGTCTTAAGTCTCTTGTGTGCCTCTTGTCACCCCTTACCCACATTATGAGGACACACAGTGGCATTATAACATTAATTGGTAACATTCATTGTGGCCATTGTGTTTCCTTTCTCCTGCTACTTCCTTTTGCTGCTCCCCCTTCCAAGACATCCTCCTTTCAATACAATTCAATCCCAACTCCTGCCTCCCAAAGCACATGTGGTCCCTTAGCCCTAGCTGTTTGCTTCCCAGCTCACCTCCTGTGCTGGAGCATCCTGAGGCTTCCCTGACCTGCTGCTGCCATCTCAGCCTCCACCTCCAACCAAGCTTAGTCAGGGCCTGTGTCCAACTTCCTGCAGTGCCCGTGTCCCAGCCTGTCCCTCACTGTCCTCATTTGTCCAGCTTTTGTCTCTCTGCTTTTGAATTAGAAGGCATCTATCTGGAATATTCTGGCCAAGAAAAGAGATGGGTTTTTAAACTGGGAAGTGATTTGCTAGAAGATGTCAGTGGTTGACCTTGCTTATTAATGCAAGCCAGGACTTAAATGCTACTTATCATTAATCTTTAAAAATGCCAGCGCGGGTGTCATCATATATTTCATAGTTCTTGTATTTTGATTATTTGTGTGCTGTCTGTGTTTTTGGTGATATCTGGCAGCCCTTGAGTAGAGTCAGGGATGATCTAGTCCAAAACAGAACAAAAGAACCCAGGCTGTGATTCAAGAAGGCAAATCCTGCTGGGGTAATACCAGTGTAAAGGGTTCCTATCACTTAGTTTAGGATTATCTTGGGGAACTTCATATTCTTCACCCTCATTTTCTGGTATGGACAGGGCACCTCCATGATTTGCTTCTCAGCTGAGGCTGTGTGAAATGCAGGGCTGGTATGATTGGCACAAGTACCAGTTCTGGGGCACTGGGGAAGGGACACAGGGACTCTGAGATTTGAGTTCATGAAAGCACAATATTGGAAAATTTATAGTCTAGATGTTAGGTCATTTACAACAAACATATGTAGAGAAATGAGCTACAAAGGATGCAGTGAAAAAGCCATATATATGTTAACAAGAAGAATTTTGCTATCTCTAGTCAATAAATAGCTGGTTTCCAGTATCTCCATCACTTGTGTAGTATTGCTATGTATTGTATTACTATCATTATAGTAACATAGTCACATATAAGTGACTTCTTGGAAGGGACATTAATAGCATAGTTAGCATATTCAAATTACACTCGCTAAAAGCACACCATGTTTATGTTTTGCAGTTGCATCCCTTCAGGCTATCGGTCATTTCACACAGTGAATTTTACACACACAGACTAATTTTACTGATTTGGTGAAGGAAACTGTGGTGGGTTTACCCTGGCTGGGCACCAGGTGCACACCAAGCCCTTATATCACTCCCCCCAACCCCCGTCAGCATGGCACACAGGGAGAGAATAAGACGCAAAGAAAAGAGCCATGGCTTATGATAGATAAGATGTTATTCTCTACTTCCCCTCTGCAGGTGATGTCAGGCTGAGTCCAGGAACCAGGGCTCCAGAACACGTAGCAGTTGCTCGGAGGACAAGCCGAATGCCTCCCCATCCTCCTCCTGCCCTCTCCCTTTATAGTTGAGCTGACGTCATATGGTATGTGATATCTCACTGGTCAGCTCAGGTCGGCTGTATCCCCT
>WUAM01000431.1:27895123-27928003 GCA_024336885.1 Actenoides hombroni
GGCAGTCATAACACGGGTGTGTTATCAACACCCTTCAGCTCCCAGTACTGCAGCATGAGGGCTGGATGGGGAAAAGCAGCTCAGCCAAACCCACTACAGAAACTCATCTGGGTTCCTCCAAACAGGAATCAATTGTGGTTCATATTAGCTGGTTATCAGTAATGGTGTTGGGTGCTGTCTGGGAGAAGGAAAGGGGGAAGAGGATGATTAATCGTTTCTTAAAAGCAACTGGACATCTTTAGGCTGAGAAATGGCAATGTCCATGTCTGCTCCTGCCAGAAAATCTTTCCATCATCTCAGCAGAGGACCACTGTGTAGCTGAATACTCTGAATTTCTGGTGGACACCTTGACTCCCACTCCTTGGCCACTGAACTTTTTACCATTTCATAAGAAATGGAATAAACATCACTTGGGGAGAACAAGGGGAACTGACATAAGTAAGTGTATGTGCAGGGAAGGTTAGTTCCATTGCATCCACAGATTTACATTGCCTCTAAGCAATTACAGCACTGGGCAAATAATACATTTTTGTAAAAATAAATATATCAAAGTCAATAAATCAATTTGACTTTGTTAAGCCCTGAATTGGTCTGAGTTCTTTTCACTTTCAATACTTCCATGATGGTAGCTGTGAAGGGCAAGAATCTGTGGTGTGCTTCATGAGACAGGTGGTTAGCTTATGGAAAAATATGACTTAGCACATTTATGATAATGTTAATCTTTCAAACTATAGAAAGAAGCTAAACTTCCAATACTCTTATCTCAAGGAGGTTGTCTTTTCCAGGTTCATATAGAAAGCACTGAAATTCAATCCTTCCACTTCATACTTATTTTGCAAGATCTTGCAACTTTCTGGATCATCCTGCTTTTGTAAAGTCAACAGATCTTGGACTTCACAGCTCCTTGGCAGTCAAATGATAGAGCTGACTATAATAAAAGATTATAGGTTACCAAGCACACTGGTGTTGCTTTGGGCTTCTGAGGATCTCAGTGTTGCAGAGGTCATGTTATGGCAGCAGTCGTAATTGACTGCAATTTATATAGGCACTGATGCTGTTGGTAACGTCATATTGGGAAAAGAAGTACCCAGAAGCTGAGAAAGTGGAGATGGTCAGAATCACACTAATCTGTGGCAGGACTGTCAGCAAAATAAAATCTTGCTGTCACCAGGCAGCTCATATTCACACTCACAGCATGAGATTTTGATGCCAGCAGTACTGTAGGCAAAATGAAGGCAAACTATAAGAAGGCGGGTCAGGGTTGCCTTACAACTGTGTAAACTGGGGTAGGACAATAAATGAAACGGCTATTTTTGTGCGAGAGCTGAAATTTTGTAAGAACCTGTCTTTGAGAAATTCCTGGCTGCTTTCTGGGGTTCAGACTTAGGGATGTGACCTTTTTTCTACACAGACTGAATGTGGCTGAGAATGAAATTGCTATGAAGTTTGTGTGAACTGAGCCATGAATTTGGCTTTCAAGTTAGATTTTCCCCATGCACACCAGTGAACAGAGCTGCATGATGGAAAGACAGGTCAGAGGAACACAGCACAAAGCAAGTCATGTGGAAGCATGGCTGTTTGTGTATTTGTATCTGTGGGCATCCAACTAACACTCATACATGTATTAACCCTCATGTAAGCAACCAGAGCACAGTATGTTGTAATGAAGGATATAATGGCCTGCAGCCAGTTCTCCAGTGTGTTTGTGTATTACTAGGGCTGCAGAAAGAACCCCACTCAGTCCTGGCCAGAGGATGGGCTAATTGAACAGCACAGGGGACACTGCTGGGCATGACATGAGAAACTGTTGGATGTGACGGATACCAGCGCAGCCACCTGACGAAAATCACAGATGGTGCCCCAAAGGATGGCTGGGTTTTGCAGGTGGTTGAGAGAGAGTTATGGGAGGAATGACCAACATTCACAGATAAGTGGAGGGGAGTTCTGGGGACTTTTTGGGAGCACAAGCTTGCAAGACCCACAGCACCTCAGTCACCACATCAGTAACTGCATGTAAAGCTGAGCTTGCCTATGTAACTGTATCAGAAATACCAGATTTGGTATGGATGTAGCAAAACTAGGACTGAGGAGGAGGAGGAGGTAATTTGGCCAGGGCTGTCCCTCTGGCAGGACACTGGGATGGAGAAAGGGAAGGTCAAGGCTGGTGAAAAGAAGGGACGAGAAGTGGGAGAGGGGATAACAAGGGTAAAAAGGGGTACACATTGCTCACCCACAGAAAAAATCAGGGCAATAACCCAACCTGTTGTTCAGACCAGAGCATGAGTCAAACCTACCACCATGGTTGGGAGGCCCATGGGGACAGGTGCTTTTCCCCATTCTGACTGCCATGGGGACCCAGGGGACACAAGAATGCAGTACCCCAGTGCGGCTGTGTCAATGCTTGCACCAGACCTGATGGCTTTGGTAGCTACCCATCACCTCCTCGGGGCAATGAGGTGTGACTGTGTCCTCTTACCTGGGCAAGAGTAAAAACAATTGCTCATGCAGGCCAGTTTCATGTGTGCACTTACTCTAGAGGCTCTGCTTACTATCCATTAAAAACTAAATGCTGTCTACAGGGTTTCCAAAATGGTGAGCTGCAAAGTGGTGCTTTAGCACCATTATTTATGCCCCTGGATTTGCTGGTTTGTTGCTCTCCGGCTCTTTTGCTGAAGAGCTTAGGATCACCACCAGCACGACCGTGATGTTTTAACTCTCTCAGCATCAGGAAGTGGATCTTCCCTCACTTGTCAGGGCGGCTTAACCGCCCTTCCCAGTGGACACTGACAGCCCAGAGGATTTCCTTCCCACTTAGAAGCCCAGGAGAAAACTGATAGGAGAAGGGAGGTTCTTTCTCGCAAAAAGCCGTGGTGCTCTAAGCAGCCCATCAATACCTTCTCACTGGAGGAGCAAGAGAGGCTCTGACTCAGAGTGAGGACAGGACTAAGACTTGTCTCCCTCAATATGCACCAGTTCCTAGCCTTCACAACCTCAAAATGGGAGAAATGTGGTTTTTCATTGCTGAAATTCCAGCTGCACTATTCTCTAACAACATTTATACAGTGATGCAATTTGCCACAGGTATGCAGCTTCCTACAGACTCTTCCCATTCACTTCATAAATGCTACTGTCATGTTTGCGATGCTCAAGATCATTATATTTGAAAGCAATTATACTCTAATCCAAAATCGTACAGTGTTAATCAGATACTTTAGTCTGGGCTTATTAATTTATTTTCAATGGTAAGGCACCTTCTTAAGCCAAATTGAGCTACATCCATTTTAAACTAACTTAAGAATTTCCAGGATGAGTTCTGCTGTGGTGTAACTAACTCATTTGGAAAAGCACCCTTTTTCCTAACCACTGCAAACCTGGGCCTGAATCAATCTGATCAATGAAAGTCCACAAGCCAGCAGTTCTGCAAAGCTATTTTTAAAGAAATCCATCCAGGACCACACTTGAGAGGTAAGCTTTTCTGGTGTAGATCTTGGCACATGCAAATGACAAACAATAATTTGTGACAATCTTCAAACCATGCTTCCTCCCACAGGCAGTGATATAATTACAATTCACAGATGATTAGTCATTTTTATCTACTTTCAATAAAAAAAAATAAAATAAAATTAGTAAATCTTGGGCAGTGGGAGCTCATAAGATGCTGCTGAGCTGCAATCTGATAAAAAACAGGGCTCAATGCACATTTCATCCTGTCTTTAGTCAGACATAAATAAAAGTATCTGGCATGGTAAAATACCCAAATATCTCATAAACAACTAGAGTAGCTGCCTACTCTAGTTGTAATATTCTGCAATAAAGAATACTCTAAATTTAAAATAATTTGCTTTAAAATAGACAATAAAATAAAAATAAATAACTTTAAAACTCATCATTACTTCTCATAACACTTTAGACCCTTAGCACTGTACATTTTAAAAGTCCCTTTTGGTTTATACTACACAAAATAGCCTTGTAAGGTTCAGCTGATTCCTTGTCATTCACGTCACTTTCCCCTTTTTATGCTCTACCTTAAATTCTGAGATGCTTAACCTATGAACTCCAGGAGCTGTATTTTCCCATACCAGGGGAACAGAGTCAAGAGGTGTGGCTAGCTGGATCTTGCAACCTTTTTAGGGGCAGAATTTATAATAATCAGTTGTACAATCCTACACTGTCAGAACATGTAAGTGCTGCCTTTCCCACCAAGTTGTGGCTGGAAGATTTTTGCCTTGTGCCTCCTCTGTCTATGAATTATGGAGATATAAACTTCTTCCCCTGTAAATCTGTGCCTAACTGCAGAAAATAAAAGATGTTTATTTCTTTTGCAGACTGTTTTTATGTAAGTGCTGAAATGAGCTAGTTTGGGTACCAGAAACTTCACGCTATGTTAACATGGAGTGCTGAATGGTTAATTCTCCCAGCCAAGGAACAGGGTAAATTCTCATCCATGGAGTTCCTGGTCCCTGCAGTTGGACAGATTTGTTATGCAAGGTAACCTGATTAAAGCTGCCTGACGTGCTTTTCCTTGCTATGTGGGACATCTATCTTAACAGAGGCAGGCAAACTTGTTTGATTGCCCCACAGCAGCATTTGACTGCACCAGATCTGGTGACAAGACCCAAACCTCTTGTTGTGGAACAGGTGGCCATCCCAGGGGAAGACACTTGCCCCAGGTTTTGTGCTGCTGCAGTACCCACTGCTGGTTTTGTCCTGGCTGTTTTGCTCTGCATTTCCCTTTTGTATTCCTGAATGGTTCAGCAAGATGCACACACAGCCACAAAACACATGAGCACAGATGCTGAGTATTGGTGGATCCATGGGGCCCTCCATAATGCTTCCTCCCACTGCTCAAACTTCCATTCAGACTATTTATTCATTGATTGTATGACTAAGACCTGCAATCAGATAAAATACATGTGGGAGGACAGCTTGGGTAATGAGACACCATATCAGACACTGGCAGCTAAGCTCTGCCATCGCTCTGTGTAATTTGTAAGGGGGGAGGGCAGAGGATCATGCCATTTACAGCACTTACAGCCCTTCTTAGAATAACACTTGGAATGATGTTTGATGGGTGGCCCAGGGACAGATATTTAGGAAGCTGGTTAGTAAGGTTTAACTGTAAACGTAATCCCACATTTGCTCTCTGGGTGGCATGTGAATTGTTCTGAACAGGTAAGTCCATCAGCAGTGCAAGGAATGTGCCTGCAGTCACATCACTTGGTCAGCCAGGCAGCAGCTAAGATGCAGATTCATCCATAAAAAGTCCCAGATATGTTTTCCCAAAGGAAAATAAACTACAGTCATATTTTCATTAAAAAAAAAATAAAAGAACAAGGCCGGTTATTATTATTGTAGAGGCCATGCTGTCTTGACAATGGAAGAGCAGCACTGAAGTGATCCACATTTCTAGGTGGGAATAGCATAGACAGCATCTTGGTGTTTGAAGGAAAAACAGAAGGTCACAACATGGTGCTGGAAGACTTAGGAAGAGAGGATTTCACTCTGTTATTTTCCATGTCTTTCTTTAAAAAATATATCCAGGGACCAAATGTTTCAGTGTCCTCTTGGTCACCTACAGTTTAATCTTTCTAAGTATCTTTGTTTTCCCTTCTTAATGGACTTACAAAAAGAAAATCTGTTATTCAAAACTCATTTTGATTGATGTTTACTGGTTTTAAATTTTTTTGTTTTCACTTTCCCAGAGGTTGCAGTCATGTGGAGAATGGAAGAACTATCCATAGAGATTGGGGAATGGTAACTTTTAAAACAATACAAGCTATTTTGAAGGTTAGTGTCCTTTGAACTATGTTTTCTTTTTTTTTTTTACAATTTTTTTTTACAATGTTTTCTTTGGTTTGTAACTAGAAAAAAAATGCCTAGTTGTGACTCTTCCCCCATGGTCCTTTTGGAAAACAAATCATGCAGAACTTGTAAAATTGTTGTGAATAAAGACTGTTTTGCTGGAGAAAAATCCTATGTGGATTTTTCTAAAGTACCTTAAAAAAGTACCTAAAGTTCTTTTTTTAAAAAAAACAACCCTTCATTATAAAGCAATATGTTTCATTTGCCAGCTATAAAAGCACATCACCGGAACATCTTAAAAATCCCCCTGAAGAATAAGAGGACTATGTCTAATACAACTAGAAAATGCTGCTGAAGGAACAGTTGGGTTTTCTCCCCAGCTGGCAGTTCTTATTTTTACTCTGAGCTGAAGATCCCAACACAGTTTGGAAGCCTAACGCTTCTCATACTGCAGACAGGCGCTGCAGGAGGCACAGTCCAGTTCTTCACTTATTAACACCTACGAGGTGGGGGAGGGATGGAATGCAGGTTCTGAGTGG
Source organism: Actenoides hombroni (assembly GCA_024336885.1). Lineage (NCBI taxonomy): Eukaryota > Metazoa > Chordata > Aves > Coraciiformes > Alcedinidae > Actenoides > Actenoides hombroni. Next base: position 27,901,465 of record WUAM01000431.1, read on the forward strand.
GAGACCATGTAAAGACAAAATGGGATTGATTTGTCCTGCAGCCCCTGATGCTCGAATGCTTAGGCAGCACTAGAAACTCAGCAGTACTGTAACCTGCAGACGATCCGGGCTTATCTCTAGGCATATGCCTGAAATCCTACTTCATCTTCATTGTTTTATGGTCAAAAGGGAACCTAAATATGTTTCTAAGACTGGACCTGGTAGGGAAGACTTGTTTCTTATGGTGAACAGTTATTGCCCAGCCACCTTTCCTGTGTCACCTGTGGTATTAAAGACCTCTGTTGTCATCAGTCAGACCCTCAATCTTCTCTTTCCCACCCAAACAGTCTGAGCCTGTGCGCTCATTCCTTATGTTGATGAACTTTGCTGTTGCTCCTCATACAGAGGAAAAATGTCATTACACTGGTGCTACATTATTAAAGATGCTTAGGACACTTAATTCCCACTGGAAAGAAACCCTGGTCCATAAAATCTCTAACTCTCATATAAGTGAAACATTAGATCCTGGGTGTATAAATTCTTTCTGAATATGGGTGTGAGGCTCCTAAATTCATTAGCAACTTTGGGTTTTCTTTCTGAGGAGTGTTTTCAGGCTTGCAGCCCTGCAGTGTAGCACAGCATGAGCAGCAGGGCCAGGACACTGCTGATGGGAATCTGTTATGCCATGGTCTGTTATAGTTTTGTTGCTTTGCATTTAAACCACTAACGAGAAAAGGAATTATCTGTTTTTAAAGGTCTCCCAAAGTCATTAAGGAAACCTGTAAGAAAAATCTACACTGAGTTCTCACCTGTGAATGCATTTTTCATCTCTATTTCTCATCCTGCTGCTTAGAAACATGTCAAAGACTCCCAAATATTTACCGATGAATATAATTTATTCAGCTCTGGGGAAATGGTGCTATTTGTATTTATATGGAGACTATCACTTTATACAAGCTAAATGTCACTGTACATGCATTGTTTTTCAAGTCAATATTTGTTTCTTGCTGCCTTTCTGTGTCAGGAGACTGATGTCGATGGGGTTTATTTAATCTCCACATGACTTTGTTCTGTACACAACTGCTTTACAATTCATAAAGGCCAAAAATGAACAAATTTGACAGACTAAAACTCAATAATGTATTAAGGATGTTGAAGCTTGATCTGAGATCCTTTGAAATAAATGGAAATATTTCCACTGAAAGCAAAAGATTTCAGATTAAGCCTTAGTGAATATATGTTAAGTTTCTTGCTGCTAAAATAAAGCAGATGACTGGTGCAATGGTTCTGGACTTGCATTGACAGGAAAATGTATGACTGAACAAATAGTTTTATTGTAGCAGAAGGTGCTATGGGTCCTTACTCATGCTGAAAAATGTCTGATGTTGGTGAAAAGCACTGGGCTGGTGGAATAAGACTGCTGCTGGGGACCATGAGCGTGGGATTTCCATCTGGCCAGTGTGCTTGCTGCAAGAACAGGGGAAATGAATTATTGACAGCCCATGTGGTGTACAACACCCTAAAGGTCAAGGACAGAATCCCGCTTAGTATGAAAAAATGCTTCTTGCACAAGTCCTGGGTGCAAATCCCACTGATGAGGAGTCATTCAGACATTAGACTGGCTGAGCTCTGACCTCCACAGTGGCCTGATGCACCCTTGGTATGCCATGTGGGAAAAAGTTCCAAGGATGCTGCAGTACATTTACAGTAGCATAATTTTCTACCTGAACTGAACTCTTGCTACCATCGCAGTCTTAAGGCAAACACTCATGGGGCTTGGGCCATTCTGAACAAAAATCTCAAGCTAAACTTGGTCAATAGCTCCTAAAAAATAACATGAAAAAGAGAATTACTGCTTTTATTTCTTGAACTTTGCTTTGGTAGTGGAAGCCATGGGAACCAGTAGATCAATACCAGACAGGCACTGAGCTGACAGCACATATGGCAAAGTTTTTGGTTGTCTGTGTAATACAGCCACTGTTGTGATACTGCAGCCATATTCTTTAGGGCCCTAGTGATAACTAGTTCTAGCTGTGCTTTCATAGGAAGGCATACTTTTTCTCTGAAACCCTTACTAAACACACAACCAAGCTGAAATATTTAATTTTGTCCATCGTCTGGTATAACTAAACCATATCCCTGCTTTTGTAGACTTTTACTTGAGTCACATAACTGGCACTGTAACTACATGTCTGGAGCAATTACCATGTAAATACAAGATAGGCAAAACATATCATTATGAAAACAACTGAATATCAAGCATTTCAGACATGTCATTATATGAATTAGTGGTAATTAGCTGTCAAAATCCATAAGCACAATATAATTAAGCCACAGATACAACATAAATATGGAGTAATTACAAAAGTTCATCCACAACAAAGACTGAGCTGTCTTTTAACAGGTCTAATAAAAAATGAAGAATCAAACTCTGCTGGAAGTAATGTATAGTAAGATAGCAGGAGTTGGTGTGTATGTTGGAGAAAGGACAGTTGGCTGTAATTCTGAGCAGAATTCCACTGGAAGTCATAAGTTTTTCATCTATATACTACATATACTATATTTCTATTTCCTCTTTTTGTAGTAAATTGGTTATACTGAATACTGAAGACTCTGATTCACGTTAATAACATGATGACTAGCACATCATATCCTTTTATTAACCAGAAAAATGCTTACACGAACATTTGTCCTGCCCGTGGTTGGATTTTGCTGCAGTAGCTAATACTCGTAACAAATAAGAGATATTAATATCATGCTAAGGAAAGAGCCACAAATATCCCCATCCCAAAATCAAGAAGAAACCCTCCCTGCACTGCTCTCTCCAGGTGCCTGTCTCAGTAGTAAAAGACTGATTTGAAAGGCGTGATACATTTCTACTGTGTGCATTTCAAATATATTTTTTTCTCACTCAGTATTAAGTTGAGGAATAAACTAGAGTACTTTAATCATCAGCACAAGCAAAGTCTTAATTTGCTCTGCCTGAGAAAATGAAAGGAGATGATGAGGGGGTAGAAGATGGAGAGTGTCTGTCTTATTTGCTTCACCAGACATCTATTTCAGGAAGCTTGGGTAGATACAGCCTCAGGTAGAAATTACCATGGGATCAGAGGTGAACATAGCAAAGCAAAATGTTTCAAAATTCATCAGTCCTATAAAATTCAAACAGCATACATTCTCTAACTCATACAGGGACTAAAAATGTGTGCATGTGTGTACGTATGTTTTGTACATATCAAACTACCATCAAATTGTACAACCACTACATTCCAGTTCAACCAGCTAAATGATTATTATCCTTAAATAAATATAAAAATAAATTATTATTATCCTTAAATACTTATTGAAGTCTGAGGATGTGACAATCTTCAACAGTCTGAGGATTTGATTTATAATCTCAAATGCCACAACTGTGCTGACTCCTGCCCCTGAATGACAAAACGAAAGGATCCAAATTTGCATTACCCAGCAAGGGTCGTGCATGTTCAACCCAGAGAGGGCTGAAGAACATTTAAGTGGCATTTGAGGCTTCCTTGTCCCTTGAGGGAAGACTTGCTTTCTCCCTTTCTGTGTTCCATCAGCTTTGTAGATGATACACAGCCCAGAACTGCTTGCAGTGAGAGATGATGGGCAGCATCCACCACAATAATACCAATCCTTTCTGGACAGGTTGCCAGGCCTGACACCCCTCCTGCTCCAGTAAATGTGGACATTGCTCACTAGGCAACACTTCTTCCCTATCACCAAAGCAAGCGCATACTGACCTGAGTGACATTAACTGGATGCAGAGTTAGTTTCTGAATGGGAAAAAACCTACCAGACTGAGTAAAGTTTTCTCTGTCAAAACTTGTGCAAGGTAAATATTCCTCCTTCACATCATGGAGTCTCTAGGACATGATATCAATGCAACAGAGCCGAACTTAGGGAAAGAAATGGAGCTGCTGTGATTCTGTGTCACCACTATATGACTTTATTTCTGAGCTGACATGGTACCACCCATGATGAGGAATTCAGAACTGAGAAATCACCAAGACAGAATAGATGCAAATGAATGGCTTAGGTAATATTTAGAAATATTTGTCCCCAAGCAGAAATCTTCTTTGATGACATTTTTAAATGCAGCTATAGAAGAAGTGCATCTGCAGAATGTATATGTGAGTTCATTTAACAAATGAATAATCAGAGATGTAGTGCAAAGTGAGAGAAACCTTTACAGAAAATATAGGGCCTGGTAGCTAAAAGGTGCTTTCCCCTCATACCTGTTTACCTGCCTCTGCCACCTTTATAAGTGGGTGGTCTGCATTTGGTCTCTTCAGACAAAGAGAGGGCTTGAGAAGGCTAGGTGTAGGCATGCTTGCTGGTAGCTGGTAAAGAGCACAGCAGTCTGTCTGTCAATCTGGCCATCCCACTGCAGTTGTTTGGAGTAACTGCAAGCCAACACTTGCAGATATTGATACTCCCTTTGTGTTTAGCTCAGTATCTTTACAGTCGCCCTCATTTTTTCTTAACTTCTTGGACCTTGACATTGTACTTCCTTAAATGAAGGGGGTGTTTAGACTTGTCCACCAACCAGACACCCTGGATAGAAATGATTTGAAGAAACCTGAAATGAGTTGTCTGTATCCTCACATGCTTAGCCCTCTTGGACTGCCCTATGACAAGAACCTGCAAGAACATATGCATAAAAATCCAATGTGAGCAAGAAAAATACTGCTCATAACTACAAATTGCTTTGAGATGAATGATCTCTTTTATTTCAGCTTGATTTCTTTCTTCCTCTGCTGCTCAAGGAAGAATAGAGCCCAACAGTTCAAAGTTGCTGCCTTCAGTAATTTCTGCACAGGGCAAGTGCTTGCACTGTGCAGGAAAAATAAAACTTTTTTCCCTGCTAGCAAAACCAAAGGAGCTGACATTCTTGCTCAGACTTGCAAAAAGTCATGTGGAGACTAAAACATGGGCATTTTCAGCCCAGAAGGGAAATATGAGTAGCTATAGTAGGGTAAGGATTAAGAGACAGAAAATCAGACTTGTTCACAATAATCTTCTTAATCAGGTGTTAACTCTCACCCTGTAACTTTGGACAGTCCAGCACAGAAATGCTAGAGAGTCACACAGGAAGTGGAATAAATAAACTATTTCTTCAGCCTAGGCACCTTCTTTGTGTCAATATGCCAGAACCACCACCTCTACCACCAAATCCCAATACTGAAGCACACAGTGGAAGATTGACAATGGAAACATCCTAGAGGAGCCATCTTTTAGCATCATTTTAGCACTGCTTTTCATTTCCCTTCTTTTTTTTTTTCTTTTTTTTTTTTTTTGACTATAACCACTGTATATCCATTTCTCCACTCTGTGTAAAAATGGAGTGAAATACTCCATTTATGAAATACTGCCTTAAAATGATGCTTGTGGGTACTGATGTGCTGTGACATTACAACCAAGAGCTCTATGAAACTCTGACTTACAAAAGAAAGCGTTTTGATTTATTCTAGTGCTATCACTTTTGCCCACTTTGTTACTGAATATCAGTGGCACACAAGAAAATGTGTCTACAGTTATGGAAGACAAAACATCTTTCCTCTAGCAGTTCTTGGTAGAGATTAAATAAACTTCCAGATATCCTCAGATGTTGGTTTCATATACTCACACCCCTTAACTGCCAGAGTGCACTTAGCTCTTTACATGATGTCTCATGGGAGTGCATTATTCTGACTACTATTACAAATGTGAAAAGTTAATTCACAAAAATATCTAGTTTTCAAAGTGCAGTAGCTCCATAAACTCGCCCTCAATACTTAACATCCTCCAAATTGATAAACCAATCATTGACAATATGATCTTGACTCCAGAGTAGACTCCAGGAAGCAGATAAACGTCTCCATTCCTTTCCCATTTTAAGCTCTCTGATATGTCATTCTCAGTTTATATTTCACTTGTGATTCCTAACAGTACCAGCAGGAATCAAGATCTTACCGTGTTGTGCTCTGGCAACCAGTAACACAATCTGGGAGTGAGCAAATACATTTCATAGTATCATAGAATCATCAAGGTTGGAAAAGACCTTTAAGATCATCGAGTCCAACCATTAACCCTACTTTACCAAGTCCACAACTAAGCCATACCCTCAAGCATCACATCTATATGGCTTATAAACACATCCAGGGCTGGTGACTCAACCACCTCCCTGGGCAGCATTTCTTAACAGCACCTAATGTTGAATCCTACTGCAGCAAAAATGCTCTTCTTTTTCTAGAGCATGGGACACTGTACAGTTTTCTAGGTTCTGCCTCCATAACCCTCTCAGCCTAGCACTGTGCCCATGCTGCAGTGCTCATTGCTGCATTCTGCACTGCTTGGGTATGGCCAAAATCACAGCCTGAAAATACAATGAGTGCAAGTAATGTTGTAGTAACAGCTGTCCACTGCAGTGCGGGGCTAAATGCTTTGTCCAAAACCAAAGCCAACCCCCTTGCAAGGGCTCCAAAATGTGGACCTGAATCACCTACATGTATTTTATGGGCACTCCACTAATTGCTCTCTATTTACCTTTGCTATCCTTTCTTTCCACTCTTCTGTATTCACTCTATCCCCTTTCATGGTTAGGTTGCTGAGTGGACAACAAACATTTTCAAATTATGTCTGTTATCTAAGGCTAGCTACAGGACATGCTCTCATGACAATGATTGTAAGTCACAGCTTATGCAAAATAGGTGTTTTAAAGTATTTCATATGTTAATTACGGTCATCAATTATTTAAGTGAAAAAAACCCCAGCTACCAGAGGTCCAGCAGCATGCTTTGTACTGATTGAAAAGACATGAGTAGGATCCTTGCTTTCCAGCTGAGTAGTTATGGGGCATGTCTTGGTAAGCACACGATGTCTGCTCTCATCTGCCTACTGTTGTGATGTGATCCTTTCAACCTGGCCTAGGTGAGAGCATCCACCACACAAATAATGTGCTACAAGATGCCTTCCATACCATTTACTGACCACTTGTCTGGGACACTGTAAAAGTTCTTTGGAAATACTTTATATATAGATAGATTCTTTGTCTCTTTGGTGGGTACCAGGAGTTCTAGACTTGCAATACATTAGCTATAATATCCTTAGCTATATATACTCATTGCCCTCATCAGTACCCTTAGATCAAAGTGTTCTCACATCTAGCATTATTGCAACTCATCATCTTCTTATTGTGGAGCTGAGGTGGGACATCAGAGATGGTGGTGGATGCTCAGAGAGCTGCTTAGTGTGGTGTAAATGCAGGGAGTCTGGGCTGGGCTGAAAGTGCACAGGCTATGTGCAGGGCAGGAGAGATAGGGGCAGCTAACGTATTATTTGGGGCAGCAGTGACCAGATATTTCTGCTGGTAACACCACTTGACCTTGTTCATGTTCCAGATCTGTGGGAATCTTGGATGGCCTTCACAGGAAGGCTCTATCCCTGCCAGGGTTCAGGGGCCCTGGGCTGAGAATTACTATTTTATCAGAGGAAAGTGATTGTGTAAACAAGCTGGGCAGAAATGAGAGAAACAAACACATTTTTTTTTAATGGCCTTGCTCAAATGGCCCATCCCATCAGCACATGTGCTCCAGACCTGAGAGCACTCAGTCTACCCTGTCAGGCTGAGGGTCTTAGTGAGTCCAAAGTACCTTCTGTCTGGAGCTTGTTCTGGCCTTGCACCACCCGAACACATTGAGGAAGCAGATGGGAGGTTCAGGGGAAGACTCTAATTGTTATGTAGTGGCTGTTCCCAGTTGTCCCTTGTCTTCAGCTGCAGCATCCTTGGTATCACTGGAAAATGTCTCAGCTGCTCTCTTTCCCAATACACCTTGCAATCTCCTGAAAAATCATTTCACATGATCCCTTGCACAGCACAACAACGCTTACAGGTGACTAACCTGTATTTTACACTTGAAGGTTGGACTAGATAACCTCTGGAGGTCCAACTTACCTGATGCATGACTCTAATTACAGCCACTGTTGCATACATTACAAGACATGAGTGAATCAGCCATGCCAACCTATCCTAGTTGAAAAGGAAATTCTTGTCTACCAAAGGAAGTTTTTTAGAAAAAACTAAAAATCTTTAAATTAATGATGGCAGCATCAGTACTACACCTAACATAACAGTTTCTTTTCGTAGATAAGCTTAATGTAGACCTGTTCCCTTCATCCCCAAATCCCTATTTTGCCACAGCCACATGCCACATGCTGTGAGGCACAGGCTGAAGCCTAGGATGCCCCAGCCCCTGAAAGAAGTGAAGTTCAACCATCCTGTAGTCTGGGAGGGGGACCAATGAGTCACTGCTCTCTCACTAAGCATTATCATGGGGCAGAGGCAGCGCAGCAGACTGATAGGGTAGTGAATCATATCCTTTGCAATTCACAAAACATGACAGGAGGATGCATCTGGAGAAATCCCTGGAAAGATGCACCAAGCTGCTCTGCAGCCTGAGCACTCCCAAACCTTGTGCCCCAGAAGAGGTCACGGCTACACGTGGCTGAAGGCTGGTGTTGCCCTCCTGCTTGCCCACTCTTCGAGGAGATAGCCAGGCCATGGGATCCCTTGTGGCTCTCCCCACAGTGATGAGTGAGCTGCCTCACTTGGGACCACGCTGGAGGATGAGAAGCAGCTGAATGCTCTGGAGGTATTGCACTGCTCTGGTGATGCAGAGATGCTGGTGACACAGGGATTCCTTAGCTGGGTATCTCTCAGGGCACCAGAAGGTTGTAAAAGGGAGGCTAAAACAGCTGGGATTGCTGCAGGTTGCTGTAGCAAATTAAATAGGATGGAACACAGTAGACAGCTTTATAGGATCTATTAACTGTATTAGACCTTCACATCAGAATAATTTATTACTGGATTCTACACAGCACAGATAAAGTGCCAAACCTCCTCCAGTTCAGGTCGTTTCCAGAGGCCTTGGTGTAGAAGATACATCCAGTAGGAGTTAGCAGGAGCTGGAAATTTATTCTGGAGACTGTTCCAGCAGCGTTAGAGGAGCAGCTGTAGCCCTTATTCCTAGTTGTCTTTTGTCATGTTGACACTGCTGGTGTGCTTGGAAGGAAATACCAATCCAAAATAATGTTGAGGTTTCATGGAAACTGTCCAGCAAGTCTTTCTCTCAATGGCCATGTGAGAGATGCTCCATGTTTCAAATCAGTTTGATTTGCTTCTCACCTAGCGATCTGCTGGAGCAGCTCTGGTTGTGGAGAAAATGACCTCCTGCATACTCACGCTGTTGGAGTCACTGTCCACTTCATCCATTACTGAAGGGTGGCAAACACACCCCTGGGCTAAGCGCCTGCAGGAGGAAAACGAAGCAATTCAGAGGTTATTCATATATGTCCCACTGCAGAGGTTGCAAGTGGGAATGTTTGTGCTGCTCCTCACACTCCTCTGAATCGTGGTTGTGCAGGCACTCACCTTTGATGGATGATTACTCTTGGATGAGCTTGCTAATGGCTCCAGTTATGTCAGTCACGAAACTGATCTTCATGATTCCTGAAAGACCCCATTAACACCGCATTAGAATCCTGATGGCTTTCATCCACTGAATTATTTAATTACTTAAATTTTTTAAACATATCAGAATACCTTTTAAGTCAAACGTGACCTCTTGGTCTTCTGTGAGGGGCTGACCTTGAGCATGCTTCAGTGGGCTGTTGCAGCCTTGCTTTTCTCTTCACACACACTGTCCCTACAGCACTCAGCCTTGTACCTTCAGAAAAAGGTGTTATTGAGGAAAGCAGCATGCTAAGTGGTTTTCTTTTTTTTTTTGTGTGATTTATCCAAGTGCCTGTTTGCACCCACATGCTGTGAGTGGATAATAACAGTTCTCAATCAAAGGTAAAATTACTAATGCTCTTGTCTGTGGAAAATTTAGTGCAGAAAAAAAAAAAAAAAAAAATATATAATGATGCTGCTATATTACCAGTCTTACTATGGGCTTGTCATATGTTTATCCCTGCATCCCCATGCAGTATTATTATATTGACTGGTTATTCCAGTCTATATCTCTGCTGAAACTGATGTATCTGATATTCTGCTACAACAGTGAAACTAGTGAAAAAAACTCCAACATGTAAACAACAACACAAACCCAACATTTTTCCAGACACTATGTACGCTATCCAGTGACACTGACAATTCAACAGTACGCTGATAGTGATTAGCATAGAGTATTGCTGTGTCCTCCTCTTGGAAAGATGTTTATAGCAATAAATTTTGCCTATGTATTTCCTCAAAGCTGGAAGCTGTTGAAATTATATTGCACAGGATGTTGAAGTGGTCTGAAAAAAAAATAAAAATTGAGCAACAACAGCAGGCACTCTTGCTTCAAGTTATTGACACTTCAGTGTCTGCCTGAAGTTCTGGCATACATAGACACTGTTAATTCTTTTTTTCATAATTGTGTTCACCTTAGGGTCTTTGGTGACTACAAGCTACGTATATTTTTTAGTTCTAGTCTCCTACAATTTTTTTTGTCAGTCTATAAGGGCAGAGAGCTGATTCCTTTCACTTATACATTCCATTTTCTAATGACGACATTTAATTTATGGGAACTGTGGAACTAGAAAATGGGACAGCATTAGAGTTTCATATATTCACATATAAGGTCATTTTTACTTGAGATAGATGAACTCTGATGGATTACATAGGGTCAAATTATGTGCTTCAAATTATATGAGGTAGTGATGGAGTGGTTTGGTCAAGTCACTGTAGTCATCTGAAAAGGTCTTATATCAGGCATCTGAAACACTCTTGGGTACTTAATCAAAAACTGTCTGGTCTGTGGGGGTCATTAGTAAGTACGGCTCACTGCCTAAATTACTCCATCTGTATGGTGAGAGTAACTTAAATGATTCTTTACTAGGTCTGGGATCAACTCACCCTTCATCAGAGTGCCTGGTCTCTGACACACTGAAGCCTTCAGCAGATGGATGCAGTTATCCTTTGGGTGCCTCAGGCCCAGTCAGAGATGCATCAAAGACACTTAGTTTCTTGTGACACTTAAGAAAATGATTAGCAAATTGCAAAATTTGCTCTTATGATATCGTTATGTCCAAAGATTGTCCTCCCCTGTATCCTGGATGTCTTCAGTGTGACCTTGTGTGCTCTTCCCTGTGCTACATGAAAGATATGTTGTCGCGCTGGCTCCAGTTCACAGACATGCAGACACGTCCTCTTGATATGACTCCATACCTTCTTTCACAGGTCTAATGCAAACCTGGTGGAAGCTAGTGAAAAGATTTCCATTTCCCCCTATATTTTGCAAGAATCATTCCCAAATCCCCCAATCCCAATCTTCCCGAGACTCCTTGTTTGTTGGAGTCTTACTGCAATATAAATGTAAATTCAGAACATCTTAAGCAAAGTCCTCATGTGAAGTATGAAATACTTCCAGACTCAGTTGTTGGGGCTGTTCCCGTGCTGAAGATGAGACACGTATTCCATTCCCAGTGAATCACCCTCAACGACTGCCTGCATATGGCCAGCACAGGTGTGGGCTCAGAGGCCAAGCATGCTGCCCTGACACAAGCTGTGGCTCTTTCACAGAGAGTTTGCAGTTCTGGGTGTATTAGCCTTAGGAGGCAAAAAGGGAGCTAATTTAATGCATGTGATCAGGCACCCCTAATACACTTCTCATCCTAATTATATTTGCACAGGAGTGAAAACTAGTAGAAGAAAAACTCTGCTATTATCAGCACAGCTTGAGATTCCCAGCGCGTCAGCACATGAAATGATCTAGCGACAGAGTAAATAAGACACGAATTACTCTTAAAAAGTTTTTACAACAAATATTAAGATGCTTCCATCTCAAAGGTGACCTGTACTTGTTAACAATTTGCAAAAAACAACCACACCAATGAAAACGAGAGTTACAATTATTACAAATGCTTCAAATAAACAAGCTGAAGTATTCAGCACAATTGGCTTCAAAGACACGTTTTCATTTTCAGCTAAGGCCCTATAACATCTGGGCTGGCTGTATCCTATAGAAGCTGGTAGCAAACATCTCCGCAGGAGCCCTCTGCTTTTGTAGAGGCAGCACAGCTTCCCTGCTGAAACCAACAGATTTTTGCAAGTCTTTCAAAAATGCCCAAGTTTGTAACCCTTCTGGAGGCCCCGCAGGCTAAAGCTGGACGTTGGCCACTTGTGGCAGTCATGCCCTCACTATGCTTTTCTCTCCGTGTTCCAGTAACGATTTAATGTTATCCCACCACCTCCCAAGGTGTCGCTTGAGCAAGGAGCTGGCAATCTGCCATGCCTGGCAATCCGGATGCCTGAACAGGCCACATCGGGGCACGGTTGTCACTGAGACAGCTACTGTGGCCAAGTGTGCTGCAGCAGTGCGTGTCAGTCTCACTGCGTTCTGGATTAGGACTTCAACATCTTGATAGGATTTTAAATAGCTTTTATTGCCAGTCTTATACCCACAAAAGCCAGCGATTTATTTAATTTAGAACAGCTTTATTCGGAGATGTTTACCCAGAGTGTCCCAATCTGGAGGCATGGGAAAGGAGGTCACTTACAATTCATTTAATTTCTTTTTCTGGCTATTTTCAGCAGTCCTCTATTCAAAATAACTTGGAGCTGTTCATAAAGGCTGATTATCAAACCTATCTAGGGGATTTAGTCACACAGCTGTGCATCTAAATCTCCTTAACCATGTTTCAACAGTTTCAAACACATGATGTTAAATCAGAGATGGGATTTTTGGATTATAGATGGTGAAATGGAAGAGGGAGCACCAGGGTTAGAAACTAAGCAAAGGTGTACCTTCTGCATGAGGCAACTACCTGTGAGGTTGTACCACAAATGGTGGCATGGAGGAAGGATCTCCTTGGCCCGAGGAAACCAAACGACATAGACTGCAATAGGCTCTATTAAACTCACCATGAAGTATGCACTAGGATAGCAGCATTGCTTTTGAAAATACAGTTTATTTTGCACCTGAGGAGTTTGGAGTTTGGCAGCTTTACACCTTTGGAAACAGCTGGGGATGGTGTGGTCTGCTCAGAAGAACTGTTGTGACCTGCATGAGCAGGAGCTGAGACCCAGAGCTGACGTGGTTTCCTGATTAAGATGAAACACAGTAGAGCTACCCTTTCTCCCTAAGACCCAGTCTCACAGCTTTGCCAGATTATTTTGACATTTTTTCTCCACCCTGAGGATTTTAACTTCACTTGTAACAATACCTTACAGCTTGGAAACATTGTTGATTTTCTCTGCAGACTCTTGACAAAAAGGGGAGGGAAAAAAAGAGGAAAAAAAAAAGAGTTGATTTCCAGACACTTGAGAGTACTGGAATTGTTCAGATGCTGAAGTCAATGCAAGGTATCATCTGATAAGTGGGAGGCTTAAATGTTAAAAATCCCAGGGTAGCAAGACAATGATTTGAAGAGGCCTTCTCTCTTCCGATTACTACTGAGAAAGGATGATATTACAGTGAATCTTGTTAAGATGTAATATTCCCAACAGAGAATAATTGATGCTAACACTAGTGTCAAACTGAAGATCTGAAAGGGACTAATTATTTTTTTCTGCTAGGAATAACTTTCCATTTTGTCACAGCTTCGATACCTGAGCAATTCCATTAATCTCAAATGTCTGAATCCAGCTCCTCTGCTTAATTTATGTTGGGAATTGAGGGAAATAGCAAAAGCAACCATGCCAGAGCTTACAGCAACTGAATTTTATGTCCTTAAATTGTAAGAACATGTCAAAACATTCCAGATGGTCTTTTATAACTTTAAGGAGTATCGAGCTGGAGAAAGTAAGCATCCAGGGAACAGGATGTCTTGTGGTGGGTGCTGGTTTGGTCATGCACTGCTGGGAAAGGGAGCAAGGGATCCTATCCACATACTCCTGCATGGGGTGATAGGGCCATGCACAGGGATAATAATACGAGCTCAGAGAGAGGATGGGAAATTCCTCCTTCCTTCTGCCTCACTGTCATTGGCTTGTGACAGAGAGAACGTGCTCTCCCTCCTGCTTTCATACTGCTTCTCTAGAGATTTCTATTTGTTTTTGGTTCTGGCTGCTAGACTGAAGGAAAGCAGTTAACTACCTCCCTTGGGTGTTTTAGTCCATTAGTTCTGAAGCTCCAAGAAAAGTGTGTGCTCTGGTCATTTGAGAGAGCATCAAGAGAAAGTATCAGCTAGAAATGAACAAGGTGAGGACAAGGCTTTCTCCTCAGCTAGGTTATGTTTGGCACATGAAATGTCAGGAAAATACAAGTTTAGTACTATCCATTCTCCAAAGAAGCACGTATTTTGAGAAAAAGCATGCTGCACACCAACTGACAGATTTCTCAAGAGTCTATTCTGTACATGACTGAATACAATTAGCACTCATCATGCAGTAATATAAGGCCATTGAATAAAACAAACAGGTGGCAGACTCAAATCAAAGTAGAAGGTATATTCTTCACATAATGCATATTAAATTTTATATTGTAAGATACAGTGGAAGCAAAAAAAAAATCTTCAGATGCTTCAGTTTTCTTTAGAACAGGATCGGTATTAAAGAATCTCATCTGAGATTTCTTTCTCTCAAAAAAAATAAGAAGATTTGTTGGCAGAAACCTTTACCCTGTAAGATTGCAACATGGAGACTTTGGACCAATGACTTTGGCAAGCACTGCAAATGGCAGCATTATTTAGAGCAAATTTTTGTGTGTCATGGGAAGCATTTCTCTTTTCCTGGATGACATTGATTTGGGGAAAGAGTCTACAAGTGAAAGTGTAGAGATCTCTACTTGATAGAGGGTGCTCTGATTCTTTCCAAAGATGCTGGTTACATCCACACCACCCTGTGAATTCAGTGCAAAGGACAATGCACCTGGGGACAAATGTTGGTACAAGAAGATTAACACTGGAGGGTGGCTGGAAATAGACAACTTCGTCAATATATCTGCCCAAATAGACAAGGAAGGATCAAAAGTGCCCTGGAAACAGCTTCAAAGGGAATTTATGCCAAAATGAGCTGTCAAAATCATTAATTTGGGGTGCCATTTTGTAACACATCTGACAGACATGTAATAGAAATTGAATATCAGTTTTGAGGGACCAAAGGAATTAGGTAAAGAGATGCCATTTTGAAGATCTACTAGTAGTCAGATGTCCAGAGACATTTCTGAAGACACTGTGGGTGGGTTCCAGAAGAAAGAATGACTAGCTAGACCACTACAGTGACTATCTAGAACAATGTGTGCTGATGCTTTAGTGCAGAAATGGAAGGAACCTTCAAAGGAATTTTTTGCAATTTAACTCCATCATGTTAGGCATGGGTAGATGGCCAGGGTGTGGCACTTACCAGCAGACATAGCTCGTTGATGATTTTCTTACCACAGTCTGGCTTCACTATCCAAGGTCTACTTCTGCATGCATTGTACATTTCAAGCTGCTTTTGACCCCATAACATCCAATATTTGGGCTTTTTTTTTTAACTCTATCTGACAAAAAACATTCTAGCATAAGTGAAAATTCAGACTGATGGATTTTCAGAATAATTTTCAAGATCATGCAGTATTGCTCAGCTTTGTACTGCACACAGTTTGAACCACACATGCAGGATTTCTTGCCTCATGGAACAGCTTAAAATAGTCTATCTAATATGGTCCAAAATTAGATCAGTGTTGGTACTGTTGTACTAGATAGTGAAATTATTTGAAGCTTGTTACATTAAAAGATCCATTAAGATACTTGTTGTTGAATCAACAATGTAATATCATTATGCTTGAAACAGTAAAAATAAAATTACTTCCATTACTTCCAAGATTTAAAAAACCCCACAACTTTATAAAGCAGTTGCAGAGAAAACATATTTTTTTGTGAAACTGGGCTATAATATCAACAGTATAATGAATTAAATACAGAGAGATATTGCATTTGCCTGAAGTATAATCTTGGAAATAACTGTATCTTTTTCCCCCCTCTTGAATAATGCCCATTGTGTGCCTGGTTAGAAAACAATAGCTTGGTTATGAAATAATGGAAATTTTATCTATGAAGATGCCACCCTCATATTAAAATCATCACACTGCTCACAGCATGCTGCCTGCTTCTCAGGTATAAATCCATCAGTAAATAAGGACTATTTTACTGTGGCTCTTAACCTTAGAGGGACGTCTTATTGAATAGTTTATTAGAATGTGCTGTACACTATCAAACAAAAGAGAGAAGATCACAGAATCACAGAATGGTAGGGGTTGGAAGGGACTTCTGGAGATCATTGAGTCCAACCCCCCTGCCAGCACAGGAACACCCAGGGCAGGTCACACAGGAACACGGCCAGTTGGGTCTTGAAAGTCTCCAGAGAAGGAGACTCCACAACCTCTCTGGGCAGTCTGGTCCAGGGCTCCATCACCCTCACTGTAAAGAAGTTTTTCCTGATGTTGAGGTGAAACTTTCTGTGTTCCAGTTCGTGCCTGTTGCCCCTCATCCTATCATAGAGCACCACTGAAAACATCGACTGGCCTCATCCTCTTGACACCCGCCTTTCAGATAATTATAAACAGTGATGAGATCCCGTCTCAGCACTCTCCTCTCCAGGCGCAACAGCCCCATGTCTCTCAGCCCTTCCTCATAAAATCGTAAGATCAAATTAAGCTGCACTGTACAAATTAAACCAAGAGACGAGAGAAGTGCTAGCCTTGCATTTTTAACCTACTTTTACATTTGAAGTCCAAGCTCCAAAGACTGTATCGTAGCAGCTCTACCACTTGCTTCTTGCTGTTGTGCTACACGTTCCCTTGCAGCTGGAGGTCCAGAGGTCCCAGGGAACAGATGCTTGGCAGGGAGTGCCACAAATTTCCCATACCCATATTAGGCTGCTCAGTGGCACAGGAGCTGGTCACACCCTAGAGGACTCATAAAGTATGGGAGGAGGATGCAACTTAGTGTTACTCACTTTTGGGAAGCCGCTTTAGCCGAGGATGCACACATTCAGTTTTCTCCCCATCATCTGTCAGGAACCAACCTGTCAATCCCTGGGTTTTTCCATTCCTTCTCTGACATCCAGACAGAAGCACTGGCAAGGGACAGACAGGGTGGGTACAGCTGTGGGGAACAAGGAGGTGCTTGCCCCTGGTCACAAGCCTCACAGAGTGCTGTTGAGTGTGGGCAAAAGATGCTGATGAATGCCAGTGCATCTGGTCTGTGAGGGAAAGCTATAAGACTATTTTCAGTGTAACACGGCGTGGATCTCATATAGAGCACATACAAAAACTCCTTCACATCTGAATAGATTGGGAAAGAACCTGCACTTAGCTCTGTTAACATTTGCTGAATTCCCTGAACTAGAAAAGAACTAGGATAATGGCATTTTCCCCTAGAAAACTCCCTCAGCAACCAGAAAATAAAGAAATTTGGCTTAAGGAAAAATAAACTCTTTAATAAAGTGTGGAAGACATTTAAGTAATATTCTCTCCCCCATCTTATTATAAATTAATAACTCATTTATGTTCTCAGCAGTTCCCGGGCATCCATTGACTCCAGTGGGCGTCTACACTGCCTAAGGGATGCAGGCAAAACCCAAAATCACATACAGTGAATTTGTGTAGATAGCAGCGACTCAGAAAAATTGGCATGAATTTTTTTCTTTCAATATACTGCTGTGATTGGGTAAAGTCACAGAATCATTAAGATTGGAATAGACTTCCAAGATTATCAAGTCCAACTGTCTACCCAACATTATCATGACCACTAAACCATGTCCTGAAGTGGCTCATCTACACATTTTTTTAACACCTCCAGGGACGGTGACTCTACCACCTCCCTGGGCAGTCTGTTCAAATGCCTAATGACTCTTTCAGTATATACATTTTTTCCAAATGTCTAATCTAAACCTCCCCTGGTGCAACTTAAGCACATTACCTCTCCTCCTATCACTAGTTACTTGGGAAAACAGACCAACACCCACCACACTACAACCTCCTTTCAGGTAGCTGTAGAGAGCAATAAGGTCTCCCCTCAGCCTCCTCTTCTCCAGAATAAACAACTCCAGTTCTCTCAGCTGCTCCTCATAAGACATGTTCTCCAGACCCCTCACCAGCTTTGTTGCCCTTCTCTGGACCTGCTCCAGCACATCAGTGGCTGTCTTATAATGTGGCATCCAAAATGTAACACAATACTCAAGTCCTTACTTCACCCCTGGACTTGGTATCTGGACCTTTCCATACTCTAGATTTAAGCTTTCCTCTTAATGCAAAGCAGTACCTTAACATGAGCCTCAAGCTCAGCTCCCTCCCTGAGCTTGGATGTCCCTAGGGCTCGGCCAGGATATTCTCAATTGTTACTTTGGCTGCTCTGCAGCAGCATTGGGCAGGGTTTTCTGTTAGCACTTATTAACAGGAACAGTTAACAGAAATGGCACAATTGTAAGTTTTCAGACACCCATGAGACACTTTTTGAAGGCAAGCTAAAAGTGTTGCAAATACCTTCACCAGTAAATCCCAGTACACCCATCTATCACCCACCCACACAACCAAGTTACCTCAAAACAAGCTGTGCCTAAACCACTTGTGTATGGCTGATCTGTATTTCTTTATGATATGTTTTTTCCTCCTGTGTGAGATATGGTAAATATTTTCCTCTTTTGCTTTACTTTTTTTTAGCGAAGTGTTTGAAAATAGTTCTATTATGAAATACTTGGGAAAACAAGCAAGCCTTACTTTTTTTTAGCATGCATTTCCTTTTAGCAGCTTCGTATATATGTTAAATCATAAGCCAGAGCCTATGAACAAGAGTTACAGAAAATGGATATTTTGACACTTAATATGATATATTTTTCAAGGAGACAATTGGACTGCTCTAAGTTGTTAAAAAGTGTCAATTGCCATTTAATATTATAAGGTTTTGGAGGAAATTTGGCACCATGGCTTTTAATGGAATATTTCTCCCTTTTTCACGGATACTTCTGTGTCTACCAGAGAGAACAGAAAGTCTGTGTTTGCCTCAAGCTCTTCAGGACAGAGACCACCATAAACATGAGGTTAAATGCAGGGCTTGTATCACTTCTTTATTAATAGAAAAAAAAAGTTGCATGTAGAAATTTCATTTATTTCTGATTCCAAACTTCTCCACAAGTGGGAGCAATTAGAACAGTAGTCCCTGCCCCCAAACAGAAGACCCCCCCAGACCACACCAAGGCTCAGCCAGGCAGCACAGTCCTACGACAGGAGATCTTTTTACACTGGGCTCCAAGCACAAACTGTAATGATTTTGGGTGACTACTATTTCTTGTACTAAAATAAGAATTTTCTACTATTTCTTCATGTTTTTTGGTGTGGGTTTTTTGTGGGGTTTTTTTGTTTGTTTTTGTTTGGTTGGTTGGTTTTGTGTTGGTTTTTTTGTTGTTGGTGTTGGGGGTTTTTTGTTTGTTTGGTTTGGTTTGGTTTTTTTCTCCTCTGTAAGAGAAGATACTTTTTCTTTTGTGTCCATGCATTACCTGACACAACTGGAAAGGAACCATAGGAGACCACAGGTTTCCTAATAGCAAAAGGCTCAAAGAGCTACTGAGAACTCCCTCTGCCCCATCCCTGTGTCTGATGGGTTAGCTTTTTTTGAGGACCTGTGGGAGTAATTCAAATATGGACAAGATGATTGCTGTTTTTCAGAGGAACATTGTGTTTTAATATTTCTGAAAGCTCTCTTAAGACTCAGCAAGCAGACACTGTGTGAAATGCAGCCCAAAGAAAGGCTCATACACATACAGCAAGAAAGTGCAATTGTAAGCCAGGTGAGTGCTCTATTCATACCAGCCCCTAATGAATAGCTTGTCAAACTATTCAGGATTTTCAGATCTTTGTTTCAGTCCAGGGAATAAAACCAGTGATGATCTGGGCTTTTAATTCAAGAAGATAACATCCAGCATAATTTGATTTTTAGCTGTCTCTTACAGTGTGGAATTCACACTCTCACTGAGCAAAGCAGCCTTATCAAACATTTACAGCTCTGTGAGACCACTTGGCTAGTCTGTGCTAGTCTATGAAATATAACAGCTACAAAGTCATTAGTCTCAGCAAAAAGAAAAAGGTGGATACTTGACTCTCACAACTCAGGGAAACGTGAATTGGATGGGAAACCATCTGAGCTGTGACAGCTATCACAGTGAGCTGCGTCACAGAGCTGGGTGCATGGACATACTCTACTGGACCACTTTGCTCTGGTCAGAGCAGGGATGTGCTGCTCTGACACTCAGAAGTTTGGCAGAATCACACGAAAAATATCTAGTAAAGGAAAAGTATGTGTGCCTGCCTGTGTGGCCTATTTCAGATCTCAATTTCCAAGTTGGGTGCTAACTACTGAAATGAACTTCCTTCAGCAATTTGGGAAGTGTTTTCTTTTGTTATTTCAGTGGTATAATGAAGTGTCCTGGTAATTGGATCAAAACTAAGTTATTGGCTGTATGCATGTGTGAATTGTGCCTGCTTGTTACTATCACTCCCCCCCATGACTGGTTTTCACTGGGCAGCCAGTTTGGTTTTGCACCTTTGGATTTTTGAGGACGGGAAGCTAAAGCACAGCTTTTGCTAAGCTCCAAGTATTTTCCCTCATGCAAAACTTGACACATACAAGAAACGCTGCTACTCAGAAGAATTACTGCAAGAACACAGTAGTGTTGATGGGAAGCTGTCCATTTCAAAATTAAGATATTACCTATTTGACTGGCAGTCATTGCATGTTTGCAAGTCAGGAAGACATAGTTAGAGCTCAACTGTCTACAAAAGTACCTCTAGGAGAAAATGGAAAGATTTTCTTCAACAAAACACTTGAAGCAAGGCACAAACCATTCAATTCTGTGAAGCACAGAATAATGGAATTATCCTGGCAATTTACATATGAGCTCTGAGTCAGTCCTTTCAGGCAGGGAATAATTCAACATAAGCATCCCTGATGAAACAGGATCATAAATCTCTTTCTGAATGGTATTTTTCAATTTATGTGCTTGGCTTCAAATTCATCTCCTACAGAAAAGACACTTGTAGACAGAAGCAGCACAGGACCCAACCTCTGGAGTACAGTTCAAGAGATTATTTTGCAATGAAGGCCTCCATTTGCATGCTCCTACACTAGTTTGAAATGGATATTCAAATGGGTATTTGAAATGTGTATTTCAAGGTCCAAAAAAAAAAAAGAAACAGTAAGGCAAGTAGCAGTTTCTCTCTGGGGTAGCAGATAGTCTGGTCTGCTCAATTAAAAAAAAGCAATAATCAGAACCAGTAATACCTTAATAGTAAAACTTATCTAATTTAGCCTGTGGGGAGGAGTAAATTAATCTGAAAGTAAATAAATGTGTTGGTTGTTTGCTTTATAAATATTTTATTCCCTTTTGCTGCTTGTGCTAGAAATGTAAAAGAAAATCTCCTTTCCAAACAGGTTAAAAAGGGAGGATCTGGAGCTGGTCAGTGTATCTGGGCCCTGGACTGAACGTGGAAAACACTAAGATGCTGTCACAGCACAGGTAGCTGCAAAATCACCCAGAGGCATGAAGAGGATGCCTGGAGGGATGAGAAAGAGCCAGGGGCTCAGGCGGCTCACACTGGAACTGGTGCTGTCCAACTTGGAACAGCTGGGTAAGCGCTGCCCCCCTACTCTGAACAGCTCCACAGGTTCAGGAGAGGTACCTTTCCTGGCTTTCTGTGATTTCTGGCTCTTAAATGAGCATAAATTGATAAATCAACTAGCAGTGCACTTAGAAGCTGTCAACGTGATATCCATCCAGGACAACCAAACCTGGAAAGCCTTGCAGGAAAAAAAGGATAATTCTAGTAGGACAATGCTGCAGGTCTTGGTGCAATCTGTTACCTGCCAGGCTGAAGTTGTGGTGTGTGGCCAGAACTGTGAATGAGGAGGGATTTCCAGTAGTAGCAACCAAGTGGCAATGCTGGGAACTAGCAATACACTGCCATTTCCTAGCTTTTAAATCATATTGGGTGAGCTGCTGATACTGTACCACTGTGTCCTTTTGAGAGTACTGCAGAAATTGAATGATGTTTTGGGTGCTACCAAAAACTCCTTCATTTTTAGGATCCCAGGCAGATCCCTGGGAGGACATGTGTCAGAGGCAATTTTGCTACAAGCTTCTGTGATAGATGTAAATACCTGATTTACCTGCTCCCAGCGGATATCCCTTTTTTGCCAGCCCACAGGAGTGGGGCGGGGCAGGGAAAGGCTGCACCCCATGTCCCATAGACCTCTTTGGGAGGGAAGTGCCTGGCAATTGGTGCATATGGGTGACAAAGAAGGAAACCCCAGCAGTGGTGAGTGGTGTCCAGAGTGGAGACATGAGTGTACACAATGCCTCAGCCCCAGCAGTAGGGTGAAGGAGGAGCTTTCCCTGCAGGTTCAAGGTGAGTGAACAGACTCTCTACAGCTCAAGAGCTGCCAGCTGGGCAAGAGGATCCAGCCAGCAAAGGCAACAGTGGGGAAACTGGTGTTCATAAAGTCCCGGGCAACAGCCACAGCCTTGGTGACTGCCATGTGTAAGACCTCAGCCTTGAAGAGGGTGGCTATGATTTTGGCATTTTGGCTTCTTGTTCCTTTTCTGGATGTTAAGGAAAAAGTAACAAAAAGCGTAGTTCCATGTGAGCTGCAGTTAGATGCTGGGGCTGATCAATGTGCTTCTCAGGTTTCTAAATAATTTACAGCCCCAAATAGTTCAGCCCAACCTGACTTTGCTGCTCATGGGACTAAGGAAAAATACTCCTTTGTAGTAGAAGCTCATAATACAAGAGCGCCCATGCCAAGTCCTACCCAAGGCCAGGCTGTCTTATGACACTCTTTCAGGGGTATCTCCTTGACTGGATGGGTGTACAGTCGCTGCTGTGAATGTCACTGAGCCTCTAGAAACTTTCTCTGTGGGAAGTTCCTCAGCAGTCCAGTGCCATGCAGCGGGGCTCGAGGCTGTGCTGGTTGCACAGCGAGTGGATAACTCCCCTCCTCTTTGAGCAGACTTTTATAGATCTGAAGGCTGTTAGCATGTCCTGCTTCAGTCTACTCTTCGGGTTAAAGAAACTGATTAATGTCCTTTAGAGCATGTTTTTGAGTCCTTCCCTGCACCTTCATCAGGTATCTGACATGCTGAAAAGCCATGTCCCGAGAGGCAGAGTCCTCCAGCCAAAACCTAATCGACACTGAGCTGCAGGAACAAGTCCCTCCCTGTCTTTTTCAGGGTTCAATCCTCCCTGTGCTGTCCTGTGAGATGTCTGCCTTTCTCTCAGCACTGCTCTTTTCCTGAAGAATTGCTGTCAGGCAAGCTGCTTCCCATCCTATATTTGTGCAGCAGATTATGCCCAGCTCAGCATGATGCTTTCTTCCTGGCCTTCCTGAACCCACTTCTGCAGATCACATTTCCAACTCACCTTGGTTACATTCAAATTCTGACCTCATTGGCACCTGCTGAACTTCCCAACACAATGTCCTCTGCATGCATATCCCACATTTGTTACTGCCAGGACTGTCAAGAGCACCAAATTAGCTATGTAAAGAGGTTCAGAAGGGCTCATCCACCAGCTGTTTGCAGAAGTAAAACCTTAGTCAGGTGGTTAACTTTACACGGGTCAAAAACATTGAATTTATGAGGGCTGCTCATAAGCAGCCGTATTTACATACTTGAGTGTGTAGAGAGTAGATGCTGGCCTTTTTAACATTCTGGTCACTTTATTAAGGAGAAACAGAGAGATATTTTCAGTCAGGTTGTGCCACAGATTAGTTTGACAGACTTAAGGTAATTAGATGGAGATGAGTCTGGCCCGGTGATCTTTTTTCTTTATCATGGTGTCCTCCCAATGTTTGACCAATGACTCTTCAAATAGCTTTGAACTGATTTCAGGCTTTTCTCACTGTTTGCTTTGAGATCTTTTTCTCCCTTTTTAATATGCAAGACTACTCCCTTTGTGTCCTGGAAGAGATCTTCATGTCTTAAACATATCACTCTTATAGGAAGGTTATGCTAGATCCAAACCCCTTGGTCAGAAGAGGTGCTACTGCCAGGTTCCATTTCTCCACACTTATGTGATTGTCAGCAAGGGGCACCTGGATTTCAGGAGAAATACCAGGATCAGGGAAACATGAGATTTAAAGTTGATATCCACTGTCTTTAGACGGCCACTTGGTGAAGCTGGTGAGTTTTAGGAAAAGCAAAAAAATCCAACAAAGCTTCAAGGCACATCAACAGGCAAAAGCTCAGAGCTGCTAAATCAATACTGTCTCTGCCTGAATGCTCCTAAAGTTGTTAAATAACAATACAAGCAAAAGCGCATCTTAACTTTTCTTGGGGCTCTTAAGGTAGGCATGCTTATCTGCTTCCTGAAAAGAAAGGGAAGATATCTGAGGATACAGATGATTTCAGCACTGACAGGACTTTGTCAGCAGAGGAAAACCAGGAACAGTTAAGTACAATTTTCTCTAATTTTCAAAGGAACCAAAGAGTACTTTGCAGAACAATCAAGCTATTTAGAAATAAATGCTACTCTTTGGACATCTTAATTATGTAATGCTCTCTTTTTTATGCTAGAAAATACTCTGGTTCATGACAGTGATCTATGTATCTGGTGTCTGACAATCATCTCTGGTTTTGGTGCCTGCAAATGAGTTGCAGATCATAGTTTTACCAAATAAGAGACTCTGTGGGGTTTGTTTATTTGTTTTTTTAATTGGATAGATCACATAAGAGCTACACTCCTGAGCTCCAAAGTTTGAGAGATGACTGAAATGCAAAGGTAGGCTGAAAGTAACCCATGATCATGGAGCGCTACTGTCTCCTATGACATTATGATATGCATTTCAAGATGGAGTCAAGAACAGCTCACTCCCTACTTACAGACCTCCTAAAAAGTCAAGAAAAATCCACAGCACTGGTGATTTCCTAGTTCTTGTGCAGGTGGACTAGCAATGCTGGTCAGTCCATGATTTTCCCTGTTCATTCTGCCTTGAACTTTTGAATGAGCATGATTCATGTGACTGAATGCTTCTCAGAGCTCTTAAGCCCTGGTTTAGGAAAGCACAGAAGCACATGTTTGCCTTCAGCCTTGCATTCAGCTGCTGAGTAATTCTACTGAAGCTCACAGCACCTAAGCCTTCACTTGAATTACCACAGGCACTTTGCTGGGTGGAAGCCATACTTCCATGTTTCTCTAAGGGAAAGTTGTGCAGTTTCTGTATTATCAGAATTGCAGATTTGGTAGGGTTTGTTTTTTTTTTTAACTCAGAGCCCCAGTCTTTGAATGCATCATGCCAATTCCAAGCTTTGTTCTTCTGAAACTGAAAATTTGAGTTTTCCCAGTAAGATTTCCAGCCAGTAGGAAATACATAAACAGAGATTAAATGCCCTATACTTCTAATAGTTCATTATTTAGGGGGACTGTGGACCCAAATCATGGACTTTGAGCGTAAGGTTGGTTCTAAACAATAAAATGAACTAGCCCTGTTCTCTGCCTTACCACCTCTTTCTTTGTATGTATATGTTGAAGGACCCATCAACCTGTGACCAAGAAAAGGTCTCTATTCCACCTGATGCACCTTTATTTTGGGTCACAGGGACTAAAAGGTAGATAGACAGTCCAATAGCTGTATTTCATGCCCCTGGAGGTCCAGTCCTGAAGTGAGGAGCACAATCTACCTTGTACTGTGCTGAGAATAACTATTTTCACACCTTGTGCATCAATCCACCACTCAGCCCCCATCCAGTCATGGAAAAGCAGAGGGCAGAGACCTGCCCTTTCTATTCCTTGAAAGAAAGGGTGAGGTTCTTTAGAGACGACCTCCCAGCATCACCAACGGTGAGTGCGGGTGCCCCGACTCGGGAGAGCCCGTTGCTGATCGGGACCGCAGAAGCGCTGGGCACTGCGAGGAAGCCGCGATCGGCGGGATGCCCGCCGCCCACCCCCGCTCCGCGCTTCCCGCTGGTACCACAATTCCCGACGGGAGCCCCGCAGCCCGCAAGGACCCCTCCGGGACGCCGACCGAAACCGTCTCAAGCTCACGGAGGAAAACTCAGGAACAACTATAACGGCGGCAGCCTGCTGCTCGCCCGCCGCTTCGCGCACGGGTCTTCCCCTTGCAGCCCATCTCTTCGGGGCAGCAGCGCGGGGTTCCAGCCGAGATACCTTTCCGCAGCCACCCCCACGGTCTCTTCTCCCCTCCCTCCTCCCCCGTCCCCGAGCACTCACCTGGGCTCCGGCGGCGGCGGCTCCTGTTGACCCCCGGGCGGGGGTCACTGCCCCGGGGGGCGGGCAGGGCCCCGCCACCTCCCCGCAGAGCGGCAGCCGCCAAGTGCCGCGCTGGCCCCCGGCAGTGGGATTTATGGGCGGCAGCGGGACGGGACGGGGGGGGGAGACACACACACACGCCGTGCCAAACCACTTCGGGGCGCGCCGCGGCCGCGGGCAGCTCCCGCTGCCTTTCCCGCCCCTCCTTGGGCGGGGGGAGCCGGCGGGGCCGGGCCGAGGGGAGGACGCGGCGTCTCCGCTTCGCTCCTCGCCGCGCCGGCAGGGACACGGCACCGCCCCCGCCCCCCCGTGCCCGCCAGGGGGCACCGCCGTCC
>WUAM01000431.1:27928103-27960431 GCA_024336885.1 Actenoides hombroni
GGCGGCTGCCCGTCTCCGTCAGTACGGCCCCGGCCCGGGACCTGCCCCCGCGCCTTGCCAGTTTCGCCCGCTCCCCGGGCCCGGCCCTCGGGCCAAATCGCCGCTTCTCCCCCCCCGGCGCGGTGAAGCCGCTGCCAGTGCTCGGGGGCGACCCTCGCCGCTGGTGCGGGGGGCTGGAGCCGTGTCGGAGGGGCTGTCCGTCCCCGGCGAGGGGCGGGAGGCGGCGCGGAGCTGCAGCCCTGCGGGGAGCCCAGCCGAGGGTTCGGGTCACCCCGCTGCCGGGTGGAGCTCAGGTCGCCCCGACACGGGCGAGTAGGTGTGTCCGTGGTCAGAGCTCTCCCGAGGATTTGAAAAAAAAATCTTTCGGGCTGGTACCTGCTCGTCTCGGCTACAGACACTCTCTGGAAACCGAGAGAGCCTATTTGGAGCTTGCTCTCTCCTCGTAGCCCATCCCTAAGCACCCCTTGCTGGCCGGTGTTGGAGATGAGCTCCTGGACCAGGTGGAGCGGTAGTGAGAGCCATGTGGCTTTGCGAGCTTGATTTGTGGCTGTAAGGTTGCATCCACGCTGACTGAACACATAGGAGTGAAAGTCACTCAGTTCAACGTTGTATACCCTGTACGGATTGATGTATGTTATATGGAAGTACCCTACAGAGAATTTAGATGCCATCAATGACTCAAATTCAAGCAGCTTTTCCCTCTGAGAATGACATAATTTCAACCAGCAATGCCTATTTTGTCAAATGCAACTTTGATGCTATTTTTCCTGTCAAAATAGATAGGATGGAAACTTTCCCACCTATCAAACACTTTGGATAAAACTGCCACATGAGAGTCTTAAAAGGCTTCTGCTTTCCTAAGGAAGGAAGGATGGATGGATGGGTGGATGGATGGATGGATGGATGGGGTGCAAGAAAAAAAAGTGAAGAGTGGAAGTAAACGAACCTCTGCTTTGTCTAAGGAAGTTGTCTCTAATCATAAATCATATTATTTTACATAGCTTTAGAAACCTGTTTTAATGTGGAGTGATGCTGGTTTAAAAATCCCTTCTCTAAGTCTTTGTACCTGCCTCTCCTGCTTTACCAAGGGAACAGAGAAAAGAAAGTCATCTTCTGTCCTGGTGCTTTCTGGTGAAATGCACCCAAGACTTCTGGAGAGCTCCGTGGTCTAAAATGAGAGCGGGAGATGGCAGACCAAGAAAAAATTCTCCAGATCTTATTAATTGTGTGATAATACAAACCTCAAATTTTGAACAACAAAAGAGTGTTTCCCCAAGTCATCAGTGCTGAATTGGACCTCTGTCTCAGACTTTCTGTAGAGTTCTGTCATGTCATACTTATGTTTGGGGTTTAGAAAAGATGAGAAGGCTGCTCTGTGCTCATACAATGTCAGCCACAACAATGCCATAATCTTCCGAGGGGCCATTGTCATGATGGTCAGACAAATAAAAACTGTAAGCTGTAGTACTTATTGAGATATATACATAACAACTTGCTATCTGACTCCATTCTGGTGTGTGTCCCAGGCAGTGATTCTGCATCTCACCCCTCCTCCCCTAACATACTGCAACTACAGGTAAAACAAACTTTCAGGAGCAGGAGGTGACTGTATCAGCCACATACACATGAAGATCCCTCTGTCCAGGAGGCCTAACAGAGAAAATACAGATTTGGAAAATAAAAACATTATTATGCAAATATTAAGCATGGAAGGAAGGATTTAAACTGAGACAATGGGCTCTTAATGAAAGGCACAGATAACAGTCACTCACATCTGAATGAGTTGATTGGAAGCTGGCTGGAGTGACAGCCCAGGAAGCTTCACATTAAGTCAGTTAAATCCCATTATTCTTTAGATTTTTTTTAATAATTAAATTACTTTCATGTGACTGTGAAGGGAGCTGAAATGACTGCCAAAACCTGCTCTTGTGACAGACTACAGAGGCAAGATTAGTCAGTAATTATGGCACCAGACTGGTGCTCAAGAGAGGTGGGTTAAGAGTTTTGTGTCTTATCTGCCCAGCTCTGAATGGTGATAAAAGGACTCTTCATTTCCACAAGTACTCAGCTTGCATGGTAGGGAGGTATCACCATAAGCGGACCATCTCTTACAGTATTCCAGCAATGCTCTTCACACCTGGTCTGTGATTTCCTTGGAGTGTTTGTAGGTGGATGATGCAGAGCATTGTTGAGTTGCTTCCTTTCCTTACAGGTAGTGACATGTCTTGCCATGAAAAGGAACCTGCCTTTTAGGCAAGTTTTCATGTGCATTCAGGCATGTGTGCATGCATTTGCTCAGCCCACCACAGTTCCATCATGGCAGAACCGCAGATGCAAGAGGAAAGTTAGTGTGAGGCCACCTTCTTGTGGGCTTATCACAGTCTCCCTTGCTTCAGTTCTGCATCATTCAGATACAGTTAGTCATACTGAGCCATGCTGTTTTGTGCAGGAAATACCCAGCAAGGAATTCTTGGCTGGTTATTGTCTGCACACAATTCTTCTCTTTTTTTAAAATTCTTTTCCCTTCTTCTTTTCCAATCTCTTCCTTGCATTCAAGCTGTTGCTTCTTTCTTAGGGAGTCACTGGATATGTCACCAGGTGTAGCTCTGCAGAGCTAGAAGAAGCTGCCAGAGTGGCTGTCAGCAGTGTGCTCTGTAACCCCCTCCTTTACGTCTTCAGGGCTGAGTGCTCAAATGCTAATGCACTACTTGTGGGATTCATCTGCCTTTAGCTTTTGACATTGTACGTTAATCATCTGAGTGCAAGCTTGTTACCTAAGGCTCTCTATATAGTTAATGCAGAGAAATAGACACCTCCAGAAGGCAACTCATCTCATCCATCTTAGGCATCTATGTGAAGATGAAATGAGTTGTGTTTTGGAGGTGCCCATTTCTCTCCACTGACTCTGAAGGGAGCCCAGGGTGACTCGCTTAGACAGAGATGATTAACGATTAGGTATCTACAGTGAGGTGAATTAAGTCTCTCTTCTTTTGAGTAATTCTGGTAGTCACGATGCAGTGGAGATTGAAAACCTCTTGAGATTTTTCTGCATATTCTATAAAATCCTATCTAGGGGCAAATCTGAGCTGCTTTGCAGTTTTATGACAATTAAAACCAGTGTTGATCAGTCAGGTTAATCCCA
Source organism: Actenoides hombroni (assembly GCA_024336885.1). Classification (NCBI taxonomy): domain Eukaryota; kingdom Metazoa; phylum Chordata; class Aves; order Coraciiformes; family Alcedinidae; genus Actenoides; species Actenoides hombroni. Next base: position 27,931,246 of record WUAM01000431.1, read on the forward strand.
GTGCAGCAGGATTATGCTAATCTAGGAAGGGGCGAAGAAATGTTCAAGCAGGTTCCAGAGGCTACGGGCTGCTCCCACCCCCCTATATATCTCTACACCATGACTGGCTGCTCAGAAACAGGTGACTCCTGATACAGTCTTGACTGTGCTAAAACAGGTTCTTCTTCAGCAGGAGTGATTCAAAACTCATTTTAAGGGCTTTTGCAGCTCTCTCTGAAGCACCTTGTGCTGGCTATGATGAGATGCTGTCTGTACAAGGCACTCACCAGACCAGACTCACTATAGTCCTTCCCTCAAAGCTATTTCCTGAGCTCTGGATGCCACCCTATTACCTTCCTAAGGACATAATCCTTTTTTGCCTTCTATGAAAAAGTGATCTGTTGTGCTGTCTGTGCCCAGTGCAATTACTCCTCATAAGGAAATTACAAAATATCATCCTCAATGTATTTGGATTAACTGCTGCAGTTCAATGTTGACTGATCATACCCAAAATACCAGTGTAAATACTGTATATTCTTATGTTTGAGCTTCTCAGTACTCTCAGCCTTATGTTTTCCATGGGTGGTCCCTGGTCATGAGTAGTTTCTAGGACTCTGAAGTATAAACAGATGCTCCTTCTGCAGCCTTTTAAAAAAAATGCTGCCCTAATAAAAGCTGCTGAAATTTAAAACTTGGCAGATCTTATTCCTCAGCAAAGAAGAGGCAATAGGTCACTAGTTTGCTGTTGTTCTGTGGTCCTTCCTTGTCCACATGTCAGTGCAGCAGCCTCAGATGCCTTGATGTGCTGCTGGGTGCTGTCAGTGCTGTATTGCTTCAAACAGAGCAACTGTGGTGTCAGCTCAGCAGCAAAGGTCTGCCTGGGAGGATTGCCCAGAAGACACAGTCCTAACACACTCTCATCTAGCGGACAAAGGGTTAATGTCTGTAGCACAGTATGGCACAGCACCTTCTGGCTCTACTACACTGGGGCAAATCCTGTTTGTGACTTATTTGTACAATGGTCAAAAGAATTATGTATTAGCTTATGTGTGTACCCTACTCTGGGTGTTTTCTTTCCATGTCCATCAGTGGCACAGGTACATGCTCTGTAAATGTCACCTTTATTCCATCATTCTCTCTCGGTTATTTTTCAGGCTTCTTTATCTTGTAGCATCCACCCAACTTCAGCAGCTCATTCTTGTGCAAGCAGTTCATTTACTTCTCACAGCTTGTATGGGATCTACTTTGGTAAATGCTTTAGTGTAGTTTTAATATGATATATCCTGATCAATGCTCCTGATCAGTGCTCCTCCACCAAGGCTGATGTTTGTCACAGTCTTTTGCTTTGATTACAGCCAACCTGGCGGTATATTGCTCTACAGAACACAAGCTTCAACTCCCCCGAAATTGCACCTACTGAGATGTGGTTTCTACAAGATGTCTGTCACATCCTGCCTCAACCCATCTTCACTGGGACAACAGTGATGCAGCACCTCCTTGACAGGCACTGTGTGGTGCTTGAGGACCCCTGTTGTCCTTTCACAGGACAGTTGGCTCAGACCACCTGAAAATGCTGTGTGAAGATGCTGTATATTGACTGCAGAAGTTATGTTCACAAACAAGTTAAGTGTGGGCTCAAGATATAACAGAGCTATGAGGTCTAGCAGATCTGCAATTCTCATTAAGCCTCTAGGAAATGGAGTTTGGGGTATGCTAGGACAGTGACAAATTGTGTACATGGTCTTGTGTGGAATCAGGGAGCTCCCTTCATGCTGACTGCCCATGCACTGGAGAGAGCAAGCTCCTGCTGCACACCTTGATATGACCATCCACTGGGGGTATGGAGGGCTTTCTAGTTGAGGTGGAAGATGATGAACCATTACATATGTTTTCCTGGCATATCTATGTGGAAAGATATGAAAAAAAAATAATCTTAAATACTGTTAAGGGGCTTCAAAACACTTGTAGTTTGTATTTTCAATGCCATGCTCATCATTGTTGCAGAAGTTTTTGTGGAACCTTTCTGGACTTGAAAAAAGCCCCTAATGTTGATTCAACTGTGAGCAAACACACAACCCAGAGTACTCTTGACAGGAGATTATTTATTTCTTATTTCGATGGCACCCAAAATGAATTATCATAACATTATATTTTAAATTTTTGGTACAAATAACCAGTGGATGAAAGTGCAGCCTGAAACTTAGCCCACATTTTTGTGGGAATAAAGTAAATTGAATAGGATGTCTCTTAAAAACTCTTTGCTTTAGGATGATTATTCATTGCTGGAATATTTGTTCCTCTTAAGCTGAAAACAGTCAATATTTAAACTCCAGATCTGTTAAAAATGCATTCAAATTTCATACCAAATTTATTCCATTACTTTGTATGTTTGGGGAGATTCTAGTACAGAAGTCAGTTTATCTGAGCATACACAGAATTTCTCTGCTAAAACAGGAGTGTGCTGAAGTATGTGATTTAGTCCATATTGTACAATAACTGGATTTTTTCCCTCTAATTTAGTGTTATTCTGCCAAACGAAAAAGAAATGCTTCTAAATTACTTTCGTATTGCTAGATAAGGAATAGCCAAAACAGTGTCTTTAAACCTCAAAAGTCTGCATCTTCTCAGCTTGATAAAAAACACTTGTGGAGACGTGGAGCAAATAATTGCATTGTGCTTTGATTCAAAACGTGAACACACAGAACTGCACAGAAAAGGAAAAAAGTGGTTGAAGTGGGGACAAACACAATCAGTTTCCTACTGAGTACCTAAAGCAAAGCATGTCTAAAGTTGTTAGTAGGCAATAGCTATAGTTGATAAAATCCTCCAGAATAAAGACCTTCTGCAACTCTTTTCCCACAAAAGTGCCCCAAACTTTGACTCGTTTCATCCCGCAGCAGTTCTTTAAATATACCTCTTCCACTGGGGGTGTGCCTGTGATTACTGTAAATTTTATGACACAGAGTGCTGCTGTAATTTCAGCTGTTAGCTGGAGATGTTGTATGGTTCTTAGCCTGACTGTAATGGGGACAGATCACTGATTCAGAATGTTGTTTGAAAACACTTCCGTTGCCAATGTCAAATGGTTAAGTGGTGATGTTGAACCGGGTGATAGAGGTGGACATAACATGAGCTCTTAATAAGGATGTATCTCAGTATGGATTTAAAGGAGGAAATGAAGATGATGATCAAAGACTAGAAATTTGTTTCAGTCTGATATTCAATATAGTAACCTCTACTGGATTAATTTCAAGTGTTTTCAGACACTTTCATAGCATAATTTTCAGTTGTAACCAAAGGCTGCTGAAACTGATAACAAAAGTTGCCCAGTTTAATGGGTGGTGGATCACACCTTTAGAGCAAGTGGTACAAAGAACATCTCCTCTCAGACATCCGCTCTTCTATTCCTGTTCTTTCTTTTACAAATACTGAAGTAGCATTTTGTATTCTCTAGAACACAGTAAAGGTGCCAATGCCCAGGAAAATGTTCACTAAATAGCAGGTTTTTATCACCAGCAATCGAAGATGCATTAGGCTCTAACAATTTAGAAAAAATTATGGGCCAAGAAGGTATCCAGATTTTTTGAGAACACGTTTTCAGACAATGGCTGCAAGCAATTAAGAAAGTGAATGCTTACAGCTATGGTTGGTTAAATAAGTAATTTCACCACCACTGGATAAAGCAAGAAGCCACTTCTGTACTGTGAGTCTGCTGTTCCTCTTGGTGTCAACCGCCTTATCCTGAGGAGCTGACACTCTCTTTCTGTAAACTTTCTGACATGATAGAGCCCAGCTTAGATACACCACTGTTAGAAACAGTGTTTTTCATGGGTCATGTGTTTTTCTAGCGTGCATGGCACATTTGCTTTGCACAGTATTTGTTGCTGATGGTTGCCCAATTGTCTGCATGGGCTACCAGGTGCATCCCAGATGCAAAGGGTGGTTGCTCATTCGTATGACTGATGAGTTGACAGCTTTGTTTCCTTCTGATAGTCTTCATTTGATCACTCTGTTTTACTCACTGCTGTGACTTGGGAAAACTGGGTATCTATAGGACAATGCTAACTCCAAAGCTTTTCTGGTACATGCACAGAAAGAGCAAATGGGCAATGGGTCTGCCCCACTTGGGAAGGGGGTCACATCCTGGAGCTACAGAAGCATCTGAAGAGGGTTCCCTCTGGAATCTCATATTGCTCAGAAACAACTTTATGTGCCATTACTTGGCCATATTGTCCACTTGTGTGTGTGTGTGCACTTGTGAGTATTCGCTATGACATGCAGGTGAGAGATATGACCCAGGCATCCTCATGACAAGAGATGCTGTGAGATCACAGAGGGATAAAGCAGGTTTGTTTCCTTCATAACACCAGTGCAGTCTCAAATCAAATGAGACAGGTAGGACATTTCTGCATGTAATTCTAGAGACACTGCACACCCCGTCACTATTAAACAGTGTTTTCTTTGTCTAGTCTGTATTCCTTTAGACTCATCTCATTTAGCCTGTGATTATTTAGAGGAAGCAGGTGGAGAATTCCCAGTGAGAGGAATAATATAAGTGGAAATTTACTTGTCTGTGCAATCAGGCTAAACTGTTTTGAGAGAATTAAAGCACATTTGTTGCATGAGAAATTCCAGTTACCAGTATCTTCCACACAACTCTACATGTTTCTTGTATCTTCTGCATTGTTTTGTTGTTCCTCCTCCTCCAAGACCTCCTTCAATCCCCAGTGGAAATCAATAATGACAGAATGTTATTGGTCTCTCTGGCAGTGTAGCTAACAGTATTTGAAGCTTACTGTACAATGTACTCTACTTTTTTATTTTCTATATTATTAGACCTGTTTATCCCAACTTCCTGCAATCCTGTGTCAGTCCATTCCTTCCAGAGCTGCCAACATCCTTTCATTGCACTCTAATTCACACACTTCTGGTGGATAAAAATAGCAGAGGTTCTGTCTAGTGATAGAAGTGCTGTCAGTAAAGCAAGATTTGTTTGGTGCCTCTTTCACTAAGAGGTTGCCCCGTACATCCTTTGCGAAAAGCACTGCTCAGACAGAAGTGAGCCAAAGCCAGGAACCAAGGTGCTATTTAAAACTGTAAATGTCTTTGCATTTTATCCCTCCAAAGGCTGGATGAAGGACTGACTTAGGCTGTGATGGTCCTGCAACACATTTCCATAATGGATCTAGATGAACAGTAAGTAGCACAACCTGACATTTCATTATTTTTAATAGTGCTATTGCTGGAAGGAGCTGCTGATGTGAGTGCACATTCCAGCAGCTGGCAGAGGTTTCAACATGGAATCATAGCAGCAAGTGCTGTGACTGAGAGAAAAGGCAGTGCCACTGGCAGGATACAGTACACAGGGTAAGATTAAATTACACAACATTTATAGGCCCATACTTTCTGTTTCAGTGATGTGCAGCTTTAAAGAAGGAGGAATAAACCTTTTCCTTTAGCAGTGGCTCTATGGGGCATCCAGCAGCTGATGAGCAATAACACTTCCTTGACCAAGAGGAGAAAGGTCTGCCCTTTGTGTTTGGTTTTGTACCACAGCCCAAAGTTGCTCCTGATGCATATACTGCTGTTGGCAGCTTTTTCAAGTGAAGGGCATATGTCATATTTTTTTGAGCAACAATATATTCCTGGAATTATGCAACCTTTTTTCTTTCTCACCCTAAGCTTTGTTGCCCTGCCCCAGCAGGAAGGCTGATTCCTCCACTGGGACAGAACGGCTCTGGCCCTCTCCTGGAGCTGCAGGGAGCCATGGGGCTCCAGCACACTCCTGGCCAGAGGATGGGCTGAGTGAAGAGCACAGAGAACGCTGATGGGTACTATATGATTAATTGCTGGACATGACAGATACTAGTATAGGCACCTGACAAAAGCCACTGATGGTGCCGCAGGGCATGGCTGGGTTTTGAATGTGGTTGAGATGGAGTTGTGGAAGGAATGACCAACATTCACAAATAAGGGGAAGGGGAGTGCAGAAAACTTTTGGGGAGCACAGGTTTGCAAGCACCTTAGTCATCACATCAGCATTAAGTGTAAAGCTAAGCTTGTCTACATTAACTGTATCAGAAATACCAGATTTGGGCATGGATGTTGCAAAATGGGGACCATTGAGGTAATTTGGGCACATTTGTCCATCTGGGAGGTGATGGAAGTCCTCTCCAGTCCTGGAAAACAGAACTTGTGCAGGCATGACCTAGAGAGGGAAAGAGGTGCCTAGAGAAGAGCCAGGAAGACCTGAGCAATAGCAGCATGCAATGACTTTATGACCAGCACACGTGTATCACACTGCCAGACATCATGGGTGAGGGAGAAAATGCTGAGCCTTGGGAAGGATTTTATTCTAGACAGGGACAAAGGAGGGAATTTCCAGATCCCTGAAGCAGCAGTGCAGAGGTTACCCCTTGCTGCAAAGGTTACTTCGCGCCCTTCCTCTGAGGCTCCCAAAGTGAGTTCTCCCTGTCTGTGTGCATTTTTCAGCCATGCATAATGCAGGAGCTGGCATGGAGGAAAGGCGTCCTGATGAGCACCACCACAGCTCAGCTGAGCTCTCAGGGACTTGCAGAGGAGTGGGGAGCCCAAGAAAAGATGGGAAATAGAGTAGGTCACTCCTTCAGAAAAGCGTGTAATCATATCTCAAAGCTTCCTCATACTTTGGTGAACTACAGAAATGTCTTTACCTACAAAGGCTCCTGAACAGGTCAAATTTCACTATAGATACTAAGTTTTCAGTGGTGGGCAAAACCATCGAGACAAATCATGTCCCCTCATCTCTGAAATGTACTTTAAATACTTTAGATTTTCCTTTACCCTCCCCTTTGCACGCAGAGGGAGGTAATCCCTCAGCAAACTCATAACTTGACCCTCTGCTAACACCACATACTGATTCCAATATTGAGCTTTTATAGACACACGAAGAACAATTGATTAAATTTGGATAAATATTTAGGAGGATTTTTTTAAGCCCATGTCCCACTAGTGCCTTTCTCATATTTAGGTGCTATCTGAGATAGCCAAGTAGAAATGCCAAAATGTCTGGAATGGGTTATATTATAGAAAGCTCAGTGTGCTGCTAGGAAATGAGGAATATTTTATTACCCCAAACTCCCCTGAGACAGGATGGGATGGGTCAAATGAAAAACCCAATCTATCTGTTGCAGGTAAGCAAGCCATGAATAACAAATGGACTCTAATTTAGGAATATAAATAGAGAGAGGCCTGATTTGAGGCACGCAAGTGTAAACATTTTAGGCATCATTATATGAATAAAGCAGGCAATTTTGTACAGTTTTCTGGGCTCATAATGGTGCCTGGCTAAATCCAGTTTCCAATAGCAAGGTTTCAGGGGAGATTTAATGATGCTGCAAATAGCACTGCACAACACACAGTAACTAGTTACTTCCTTATAAGTTAAAGCAGCATTTTTAACTAAAAAAACCAAACCCCATTCTCTGCACATCGTTCAGATTTTTGTTATAGAAACACCACTTACAGTCATCTTAGCTTTGCATGACAGCTAAACCATATTCACAGTCCTTATACGTAATATCACCTGCTATTTTTTTTCCAGATTTGTTATCTGGGATCCAAGCAGGTTCAGTCACTCTACTCCCAGTATTATTTATGTATTTTGGTTTGATCATAACTTAAGTGAAAAACCTCAAAGCCCTGAGTGTGGCTTTTTATGGTGGGGCTGTGCTGAACTGGAGGTACAGATCATCACTAACTGGCTTTCCCCCTGTCCCTGCAGTGTCTGCATTCATGCTGTATGGGTACAGCTTTACCCAGAAGGATGGTCCTAGAGGAGGTCTCAGCTCAGCATTGCCTGCAACTACACATTGGGGTGTGGCTGCAGCACACATACCATTAAAAACTGCTTTGGGGTTCAAATACCCTGAGGATACAGACAGCTCAGTCCAGACTTCCCAGGTCCTGGGTGTTGGTGCAGAGCTGAATAAGCACCACCAAGCCCAGAAGTCCAGCACGGAGAGCAACAAGGCTGCCTCACTGGGGTTCTGCCCTGTGGTGTCAAAGCCCAAAGGGAATGGATGACAGCAGCTGGGCTACAGAAGCACAAATTATTTCTGAAATAAAATACACCTCACCTTATTTTCTCTGTTGCTGACAGAGGTATTGCAAACACATGTTTACCTTCTCTCCCTGATCCACCAGATAGAAACAGCCTAGGGAGTGCATCTTAACGCTCCTTTCTAGAAAAATGGTGAGCAAATTGCTTCTTACGTCATGTGCAAAGGTGTTTGCCACTGTGGCTGTGGTACATCTTAAAGGTAGAGCTTAAAATGGAGTAAGTCCTTGGGTGAGAGCAAAGCAGAACATTTCAGGGAGCACTGTTGCAGAACAGGGGAAGAAGAGAGGGTCATTTTGCAGTTGTCTTCCACCACTCTGACGCTAATGTGGGTGCACTCTGCCTTCAGATCCACCCCCAGATGGTTCATTTTCCATGCCCTGAAAGGAGCTGTTAGAGAAAGCAGACTCTCAAAAACAAATAGCAGAGGGAGAAGGGTGATCCTAGGTTGACATTTTCAGGCCAATGAGAGGTCTATGAAGGAGATCTGTCACTACATACATACCACAGTTAGAATAAAAGTAGAAATAATCCTCCCCAGCGCCCCCCCCCCCACCCGATGACATCTTATTAGATACTTGCCGTTCAGGCTTCATTTTCTTACATGAATTTTTTTTTTCATTATTATTATTCCCAAAATTCATTGCTTCCATACATCATATAAAAAAAGCAAAGCTAATGAATAAATAAATTGCAGAGTTAGTGTGGATTGTTTTCTCTAACATTACCGGCCAGCTTCTGGGTATCTTGCGCTTGTATGTGGGAACATGTTTAAAAATTAATTATTTTCACCACATCCATTTCAGCTCTATTGTTGCAGCACAGAATGTCCCTCAAAGAAATAAGGAACAAGCAACAAGCAAAAAACTTACTCAGCCAAATCATCTTTTCCTTCTTCTTGCCTTTTCAGCAATGATGTGATTGCAAAGACTGGCAGAAGGTGGATCATGAATGACTGCATTGCATAGCAGTTTGGTGAACACAGGATAAAAGCAGAATGGCAATTCATTTAGAATTGATATTTAATATGGATCAAAATGTAGAGATCATGGTAGAGATCACATACTGCAACAGCAAAAAAAGGAGTTTAGAAGCAAGTCACCATATCCATGGCAACATAAGAGGGATCTTTTCAACAAAGAGGACTTTTTGTCATGAAGCAATTGCTTCATGAACAAGAGGTACAGCACTTCTGGGGGACTGGTGAACAGTGGGTTAAAAAGCTAATTTGTGAGGACCTTGAACCCTCTACAGTGTCAAGTCAGTCCTCAGGAAGCAGAAAGAAAGGGGAATGCTACAAATTGTGAGCAAGCACCCAAGTTTGACGAGCCAGTCTCCCCCCTCATCTGTGTGCTGGGGCAGGTGAGGGTCTCCTATTTCATCCGTATGCCCACCTGAGGATGAACTTCAGCACCGTGGAAGCAAAGGCGAGGACAGTGGGGAGAGTGTCTCAGAGAAGGGCAGGCAACTTGTGTGGGGAGGTTGTTGGGAGAACAACAGAAAGCAGTTGCCATGGAATAGGATCCACTAAAGATGATGGGTAAGGGAGTCCTCACTCGAGGGGAGACAGAGCCATGGAACCTCACACTGCAGAGGACTTCACACTGCCCATGGATTAACACCTCTGGGATTGTATTCCTGTGCTATGAGGCCAAGTGAGGTCTTTGCCATAGATTTAGAGACTATCTGCTCGAGTTCCAAGTGAGCAAAATTGGAGTCTACTCTTTATATCCCCTAAGGAATTTCCTGGTTTCTCATTGACCTCCAAAATTCACCCACAACCGACTCCTTTACACAGCAGAACTAATGACACAAATCTCTCTGTATTAACTCATGCACCTACCTAACTACTAAGAAGTAGTTAGAGGTATGAACAGCCATAGTAGCATTCACTGTTGGGTGCCTAGCAGGAGAGTTTGCTTTAAAAGCTGTAGCAATTAATATTTTACAGATGCCTACATGATAGTCAAAAGAAGAAGAAAAAAAAAGGATTCTTAGAATGTGTGTAGAGATTAATATTCATTTACCTGTCTACCTGTTTATTTATTTATTTATTTATTTGTTCATATTTAAGCAGGATCCTCACTTGTCTTTGCTAGAAAGGTACCGCCGATCATTTAGCAGTCACAGTTATAAGCAAAGCAAACATCTTTCCTATTAACATGCTGCCAGACCTCACCTCTCAAGTAAAATGGATGAGGCACAAATCTGGAGGGATAGGAAGGAATTGTCTCTCATGCAAACTCTTTTTTTGCTTTCTTCTTCATGCCACTCTGCCATCCACTCTGAATTTCCCACATATGTTTTCAGCAGACTCTGTGAAGCTTCTGCTTGCTTGCTGCTGCTACTTGCTTGCTCAACTACAATTTGCTGTTTTCTGGTGCTATCACTTCTACAGGACCTGAACAAGACTCCCATTTTCTGTGTCTTCATGACCATCTCCTGTTCAGAAGGCAGATCCACTTAATAATAGGATTTTTTCTGTTTCACCCTTCACTTTACTTACAAATCACTGTCAACTGCCAGTGCAGCACTTTCATGTCCATGCTGCAAAACAAGCTTTCTTCTGCCAAGCTCAAGATGAGCTTCTTGAGATCAGGAACTCATTATCTCTTCTCCAGGCTGAACAACCTCAACTCTCTCAGCCTTTCTTCACAGGAGAGGTTTTCCAGACCTCTGATCATTTTTGGATGAGTGGCCCTCCTCTGGATCTGCTCCAACAGGCTCATGTCTTTCTTGTGCTGAGGACTCCAGAGCTGGACTTGGTACTCCAGATGATGTCTCACTAGAGCAGAATCGAGGGGAAAAATCACCTCCCTTGACCTGCTGGCCACTATTCTTTTGATGCAGCCCAGGATATGGTCGGCCTTCTGGGCTGTGAGTGCAACTTGGCTAGAACATGACCTTCATCATTGATATATGACATGAATATGACAAGCCTCAAGATTTTGCCTATTTGAGCAGGAATACACAAATTCCAGCATGATTTTACTTCCATTCACTCAATTGATTGCCCTCAAGGAAATGAGGGGTGGTGACATATCAAACGTTTCATCCAGCTATAGGAAGGGAGTTAGAGGTTCAGCAAAGCCACTACTTGAGGATCTTGCTATGCAGCCATCTTTCATGACGCTGTGCTCTTAGCATGTGCTTGAGTATGTGTGTGACTAGTTGACACCCTCAGTAGCCAACTGTAACTTCCTAAAATTGTTCTGACTCAGCTGCCACTGCAAGAGCACATCAACTGAGCACACTAATGTCCAGGGCTGACAAGTCTGGGAGCAGTGTCAGTCAAAAATAACTTCTGTGCTTGCAATTGGTAATGAAAGAGAAGTTGTCCCACAATGATCTATTGGCCACTTCCTGGAGTCACCTGTGCAGAATGGTTTAGGGTATCCAAGATATATCCTAATTGTGTCCTAGCACCTACCGCTGGAATCGGTAAGCACAGTGTTGATGTGGCTAATGAAGGCTTGATGTCTATATGACAATCACTACCGGTAAGATAAAGCTGATTTGCATTGGTGTATGTTAAAGCTGTATTTGGAGAGAGAAAAATAATTCACATCTTCTAGCAAGTTGGTAGAAGAAACCCCCAACTCTATTTTATGTGTTTGCACTCAGTAAATAGAAGTGTTTGCTACCTCTGTTTCTAAAAGCCACTGATACTGTTGGGAGCAATGCAATGCTATGTGAGCTCCCACTTCTTTCTGCTGTAATGTTGTCCGAAAGCTACTCAGGTTTCTTCTTTCAGTGGCAAGTCTTAATCTTTGCAGCCATGGGACAAGAATAAAAATGGGCTTGTCTGAGAGGACAAGTGTGTAATGTAATAGTAAATATGAGAGTTCAGAAATGCAGAATCAGCTTTGGACTATATTTCTTATGCCTGAAAGGGATGCATATAACATAGCTCAGTAGTTGAATTTTGTTTGCCTTTGGGGTTCCATGCCCACAGAATCTATATTTAATCCCCCCGTGTCTCATCTGCAAGAAAAAGGAAGGATCTGGATAAAACCCTAGGTGAAATCTCAGGAACTGGTCCAGGTCCTGGGTCAGGCATAGGCATCCTGTGTGAGCCTGAGGAAGTCACTTCATTACTACTGCAAAGAAAGGAAATAGGGAGAGCAGAACAAAATGTTTTCATTCACTCTCTGCTGTCTGATGAAAAGAGAGCTTTTTTCAAACTTGCTAAGATTATTTTTTTTTTTTGTAATAAATATATTTTAAAAGCCTCAAACAAGATGTCCTTTAAATGAAAACTGGAAAATTCATGTTTGCCAAGATGTATGAATGGAAGAAAAGACATTTTTCCTGACCAGACTGTTGTTCCTCCAGCTCTCTCTGCCGTGTCTCCTTGGACTTCACATTCCTCAGCTCAGAAGTGTTTCTAACCTGGGACAGTTTCTCTGTCATCTCTTTTCTATTCCTTCTGTGCAAAGCTAGGCAGAGACATGGCACATGCAGTTTTGCTGCAAGGAGGCCAGTTTTCTACTCTCCATCTGCAGCTGACTACACCTTGGCAGTCAGTACTTCTGTGCAGCAGGTGTGGGGATGCCTGCTTACACAAAACGTAGGTGTTTAATTCATAAGTGAAGTGGTACAGCCCCAGCTTATGAGTGCACTGAAATCCTTTCCCACAGGATCTGGCATAACAGGGCTCATAAGTAGTTTTGGCCTCTCTCTCCTGCTAGTAGAAATTAAAATAAATTCCTAGATACTGTGTGTGAGTGGATGTAAAAGAGCAGAAGTTAACAGCACCACAGGATATTTTATCCCCTTGGAAGGTCACTTGGAGAGAGGTGTTTCCTCCAGAAGGGCACATGAACACCTGCAGTGGTGCAAAGAGGAGTGTGGTGAAGCAGAGAGGAGCTGGGACTACAGCTGGTGTCAAATGCTGATTGACCAGGAACATTTCTCAGTTTACAGGCAAAATTTCTGTGCAAATCTAGAGGTGAGACTTTAGGAGGATCATTAGGGAAGTCATCAAGGTTAACATAGCGATGCATTAGCACAAGAAGCTGTGAGAAGAGAGCCCCAAATACTTTAGGAAGCCATGCACTGCAGGTGCAGAAGATCAGGAATAAGTTTTTTTCCTGAACCTGTCAAAAGATGGGCATCAAATGCTGGCATTCCCAAGTTAGTTTAAGGCAATGCTTATTTTTCTATTGTATTTATTGTTAATAACTTTGGTAGGGTCTTGGCCTCATCCTAATATAGAGAACAGGAAAAATCCTGAAAACTCAGAAAATGTTTTTTGGGGCAGAAAACTCATTTAGTTAATGCTAAAAGGATTTCCTAATACAACACAGCTCTACAGTAGAGGCATTTAATTCCTCTCAGAGCTAGGTTTAAACTTCTACTTACACTGAAAAATGTATTAAATTAAGATTTTAAAAACATTTTAAAAATAGGCTAATACATCCTGTCATGATCTATCCAAGTGCAAATGCATACTGAGAAGTTATGATAAAAGGCAGCCTATTTATACCAGAAATACCAATAGGCCTTTAACTATAGCAGTGCAAATGATGCCACTCTAATTAGAATTGGTAAATGGCTGTATTCAGTTTTTAATGAAAATATTCTTCCATGCATTTCCCATCTCTAGCACCATTTCATTTTGTCTACAGTGGACAAGGAATTAATTACTTCAGTTGGAGTCTAAATCTCCATGAATACATTAGTAATCAAAGACTTCTATTAGAACTTAGATGAGCTTTTCTGCTCTAAACGAACTGGTAGAGATCCACACTAACTGCAAAGTTGTTTTCACTTTGGGAATTAGACTGAATAAATGTTAGGTAGTTATGAGCACCAGCCAGCTGGCCTGAGCTGTTAGTGCTGTGCAGAGGATTAGCTACAATGGTGAGACATACTGAGTGCACACAATTCAGCAAAGCGATGAGGTGCTTTTAGAAGTATGATTAAGTAGAGTACATATTTTTGCCATGGCAGCCAGGAAATGACATGCCACCCTGGATTTAACTGAAGAGCAGTTAGGCCAGCTGAAGGGAAAAGGGGGGGGCGGAACCTCAAATGAGAGAACTATTGGAAGGCTAGGGCCAAGGCTTTCTCAATTTCTTCCTTTGCTGTCACTGGTGGGTTTATGCTAGCCACTCTGGACCTCTTTCCTGTCAGTGGGTGGACTTCCCATGGATTTGCCATGGGGTACAATCTCCCATCTTCACTCAGTGGTTTCTATCATATTTCTGGATAAGCCTCATAGAATAGTAAAAAAATATGTCAGTCTTCATAGCTCTTCCTCTGACTATGTACAATATTCTGGTGGTTTATTGTAGAATTCCCATGCCAGCAAATGCCATCCTTCCTCCACTGCTGATACTGATAGGAAGGAAAGGTAGAGCACCACTTGGAATCTGGGACATGTGACTGACTGTGTTTCCAGGTCCTCCAAGAGAAAACCAGTCTCTTTGTGCATTACAAGTGTTTTTTAAAGGGGATGAAGCGTTAAAGCAGCTTAAATCCATCAATAAATAAGCCCTTAAGATTTTAATAGAGGACTACTGAAGATGCCAAATGCTTCTGTGCAAGCAAACCATGACAATGACTAGACATTAATAACTGATAGCCTTTGGTGCAGCTTTGTTGTCTGCATTAATCTCAATCAGAGGGATGTCTGATTTCCACAGGCTCACAGGCATTGCAATCCCCCATCGTCAAGTGCTGCAAACAGCTGTGGTGGTACCTGCTATCACCTGCATGGCAACCACCCTGCATGGTGCTAGGTGTCTGAGCAGTGCCATGGTGCAGGGCAGCCCAGCTCCTGAAGATCATCATTCCTGGACAACCTTCTTCAATGGTACATGGCCCAGTTGGCCTCCTGAAACTCCACTTCTAGTGATCATCCCGTTAAATCTGCCTAGAGCCATGTCTGAGGCAACTGGCAACATTTTGTGGGTGATGCTTCAGCCTACCAGGAGCTGTAGTACCTTCAGGGTAAAATAAACATGGTTCAGGAGAAGTGAGATCAGACTTTCAAAACCTTAATACAAAGTGGCCAAGGTGTGGCCTCTTGTGTGGCCAGCAGGTTGTTATTCTCAACAACAGTTTTGCTTGCCTGCGTTGAAAAGTCTTAATTGTGATTCAAGGAAAGATGCTTTGTTATTCCTGCTGTCAAACAAGGCCTTCCAGCATATCACCACCCAGAAAATTGGACAGTTTCCCTTCAGAACTGACGTGCGGAATCAAACTCTACAATCCGTGAAAGGTTATAAGGCAGGTATGTTTATTAAGGCGCTGGATGCCAGGGGGATCTCTTCTCCTAACTTACACACTGAAGTGTCCAGTGAGCAGGTATTTATTACACTGAATCATGCATATTCAACAGAGTTAGCTACATATTCATTATCCTATTATTCTAATCAGTTCCAGGAACTCATTATCATAGGCCTCCTCCCATTTGCACTTGCGCACTGCTGTCTGGTGGTTGTGGGCCGGGGTCTTTGGGAGGAAAGCTCCCAGTCTTCCTCGCAGCTTATTTTTCACCTTTGGTTCAAAATGCTGACGTGTCACAGGCTTCTAATGCCAGAACTGGTACGGTCCAGCGTATCTCTGGTAGCCCCTCTTTGTTAACAGTGAGTTCTTACTTGGTTTAGGTTAGTTTCTCTTATCTACAGGCCATGCAAGATGAGCTAAGGCCCCTAAAGCTGTCAAGCCTCATGATTATTCCACCTTTAGTGTCTCAACATCCAGTCTCCTGTTCTTATCTTAGGAGGCCCATGGACATTGTAAAGCATTATGAAATATTCGCAAGGGTTGCTCAATTTCCTTCCTTGTCTTCCAAACAGGACACTGTCTCCTCACTACAGAACTGATCCTGGTACTTGCTTTATTTCGTGCTAGATGGTCTTGATTGTTTCAAGGAGAGAGCTATTGTGTAGACTGATGGGTGGAAAGTATTATCTTCTGATTGTGTTTGTGCAAAATCTGTGTTTTTGCATAAAAAAACCCCAAAACTATCATTTTGGGGCCACAGGACATTATTAGAATAACAGCATCTCAGCACGTGCAGCACAGAGAAGCATGATACAGGTTTCAGTAGGAAAGGTACCACTAACTAGTGCTGAACAGCATTAATGCTTTATTTTTTATATTGTATATGAGATTTAATTGTGCCTCTAGATTCAACAGGACCATTCATTGGGGGCTTACTCACTAAAATCATTCTCATTCTTTGCATATGTAATTTTCCTTGTTCTGTGCACCAACACAAGACTATAGTATCTGAAATTCTCTGAGCTGAGAACTTGGGCTCAGGTTTTACTGTACCCCTCCCCTGCTCTGTTTGCATCTGTTCTTGGCAGCAATCAGGCAGGGTAATGGGCTCCATGGACCAGATCCGTGGCCTGGTTCCAGAGTTTGCCTGATCTCTATCTTTTTTTCCATAAGTGGTGCTTGCACAAGAATTCAACCTCATTTCAACAAGCCTCTTTCTCATAACTCCCAGGACAGCAGAAAACCAAAGTAAAACAATGTGGCAGTTCAAAGCACTTCAAGTAATAGAGTTCTATTTTTTTTTTCCTTCCTTGAGATTTATTTCCCAAGAATCATCATTTTCCACTTGCTTTACCCTTACATTTAGTAAACTAAAAACAAAGCTACCCATTTTGGTCAGGCTTTACTGACTTCCTATATACTCTTTGCTGCCATAGGAAAAATATTATGTTCTCTTTTAATTTTTGCATGAATTTAATGTGTTTTTTTCTGTAATTTATTGTGTATTCTGTTAAACCTATATTAAGCAACTTTATTTTAGACATAGTATTAATATTTTTATTTCTGAAAATAAGTATAATGTGGAGAGTAGAACTGACTCCAAAGTCTTAAAAAAAAATATTGATATATCATGCAGTTTTTAATTTGACTTCCAGAAAGTTTGTTTTCATCACTTTTTCTTCAGAAGTCTCTATCTGGCTGTTTACAGCTGCACCTTTTGCTGAAAAGTTTTAACAAGCAATGCAGCTATTTTTTTTTCTTTTTTCTTTTTTTTTTTTTTTTTTCTCTGTCGTGATGTTGTTTTTGTAGCTAGAGTTCTGGGCTTGTTAGAAAGTACAAGAATAAATACCACCTCCTGATTCCAGCCTTATTAAGGACATGCTGATGTGTTTTCACAACATGCCCATTGCAGTTAGTGGTAGATGAAGGCTCACGGTCACTCACAGGAACAAAGAACTGCAGAAGTGAGAAGTACTTGGTATGAAGTTAAAAAAAAAGTTATTTGTGTTCATTAGAGGGTCTTTGTCATGCACACATCTTGCAGCAGACCAGAAAGAGATGCTGGGGTACAACAAACTTCTCTCACAGCAAGAAGGATCTTGTTGCAGAAGAATTACCCTAGGAAGTTTTATTAATGTCCTTTGTGGGTTAACAAATAAGAAGTATCAATTCAGTAGAAATATGAAGGGGAAAGAAAGCCTGGTGATTTGTTGAGAAACGCAACCTCCTGAAGTCCGGCAACTTCGCTGAAGGTAAAATTGTCTGAGCAATGGTCCAGGAGCAGACGTGATACAGCCCAAAGCTTTCAATATTTGCTTAATGGAAACCCTCTTAAGAAATTTGTGAGAATAAAATTGATGCAAAAAGACCGAAGTAGTACTGAGCATTTATAGAAAATTGTTGACTGACTAATGACTATGACCCAATGAAAATCAAGCTGTGGAGGGCAGAGATGCTACCTGAGTAGGATGAAAAGATGCAGAATGACCATCAGAACCAAACTGGAGAAGGGCAAGGGAGAATAAAGGAAATGTTCCTATATAAAGAAGTGCCCCAGGAACAGGAGGGAAGAAAACAAAAGAATCACAGCTTGAGAAATGGAAAATTGGGATGATTGGTCATTTTAGGGGAGTAACAGAGGTGATGTTTAGAGATCTGAGTAGAGACAGAACACACCGGGACAGGGAAAGGAGGGGAAGTGGGATATGAAGTTGGTATCAATGCATCAAAAAGTAGAAAAAGCCATGGAGGGCAGGAAGGGGGAGAGAAACACATCTCTAGCTACAGTGCTGTAGACAGGCCATGTCAGGCAGAGGAAATAGCTACAGAAGTTTGGGTTAGAGGAACTTGCAGAAGCTGCAATAGAATTTTCCAGCCACAGTCAGATGTCTGTAGTTTAAAGTCACCAGTATCTCTTTATGAGAATGCTGTGGTATCTGCTTGGAACAAGCCAGGCAGAGCGCAGGAAGATGCATCAGCTGGTGAAGATCAATGAATTTGTAAGAAAAGTCTGTCCAAATAGGATGTAAAACAACAAACAAACCTCATAATGTCACAGTGACCTCCCTGCCTGCAAAAAGAAACATCTCTGCTTCTCTCCTTCCTCCCATGCTATTCAATTCCCATCCCCTTCCTGGAAGAAAGTGAGAAAACAGATATTCCCCTAAGGTCCAACCATAAAACATTCATTCAAAAGACAACTAAGCAAGAATGAGAAAAGAAAGCTGTGGGATTTGATGAGTGACTGGAAATGTGGTGGAGGAAGAGTAAAGGTTGCCAGAAACAGTGCCTGAGAGATAGAAAACGCTATGAATTTGTCTGTGAAAATAAATAAAAGGAAACAGGCAAGGTATGTTCTGCTGAATAGTGTAACAAAGATACTATTACAGCTTCCACTGATGGAGAAATTGAACGTATGCCAAAACATCACATCCTTGAGGTACAAAAAAAAAAAAAACCTTCTAAAAATTGTGTTTGAGAATCTCCTGGAAGAGACCTGTAAGTTGGCAACCAACCTGCCTGTTCAGGGGCTACCATGTGAAATTTGTTCTGTCCCCTCTGAGAGGCAGGCAACATGCCTGTTTGGAATAGGAGGGTTGGCATGGATCAGCTCTCCCTGCCGGTGGAGCCCCATCTGTGTGAGCTTGAAGTGGCTTTATTGGCACAGGAGCATCCTGGCTGGTGAGGCTGGATCACAGCAGGGTGCAAATAAATCCTCCAGCACACCAAAATAGATGTCTGCATAATCCATTCACTCAGACTTGTCCAAAGGGGTGAGACATCTGACAATGCATTAAGTGACTCTGTGGACCTGTTACAGACATCAGCACCTACTGAAACCTGCCAGAGATGCCATGCTTCAGGAATGGGAACACTGCTTGTGGTGCTGGGACCTCCTGGCAGTGAAACACATCTCTGTTGTCTGCAGCTTCAAAACCACAGCGTCTGTGAAAATTAAGTTCAAGGGAGCCTGGGTGTGTATTTAGCTACAGGGCAAAATCCCTTGGCTCTTTCTTCCTGAAACTAAAACTTGATGATGCAGTTTTGGAAGCATGCATGTTGTTAGCATGGCATGATCAAACGGCACCATGGGCAGGCAAAACAAAGCTGCCCAAAGGTGAAGGACAAACGGTTGCACTGAGGGGATGACACCATGTGGTGTGCATGTATTTATGACTAAGCATCCAGTTATTTGTAGGTGACACAGAAACATAGAATTTTTGGTAACATTCAAATTCTGTGCATTTGTCCAACTGACCCAAAGTAAAACACACACTGTATGTCTCTCAGGATATGATGGAAAATTAATGCAGGATGTAAAGGTTCTTAGCTCCGTGAAGCTTTCAGTCTGTGTATTTCTAGGTTTTTTTTCACCAAGATGCCTTCAGGTTATTGGCTGTGGCAAATATTAATTAAGCAAAGAGAGTGCTTGATCTATTGAACAGTGTTCTGCAGTTATAATCCTATATAGGGCAATAAAAACATAAATCAATAACATTGGGTATTTAGTGCTCGTTGCAAGATTTACTTAGGATCAGCTGAATAATTTCAAGTGCTTCTGAGTGAAAGGGGAAGGTCAAATACTTTGTGCAGCATAAATTAGCCTACTCTGACATTTTCACCATGGCTGAACTTCCAAGAGCAGAGTGGATGATGACAATCACTTGTGTCCCTCCTGATTAGTATGTTTTCTACAGACAGAAGCATCTCTGGTTCCTAATATCCCTGCTTGACATGTGGCATATGGCATATTTCACACATCAGAGGAAACACAGCAAAGCATGTGAGTGAATGGTCTGATAAAGAATAAAGCCTGATATACCTCTCAGCTTTTACTGACTACTTTTTGACATCTGTACAGGTGAGCAGGTTGCTCACTGGTGTTTGTGCAAAGTAGTGATGGTGATCTCCTGAGGCATGGCTTCAATATGCAAGGGCCTGAGATGCCAGGCCAGCTCTGGTGCTGAGCACAGTGATCAGAGCAGCCCTCACTGCGACGCTTGAGGAAACATCTGAGGATCATGTTTCCATCCGTGGCCCTTGTGCCTCCTGCCTTTTTCTATGTTTTCCATGCTCATGCCTGCATGGGCTTTCAGACTGTTCCTCAGCCCTGTGAAGCTTGAGACAGATTGTTTCTGATTCAGATCCCACCCACTGAAAAGCACACACATCATATGTACACTGTAAGGACATATTCACCATACATGGCCTGATGCCAGGCAGCCTTATAATACACTTTTATTAAGTGTATGTGGTAGCATACAATGCCTAAAAGGGTCCCTGTGATCATCTCACCTGTCGTGCTGCTCAGCACAGGCTGGAGGACAATCCTAGATGAAGCATTGTTTGAACTATTCAGCAGCATTGCGCTCTTAGTTTCTTCTTTAAAAATTCCAGTTCTAGAGTATCTGCCATCACCACTAGTAACATGTTACAGTGCTTTACTCCTTTTTGCAGTACATTTGTAGATCTTTATTTTCTATCTGACTGTAATTAGGCTAAAAATAGCTGTTTATTTTGAGTGTCCCTTCTGTGGGTAGGTAAGAGAACCTCGTCATGAAGTTAGTGCTTAACCTCTGTTTAATAACCTGAGAACCAACAGAGTGTCTTGACGTTTTCCCAACTGCTAGTGCTCATACTTCATTGTGGGGCTGGTCCAATTTTTCATACTTCTCTTCCATTTGTAGATCCAAAGGTCACACATTTGGTTTTGTCTAGTCTTGAGAGCTCGTGTTCAGCTGGCTGGTCTTCAGCATGCACACATCTTTCTCAATGTCTTGCTCATTGAAGTCTTCTGCACACCTCTCCCTCTCCACACCATAGATACCCCTGGAGACTACGTGTTTCATTGAAGAAGGAGCTGAAAGACCACAAGAAGCCACGTCTCCGCAATGGACCCACCACTGCGTGCCCTTTTGCACTGAAAGACTCCTTAACAAAGCAGACTGATTTCCGTCCTCACTCATTCCTCTTATTTGCATGTCTTAATGTTGAGGGAAGCGGGAAAATACCACAGTGTGTGAAATTGACTTTTGAGACAGCTCCTCATCCTAGCTTGAGAAGAATGAAGGTTTTGGGTGATACTTGGGGTCACTGCACCACCTGGCTTCTGTCCAGTGCAATTTTAATCTAAAATCGACATGCAACGGAAGAGTTTTTTTTTCCCTTTTTTCCCTGGTGAAAATGCCAGAAGATCAGCTGTTCACACTCTGTCCTTAATTATGTATCAAAGGAACATCCTGTTCCCACAATATTTTACATAATGGCCAGCCAACTGGATAAATTAATGCAGGAACAGTCAGGGAACAAAGCTGGGGAAAAAATGAGAAGAGCTGCTGAAACAAAGGAAAGCCATGCCATGTAGGACAGAGAAAATGGCAGATGAGAAAGGTGCCAGGAAATAATACTGAGTAGAAACACATACTTTAAACCATGGGGAAAAACAGAATGATGCAGTGGAAAAGGACTCCAGCATATGCAGGTGGAAAACACAGGGAAGCATCCAGATGTCTCTATCATCACATCTGTTCCTGTATCCTCTCCTTCCAGAAGTCAGTGAATGGTTCCTGACCATCCTAATAGTTGTTTATTCTCTATGTGTCCATGTCCTGATGCACGTGGTGGTCCCACTGTCTTCCACCTCACGCATTCTCAACTAGCTGTCTGGCTCATCAACCTGACCCGTATGCCTGACATCCCATGTATAAGTCTGCTTAAGTCTTGAGACATGAAAAAATAAAAGACTTGATTTATTTGCTGAAGTCCTAGTATAAAATACATGGAGAAGCTGTGCTAAAGACACATGGCCACCAGCCTTTGAGACTTTTTTATTTTATCCTTTAGATGATGGTTTCCAAGCTCTGGTTCATGGTGCACCAGTGAGGACAGGCAATAAACCTCAGGACCATTTTGACTTTGTATTTTTCTCCTAGAGACTGGGAGTGCAGAGATCTCTATGGGAAACTGTCCAGCTTGGCATCTGCGCATGGGCCACAGTGTCTGGAAACCATTGCCACTGACCCCTTCAGTTCTCTATTTGGAGGGCCCCTATCCCATAGGGAGTATGTGAAATCTTTACCCTTATCTTCCTCTTTCGTCCAGGAAGAAAGTGAGTGGAGACAACAGAAGAAAGGCCCAAATCTTTTGGCAATGAAATGCCGAGAAAATTACAGCGATGCCCGTGCATTCTCATTAACAAGAGCTTTAATCTAAAAGAATGGAAACGGACCAAATGGTTTATTTGCCTCTGCCAAGCTGATTGCTGCTGCACAGGAATGTTTGTCTCTGAAACTTCTCTACTCTTGATGATAAATGCATCTTTCAGAGTAAGGTAACAGAGTGATTGCTGCTGTGAATTCAGCGCAGTATTTGTTTCAGGGCAATGACAGAGGAACAGATGTGGCAGCAGAAACAATGGGGTGCAGCAAGGCTGGAAATGCTCTATGGTCCTGACTATATCTATGCTTTTCAGACCAAAGGAGGGAGTCCATCCAAATCCTTCCCCTTGGGGGAGAGGAGGGTCAGCTCAGGGCAGGACTCTCTGTTTTGGAGATGCTTGGTCATTCTGGCTTTTCATCTGCATATGTCAGAGTCTCTCACTGTCTCTCCGGCATCATGCTATTTCTCCTCCTACAGTTTGGATTATGAGCTTTTGTCCGTCTGTCTCTGAACTGCATTTAAATGCACCTTCTCAGCTGTCTGAAGCAAACGACCTTCCAGCCTTCACTGCTAACATTTTCAAGCAGCATTGCCCATGCTGCTTCACTTGAAGAATCACTTGCTAGTTGTAAAGCACCTGCATGTGTGCACACCTCCGCAGAGGAAAGGATCTGAGAGCATATCTGCTGGGCAAACAGTGTCTTTGGGTGCAGGGAAGGCAGGGAGCAGCAGTGACTGAAATAGAGGCAGAGAAGTGGCTCGCCAGTTTGTGTCTAATGGAGCTCCTGGGATATATGCTGATTATTTGGCTAGGTTGCCCTGCTTCATGCTGGCTTCAGGCTCTGTGCTGGGCAGGGAAACCTGGGAGGGACTTTGTGTTATCAGGAGCTAGTTTTTTCCAGCATTGACTGTGAGATTAGATAAAGCTTAATTCTTACGTTTGCTGGATTTGACTAATTATTATTAAGAGGATAGCACGTCCCAGTCTCACCAGAGCAGAACTCAAGGGATGGGGTTTGAATGCTTCTTTGCTCACATGAAAGATGAACTCTTTTGAAGCTCATCCTTGCAAATCGTTTCATACCTTCTTCATATTCATCACCCACTTGGCCTGGAAGAAGAAAACAACCAGCCAACATAGATATTAACCTTGAGCAAACTTCAGATATTCATTTCTTAAACATGCTGTTTCCTGCACAAACCATTTGATTTCTATCTTTATTTACATATATTTTCCAGTACATTAAATTATTCCATTGGCTAATTCTCATACTTCATTGATCCAATTTCTGTTTTCATAACAACATCCAGATCACAAATGCAGTAAGTGAAGAAAAATACTTGCTCTGATCCTGGCCCTAACTAGCATGCAATTTGTTAGGTCCTGATTGAATTGATAGAACAAGGATGTATGACACACTTGTTTTAATAGCAGATTTTCCATTTTGCCTGTCCATTTATTTCCTGAGTGACCAGAGATGACAGAAGAAATGCTCAAATCCTTTAGCAACAACACAAGGTTGAGAAAATGAGAACGTCGCTTCTGTGTCCTTCAAAAAATGTGCCTCTGCTTCAGAGATGGAGGCAAAATGCTCTGCTTGCCTATGCCAGCCCAATTGCAGCTATTTGGGAGTATTTGTCTCCGAAACTTCTTGACTCCTGGTGAAAAACATGGTTTTCAGAATTGGGCAAAAATTCTGATGACTTTAGTGAATTTAGCATGCTATTAAAAACAAGCTCTAATTACTTATGCTTCATAAAGCATAGTTCTTCTCAGAGCAAACCCAGCAATGTATGAGATTATTTTTTGTTCCGTTTTGTTTTATAACGATAAAATGACATTTCAGAAAAAAAATGAAAAATGTGGAAAGAGTTGAATACCTAGTTAGTTTTCTAAGTACTCTGTCACATTAAATGAAAGTATTCCTTTCCAGAGATTTTCTTATTCAAAAATGAGAAAACTGTTAATTAATTAATCCTACTTCCACTGTTGCATACCAATATGATTGTAATGCACACATAACAAAACTGAGTGAGTGAAATTAAAGAACTCTGATTAGGGCTCTCATTAGTTTTCTGAATTTCTAATTGCCAACTTTTGTACTTGTTCTTTACACCAGGCTAAAATACAGGGAAAAGAGTTAGCTGCCTGAAAAAAAGCCAAGAGCCAGCTACCCAATGTCATAAGGTACTCTGTCTCACAGAGATGATTGCTAGCATAAGATGAATATGAAAGAACAAGGAACAGGTGAGAATCCTGGGTTACAAAAATGCGTCAGTGCACTGCTGTGCTTTATTTGATCCAGAAATTTTAACTCACTGTCTTGACATTCCTCTGGTTTCTAAGCCATACCTCTGCCCATGAAAGGCTGTAAAGGAAATTGTTGACATGAATTATGTGATACAGAGTTTGCCTATTTTAAGTACCCTTTGTCCAGTGATGGTGTCTTGGAGGTTGTGATGAGCCATACAGCTCGATCCCTCTGTGTAAAAGGCTTCATTTTGTTGTCAAGGAGACTAGCTTTTTTTTGTCAGATGCAGCTTTGAAAGTGAAGGAGTACTATGAAGGAAAACTATGTGTATTTGTGATACTTAACAAGACCCATTTCTCAATCTCTGGAAAAATTTGATTTCTCCTCCTTGCTTACACAGACAGAGAAGTAACAGGTTTTTAGTAATTTTTTACTACCTCTATATTGTGCTCTCATATTCAATCAAATCAAGTGGCAAATCTTGGGTATCAGCTCCCAGGCAGATGACACAGACTTTTCTCCATTGAGACTATAGATAATATAACAGGCTACAGTTCTGCACTGATTTTTGGAAAGTGCTTGTCCCACATGTGAGGGACAGCCCTGTCTCCTTCTCTGGAGACATTTAAAACCCGCCTGGACGTGTTCCTATGTGACTGACTCTAGGTGGTCCTGCTCTGGCAGGAGGGTTGGACTAGATGATCTTTCAAGGTCCCTTCCAAACCTTAACACTCTGTGATTCTGTGAGCCCATTCACAGGAGGGGTCTGGCCAGGGTTTGGACTGGACTTTTGGCCAACAGATTTGTGGACAAGCAGATGTTCTGCCCTTTGCTGTGCTCCGTTTTTGTGCTATCTTGGAAAGAAAGGGTTAGGGGAAACCTTCAGGTCCTCTCGGTCACTTCTCTTGCCTCCACTCTGGTTCACCTGCACCCAGGCCAGCCCCTGGAGATACCTGTGTAACCTCCTCTTGAGGGACTCCTTGGAATTTGAACTGTGTTTGGTACCACATTTCCTCTCTTTCTTCAGTTCTTTGTTCTAAATCTTTCTTTACAAGCGTGTTTTCTGGACCTCCTGCCATTCTCACCATATCTTCTGGACTTTCTCCAAGTGACCTATGCCTTTCCTGAAGCACAGGGACTCAACTCAGGTCTGTTACTTCAGACGAAGCCTTACCAGTGCCAAGCAGAGCTGAAGGAATAGCTCATGTGCTGAACTCCGGTCTGTGCATTTGGTGATGTGGTTGATTTTTTTTTGTAACGACAAGTCACATTGGGCTTGTGATTGATTGTTTGTCTGACTCTTGCATCCTGTTTGCCTCCCACTAGCTCAGTAAATGCACCAGTGGTGGACTCAGAACAGATAATGCCCCCCCCCCCCTTCATTTCAACAGTAAATTTTGGATAGCACACTCTTTGGCTGAGGGCGTGCACTCAGTTTTTTTGCATCCATCCCTTTACAGTCTTAGCCATTTTTTCCTTAGCTTCTTTATGAGAAAGTAATTGAAGTGACACCAGGAAACTTTAATAAAATCAAGTTGTGACATCTCCTTCACTGCTATTCACAAGGACTGTTACTGAGTGGCAGGAGGTAATTTAAATCATTTGACCCAGTTTATTTTAACATATAAAGCTTGGCTGTCTGTCTTTGAAAGCAGAGGAAGCTGTTTGATGTACTTCTCAGGATTTAATTACTCCTAATATCCCACGTTACATCGGAAAATTCTAAAAAAACCCCAAACCATTCAAAAATTCAGGTTTATAAAGTGTATTTCACTTTACAACACTCCACATTCAGATTTTGTTTAGTACTGTTTTTATTTCATCAATACTCTAGATTAATAAAAATGAAAATGTGTTTTACTAGAGTATATTTTTTTACCATACGAATTTACAGTCTGAGCCGTCACTGACAAACATGCTGGGATTTCAGAAAGTGTTTCCCTGCTGTGCTGAGGATTAGAAATCTTCCCACAATAGATTTTTTTCTATTGACACTCTTCAGTCATTTCAAGCTCATTAGGCTATCACAGCTATGACATCTCCTAGTGAGGATGCAACTTCAGAAGTACTCTGTACTTTACTGTATCATTATTTCATTTAATGGGGCATGGAAAGGACAGGAACAGGAATCATAGAATGGAATCATGGAATCATAGAAACACTGGATGGTAGGGGTAGGAAGGGACCTCTGGAGATCATTGAGACCAACCCCCTTGCCAGAGCAGGATCACGCAGGGCAGGCCACACAGGAACAGATCCACGTGGGATTTGAATGTCTCTAGAGAAGGAGACTCCCCAACCTCTCTGGGCAGCCTGTTCCAGTGCTCTGTCACTCTCACAGGAAAAAAGTTTTTCCTCATGTTGAGATGGAATTTCCTGTGTTCCAGTTTGTGACCATTACCTCTCGTCCTATCACAGGACACCACTGAAAAGAGACTGGCCCCTTCTATTTGACACCCACCCTTCAGACATTTCTAGATATTAATAAGATCCCCTCTCAGTCTTCTCCAGACTAAACAGCCACAGGTCTCTCAGCCTTTCCTCATAAGAGAGATGTTCCAGTCCCTTCATCATCCTTGCAGCTGTCCGTTGGACCCTCTCTAGTATTTCCCTGTCCAGGGAATGACAATTCACCCAAGCCTGCCCTGTTTTCTCCTTTCCCCTGTGCCCCTTATATCCGGCTACAAAACCACAAAGCTGATCTAAAGGAAAGTATCACCAATTTTTATGAGTGCACTTCCCTTTTTTAAACTGTCCCATGTTTTCAGTTTTGCAAGAGAAATGACAACCTGCAGGCATCAAGCACAGCAATTTTTTTCATGATATTCAAAGACAAGAGTTATGACAGGTATTATTTACCTCCCACCTTATGAGTGCACAGGGCTGGGACAGGGAGGCTTCGTGCAGAGCTAAGCTTCCTCCAGCCACAGGGCAGGGATGGTCTCTGCCAGCAGGACCCCTGGGGCAAGGCAAGCAGCTGGCAGAGCAAACAGTGGAAGCGTGGGAGGGAAAAGAAGGGTGACAGAGATGGGAAACCGTGCCTATGGAGTGTAGAGAATATGCAGCACTCAGATTTTCCTTTTGAGGCTACAAGTCATCAAGTGCTAGTTTAATGACATCTCTATTCCCAGCAGTCCTGCTGCCTACCCATTAGCAATTGGCACCTTCCTGGCAGCTTCAAAGGAGCGATGGGCTCTGTGAGGGGAACTGCTAGGCTGAGAACCAGATTAAGGAAGCAGCCCCAGCCCTGTGAACCCACAGGAATTCGAGTTTTACAGCTCCTTGTGCCAGTGGCTGGACACAGGATTCAAGGATGGAGGTGGTGTTGGAATGGGGAAGGCAGGCCGGGAGGATGCAGGAGGAGGTCAGAAGTGAGATTGCACAAGCAAGTCAGTAGAAGCCCCTGGGGAGGAGGCAAGGAGTCCTGTGCCTTGCTTCTGCTCAGGAAGATGAACACCAGTCCTGCATTGTCCTGAGGACATTTCAGTAGAGGACACTTGTAATAGCCAAATACCTGAAGGCTTCTCAGGCTCTCATTCATGGGCCACCATGTATCTCTTGTCCTGGCTGGCTCTACTCTGTTACCAGCCTGCGTGCTGCATGGACAGGGACAAAACCACACAGATCTCTGTTGGTCAGCACTGGCTGCTGGGCTTCTGGACATGATGGCCAATTTAATTCTGCTGGAACCTGCAATGAATTAAGTGAACTGTGTGTGTGGTTCCTCCTTTGTTGGTATTGACACAGGTATTCTCAATGGGCTTTAATGCATTTCAGGCATGGATTAGGTGGCTGCTTCTGCATTCCCTACCAAGGAATGCTGATCTACATGATTTACTGCAGCCTTCTGCTCTGACAGTGGGGACAGACCCCACATCCACATACCTGATTGGTGCAGTTCCAGTCAGAGCAGTGGGGCTGGATGTTTGACAGCCTGATGTGTTGTAGCTCCACAGCTAGCACTATGTTGCCCGCCCTCCCAGACACTGTGCCACAGCCATGGCTTACAGACACAAACCTGCAACTCTGGGATGGAGACCAGCAAGTGGCATGCCATCTCCCTGACAGAAATCTCTTACTATAGATTTGATGAAAGTATTTTGGCTACAACATGAAAACTGATGTATCTTGAGGTTACATAAGAGAAAAGCGAAGTCAGAAAAGGTCAAGAATCATCTTTCTTGGACCATAAGATTAATATGTAGTCTTAGACCTCTGGGATACAGATGTCTTCAAAGACAGGACCGACTTCTCTTAGGAACACCTATCCAATACAGATTGATACAGTTCAATGGGTTCTTCTTTATTTATACAAGGAAAACTGAATATTTTGTTATTCTACTTATCACAGAAGTATGTCCTTGTTTCAGGCTGGAGAGAACTCAGCTCTTTTTCTTTTTCTTTTTCTTTTTCTTTTTCTTTTTCTTTTTCTTTTTCTTTTTCTTTTTCTTTTTCTTTTTCTT
>WUAM01000431.1:27960531-27973750 GCA_024336885.1 Actenoides hombroni
TTTTTTTTTTTCTTTTTTTTTTTTTTTTTTTTTTCTTTTTTTTTTTTTTCTTTTTTTTTTTTTTTTCTTTTTCTTTTTCAAACGTGGATAAGTAACATTTCCATTTAAATATTTATTAAACAGTTTGTTTAAACATTTGGGTCAGATCTTCCTTCACAGATAGAAGTACTTGTTATTCATTGTCAAACATTTGCTGCTTTCTAGACTCAAAACCTTAAGGGTCACAGTGTTGTGATTTACACTGAGGTCTGTGATAGAGATGAACACTGAATACACTTGTAGCTGGACAGCTTCACAGAATCACAGAATGTGATGGAAGGGAAGGGACCTCGAAAGATCATCTAGTCTATCTAGTTCTTTGTGATAAGAAAGTACTTGGTGAACAGAAATGACAGTTTTCTGCATCTGAAGGAATTTTAAAACTGATGTTGTCCTTCCTAAAACTTTCACTCCAAATCTTGCAGTGAGCACCATGGTGGTCACAGGATGGCCTGCAGCCTGCTGCTGTACTGAGACTTGCAGGAAAACGCTAAGCCTCCACTTCTTCCAGCCCAGCAGACTCTGGAGTGAGAGGAAGGAGGCATGTTTCTGCAGCTCCCAGTGCGATGCTGTTCCTCATTTCCAAGAGCTTTGCCTTTCTAGTGAAGTCTGGCAAGCTAAATGGACTGAAGCACCAGACTCAGTATCTTTTAGACCAACAGTTTAGAGACCAACAGCACCCTTCAGGAATCTCCAGAAAAGGGTGAAGCCAGTGGGGTTGTAAACACCAGCTGGTGGACTGGGAGTGCTGCTGTTAGATTCAGGGGAGCATCCTTCTTCAGTAGCTGTCTCTGACCTCAAGGGTGTTCAAGTGAACTGGGATTTTAAAGATTTTCTAGACTTAACCCACAAAACACAATGGCAGAGAGAAGCACTTGTATCTACTGATGTCTCACCAGGCATCTGGGAAAATGTCATAAAAACAGTCAAATGGAAAAATAAAAGGTAGGTTTGGAATTCCGTTTTTGGTTTTTTTGTGTGTGTGGGTTTTTTGTTTGTTTTGGTTTGTTTGTTTGTGGGTTTTTGGTTGGTTGGTTGGTTTGTTATTTGTTTTTTCCCCAGGCCATTTACACACTGTTTTCTGCAGGCTTTGTCATCCAACTCTCATTTCCAAAGGAAGGAAGACAGACTTCAAAAAAGCTTTCACCCTATAAAGTACCAGTGGCTGCTGGCCTATAGAGCCTTCTCCTTCTAGGAGGTGACTGACCTCACATAACTTGTGCTGCCTCCGTGGCCAGGTCCTCTTCTGACAGGTGGGGCAATAAATCCCTCCACTGCCACTGGGAGCCCTGTGAGCAGAAAAGTCTGGACAATGGCTGAACTGAACTGAACTTCAGATGGCTCACTGAGTGTTTGCTTTCCTCTGATTCTCCCTGGTGTACTGCAGCAGCTGCACGCACTGGGATTAGCAAATATAACATTTCCAGCTGTGATATGGCCCCGATACTTCCAGCTATGTAAAATGCCTCCATCTTCTCAGGTCGTTCTTATTTATGCTGCAGGGCTTTCCAATCCTCAGCACAGGGAACATACTGGATGATAAATATAAGATCCTTGTGACAACGGAGACAGGAATTGCAGGTCATTAAAGTGATATAATTTTTTTGAAACTGCCAAGAAAATGCCTCATAGAGAAAGTAATTTCACACTGGTTATTCAGGGAAGGACACCCCCCCACCCCTCAGATCACTAAAAGATGCAGGACAAAGACATAAGGGAGGGGAACAGGCCATTTTCTAAATACTGTCTCTCTCCTGCCAGTATCCTACCTAGGCTATACTGGCTAGGTAGATCACATACGCCTGGAAATGTCTTCAACTGATGTCCCTCATGGTGATGGATGCAAATCAATTAAGGAATATCGATGTCTGAAGATGTTTATAGGCATCTGGAGGTCATTTTTGAAGGCATCCAGTTTTCACAAAAGCCCCCTTTGAAAGTGCTTAGCTGTGCAATTTTAAACTGCTTGTAACACAGAGACACTACCTACCTACCTTCCTACCTACCTACCTACCTACCTGCCTACCTACCTTCCTACCTACTTACCTACCTACCTACCTACTTACCTGCCTTTAAACGCCTTGCTCTACTCACATGGGCCAGTGGTTAAAAGAGATTGCAGACAGTTTCAACTGTCCCCATGAATAAAATGGATACAGTCCTCTGCTTCCAGCAGAGAAAGGGGACATGGCTCCTTCCTTTGTGTGTTTCAGTACAGCTGCCATCACTACTGTTCCCCTCCTTGCAATGGCAGGGAGGCATATAGGACAGCCTCCAAAGGAGAAATCACAATTCAGTACACGCATGGGACTTGTCACAAGTGCACATTGAAGAAACACTGCAGATCCAAGGCCTACCAGTGGTAGAAAGGCCAGATTAATTTCATGGGCCATGACTGTGAAGCTACAGAGCTGACCCCCGCTGGGGAAAAAGAAGTTCACAGCATTCATAACAACCTCCACGCTGCCCTCTCCTGGGGTTTTACAAGACCCTGCACAGTGGGACGTGAACATGGCTTGGACTTCACAAAACTACAGGAGTACAAATTATTACTGTTCATATTAGAAGGGGAAAAAACACCTTATGCTTGGAAGCTAAAATTGCCTGAGGAACAAAAATTGCTCAAATGTCACTATTGCTGGAAGGAAGCTCCTGGTGCAACTGTTATTGGATATTTCTGCTTCTGGTTTCTGAAACGCAGCTGACTGTCAGATATATTCCTTGGAAATGCCTGTTTGCCAGAGGGTAAATGTTTGCCAGGATTAGACAGGTCTGATTGTGTGCAAAATGTTACTAAACCTCCGAATTTACATAAAGTTTTCTTCAAGGCAGTGGAAATGTATACTGTTTTCAAGACACCAATTTTACCTTTTGCACCAGCACACACTGAATCGGCTCACAACTACTGTTGTGATGGGTGGCCTGAGCTGGATCCCTTTCTAAGCCTGCCGTATATGTTTCATGAAAAAAACCCTGATTTTAGTCTTTTATCTTCTCTCTCTCTACTCCCATTCCTTAATCTTTCAAAACTACTCTTTGAAGCAAAGAGCATGAGAAGAAACATCAGGTCAAACAATTTAATGACATGTAATTAGTATCCCTCCAGCTGCCAGTGGTGTAAGAAGGGGCTGTGGCTGCTGGCTTCCTGTCCCTTCAGGTGAAACTGCCCCCGGTGCCAGAGGTTTGCCAAGACACATTCCTTCAGGAAGTTTATTTGAGGTGAGGAATATCTCTAAAACAGACTTTCACAAATGCCTGATTTTGGGTGTGCTCTCCACACCCATAAAAAACCCACCATCAGACTCATCAGTCAGAGGAACAAATACCATGAATAAAACCATCTTCTCAGGGAAGGATTGTTTTTTCCTGGAATCAAAGAGAAATGAGTAAGGAAAAAGGCTCTGATATCAGTACAGTTCTACTAATAAGTAGTGTAGAGTCTTTATACTAAAAATATCTGGCTTTGCATATCATTATAGTTAAAAATAAAGGCAATGCATATTTCAGAGAGAAATGTATCATGCTAAGAGTACTCTAGAGTAATGAGTTGTAACTCAGGGTAATTTTCGGGGGACTTCAGCAGGAGAAGAGACATTCTTAATGTTCTTTTTAAATCTCTTCCCTTTTTATAAATGACTTGGCAATTATTTAATAAAGCACAATTTTTAGAACCTGGAGCTGCCTTTCTACAAATGAAGTTGTGAAGTGCCGGTTCATCCTGGAGGGACACAGAAAGGACAGAATCTAGTTTTCTCATTATTGTTGAATCCAAGTAGTTTCTCCTTGCAATATCACTGAACATACCTCCACCAAGAGATATTGGCTAGGCATCTGGTGACCACGGCAGCCCTACCTCTCAACAGCCTTTTATCTTCTTCATTTCTCCACTGTCTCTTAGTATAACAATGCTGCAGCAAAGCTGCAGTGATGGTGAGGAAGGCTGGAGATACCGTGTGGAAATAGCAGAGGAGGGTGGTGATGGGGAGTCATGTAGGTCTTGTTTCTTCAGCTGCTACATCGTTGTCATAGGTGAAATCTTCCTTTTTTATGTGTTTATCTCTTCTAATACCTAGTAATATTACCAAGAAATAGCAAGTCATGATGGGTGTGGGTTCCTTTTACCTGTTTTCAGTGGCACCTGGCAACATGTCTCTTCAAAGGGTATAAATTGGTTCCTCTTTGTTGACTGTCCTGGGAAGCATTAAGTCCAGTATAGCTAACTGGTAGAAAGAAGTGACATCCTGCTCTAGTCAGCATTGGTGCAGCTTAACCTCAAGCACTGTGTGAAGTTTTGGGCTCCACAATGTAAAAAGAACATAAGATGTTAGATATTGTCCAAGGGAGAACAAAAAAGGTGGTGAAAGGTCTAGAGGGCATGACTTACGAGGACTGGCTGAGTATACTTGTCTTGTTCAGCTTAGGGGAGATAGAGGGATGACCTCATTGCGGCCTACAACTTCCTCAACATCTAGATATCATTTAATGCTTTTTTCTGAAAACAAGGAGGTACAATTTGTTTTTCTGTCTTGGTTACTTCCACCCTGCATTTGACTTTATGGGTTGATTACTAGTCCTCAAGCTTATCTCAATCCCTTCCTACATTCCCCTCAATAAGACAGCAACTTGAACTTAAATACATTTGAGGAAAATAGTAATCAGTCATTGAATCATTTTACTGCAAGAAATATTAACCCATTATACAGAAAGCCCGAGGTCTTGTTCATTTTTTCATTTAGTTTTGAGCAAGTGCTCAGCTATGCAAACTACCATAAAATGAGCTTCTTGTGCTGCTGTTCTGGGGCATTTAGGTCCCAGAAAGGTGGCTCAGTTCAAGATTAATTGACAAAGTCAACCCAGGTTTTCCACTAGGTAAATTCTTACAAACCTGGCTCATGAGGCTGTATGTGTTCAATTAGCTCTGTTTGTCTTTGCACACTGCCAGTACTCTTCAGAACTGCTGAGATAATGGATGTGATACAGATATGGGTATAAAGTTTAAACCAATTACTGGTAATGCCCTATTCAAAAAATGATAATGGAACTATATAATTGCAGTTAAATAAGAACCGATTTAAAAAATCTTTAATGATAACAGAAGTTCCATTCTTTCCTTACATGCATTTCCATTTAAAAAAAAAAAAAAAAAGCTAAGAAATTGGCATTCAAGCTGCCATCTAGATAAAATATACATCAGATAAGTATATTGAAGGCAAGAACTACAGTTCCTTTCGAAACAATGCTGTAGATGAATAACACTGTGGAACATAGCAATTGCCCAAGCTTTCCTTCACTCCCAAGAGTACAGAAGCTATTGTAGCCTAATGTTTATTATTATTTGTTTATATATTATTTGCAGTGTGCTCGTGACTTGCCAGGCACAGCCCAGACTGTTAAAAAGGGACTTTATAGCTTCAAGATGGATCATAAAAGAAAGACTGGGATTATGTTTTCTCTGCATCATAATTTACAGCCTTCAGTGAAAAACTCACTGAGATGTGTGATAACACAATCTAAGCTAAATGCTCGACTTACAGATAGGTTACAGATAGGGATAATTTCATGTTTCAGCTTCCCCACACTGATGATGATTGTTTATGCAGGGACTCTGTAAATATGGGAACACACATGAAAGGAAGTGCACAGAGTTCAGAAAAGCATTTCAGCAATTCTTCATTAAAACCCCAAATGAGGGTCATATAGAGGGGATTTAAGCAATTACAGCAAATCTAACCACTTGGAAAGCAAATGAATGCAATATATTAAATCCAATTGTTTTGCACGGGGGAAGAACTGGCATCTCCTCGGTGCAAAACATCAATCATGAGGGAAAACAAGTACCACTGAGCTAAAGTCAGCTCTGCAAAGTGAATCCAGAATTAGACAGGTTGTAAATAAAAGAAACTGGATGCCATGAGAGGTAAGAAAGAGTGAGTGTGGTGAAGTGTGATGGTTCCAATGCAGCTTCTCCAAGGTGTAAGCCAGCAGGTAGGACCCAAAAGGGAGCCAGAAAAGGTTTTGTACCACTCACCCTAGCAATGCTTAAAAGTCAGGGAGCCAGCTGTGTGAGTGAGATCCATAGTGCTAACAACTGTGTTCAGCCCAGGAGTGTTTGCTAGATATGCTGAACTGAGGCAACCTGGCAAGCTCCAGAGAGAAGTATTTGGTAGGAGCCTGGGATGGCTGGAGATGGGGTTATTGCCATGGATAGGGGCAGTGAGCAGCTCTGTGCTGATAATTCATTTCTTGTAATGCCCATGCAGTCATCTGAGTTGAGAAGCATGGTGCATACAGTCCAGTGTAGAATTTCACATGAAAATCCCTGGAGCAGGAAACCAAGCCTAAGGCAGGTTGTGTTGTGCTCAGGTTTGGCTTAGAATTACTAGACAATCCAAGTCTGTCAAATATGCAAGAGAAAGCCTAGAATTTGAGCAGGATTCTGTAGTAAATGCTACTTTTATAGCACTGTTGAACATAATTTAAACTGATCAACTGAAGAGAACGTTAGAAGGTCATAATAATGGTATAAAATTTCATATTATTAACTCATTTTCTGGGTCAGTCTGGGTCATCCTGCTGATGACTTGGTTTCAGAGCATGCTGGGAAAGATCCAGATCAGCCATGGTCATGAAGAAAGGAGTGGCACCAACTCCAGGAAAAAGCCAGCTGCCAAAGGAGATTCTGGCATTGTGAGGGTCAGTGTCTAACCTATTGGAGATGCCACACCTTTGGCAGCGAGGCTAAAACTCCTGTAAGCAGGTGGCTCAGCCTCAAGAGAGGCACTGCAGCCTCTGGGTTGCTGTGCTCGTCTGAGCCAGAGAAAATGTCCATGGGCACTTTTGGCTCATGGCAAATACAAAGTGCTCCATTTGCCAAGGGGAATGGAGCTGTTTGCATGGGCTGTTACTGGAGCTCAGGTGACATGCAAGAACTTGTTATGCCACATTAATTTGATTATATGTCTAGCCTGAAGGTGTATCTGTTATCACTCAGTGCCTTGCATTTGTGATGAGCTGAACAACACATCCCTGTGAGGCAGACGTTTGCCTGAATGAGTAATGAGTACTCATCTGGAACCCTGTTTTGTCTCCCTGTTGGTGTAAGCAGTCCTGTGGCTTTCCGTGGGTGTATTTGCAATGGGGAAGAAGCACTCAGCATGGACTGGAATGTCAGAAGCAGCCTGTATAACCACCAGTTCTGCTCATCCAAGTGCATCTCTGATTGAGGATTAACATTTCATGATTCTTTCTTGCTCAAATGCTGGAACTTTCCAATGAGATGGCGTTTTCTACTTAATTTTTTTTTATTAGTCAAGAGACAAAAGGCAGAGTGATCTCCAGCCCTTTCAGAGTCTGATGCAATACCATGCCATGAGGGCAGTCAGACCAAAATTTAGAACACAGTTCCTGCCTGCCTTAAACGACTAAGTCATACCTGCTCTGGAGAAAAGGGCAAGGAAATAGGGACAATGAGAAAACCACTCTTGCTCTTCCATGCAGATTGTTGGCTTTGCTATTGGTTTTATTGCTACTTATTGGTTTGGTCCATATTAACATGTACAAGGTGCAAAGACAGGAATTAACTAACACCCTACCATCATCAGGCAGGTGGAAATGAGGTGCCATGAGGATGCTGTCAGGTTTCAAACTAACAGTGATGTCTTAATTTCACTCAAGCATACTGAAACAGAAACAATTGTTCAAGAGACTTCAAGGGAAAAACTTGGCAAATGGAAACATGAAAGGGGTCCCAGAGAGGTCTGGGGGGACAGTGGTGGCAAAGTACTGAGATTTCTTCTGGAGCTACTATCCCACCAGTACTGATGACACAAAGTGGTATGACCAAGCCCAAGGCATCAGCAGCACAGACTATCCCCAGCAGGAACATCAGGGGTTTACCCAGGCTAGGTTCACCCTGTCAAGACAGTAGATTTCTATGCTGGTACCATCCATAGTAAGCACCATGGCAAGGTGGGATGCTGCCATACCTCTTCATCTGGGAAGCAGTGGTACAAACCTATTCAAGGGCACTACTGTTGTGACCAAATGTCCTCTCTCCTACAAAAGCTCTTCCTTCATTTCTTTCACTTAACCCAGCAGAATTGGTTCAGATCAGAACAGCTTCTTTGAGTATGCAGGAGGAGTTATTGGCTGAGCAAACTAAACACCAATAAAACTGAGATAATGAACCATTATTTATGCAGTGGAGCCATTATGCTTTTATTTATCGCACTCACTGTAATTACAGTTTCACCAGACCTGACAGTAACAGATCCTCTAATGATGTATCCAAAGAAAGGATTTATTTGAAAAAGAAAAATCCCACAAGCCTTAGTCATAACTTAACTTTCTACTGGAAATTTTTAGAAAGCGAGGGAGAAAATATAAATAATGGATTTAGTAAGAAAATATTTTTTAACTCTTTGTCACATTTCCAGCCTTGCTAACACTCTGAAAGGTCACACATTGAAAGCTGCTGTTGTACTGCTAAACCCTGACAGGGACAGTGGCTGCTTTATAGCATGGGATCTAATAAACTAGCACATGCAGAGGTGCTTGTGGAAAAGTGATTGATGGTAAACAGAGAACCCTTCTCAGACAATAAAACTTGCCTTATGGCAGCTTCACCAGGTCTCTCAC
Organism: Actenoides hombroni; assembly: GCA_024336885.1. Taxonomy (NCBI): domain Eukaryota; kingdom Metazoa; phylum Chordata; class Aves; order Coraciiformes; family Alcedinidae; genus Actenoides; species Actenoides hombroni. The sequence continues at coordinate 27,969,208 of WUAM01000431.1, forward strand.
ATTTTCAGTGTCACCAGGTCTCTCACATTTCTCAGGTTTTCAGATGAGTTGTCTTTCCTGAGTTCTGCTCTGTCATCAAAATGTCGGCCTCCTATTCCATTGTTGTCTACACTCTTCCTTCAAAAAAAGTGAGGTGTCATTTGTAAATTTGATGTAACCTGTTGTTTGTTTGGCATGTTTCACCTGTCAGATACCTCTGTGTAGACCAGTCTCTTCATAAATATTAATAAAAAAGCAATGCTTTACCTGGTGGAAGAATGTATAAATGGCTAATGATGAGCTCTGTTTCCAGATGCCCCCAGCATCCTTTCTGAACCACATCCTGCCCTCACTTGGCACAAGCACTACTTTTCATTGAGAGCGTGTCTTGCTCAGAGTGGGGGGCAGCCTTCTGTACTTACTAATGACAAAGAAACACAGAAGCTTCAGTTCCTCTCTGCTGGGATGTACAGCTTTGTAATAGCACCATCTGACTGTTTCTCTCTTCTGCAATGATGTCCAGAGGCCCCAGTCAAAACCAAGGCCCTGCTGTGCCAGCCACACAATGACCACACAGAAAATGCATCCACCTGTGAGATCCACTACAGCCATACTTGACTTAACCTTGTGTTTTCCCAGTGTATAGATTCAAAATGAAAACACCATGGACTGGATAAACTGTGTATTTCAGCTCTGCCTTAGCAATCTAGATCTGTGCTGAGCGACTCTGGAGATCAGCATCCCCCGTAGGAGCGTGTCTCAGGAGATGCCACTTCCAGGCTTGACTGCATTTGCACTAAGGGCACAAGGAGTAATTCTGAACATGGTGGAAGTTCAAATGTTATTGTTCTGGATTAGGCTGATGACCCTCAGGCACTGGGGTCATCCACAGTGGTGCATGTACTGAGTATTCACAGCTTCTGTGAGCTTCAGGAGCTGTGACTGGCACCAAGCTGGAAAGGAGCTGACAGCTCTCACAGCAACTCCAGCAGCAACAGCAATAAATGATGGAGGGGGAAAAGCATAGCTTCAGTGTGGTGAAAAATGAAAACCTCATCAAGAATGAGGAAAAGAATGCAGAAGTTCCTGATTAGTTTGTTCATTTAAAGGTTTGCTGCCTTTTTGTGCTACTCCTGTCCCACATGGGGCTATGCTCAAGTAACTTTTTTTGCTGTTTGTTCTGCGAACAGAGCAACAATCTCTTCACATCTGTTTCTGCTTTCTTTAAATGAAAGTCTGTCCCTACGTTAACCTCTGAAGTCACCCTCTGTGTTTCTTCATGATCATCTTCATGATCCATAAGTGACTGGGCTGCTGAAGAAAAAAGTACCAGTTGCTTATAGCCAGGTGAACATGACTGCATTTATTTACATCTGAAAGGAAGCAAGCAAAACGTAGAGCAATTTGTGGCTTTACAAACTTTTTTCTGAAACCCTACAGCATTTATCACAGCCAGCCCTGGCATGCTTCCTCCCATGTGGTTTGCTGCAGTGACTTGTCAAGCCTTATCTTGGATTAGGTTGTTAGCTCTTCAGGACCGAGGTGCTAGCCTCGGTGATTTAATGATATTCACTGGGTCAGAGAGACCAGAACTATTTATGAAAAGCTCCAGGAGTCCTCTTTCTTGTCATGGAAGTAATTAGGGATTCAGAATCTGCTTTCTGCTCCTGTTCAGCTAGAATTCCCAGCAGTGCTGAGCATTCGTGCCAGAAGGCATCAAATACATTAGCCTACTTGCAGAAAAGGATGAGAACAACAATGAAGCAGGGGAAATCAAAGCAGCAGCCAAGGGAAAGTTGCTTATAATATTCAGCCAGATCTATGAAGGATTCATTAAATGATTCCTTGGGCAGTGTCAAAAGAGTTAAAGAAGTATTTGGGCCTATAATTCATGCTACTGCAAAGACAGTGGGTAGCAGATTATTCTAAAGATCCAGTGTGAGATAATTTCTCCAGGAATGGAATGTTAGGATGACAAGGTTAACACCTTGATGGTGTCACCAATTTTTTTTGAGTCTATAGTCTTCACCGAGTTGGAAGGACAGACTTTGTGGTTATCTTTGGCAAGACAACAAAGCCAAAGTTACTGTTATGGTGTGACCAAATTCAAGTGGCTGACAGACCTTAGCACCAATAAAACAGAAATTACAAAGGTGTGTTCACCAGAATTTAAACAGAAATGAAGCAAGATTTTAGTTGCTGGCAAAAGAACCAGAACAGGTTGCATGTGAACAGTGATTCTGTCCATCTAAATAATGTGGATGTTAGTACAGCATCTGTGGTGGGAGCCACTAGACTATTAATTACACTGAAGAAATAAAAGGGGAGCACAATTCCAAGTTTATTCCATAGTAAAATTGACACTCATAAAAATGGCATCTTTTTCTGACCAAGATCAGGTCTGCGCTGTAGCTGGGGCTAAGCAGGGCACACTGGGTCTTTGGAACATGTGCATGCACAGGGGGCAGTGGGTGTATTTTTCCTTGGAGGATGCTTTGAAAGGCTGCTCCCTTCCTCTCACTCTCTCCTCTTCCTGGTCATGACCAAAGTATGCCGTACTGACTGCTCACTGCAGAATATAATTGCCACAGTGGAAAGGGTTGCCACAGAGCAACAGCTGACTGTGCATTGGTAGGGTAAAGCTTGGAGAAGTTCAGGGGTAACAAAGGTGATCAGAGATACAGAGGGATACAAAGAACTACAGAGTAAGGTTCTATTACCATCTGAAAAGTAGGTGATTGGCAGAGGACAGGATGAAGGTCTCTAAACTCATGAGCAGAACCAGGTGGCTGAATAAAGACCTACTATTTAGTTCTCAACACAAGAATGAGAAGGCACTAAATGAAACAGATGGGTGCTAGGTTCACCACCAGCAAAACAGCAACTGACATTTTGCCCAGCTTGTAGGTTGTCTCCAGATCACCTCAGCAGAAGGTGTTATAGATACTGAAACTTCTGGAGATGAAGAGAGGTCTGTGAAAAAATGAGTCTGACATCAGTTATATCGTCAGGTCTAATGAGATTAAAAATATTGTAAGAAAAATATTTGGCTTGGGAAGTCCTTGAACTTTAAGGAGTAGGAAGCAGGGAGAATATGTGAGGGAAACATAATACATACTCATCCTGGTCTTATTCATTTCCCTAGGCATTCACTTTGCCCACATTGAGAGACCTGATATCAGTCTAGATAGACCTCTTGTCTGATGCAGTAAGGTAGTCTTATGTTTTATACGCACTCATGTATGTATATGTACAGAAATTTAACAGAAATATTAGGTCTTCCTCAGGATGTTTTGCTTATCATTTTGGATGACATTTAAAGCACAAGTGTTTTCTTTTTTTGTATAGCATCTGCCTGTATGTGCTGATAAATGACTTAGACTCCAGTTATATTGTCCTCCAAATTTCAGCTGATCAGACATCTTAAAAGTCTGAGCCTTAGGATGGGCATTAGCCCTTGGAAGGAATCCATCCACTGAGATTTTCAAATCTTGATGCTTCCATGCTTCTAGTCAGGTATGCTTTAGCCAGGCATGATATGAAGACAACAGAATGAAATATTAGGGCATGGTATTTTCAGGAATGGATGATCCAACAGATTCTTCTGACCTCACTTGACCTAGACAGTCTACAAGTCATAGACATCTTAATGTGAGCTAGGCATCTAAGGCTCCCTTCACAGTTTCTAGAAGGAAATTGGTTCATTCAGGATATAACTCACCTGACCTGTTGCACTACTTGCTTTATAATAAAGTGAATCCTACTCCAGAAGTGCCTTTTCTCTCCACTGCCTATAAAAGGGAACCTTGGGGAAGCAGGTCAGATGTTAACATTTACGAGTTATATCGGTTTCATCCTCTGAGACATTTCTGGGTCTAGTTTTCTAAAAGCATTTGGAAATTCACAACTCTACCAATATCTTCTGGTTTTAAGTGCTAAATTCTAGAAGTGTTCCACTATTATTGAAGAAAAATACTGTGCCAAATTCAATCATGTCATCAAAACCCTGTGAATTCCGTGAAATTTCACAATTTCACTTAGTCACATGGACAGATGTTTTGATGAGATTTATTTCTTTTAAAACTATATGTAAATGGATTTCCTATCTTGGTAAGCATATTGGTTTTTGAATAAATTCATTGTAAAGTTAAAGAACACAGAGTTCTGATGCTCTGAGAGTTGTCTGCCTGTTCAGTAGAACTTAATGAAAATTCATAAGAACTACAGAATTATTTTACAACCAATCACAAGACATATACTGTACATTCCTGTTTTTTCCTTATGCTTGGATTGAACACAACACCAGTAAAAAAAATTATCAAAGGCTGATGTCTCTCTTTCTTGAGTTTTTTGTACAGTAAGACAAAAATAAAAACCAGTCATTCTCTTTCTGTCCTCAAGTATGATCCTTCTAGAGAAAGAATATCAAACAGTCCTAATAATACAAATATATTCCCATTATGTGTTTGGGGTTGGGTTTTTTGTTGGTTTTTTTCTCCCCCCCCCCTTTTTTTTTTGTTGTTGTTGTGGGTTTATTGTGGTTTTTTTTGGTTGTGGTTTTTTT
>WUAM01000431.1:27982947-28025429 GCA_024336885.1 Actenoides hombroni
GATCCCAATCTGTGTGTTCCTGAATCTGGTACCAGAATCCAGCTCCTCAACACAGCTCCCGTCTGCTGCGGGACCCAGTCTGGGACTCCCCTGGTGCCTGCTCCACAGCATCAGTGTTGGTGGTGATGTAATTACCATCAGGGGGGTTGGGTTCAATATTGGTTTTGTATATATTTGTATATATTCTATTATTATTATTAATTATTATTATTGTTATTGTTATTATTTTAATTTTAATTAAAGCTGTTCTAGTTTCCTTTTCTAATGGCTAAGCCTGTCTCCCTTATTCCTTTTTTCTTCCACTTTGGGGAGGGAGGGGGGTTAACAGAGCACATCTGTTATAGGTCTAGTGGACTGCCCTGACGCTAAACCATGACACCATTCCACTAAAGCATGTCCTCATCTACACATTTTTTTAATACCTCCAGGGATGGTGGTTCCACCACCAGCCTGGGCAGCCCATTCCAGTGCCTGACTACTTTTTCAGTAAAGAAATTTTTCCTCATATCCAGTCTAAACCTCCCCTGGTGCAACTTCAGCTCATTTCCTCTAGTCTTTTCATTATTTACTTGAGAGGCGAGGCTGTACCCACCTCACCACAACGTTTCAGGTAGTTGTAGAGAGCAATAAGGTCTCCCCTCAGCCTCCTCTTCTCCAAACTAAACAATCCCAATTCCTGCAGCCTCTTCTCACAGGACTTGTTCTCCAGACCCTTGACCAGCTTGGTTGCCCTTCTCTGAACTCATTCCAGCACCTCAATATCTTTCTTGTGGTGAGGGGCCTGGAACTGAACACAGTACTCAAGCTGTGACCTCAGCAGTGCCAAGTACAGGGACACAATCACTTCTCTTCTTCGCTGGCCACACTATTTCTGATGCAGGTCAGGATGCTGTTGGCCTTCTTGGCCACCTGGGCACACTGGTAGCTCATGTTCAACCAGGTGGCCACCATCACCCCCAGGTCCTTTTCCAACAAGCAGCTTTCCAGCCTCTCTTCCCCAAGCCTGTAGCATTGGCTGGGGTTGTTGTGACTGAAATGCAGGACCCGGCACTTGGCCTTGTTAAACCTGATACAATTGGCCTCGGCCCATTGTTTCAACCTGTCCAGATCCCTCTGCAGAGCCTTCCCACCCTCAAGCAGGTCAACACTGCTGCCCAATTTGGTGTCGTCTGCAAACTTGCTGAGGAAGCACTCAATCCCCTCATCTAGATCACTGATAAAGATATTAAACAAGACCTTTCCCAACCTAATGAATTCTATGACTCTATGAATTTGTGAATTCAGTTACAAATTTCTCACAAGGTGTCTTTCAGTTGGAAACAGTTGCTTGCTGGAATGAATGTTTCTTCACAAGAGCAGACTAATTTCGTTATACATTTCAGAAAACACATAAAATACAAAGCTTTTGGTAATGAGTTGTGTTGATTTTACTATATCTGAACATTTTGAGTTTCTTTTTGAAATTAATTTTACTTTATTATAAGATCTTAGCTGAAAAGTTTTAAAGTTGAAACAACCATTGAATATTTTACAAATTTTGAGAATTATTATGGTAATTTTATGTCATAAGACATTTAGAACATCTTTCTATTTTATATTGTTCAGAATAAATTTCCCCAAATCTGTGAAATCCTCATGAAGGAAACATTCCAACTCCCCTCCAATTTTGGAGTTAATGCTGGCAGTTCTTGTTAGTTAGGAAGCAGGAAGAACAGAATGAAAGAGAAACATATCTTTCAGATGAAACATTCAGTTCACAAGTCACTGAAAAAGAAAAAAAAAAAAAGCCCTCAAAATGCAAGGCTTTCTTCTACCATTATATGTCTGAATATATATTTTGGTTTTAGGCTTTTTCCTTTTTAGGATTAGGAAAAGGAAAAAAAGGCAAAATGTAAGATACAAAATGTATGCAAATATTAAAAATGTTTTAACAATAAGTTTTACATATATATAGTTTTATAAGTTAAGCGAATAAGAATTAAGAGCAGGACTGACATATCTATCTGTCAAGGCTCACTCACACAGCGTGAGAAACAATCTTCCTTCATCTACTGAGTGAAAAGGAGATTTTATTCAGAAATAAATAGAGAGTGAGGCTGATATGTTGTCAAACTGTGGATACTACCCAGGCACTAAGGATGTTAGTGCAAGTTGAAGCCCAACTTCCTGCTCTCCTGGTGGGCAGCTCTTTCCCTCAGGGAAATTGTGAGAAATTTTTGTTCCTTCATTCTCATGAAGCTTCAAAACTGACATGATATCAGGATATATGCAAGTCTAAAGCAGGCGTTACTACATCAACATATCCTCAGATTTGGAAGGATTTTAGCAGGGATAATTATATGTATATCATCTATATCTCTATCTGTATCTATACCTATATCTAATAAAAGTTTAGCTTTAGGACTAATTGATTGAGAAAAAAAATAAATTTGTTCTTCACATTATGCTTAAACATCTGAGTACCATAAGAAGAAGTTAATGATCAGCTTTTGTTGTTTTGTTTTGTTTGTTTTTTCATAATTAAACAGACAGACAAAAAACAAGGCTTTTATGTTTTAGTCATCTTTTCTAATGTGAGATATAAATGTATTTCATTGTGATTTTGTTACTTGAAAGTAAATATACAGCAAATTATTCAGTTCATAAGTGACAGAAAGGTAGGATTTTCTATTAATATGCCTGCACTATGGAGGTAGATTAGGAAAGGTGCCTGGAAAAGATGTAAAGAAATAAAGGAGTAAAGAAGATTACATGAAGTTTAGAGTGAAACCTTATTTTTTTCTGCCTGCGAACACAATATAAACTTTGGAGCTGTCACTTTTACTTCTTCATAAGAGGGATTGAAGCACTGGAATCAGCTGTCCAGAGAGACTGTGGAGTCTCCTTCTCTGGAGACTTTCAAAACCTGCCTGGACATGTTCCTGTGCAACCTGATCTAGGCAAACCTGCATTGTCAAGGGCTTTGGACTAGATGACCTCCTGAGGTCCCTTCCAACACCTACCATTCTGTGATTCTATGTGAAGCTGGATAGAGCTTCTCCTGTCTTCCAAAACCTTCAGGTTAAGAGGTACTCACAGCTGGTTGCTCTTCCGTGATGCTTCAATGAAGTAAGACCTCAGGTGAGGAACAGAACCTGATTTGGGTATTGCAAACTGCCAGATAAGAGCTGACTTGGCTTTTCATATCCTTCTTGCACTTACAGCAGCTGATTGTTTGGCAAGTGTTCTGCAAACTTCTCTTTGCGGAAGTTCAGGTTTTCTATCCATCTGTGAAACAAAGGTGGGACATCATCCATGTAGCATCCACCACATTACTCATTAAGAGGTGAGAAACTAGTGCAGGCAGTTTGGTGCCTAAAGGTGTGCCCAGGATATGGCCAATGCATCATATTTGAAAATCAATTCATCAAAGATGGGAGAAATTATTTCAATTATTTCAGTGACATGACTGATGTGCAAGTCTTAATGTAAATCTTGTTATTGTAATGGATTAATATGTCATGATGAATTCCCTGTCATTTCATATTTTGGTATGAGTATTGTTGCTAGGGCCATACTATCTCTTTTTTTGGTGTAAAATCTTACTTTAGAAGTAGTAGGGTTTATCATGCAGAGTGGTGACATATATTTTAAGATATTTGCTTGTAGCCCATGGGAGCATGTGATGTTCTGTTGTTGGATTTGATCTGTAGTGAACTAATTAAAGTGAGGGTGGTAGCGTCTGTCTTACACTGGTGTCTTCTCGTAGATTTACAAATCAGCTTTAGAACTGTGCATGGCAGCCATGGGGCTGCAGGTGGTAACTCTTCCAGGAATAATGTGTTTCTCACATAACCTGAGGAAGTTGATGCTGCTAATGTTCTATTTTCTTTATCCCGTATCATCTCCCTATCGTATCTGTCACAGCTCCCCTGATGAAAATTGAAATAAGCCCTAAATCTTTTAAAATTATGATTCATTTAAGTAACTCAGTGAAAGCTTGAATCCTGTGCTTTACAATGGATGATATGGAAATATAAAGCTTCTTTGTGCTTGAAATCCATCGGAACAAATTCTGAAAGGCAGAAATGGGAGGTATCAACAAAACAGACATTTTGTCATTTTCCTTCTACATAAAACTCTATATCTGATTCTCATGTTTCCTATAGAAATTTGTTGGGTTTTTTTTCCCTGCAAACTTAAACCTCAGAATATCATGGTTTTCAATAACTAGGGTGTTTTTACCATCACAACAAGGTGAATTAAAGTGAGTTCTTACAGTGCAGAGGGGAGAAATCAGTAGTTTGAATCCAACTCCAAACTAGATGGATCACCTGATTCAGAAGTCTTGCAGAGTCTGTCTCTATATTTGGGTATTACTGCTACTTCTCTTTTTTATAAATATAAAAATAGAGAGATGACAACTATGGATGGGTTAACTTACATACTGTTAAACTTTCAAAAAGATTCTGGGCAAAGTTTCCATTCCTGCAGGGCACGGCCAGACTGTCCAGTCCAGAGCTATATGGAGACCAAGAGAGTGATGGAGAGCCCCTGGGCTATCTGGAGACACAGACCTGGGTAAAAGACACAGTCTTTGTTTTGTTGAAGTTAAGGTGGTCTCCATCCCTCATTCAACCTTGCCAGGACAATGCAGGCTGTCCTACTGTGTTGTGTTTCCAAGATGGGCTGCACAAAAAGTACAGTTTCAGCCCTTACTTCAGGAAGCATGTGGCTCCTGGGTTACTTTTGGCACATTGCAAGAGGTACCTCTTCTTGTTAATGTTGTTTTTCATGGCTAGAAAGGTACCTGTGGAAAAATCCTCAGTGGTAAGTGTTATAGGGGCAGAGGTGGGGGTAGCAGCTTCCTCCCCTGATGCTCCTGGCATATGGATAAGCCCACAGGCACGATGGAAGTGTCAGCAAGGATGATGATGGAAGAAGTGAGCATCAGATCACAGACTGCTCTGGCTATATTGGCACACATATCCCTGGGGATGTCATCCAGGACAGCTCTCATACTCACCCATGGTCCTTCCCCTGACTCAGCAGGGCAAGACAGCCTGGAGACCTGCACAGCTCCAACTCTGCATGGTGCTCCATACAGAGGGGGATGGGAAAACAGGCCCTTTCTGCCCAAGAAGCTCTGCCATTTGCTTCCATCTGCAAAATGTTATGCAGTAAGAATAGGAAGAAAAAAATTTTTTTTCATCTCTGTAGTTCCAAAGGTCTACTGGCATCAGCCCTTCAGGAACTCTGCAAGGTATCCTGCAGAGGAGCAGGCATTGAGAAACAGCAGCTCAAAAATCTTACACAAGTACTTCTTCTAAAGCAGACAACTATTTTGGACAACTGCTTGCACTGTTCTAGTGGTTCAGACTCTTCATAAGGCATACACAGACCACATACCCCCAGTTTGCTGAGAAAAAAGAGACAGGCTGATACAGGTGAAGGCACAGCTTTTTGAATGCTTCAGTGGAAGGATAGTGTGGGACAAGTATTACTAAGAAAATACTATTACCATGGTGTACACCTCCATGGTGTACACTGTCCCATCTGCTGGTGGAGGACATCAAAGTCTAGTTTGGACAGCAGACTCCTACAGAGGTGATCAGTGAGCACTGAGATGAGAGTGATGGAGAAAGGGTGAGAGCAGTTGAGAGTCAGTGAGGACTTGGGACAGATCAGGCCAAAGTTGTGGTAGGCATTTGGGATATGGTAGCCAAATGTGAGGACATGGGCACTAGGGCACTACAAAGTGTATCCTTCCCATCTTCAGCATGTGCTTTGGTGACTGTCCAGCTACTCTTCATTTTGAATATGTCAGGGCTTGATAAGAGTCCCTAAGGAACACCTGAATTGATGTGCCCTCTTTCTGGGAGGCTGAAGGGTTTGATGCTCCAGTACCACACACAGAACTTCATTTTCAAACACTTCTTTCTTAAGTTTATGCTGCACCAAATGTATGTTAGAGCCTTGCTACCACACTAAGAGACACATAATGGAGTTAGCTGAATGAAAGATAAACATTTTATGAAAAGTCAATTGTATAAGATGACACATCAGTGTAGCAGTACCCTACAAGCTGCCTTTTCTTGTGGTAGAAAATCCAAATGCTATGAAACAGAGCATCTGCCACAGTGCTAGCTGAAGTCAACTTTGTTTTGGGAGGTAAGGGCAAATCACACTTTGCTTTTAAGCATGCACCCAACACACACATGGAAATAAAATTGCCTTTGAGTGAAAATAGCAGAATAGCTTTTCCCATTGTAACTAATGCAGTGGAATAGTAGTGAAAAGTAAAGAAGTAGTGATAAGCAAAAGAAGCAAGTTCTGCCATTCTTCATGCAGAGTAAGTACGCTGGCAAGTAGTGAACGTATGGCATTTTTCTTCTGCTGGAGAAAAGAAGTCCGAGGGATGACCTCATTGCTCTCTACAGTTTCCTGGGGAGGTGAAGTAAGGAGGGAGGAGATGATCTCTTCTCCCTGGTATCCAGTGATAGGACATGTGGGAACTGTTCAAAGCTGCACCAGGGGAAGTTCAGACTGGACATTAGGAAGCATTTATTTACCAAGAGGTTGGTCAAACACTGTAACAGGTTTCCTAGAGAAGTGGTCAATGCCTCAAGCCTGTTAGTATTTAACAGGCATTTGGACAATGCTCTTAATAACATGTTTTGACTTCTGGTCAGCCCTGAAGTGGTCACAACGTTGAACTAGGTGATCACTGTAGGTCCCTTCCAACTGAAAACTCTTCTGTTTTATTCTATTCTATTCTATTCTATTCTATTCTATTCTATTCTATTCTATTCTATTCTATTCTATTCTAACACCCCATCATGCTTCTGCTGCTCACCGTGGGAGCAATTCTTCTGGTTCAGAAATAATTTGGTGTGACTGTTCACTCAGCTCCAGCTCTGGTTTGGGCTAACGCACAGCTTACGCTACAGCCTGATGTGCACTGGGAGCACCGACATTGTGTCAAAGCAAGAGCAACACATGGGACACCATGGCCAGGAATAGATAAATGCCATTTTGCAACCATTATAATCTACAGCCATCATCCTTGCATATTAATTGCCTGTCAGTTCATTCAGAATCCACTAACTTATGGAAATGGTATAGGCCAAATGGCCAAGGTGAAATGGATGAACATGTCAGCTTCAAAAAGCTTCTGAAGCACATCCAACAGCAGTCAGACTGATGAGGCTTTTGTGCTTCCTGGTATGATACAGGGGACACCCACACCATGACAGAAAAGGAAGTATGAGCACACTCACCATCAGCTAGGTAACCATTTCATAGGCACAGGAGTTAGAAATTGCAAGTTATGAATCACAGTTAGGAACTATATAAAGTAAGTGATGAAGTGCTGAATTTACATACTAGACTATCATTTGATGTGTTTGTTTTCTTTCCTAATGAACTCATAAAATAAAGTTTAATTTATGGAGTACATGGTCCTGTAAATTTGAAAGATCCAAATTATCATAATCCCTGGGGCACTGGTTGTTTCACTCACTGCTGGCTTCTTTACTTTCTCGTAAGTAACACAGGAGGTACTCCAGCTGCGGACAGATGGAGGATGCCTCTTCCTCAGTGATCCTCAGGTTTATCAGTGGTAACTGGCTCCTGTCAGTCAGTGAAGGTGTGTCCTGGCCACTTTTAAAAGATGATCTGAAGTGCTCAATAGTTAATACCATCCAGCAACCTGGACTAAAGACTTGTGTGACTCAATGGCACACATTGCTTCATCATTTGCAAGTCTCTCTGATGTTACACTCCATATAGGGCTGGTCATGGCAATTCAATGTAAATATTTGCTTATATAATTCAAGTGCAAACAGCACAGACCCATGCTATGAAGAGAGTTGAACAGAAATAAAAGAAAACTGTGGTTACACACACATTTTCAGTAGTCATGTTAAAGAGGCCTCTATCACTCTCTGTTATCCAGCTGTCAGGATATTTACCTACTTTTCTAACCATAAGACTGACAATGATCTGTTGTTAGGTGGTGGTTCCTGCAATGTACTGGTTGGGTACATAAACTGTTTTTTATAAAATCTGGTTTTGAGATCTTCCTTAAGCTTGACATCTTAATTCCTTGAATGATCTTCATTCAGCTTCAGATCTTCTCCCCATTAAGGTATACATTTTAGGGTGAACCAAATGTCCACAGGTTCCCATCTATTGTATTGATTACATTTCCATCCACTCTAATGGTTGCCTAGATACTTAAAATGCTGTCAGACACCTAAATCTGGGTGTCTTAGTCTCCAGCTGAATCCTTCCCCTTCTATTCTAAAGATAAAATTGAACCAGTTAATACTCTGGTTGTATTAAGACTGAATATGGTGCTAATTGTATTTTTTTTTATCATCTGTGGGTTTTTGTGAAGTTTCTTATCTTTTTAAGCTGTACCATATTAGAATAGTTTACAGAAATAATGACATTAAAGAGAAAAATCATTCCTAAAGGACACGGAATCCATCTAATGATGAAAAGTATGAGTGCCACTAAGGGTATCATGCTCTTGCCATATTGCTTCCCATAGAAGACAAGTCAAGTGTATGCAACATGTAGACAGGCAGGAGGATACTATCTGATTGACAAAATTAATGTGTATAATTTTTTTTGTGAACAAATCATGAACAAACAAGCAAAACCCTCTTTAACTTTACTAACGATTTGCAATCTCCTCCCTTGGGGAAAAAATATGTCCATGGTTTTACCAAAAATATCTGCAAGTTACCTATTTCTTACACTTATGACAACTTTAAATATGTGACATTCTAGACAAAAGAAATTTCAACTACAAACAAAACCAAAACGAAATCACAATCAATTCGCAACTTTTGCAGCATTTAAATCTTTCCTCAGTCTTAGTGTCATAAAATTGTGATAGTTTATGTCCTATATCCTATATCTCCAAAACTGGTTTAACTGTAAAGAGAACTGTTTTGATAGGCAACCTTTTTGTGGATTAATGCTTGACCTGAGGCAAGTGGAAAGCTCTTAAACACAGTAGAGTCAAGGTACTTTCTCATATAAGAGACCAGATGAAGGCTAGAGCAGTAGCTTTGTCCAGGTGAAGCCCCAGGAAATGAACTTGGGTACATGGAATGAGAGCACAGATCATACCATTAGCATCAATCACAGCTCTAAAGGGGAAAAACTTCTTTTCTAGTCATTTCAGTTTGGAGAATCACTTAAAATATTTATTTTCAGTTTATAATTATTTTTGTTTAAATTCTTAGTACAGAATTACACCTGAAAGTCTGAAAGATCTAAAGTAAAGGGAAGACTAATTACTCATGGCACCTTGTAATGTATTGTAAAAATATAATAACCATGGAGAATGAAATCAAATTAATGAAAGATTAATGTTGTTACAGGCAGCTCTATTATACAGTGTATCTACTTGCTTTTATTGAAGGTCTAGAAATATCTGAAAGAAAAGGCTAATGAATGATTCATTAATTCTTTTAAAGTGATGAGCTTATGACCTAAGTTGGTGAGCCTATGTTTTTATTTCCAGATATTTGCTTTTTACAGGTTTTAATGGTCAATGTGACTTTGAAGGACAAGGAAAGTCAAAATCTGCTTCTCCCACTTATTTTTACCAGGGAGACATCAAGAAGTCTAACAAACTTCTTGACAAATCTGGTAAGTGCTTCTCCCTCCCAGTGTGGCACAGCATCTTGCTGCTAGAAGACCTTTGTGATCTAGCTTCTATCCAGTTTATGTTTTCACAATTCAGTATCTAAATGCAGGAGTACACATCCCACCCTCTATATTGGAAAAGATCTTGGTAACCCTCCAGCTCACTACACTGCTTCTTGAACACTCTTGGACATCCGTATGAGAGAAAAGAGGCTCAGCTCATGTTGCAGAAGCATCAGGGGCCTTGAACTCATTTCAGCTGGGCTGTGTCCAGCCAGGACACATATGCACTTACACCCCACATAATACCACAAAAAAGCAGTTACATCCCACTCCAAGGAACAGATGAGATGTCAGTAATGCAACCAGACAGAGAGGTCTAGAGAGGAGACATGACTAGACAGACATAAGGAGGGGGGTGATTGCAGCATGGTAGCCATTACCTTACTTAACCTCCCTCACCTGCCAGCAGACGTGCTCTAAGACCATCTTTGCCATATAGCAAAAAAGAAATGTCTAGATGGCAATTCCTCTCACCCAGCCTAGATTACTGTTTTAGACTGAAATAGAATTCTGGTCCCTTCAGCTAACTGAGGTTTGAAGTTTTGGTGTTGTTAGGCTCCTTGATGGAGATGCAACTGAAAGGGCTAAACCTTGGAGCCAGAGGGATCTTTCAGGAGGGAGATATGGGAGAAGAGGAAAGAGGATGGGCAAGGAGGAAATGCAGGATGGTCAAGGTGCATGCCTAAGACCCATCTAAAGAGTATGTTTCAGCATGAAATACATCCATAAGTACTTTTTGTCCACATTCCATCTGCCAGTTACTTTTCTCACTTCCTTTACACATCAGGAAGCAAAAATAAACATTTTCTAATTGCCTGGAAGGTGATCACTAAAAAGCCGTATTTTATTTGTAGAAAAAACAAGGCTTGACATTTATGTTCAGATCTAGACTTCCTTTAAAGGCTTATCATGTCAGCTCCTGATGCCTTTCCCTGTCCACACCTGATAATAGGCAGAGATCATTATCAATAAGCAGAAAGCCCCAGATATAAGGAATGGGATTCACAAAAGTTTAAACAACATATTTTCTTAAGCCTCCAGGCAAAAGACTGTATAACATAAACAGGCAAAACTAGGGAAGTGCACCCCCTCCTGTGGCAGGGACCCTGGGTCGGTCTGCAGAGCGGCACTGCACAGCGGCAGGGAATGTGTTCTGCTGCTTAGCCAAGGAAACAAATAGCCTCTGCTTTGATAGAAGTCCCACTCCATCTTAAACATCTTTGTGGGCTAGATTAAAAGATTCGGCTGAGAAAGTCAAAATGCAGCAAACAGCTTGAAAAGCCTTTGACTTCAGCGAAGGAGTTCCTGAGTCATCGTGCCACGAACCAAACCAGCCATCCCCAGGAAGACAGATCCTCCCTCCAGCAAGACTCTGAGGAAAGAAAGGAGTTAGAGAACATGTTGCCATCATTTGTCCCAGTCTTGCTCTTTGAAATGGGGGCTGGTGCCTGTGGCATTTTAACAACCATCATCACTGTCTTGCAACACTGTTCAATCTATTGTAGGATTGGTGGGGAATTTTTTGTTGTTGTTTGGGTTTGGGTTTTTATTTTTAGTGCTTCCTGTCATAACAGAGTTCTGGAAAAATACGATGTTTAAGAAAGCTAAAGTTTGTAATGAAATTCCAGGATTTAGGTCCTATTACACTTTGGAAGATCATAAAAATAGCACCTGGATTTTATTCTTCTCCTTCAGCAGGCTGTTGCCCAGTGTGAGTAGTATGAGCACATCAGGGGAACAATATTTCTTCATCTGAGCATCAGAAAGGCAGGGGAGGAAGAAAATCAAACCCAACAGAAGCTTTGAAGACCTATGTCCCCTAGCCGAAGTGAGTCTAGTTTATTCCCAATTCACCCAGCTCTTAGTATGAGGTTTTCCTTAGTGGCATAGGTGCTGGGTCTCTTTGTTATGCTTCTTACTCTGCTAAAGCAGCCACCCAACAAGCAAGCACTCAAATTTTGCTGCTTCTCCTATTTGCCCATTCAGGATGAATAAGCAGGAGGTCAATCTGAAGCTATTGTCCCCCTTTTGCAAACATAATTCTCAGACTTCTGCTTGAATTACCTTCTCACAAATGTGTAGTAAGTGTGTTAAGAACCAAGTGGAGCATATCATATTGTTAAAAGTTACAGGTAGCTCCCAGATGATGTATGAAAGGCCAGGCCCAAGCATCTTATTATTCTGTTATGTTCTCCAAGATGTCATATGAATTCATCAGTCTTTTTATTGAAAGTCATTAATTCAAGTGAAGAAAATTATGAACTGCATTTATTTAGAACATTTTGGGAATAGATGATGATGCTTTTCACCTGCGCTATTTACTTCTTTATGTTTATTGAAATACACTTGAACTCAGAACAAGCATCTAAATGGAACTTTACTTTTCAGAAAAACAGTTTTTTTCTATAAATTGATAAATTAAATTGTTGGGGGTAACATTTGTCCTCTATTAATATACAATGACGATACTTCTGTTCTTCTATTTCTGTGAAAGTTGAAGGTATTAATTAGCAAATTTGTAACTGGCTTAAATTGACTGGAAAAATTGTATGGCATGTTCCAGAAGAGGTTAGATTACAAATTAGTTAATGAATCTCTTGCAGTTTCATATGCAGAGAGAAATGTAAACTGGGTCCTCATTAATCAGGAAAGATGAACTGGAGTTTGTCGTTAAGTAATGGCTGTTTAATATTCCTTGTATTTCACATAAATGTAAACTGGGATCTGCATATATCTGTTTATCTGTCTGCCAACCTATCTTCAGATGGCAAAATGAGTCTAGCAGAGGACACCCATATTTACATGGTACACAAAGCAAAATAATGTCTGGGATCCCACTTGAATATGGAAGGACTTTGAGATTTTGATTCAACAGGATGGATCCTACCAGCTAATCCATACAGTTATAACCAGACAAGGGGCTGCTGTAGCCTCACACCTTTCCAGGGCACAGGCAGCACATCCAGCTGCATCTTCCCACAGTTTTTGCTGTCTATTTGTCTTTCAGCAGAAGAGGCTGGAGAGGCTGGGACAGGGTTTTGCAGACTCTGGGTCAGGCAGGCCCTCTCTGGGTATCCCAGATGTTTCACATCTTCCCTGAGGAGCACAGGTGCTGAGGGCTCCTCAACTGTTGACTGATGAGTTTCTCCAGGCTCCATAAAACCAAGGATGCTTGTGTGTCTCTCAGGTGACCAAAAGCTGCCTTTGCAGTTTTGAGGGAGCTGCAGCAGCTGTTGAACATGCACCTGTGCCTCATCTTATTCCCTGTCATCAGGGGATCTGGACTCTGGGTGCTGGCAGAGACCCCATGGAGATGAAAATCTGTTGTGCTTTCAGGAGTGGCACCTAGGTGGTAAACAGCAACCAAGTGGCAGGTTCTGGGCACCAGGTCTCATCACTCTCTTGGGAGAAAAATATGAGCTACTAAGGGCATTCCCAGACACTTTCTAACTTCAGATGCAGTGGGACAAACCTGGCTTCGTTACCTACTGTGAAGAACGTGTTAGAGGGGAAGCTGGCTTCAGAGGAGTTTATCAGAGTTATGAGGTAGAAAACTGACTTGCTTATTAATCATTTATAATTGTAAACATTTCCTTCCCCAGATACAGCATTTCCCTGCTCCTTATAAAATTCCTCTTTCTGAGGCATTGTTATTCTGGATATATATTTCTCCTACTGAGAACTGCCCTCTGTACTTTAATATCACTCTTGTGCTCCTTTCTAGTAGTCTTCCACCTGGTTTCTCAAGGGACCATACCATGTGCTTTAGCCATGTGAAAAAGATGAAAATGGCAGACACCAAAGGGAAAAATATCCTTTGAACTAACCTGAGCAAAAGGAAGTGAGGACCTGTTCCAAATACCCAGTGAAGAATTCAAGCAAGATTTATTCTTGCTTAAAGAAAACAAATCAAGCTAGATGTGAATATCCCAGCAGGGTGGCAGCTCTGACAGCTGCTATGGCTTCACCCCTTGCCCACCCAGCAGAAGCTGGTGGATGTCATGTTGATTTGCATTTGCCCTTGATTTACCTGTCCATGCATATTCTTCAGTAGCCTTGCTATCTCATTTTTAGCACCAGTACAACAGCAGGCAGCAGCAGCCCCAAGGCCAACAGTGTCCAAGCACCTCTTCTGGCTCTGGTGAAGAGGATGGCTCATGATTGGTGCAGTGAGCCTTGTGCTACAGACACCACTATGACCTCTTGTAACCAGAAGAGCTCTGTGAGTCATTGGTAGTACTAGCAACAAAACACTCTCTCTCCAAACAGAAATGTGTATCCTCTTGGGTTACCCAAAGCCATGGATTTTGAGTATTTCTGCTGTTTAAAGTTTGTAAAACTTTCTCTAGGTGCTGAGGTAGAAAACATTACTGCAGTGTAAGGTATTATTTTTCTCTCTGTGGTTCTTGTCAGACAGCGTAAAAACTGCCAATGAAGAGCCCACACAGTTTCATTAGCTTGTTGTTTTCATTTTAATACCATTTTTGGCCTCCTCTCTAACAAGTCACTCTTAACTTTACAATTCCCAAATAATTACTGTGTACATAAATTCGGGTAAATGTTCTTGCAGAACTTTAACTCCTCCTTCTTATTGGTAAGCTGTGGGAATGAGGCCCTATTTAACAGTATACAAAAGGCCAAATCTTTTAGTATCTTATTGTGAAGCATTTTTAGTGAAAATAAATATAAAAGCTGACTGAAGCAATATTCTCTAGATTATTTATTACTGTTCTGTAAAAAGAAATAAAGAAACTAGGTCTTCCTGGTGATTCAATTGACACAAAAAAATTCCAGCAGCGAAGCAACAGTGTGCTCTGAGACAACAGTGTGCTCTTGTAGACCAATGATATTCTGGGGTGCATTAAGAAAATTGTGAACAGCAGGTTGAGAGAGGTTCTTCTCCCCCTCTACTCTCCCTTAGTGAGGCCACATCTGGAGTACTGTGTCCAGTTCTGGGCTCTGCAGTTCAAGAGAGGCAGGGAACTACTGGAGTAATTCAGTAGTACAGTTAACACCTGTTAATAACTAAAACTTCTCATACAGATTCATTACCATCTAAATATTGGACAAAAAAAAGCTCTGCTTCTACAGAAAGTAGATTACTCAAGAATCATGCAAAATTCAGTAGTTAAGTAGATAATTACTCAGAGTTCCAGTGCTTTTTTGTGTAACTAGCATTTTTGGTTCAGTTACGTTTTCTCTGTACCTTTAAAATAATGTGAGGGATGCCAGAACGTCATGGATCTCTACTTTCTATTAAAGTCAGGAGTTCTGAATACACAAAGTGTTCTCGCTATCACTCAAAGCAACTTTCATGTCAGATTAAATATGTGATTCAAATTACCAAGTGTTAAGATACTAAATTTCCTGTCTAGTCAGTAAAGAGAGAACTAACTAGAGAAACTAAATAAACAGTATAAGTGGTTATCCAATGTCACTAGGTCCATTGATGAAGAAATGTGGCTTTTGTAAAGCTTCTGGGCTGATATATAATCTAAACATTAAATACTGCCACTCTGTAGTCATTTGCAATGTTAAGTATTTGCAACTTGGCATATGCTTTTCTCTAGACTTAACAAGGTAGGAAAGAGAAAGCAAGCTGATATTCAGAAAAACGCACAGGAGGAAGAAATCTTGGCTGAAACTATTTAAAAGCACAGGCTGGGCACTGTGACCTTATTCTGTTCCTGATGAGATCCTAGACTGTTTTATTGGTTAGACATGAAAAACAGTGGCTACAGATAATTCAAAGAGCAAAATTTTGCAGTACTGCTTTAAAATGCAAGTGTTGAGTAACTTCATTTGGGAGTGCTTGGTAGCTTTATCTCGGTTCATTAATTAGGGAAAAGAACCTCTCTCCAATGGGTCTGAGTGCAATCAGAAATGTAATCCCCTATGAAATACACTCGGAGGTGCAGAGGTAAAAGCTCTGTGAAACAGGAGAAGAGCATCTGAGGTGCCAAGGGTAGATGGAGCACTGACTTGTTAAAAACATTTGGGCAGCCTTTTGGATAATAGGCTGAACAGTTAAATTTCTGGGTTACTGACAAAGTTTGAAATCAGTCAGGAATGAGAGTTTGTAAAGTGAACCAGAGATCATACAGGATGAGCAGAGGAAGAAAAAAAAACAAACTTGGAGGAGCTGCTGATAGCCTAGCTGGTCATGCTGCCATCCAGAGACACCTCAACAGGCTGAAGAAATGGGCTGACAGGAACCTTATGAAACTCAGCAAAGGGAAACACAAAGTCCTGCACCAGCTGGAGAATAATCCCATGAACCAGTGCAGACTGAGGGAAGTCTGACTGGAAATCAGCTCTAAAGAAAGGAATGTGGAGGTCCTGGCAACTGTTAAGATGACCAAGAACCAACAATGCACCCTCATGGCAAAAATAGTCATCAGCATCCTGGGCTGCATGCTGTAGAACATTACCAGCAGGTTCAGCAAGGTGATCCTTCCTCTCTACTAAGCACTGGTGAGAAATATCTGAAGTGCTGGGTCTAGGTCAGGGCTCCCCAGCACACAGGAGACAGGAACATACCAGAGCTATCCCAGCAAAAAGTCAAAAAGGTAGTGAGACGAATGGAGGATCTTTCATGATTCAAGAGTTGAAACTGCTCAGTCTGGAGAAGACAAGGAATGAAAAGTGGTCAGGCTCTTCTTGGTGGTGTCCAGTGATAGGACTAGAGGCAGTGGGCACAAATTACAACCCATGAAATTTAATCTTGATGTAAGAAAAAATATTACTGTGAGAGTGGCCAGATACTGGAACAGGCTGCCCAGAGAGGTTGTAGAGTCTCCATCCCTGGAGATATTCAGGCCTTGACTGGACACAGTCCTCTAGCTGACCATGCATTATCAGTGTAGCTGGACTACATGATATCCAGAGAGTGCCCTTCCTACCTCAACAATTCTATGAACCATTTTGCCCTGCACTGTGAGTTTAGGAAAATGATAGGATCTCATTTGAATGCACAGAAGTGTGTCTTGTTTAAAGTGATGGTCATGCTGGACACTAAGTGCCAGTCTGTGTGAGATATGAACTTCCATGAACCAGGTTTAAAAACAGTATTGCACATTGTGAATGTACTAGATGATCTAATAAAAGATAATATTGCTACTCACAAACATGGTCTAGCTCATCTTTACGCAGTCACTATTCAAAATTAAATGACAGTTCTGCAGCAGGAGTTTTTATCTGAGGATAAAGCTTTTTAATTGTTCCCTACCTATTCTTGTTCTTGTATAGCTGCTAATGTTTATATATGTTGGCAAGTAGATAAGACATACTGTTCTTCATTAATAACAAAATACATTACAGGAGACGTACATTTGCAAAGAGCTGTGCTGGGAATCGGGTGTCCTTCCTAAACTGTAAAGGGAGATTTCTTCAAACTACACCCTTTTGGGCATTACAGATATTCCATCCATTCTCCTGGGTATAATTTACATAAATTATAAAATAAAAATGGAAAACAAACATAAAGAGTCTGTCTCTCTTCATATGAAGGAGAGAGATTGACTGCACTGTTTTGGTTGTGATAGTAACTTCTTATTCCTTAAACCAGTGTGGGATCTGGTACAGTATTTTCTGTAATTATTTGCAAATCATTGGCAAGCTATGTAGCTAAGGGACAAAACCATTACATTTAGAATTGTAAGAAAAACAGCACTATTACAGCAGAAGTGGTTTTGTTTTTCTTTTGTACATCCAACCTCTTGCACGCCTCCAGGAGGTACAGAGATGGAACAAGTTCATCAGTAGAGGGAGCTGGATGTGTTTAGCCTTGAAAAGAAAAGGCTTAGGGAATATCTGACTGCTTGTCATCAACTACCAACACTGAGGTTTTAAAGAAAACTGAGCCAGGTTTTTTCTTAGGATGCACAGCAGAAAGGCAAGAATTGATGCTCTCAGATTGTAGCAAGGGAAATTTCAGCCAGACACAAGTAAAATATGTCCCCTCTGAGGGTGGTGAAGCACAGGTCTGGGCTTCCCAGGGAGCTGTGGGTTCTCCATCCTTGGAAATTCAAAACTCAGGCTGAGAAGATGATGAACAGACTGATCTAACTTTGAAGTGAGCTCTGTTTCAGGCAGGATGTTGGACTAAGCGATCCCCAAATGACCCTTCCAACCTGCACTATTCTATGGTTCTACTGCATAACTCCAACTTAAATATTTCTTGTAGACCCCAATCCAATAAATCTCTTAAAATAGATCTACTAGAGACATTAGAGGAATACAATTTATTTCCTTGCTGAAACTAGTTGTGAAATATACTAATAATATGAAAATTATTGAAAAGTGAAAAAAAAATAAAATCTGTAGTTGAAGATCTGTTTTTTTGAGAGATATGTCTTAGTGTTCTTCCTTTGTCCTTTTTTCAAATTCAAGCTCTTGGAGTTTACACAATGTTATTTAAAATGACACTATAGTGGTTTTTTTATCCACTTACCTATTATCACAGTGAGACTATCAAGTCAAGAACTATTATTTACACAAAATACATGACAAGAGAAGGTAGTGTACTCTATGTTCCTCACTTAGATATTTTTATCCCAAATACTTCTTTCTTCAAAATGCTATTGAAACTAGAAGATAAACATGTTGGATAAAAGATATGAATGGGAACAAAACATTGGATCTGAAGTTTTATGGAAAAAAAAATTCTTTATGATACAGAGGCTCCTGGATGGACTGAGGCTTGAGAAATCAGACAGAAAACAGTGTTTTGAAAAGCAGCTCCAGGGTAGCAACCCTCAAGCTTGAAGTCAGAATGAAAAAATGGCTTTTTTTCAGACAAAAATATGTCCTTTTTTTTCTGAGAAGATGAAAGATCGAAAGCACTTCTGCTATGGATGAGGAGCAACTGAATACAGAAAAAAAGTAGTTACAGAACCCATTAGAAGATGAGATCAACAGTATTAACTGTAGTCCAGCATCAAATTGGTAAATGAGAGAAATACACTGAGAGGAAAAACACAATAAACTCCCAAAAGTCATGAACTTCACTCAACTCTGGTAAATAGTTCTGTCAGTCTTTGAAGGCCTGTGGTAACTCTTGTGGAACCAAATGGAAAATTAAGCAGTGGCTATTTGTTCCTTGCATAATTCAAAAACTAATAGTAATCTCTTCTGGTGTTTTATTATTGCCATACATCAGGTTATCTGCAGTACTAATTGAGCAGAGTCCTGATGACTACAGAGCAAAACAAAACAGATTATCTGAAGCTTTGATTAATTAATAAAAAAATCTCCCTTTATGTGAAAATGTTGCCTAACACTTAAAAATAAAAACCTGAATTTCACACCTTGGAGTCTTTCATACAAACAGTTGTTACTGCTTACATATCCACCATGGCCAAACTGGAACAACGTGAGGGAGGACTCATCCAGGGCAATTAATTTTTCTACCAGTGATTTAAGTTCAGTGTGCAACAGGAGCTGTTCTTTCTAGTTCTTCTCTGAAGTATCCCAGTTTTCAAGGGAGTGTCCTAAATATTCCTTAAAAAATGGGTGAAATTCTCCCAGTGTGACATCAACACACTGCTTTTATGGAAATATGAATAGAGGAAGAGGATCAGATGGGAGCAGCTGCTGGATGTCTGGGTCAGAAGGAGGCTGAAACCTAATCTAATTCCATCATCCAAAATGGTGGTGTCCTCATGACAGCAATAGATCCATTAGTATTTTTCCTCAAAACTGGGAACACTGGGAATGGGAAGAATGCGCAAGCTCACATTGGGAACAGAGAATGAGTAACTATTACTTGGGGAAAAACAGGCATGCTGTTCTAGTGAGAAATGCTTGTGTTGCTGGCTGTCTTGTTGGGGGAAAAATGGAGATGGTAATTGAAAGTTGAACCATGCAAAGAAGCACAAACTTTGCAACCTCAGGCACCTGACCTCTCCAAAGGCTTGACCCCAGACTTGTGGTCCCTCCAGTATTCAGCCACAGACTTCTTGTCCTACTTATTAACTATGGTGAGCTAGTCTGGCTTGACAGATTGCACACAGGGAAGAGGAGACACTCACACAGCAGATCACTAGAGACAGAGCTTAATAAGGAGGTGGGACAGACTGGTGTTCAGGCACAGGTCCTGGCCAGACAAGCATACTGGCCAGTGCCTGGTTACACACGGTTATCCACTGATTGTCCCTTTAACCCTTTTTTTCTCACACTTGTTCCTTCCCTGTCCACCTTTATGCCTCCTGTTGGTTCTTCTCCTAAATCAGGTGCAATAAGTTTAAAACAGTCACACAATCCCCCTCAACTCATAAGATGGTTGCTCTTTCCCATAAGACACATGGCAATTTTGTTTTTCTTCTTCTTACCTTTACAAAGGTTCACCTGAATCTCTACCTCTTCAAAGTTGTTTTTGAGTGATTCATTAAGTGACCTGTCAATCAGCTTTTTCAGGTCTGTGTGTCTTGTGTGTTTGATTTCTTTCCTTTCCTGTTGCTTGACCTTGTCTTTTATGATGAATAGCTATTAACCAGCTATCCTTACAAAGTAAACATTGAGAGAACAGAGTATTAAGGTTAAGTGAGCTACAGACTGCCTAGTAATTTTTCTTGACTAACCCCTAAAATGGGGTTTGGGAGATGATTTTTTGAAGGAGCCCAGCATCAGCAACTCCTCTGGTTTGAACCCCAGCCAGGGATGCCAAATAAAAGGAGAGACAGGACCTTCTGCCTTCAGGTGCTGCTGGTGAGATCCCAGCACTGCACTCCAGACTCTCTGAGCAAAATTGCTGCAGGGCCCCAACTCTTCTGGAGATGATCTGCTTTGCCACAGGCACATTGAGTGTGATTCATCTCATGCAATTCACAAGGCTGGACAATTTCTGTGAACTAATCACTAGGCTTCCTCCATAGTGAATAAAGACACAGAGGCAAACCCAGAAGAAAAGTCATCCCACTTTTCCTACCCACTTGCCCAAGGATGAAACAAGACCCCTTCTGGAGATTTATTTTCCTCTAGTGACTACAGAGGAGTCAAAGCAACTAGCTATCTAAACACCTCACTTTCCAATAGCATGGTTGGGCATGATAAATTCCACCTCTAGTGGAGAGGTAGAACTTATGTCTATATGACTCAGGACTTCTCATGCTACTGTAATCAAAACCCCCATCTCTCTGTGCCTAATGGCATCTCTGGAAACTGTTTGCTCTCAAGGGAGTTTCTGTTGCATCATGCATAGTACTGGGCCAGGTGAGGCCAGCAAGTGATCTCAGCAAAGAAATGCATGTGCTTTCTCCTCCTTTCAAGATGTCATACAGCTGTCTAGCAGCAGGTGAGGCAACCAACTGTTCAATATGCTCAAAGCCAGGAGAACATGCTGATTTCTACACAAATACCACTATTATTGTTGGTATTATTATGCAAGTAGTTGATCTATTAGCAATATTTCTGCATCATAGAAAATGCACAAATTAGAATGCCTTTAAAAACACCAAGTGGAAGAGTAAGACAAATGAAACGGGGAAAACAATATTCTGTAACATGTGGTGTATTTGTATTCCAGCAAATGGCATGTTACTTCTGGAAACCTCCTACACTGTAACATGCCAGTGATGAAAAGGCAGCTCCAACCTTGCCCTTCATCAGGTGGAACACCACCAAGCTTTTCTATGAGGGGTGAACACAAGCCAAAATACTCTGAAGGGGGCTCTGGCTGGGAAGCTGCTACCTACACAGGTAGCCATTAACTTGAATATTGTTCATCACTGAGGGAGAAAGATCCTCGGTGGGTCGATTCTGCCTGGATGCCAAGTGCCCATCAAAGACACTCTATCACTCCCCCTCCTCAGCTGGACAGGAGATATAAAATGTGATGAAAGGCTCGTGGGTTGAGATCAAGGCAGGGAGAGATCATTCAGCAATTACTGTCACAGGCAAACCAGACTCAGCTTGGGGAAATTAGTTTAATTTATTACCAAATTGGAGTAGGATAATGAGAAATAAAATCAAGTCTGAAAAACACCTTCCCCTCCACCCCTTTCTTCTTCCTGGGCTCAGCTCTGCTCCCAATTTTCTCTACCTCCTCCTCTCCAGTGGCACAGAGAGACAGGGAATGGGAGTTGCAGACAGTTCGTCATATGTTGTCTGTGCCACTCCTTCCTCCTCAGCAGGAGGACTCCTCACACCCTTCCCTTGGTGCCGAGTGGTGTTCCTCCCACAGTAGACAGTCCTCCATGAACTTCTCCATTGTGATTCCTTCCCACAGACTACAGTTCTTCATGAACTGCTCCCGTGTGCATCCCTTCCATTGGATACAGCCCTTCTGAAAGAGATTGCTCCACTGTGCGTCCCCTGCAAGGTTGCAAGTCCTGCCAGAAAACCTGCTCCAGTATGGGCTCCTCTCTCCACAGGTCAACACCATCACTGATGGGCTCAGTCTTGGCCAGTGACAAGTCCATCTTGGAGTTGGCTGGCATTGACTCTATTGGACGTAAGGGAAGCTTCTAGCACTTTCTCACAGAAGCTACCCCTGTAGCTACCAAAACCTTCCCACAGAAGCTACACCTGTAGCTACCAAAACCTTCCCACACAAACCCAATACACCTCCTCGGTGGGAAGGGAAAATCTTGACGTCTCACAAAATTTTAGGCACTTGATTATTGCTAGAAATATTGAAGGGTTTTAAATCTGGAATTGTTAGCAAAGGAAGTTCAGACAAGTTAAAAAGTAAGGATGAGAAATACATTCCCTTTTTGTAGATTAAGAAAAGCACAATCTTTTAATTTAAATGCTGTAGTTTTTGAAATGTTGCAAGGAGGTTTTCTCAGGTTTTGGCTTCTGTGAGAAGATGAACTCAAGATGTGACCAGGCCTGGATAAAATCCTAATCTACATACCCTCCAAAGGAATTACTTGGATTTTCCTTGCCTGAAGGGTCTGTCTTTTCCTAGCAAGCTCACAGTTCTCATCAGTGTGCACATTCCTTTCCCATAGGCCACATGAACATGATCTTCTCTGAACTCAAAGCTACCAGAGAAAAATTAGGCTTCCCTGGTAGTTGTGGTTTCTAGCTGGTCAGGGGTGGGCAGACACTTTCCTGTGACCTATGCAACTCCCTCGGCAGTCTTGAATCACCTGCCCATCCTCCATGTGCCTTAGTATATTTTCTAGAAGGATCTGTTCTGTGATCTTGTCAGGCACAGAGGTGAGGCTGACAGTCAGTAGTTCCCAGGGTGCTCCTTTCCATCCTTTTTAAAAGAATTGTGCAATGTTTCCCTTTTTCCAGATACCAGGGACTTCACCTGACTGCTATGACTTTTCAAATATCATGGAGAGTGGCTTGACAACTGCATCAGCCAATTCCCTCAGGACACTGGGTTGTATCTCACCAGGTCCCAGACTTATGTATATTTAGGTTCCTCAGGTGGTCATGATCTTAGTCTTCTCTTACAGTTGGAGACACTTTGCCTTCCCCCCCCCAGTCCCCTTTTTGTAGTCCATCCACTTGAGAGGTATGGGAAGAGATGTTTCTACTGAAGACTGAGGCAAAAATGTTGTTGACTACCTCAGTGCTCTCCTAGTCTGTTGTTACCAGTTTGCCAGCCTTGTTAATCAAGGGCATATGCTTTCTTTGACCTTCCTATTCTGGCTGACATACCTAGAATCATGGAATCATAGAATCGCAAAACAGTTCTGTCTGGAAGAGACCTTCAAGATCATCAAGTCCAACCTTATTCATAGCCCTAAAAAAACACTAAACCATGTCCCTAAGTACAACATCCAACCGCCTCTTAAACACCTCCAGGGATGGTGACTCCACCACCTCCCTGGACAGGTCATTCCAATGCCTGACAACCCTTTCTGTAAAGAAATGATTCCCAGTATTCAGCCCGAACCTCCACTGGTTCAACTTCAGGCCATTTCCTCTTGTTCTGTCACTTGTCACCGGGGAGAACAGACCAACTCCTGCCTCCCTACAACTTTCCCCAAAAGGCAAAAATATAGAGTCTTTTGAACATATTCCATGAATCTTAGGTAATTTCATTCTTTCTGAGCTAAAAATGTTCTTTTTTTTTTTTTCCCCTCTTCAGCAATTTAATGGTCTATTTATTTATTTATTTAATGTTGTTTTGTTCATGTGTTGTAGCCATCCAGTACTTGAAATATCAACAGCCTCTCCTGCTTGTAATTCCCAAGATAAATTTTGTTGCTGTTTCCTTCTTCTAGACTGGGTAAAGTCTAAAATACTTAGTTTTCGAAGGAAGGTTTTGAGCAGACCTATAGCTTTATATTTCTCAAGTAAAGCTTTGAGAGCTTTGACATTTTCTATACCACTGTAACTTTTTCTTTAGTGGATATTGCTTCTAAAACTCACATACTTCCTTTTATGCATCATTCCAAGGGAAATAAAGCTACATCTACAGAAATGGAAGTAAATGGGATTTTGGAAATCACTGTCAAATGACTTTTTGCATTTGCACTTCTCATGGCTAAAGCTGCTTATTATACTCTTGCTGGGATGCTGTGAGAGCTCTTACCACCTGCTTTTGGAAAAAGACCAGTTGCCTGTTCACTGTGCTGAGCACTGTCCTACGCTGTAAAAATCCTCAAGGGAAAACGGGATATTCAGCTCAAATTTCTGTCAGAGCTGCAGACACCAACACAATGCAATTATGCAGCCACCCTCCTTGCAGAAGGTGCACACGTCTTGTCTCATTCGTTGCCATTCTACAGAAGCCTTGGCTGAGGATTTTGGGAATTCAGCCTTTCTGCTGTCAAATACTTTTCCATCTCACATCAAACATTCCACTTCTGGCAGGACACGTTATATGCCTGAGCTTAAAACTAGCTCTATAAACATTTCAGCAAGTTAAATTCAACAGCAAAAGTGTCCATATACAATGAGTACCCTGGAAGAAAAGGTTCAGAGAAAGGGGATTCAGGACATTCAGGACTCCTCTTCCTTTGAAGAAAATACCTGTGCTCCTTAAGACTTCTGCCAAAGCATAAGGTTTGAGTCCCAGATTTCTTGGTCCCCACCATTTGCTTGGCTAGCCTTCCTCTAAACTCCAGGGAAGTAGGATGTTAATTTTCTTAATAAAACAACAGAAAGTTGCAGGGATACTCTGACATCTGCAGCCCATATGGACTTCTAAGCATCCTTTGCTTCCACACTGACACCAAGACCCACTTGATTGGTGGGACCCAAGAGGCCCCACTCAGAAGCTGACTCTGGCACATATCATTAAGGGGGAGTCTTAGGCTACTCTAATGACAAAGCTTCCAATGTAGCAGTTGTTTTGTTATTGCAAATTCAGACATGAAGTAGATGTGAAGAGAATCACTGATGTATTGTTATAAGGAGGTGGCAGAAACTTTATGGTTGTCCTGGTTTGAGTAAAACCAGAACTAATTTTGTTCAGTGATTTCACTTTTCAGCTCAGTTCTTCTAACTCACTGCACTGTCTGAAGTTAGCAGCCTGTTTTCACAGGCAGTGTCTGCTTCCAGCAGTGATAACATCCCATGTTGAGAGTGAGTACCAAGGATTGGTGTGCAGGCCAAGGCCACTGCTGGATCTTGTGTACCACATTGGGGGTTGCAGAAAGTAAAAGGTCACACCTGCAGGGAGGAGGACAGGACAGTTGACCCTGAACTGGCCAACAAGGTGTTCCATCCCATATGCATCATATTTGGTATAAAGCTTCAATGGTGGGCATCTGAGGAGGACTCTGTCTGTTATGCCTTCAATCCCAATTTGTGTGTTCCTGAATCCAGTTCCAGAATCCAGCTCCTGAATCCCATTCCTCACTGCTGCTGAGTCCAGTCTGGGATGTCCCTAGTGCCTGCTCCACAGCATCAGTGGTGATGGTGACGTAATTACCGTCGGGGTGGTTGGGTTCGATACTGGTTTTGTATATATTTCTCTATATTCCATTTTATTATTATTATTATTTTCATTAAAGCTGTTCTAGTTTCCTTTTCTAATCACTAAGTCTCTCTCCCTAGTTCACTTTCTCTTCCCCTTTGGGAGGGAGGGGGGTTAACAGAGAGCATCTGGCATAGGTCCAGCAGAGTGTCCTGACCCTAAATCTTGACAATGATATGTGTGATGAGCATGTTAAACTCTGAGTCTGCTTGAGATGACATCAACATACCTGTCTGCAGGTAACACCAATAGTCCAAAGTCAATTTGAGATGAGCCTGTCATCTCACTGAGAAATAAAGCATGCTGGCTTAGCCATAGGACTGAAACACCACAGTACATCATAGAATGTGTGGGTCTTGCAGACATTTGTTTTGAGTCTATGTTACTTAATTTCCATCATTTCAGAGGCAATTCTTTTTTTTTTTTTTTTCCATAAATCTTTCTGAGTTATTCAGTGCCCAGTGATAAGTCTTGTCCTTCCAGAATACTGAGCTCAGCAACACTTAAAATATTGGAAAATCGAGAAATATAGCACTGCAATGCACAGCCACGCTGCCTTTACTCTGCTTCCTTCCTATCCCATTAAAGCTGGCTATAACCAGGGAGAATGATTTGAAAGCACTCTGGGTTTACTGATGGGAAATAAGTTGCAGTGGGGCGTAATATGTACAAGATTGATGGGGTCAAGGGCTCATGTGGTTTAACATAGGCAGACTTTTTTGAAGAGCTAAATGGTTGAACATAAGGCAAGCAGAGGTGTGTCCTGTTCAACCCCGTGCAACGGAAAGTACAAATCTGTCTTCTATGGGTATACTGGGACAGTATACTGGCTGAGTCAGGGTGGTAACAGTGTGTCCTCTAAGGCTGTGCTTCTACTTCTCAGACACCAAATGTTTGAGTTGTTCTTAAAAAAACACCGTAAAAGGGCATAGATTGCCACAGAACAACCTTATCACTGCATTACAGCATTTTGTTGTTGAATTTCTTAGAACCATTTTTTTTAACCACAAGGGAACTGTTCTCCTGCAGGGATGAACATGCACATGCACAGCTATTCTAGTGCAAAGATCTGAGACACTACCGTAGGAGGGTAATTGTAAAAGATACCTATGGGCCATCTTCCCCACTACATTTTGTTACTGTGAGATGAATAGCAGATGGAAACAGGGAAATTATACTAATCAACACATTAAATTGTGTTGTCAGCCAGTCCTTAGAGCCTTCAAGGATGTGCCTTTTTTGCAGTTCTTCATATCATTCAAAAAAGAAAATCACTGGCTCCACAAAACTTGACTTCAAATTGTCTGGTATTTGAAACTTTTGTGCTGGGGCCGTAGTTTCAGACCTGACAGATCAGTTTCAGGTTTCTCCACTGTTTCTAACTTTGGCTTTTTTTGCTTTGTGAGAGAGCAGGCGCAGGAGGTGGAGGAGGTACAAGAGGATCTGTCTGTGTAAGCCCCAGGGCTGGTGAATGGCAAAGGCAGGCACCCCTCTCCTCATCAATGCCTGTCATTCATAGTTCCACCGGCCACCTGCAGCATTAACATACCTTTCAATATCCTTGAAGAAGAAAGATGAGTGGAGATAATAAATGTGAATAAATATTAATTTGCATCAATTCAGCTGTTACATTGGAGGATCCTACACCCTTTGCAGGCCTGTGGTGTGGGGGGATAATTACACATATCTGAAGATGGCCAAGAAAGACCTGGCATGCCAGTGTGTACCTCCTCACGTAGCTTTGCTCATCAACACGCATCAATTTGTTTCTTGGTTTCCTGGAGCAATGCGGGACAGTGAAGCTGGAAAGCTTGGAGAAGACAGTAGGGATGGAGACATATTGCAGATAGCTTGGGTGGAGGGAGAGCCTGGCAAAAGCACTAGAAAGGGAGGGCAATTGTAGAAAAGTCAGTCAGCAGAAGACTCCTGGGTGGACTGCAGTTTGCTTTGAGGCAGGATTGACTTTATTGTTGCCAACCCCAAACACATATTTTAACTAACACATTCTTAAAACCTATAGAGCAGGACTTGCTGTAACTTCTCTAGGTAGCTTGTGCCAAATCCCTCACCATCCTGCTAGAAAGTTTTTCCTAATATCCCATCCTAAATCTTCTTTCTGAACAGTAAACAGATTTCTGCTGTGCTGTGAAGAACAACACCTGAGCATAAGGTTCCCTTTCTAGAGGATTATAACATCATTGTGTACTATTTTCTCATTCATCTGGCTGCTCAGATTTCCATTTTCCAGACAAAATCATCTCATTTCCTTCCTCTTTCCCACAAAATTGCCTCTGTAATCCCCTTTACATTCTTGGAGGTCTTTTCTAGACTCTTTCTGATTTAGATAGGAAATCCCTATCATTCTACTAGATGACACTCTGCAGATGTCATATACTATGTATCACTCCAGGACAGTGACCTACAGTTTAGACTTCTACAGTTATAAGTATGTTCCAATCTTACTAATAATTTTGTTAATATATTCCATATAAATTTCCATTTTTTTCCTCACTTCATCCAATAGCTTTGTGTGGTTCCTTCCTGCGGTACTGACACTCAGCCAGATATGTCCTATTAGACGTGACAGTCTTCTGCCTATATTTAGCACTTTGTACTTGACTTAATTATTGAGTTTCATCTCACTGAAAACCACTTTACATTTCTGTCCTTCCTTGCAGTTTCTCTTTCCTCAATTTGGTATCGTTCTCAAATCTGATGATCATGCACTGTGTTCCGTCATCTCAGCTATTAAGCACAATCTTGAACTGCTAATGACTCTGACCCCTGTACAACCACACTTCAATACCCTTGAAGAGTGACAGTGAATCCTTGATTAACCTTCATGAAGAGGGCTTCGTCAGCCAGCCATGCACCCACTGTTAGTGATTGTACCTGCAGGGTATTTGTCTACTGCAGTTAAAAGAACCTCAAATGAAATAGCACCAAGAGCCTCACTAAAAACAAAATGAATCATACCAACCCCCTTCAGCCACAGACATCCTGCCAAAGAAAAGAAGTAGGTTGGTTTGATGGGGTGCATTACTTACAAGTCTGTGCTGGCTGTTTTTTTCCCTATTATCCTCTAGATCCATTCTTTCAGCAGATCGAAGTTGAGCTGATGGGTATGTGATTTCCTAGATTCATCATTTTTCTGCTTTTTAAAAGTAAGCCTGTTGTTTTCCCTCTTGCACTCCTCTTCATCAGACAGCTTGAATATATCTCTTGTCAAAACTAGTTCTCTCTCTCTCTTCTTTCCTGTTCCTGTATCACCTTCTTAGATGAAAGCAGTAATTCAATGATTGCAGTTAACTCTTTTTCACAAAGCTGAGGTCAAGAAAGCATACAACATTTCTGAATTTTTGCAAGACTTTTTCTTTTCTTCTTTTTTTTTTTTTTTGGTGGTAGACCTAGACTTCCTTGTAATCCAGTTAGCATACTTCATTCTTGGTTCCTTTTATTTCCCTGCAGTCTGCAACTCTGTTTTAACCTTACCCTTTCTGATTTCAACTCTATGCCTTGTGTTCATATCTTTTACTGTCCCTCTGCTCTTTTTTTCCATATTTTTCAGGATATCTACTTGATTTTCAAGGCCTTAAAGAACTCCTGAGACAACTGCATTGGTCTGTGTTTAATTCTTCCATTTTTTTCCTTTGCAATGGTACATCTTGCCACTTTGATTTTTACATAATCTAGCTGTCAGTCTTCAGCACTTCTTTATATTTAGTCATTGGCTTTGTTTAGAAGTTCTTCCCACCAGCTTCCTAGTTTCTTAGTCTGCTTTTTGAGTCCATAACTTATTCTGCTGCTTTTTCTCAGTCAATTCCTTAGACTAAGGAATTTTATCATGCAAAATTGTTTTAATTTTAAATTATCTTCCACTCTTAAAAACTGTTATCTATTCCCAGTTTCTCCCACTCAAAATGAAATGGAAGCAATCAAACAACAGATCCTCCACTGGCAGCAGGCTCTGAATTGTGGCCATTTTTTCCCAGGTACTCAGATGAACACCACCTTTTGTGATAGATACATATGATGACATTGTTCACACCTCCTCCATTTACAGAGACTGTAGCCATCCTGCACCAGTTGTCAGGTGGCTCTGGATGATGCTGTCAGTTAAATCAACTTTCCTAGGGGCTTATCTTAGGAGAACTGATGAAAACAGTTGCAATCTCTGCCCCATTTCTTCAGCCCTGCTTCCCAAGCAGTGTTCAATTTGGGCGTACTTGGAGCCAGCATGGTGATTTGCCAGCCTCTGTGCAGCTACTGTCCCATGGTGCTTGGTGGGTTCAAGGTGTCTCAGTGCCTTTCAGCTGGTGTCTGCAGTTTGACAGTACACCTGCCAGGATGGAAGATGTGGCAGTAGAAATGGTATCTTGCCCGCATGGTGCCCTGCACTCAGTATGGCAACAACAAGCTGCCCAGACAGGGCTGAGACCAGTGTCTCCTCACTGAGCAATGGGGTTGCTTTTCTTCACCATATCTCTTAGCCACATAATGCTCCTTCAATAAGGAAGTATTCAAGGCACGTTCAATACTTCCAGAAGTATTGCACATGCCTTGAATACATCCTTAGAAGTATTGAAGGTCAGGTTGGACAGGGCTTTGAGCAACCTGATCTAGTGGAAGATGTCCCTGCCTATGGCAAGAGGGGTTGGGCTAGATCATCTTTGAAGGTCCCTTCCAACCCAAATAATTCTGCGATTCTAACAAGACTGACTGGGCAGTCAGTGAACTCTGTTTCTGACAGAAGGTGTCCATCAGCCTTGTTCTTTCTTTTTTAATTTCAACACCTGACATACACAGTCTCAGAGAGTAGGTATAGTATTAAATATAGCTGTTACAATTCATGGTTTTTTATATCCCTTTCAAAGGTGAATACAAGGAAAACATTCAGGACTGGAAGGCGCATTCTGGGATAGACCCATGGAAATGCATTGTTTAATACCATAGAAAAACTGATCGCTGTCTACTTGGGAAAAACTTTAATAAATTGCCCCAAAACCTCATTCCTCATTTCCACATTATACTCAATGAATACAGTTTTAAAGTACTTCTTATTTATTTTTTTTGCTTTTCAGAAAAGAGTGTTCTAGATAGGATTAGGACAAAAATTGGTTGACTTTTGCAATCACATGTTCACTGTTTCAGCTGATTGCACAGGATTAAAGTGTCTGTATGGTCTGATTGCTGCATATTTCCTTTAAAGAGCCGTGAGATTTTGCTTTTGTTAGAAACATATGCACACAGAGATAGAAATTGTGCTAACACCTGCAACTTCAATACCTTTGAAAAATAATCAAGCTCTTAAGTTTCTCTTTTGTTTAGAATGAAAATAGCTCATTGGCTTATTAAAAAAAAAAAGCATTTCAGTAACTGCTTCTACAGGTAAGTACAGCACTTTATCCTTTCACCATTCATTTCTGCTGTCATACCAACTTCTTCTTCAGGTTTTACTGAGAGCCAGTAGTTTCTGCTAAGCTTTTGTAATGGCTGTGATTGAGCTGCTGGTTATGCACTGCTTCCAGCTCGTAGATATCTCACACATTCTCCAGCTGCAGGAATTGATATCAGAATCTCTGAAAATGCAATGGAAAACAGTTATGCAGCCTTGCAAGGATCACAGTCCTTTGGTGTTCTGTCTCCCAGGCCCAGAGTTCTCAAAGTGTTTTCAAAGTTTCAGAAGTATGTAGACTGAAGTCCAATACTTTTTAGTCACTAGCATCTCTAAATGCCCACTGCCTGTAAAATGTCTTTTGTTGGAAAACAGTTCATTAGGAAGGTGATTATACCCCTCAGAACATTATTCAAGTTCATCTTAATAGCACAAACTTTTTCCTTCTAAGAGTACAATATTTTCCAAATTTCTACAGCAAATTTTGAAACCAGTCTGTTTTTCTCCACTTCAGTGTAGGCTGCTGAACAAATCATACACTCAACTATTCAGAAATATCTCTCTTTTGTTCCCGTCCACCCCTGCACCCTCACCTGCCTTCAGGGAGAGATCACACTTTCCCTTGAACCTCTTGAGTGTTCTGCTGTATTTCTGGGGTCTCCTAGTTGCTTTCATGTTCTTTTCATGGTACTTTATTTCATATTAAAAATGTAATGATATTTAATTTCCAAGAATGAAATATTCTCTCAGTGACAGAAGTCAGGGATCTGCACTGGTGTTAATGACTGTACTATGCCTTTTTGTTTGTTATCCTGAGTTAAACTAAAAGCTACTAGAAGAAAAAGCATATAAAGGAAGGAGAGAAGCACATGCCTAATTCTGCCAGAAGACTGACAGTAGTTCTCAAATAACTGGCATCCTAGCAAGAAGGTTTAATGCTGACACCAGCCCATAGAAAGTTTCTAGCCCTTGATTAGCCCTTCCCATGTGCCTCCCTGTGTCATCTGTTCACGTCCTTGCCAGCTCCCCGTTGTCACCCACCTTGTGGCATCATCTTCCATGTCTCCTAACCCAAGCTGCCCATCCACCAGATCCATTCTGGTCAGCCTTGTTGTGTCCCCATTGCTCCCTTCTCTTTCCTTGAGAAGCCACTCCTCTGATGATCCAATAAACATCCCCATTCCAACTCCACAGATCGCTTTCCACTTAAGTGCTTCTCACTCCCTCCTGCCAAATCTTCTCTCCCAGTACTGCTGCTTCCATACAGCTGTGTTTGACAGACCTATCAGTCAGGCTGCTATGCCTATGTTTTATTTTATTTTATTAATTGCATCTTTCACTATAAAATGCTTCCTCCAGGAGAAAAGACTGAATATAAGTTCTTGGTAAGCCTGTATACAGGATTAGTCCATTAGCAATGAAATGTTCATACTACCTGTCTTGTGTCAGAGACCAAGTGTCAGCTGTCCCCTTGAACTGTTTCTTACTTCATTTGGAGTCGGGGGGGGGGAGCTGAAGCTACATAAGCTTTTGAAGCTTTGCATTTTAATGATTTCTCATTCTTAATTCTGATGTTCTTGGAGACAACTATAAAGAGAAAGAAGCACACAACAGCCAAGAAGATGTTAATTGCATCCACCACTCTAATTCCAGAGAAGGAGCTAATGTATCGAATATGCTAATAAAAATCTCAGTTGGTGCGTTATCTTTTTCCAAAAGAAACTGGCAAATAGTATATTCCTTCAAGACTCACAATTATGGTATTAGACAATCGCTATAATCCCCCATTTCCCAGGTTTCCCTTTTTGCCCAGGCCCTCCTGGCCCTCCCCAACACTAGTCTGATGGAGGAAGCCTCTGGGAGCAATGAAGTAAGACTGATGGTTTGCAGCCTCCTCTGGCTGCATAAGGGTCATTTTGAAGTGGTTGGGGAATCGGCTGAAAGAAATAGAGAACCTACTCCTCTTTCCATGGCCATGGTGAGTTTTCACTTTGCAAGAAAGTTGAGCTGTTTTGCTTGGTTGCAGTAAGGCTAAATAATGGTGAGGGTTGCTCTGTGTGCTTTACGGATATGAAGTTTGTTGTCCTAAAGAAACAAACCAACCTGTTTCAGGAGATCACAGCTAGCTCATACTAACTTTAGTAAAGTGTTGCAAATGCTCAGGCACTGTTAAAAAGGCAGCCTGGCATTAGAGAAGTATTTCTTTCAGGAGAAAAAAGCATCAACTGGGCATTTACTTGCAGTCATTTGTGATGTCCCCTTTGTGGTACTGGCATGGCTGCAGCCTTCAGTGCAACAAACAGCAGAAGCATTTGCAGCCCAATGCAAGGCCTTTCTGAGGCTGGCAGGAGAGCCCCTGCTCCAGCAACCATGTGCAGAAAAGGGAATTCATTGCCAGCATGCAAAGGGAGTGGATGGCATCTGTAGGGATGCTGCCAGCTGGGGCAAGGTGGCATGAGATGTCCATTGGAGCAGGAATGTGAAGAGGACAACAAACAGTGAGAGTCAAAAGAGTTTCACAAAAGCTGGGGCTGTGTCAAGGGATGGCCTGGCTACTACACAAATGACAAGGTGCACTCAACTGCTCTCCCTTCCCAAAGGGTTAGAGAAAGAGAATAAGGGACATTTATGGATTGGAAAAGAAAACTAAACCAGTTTTAATGAAATAATAACAATAACAAGAAAATACAATAATACTAAGAAAAATTATTAAAAGTATGAAATATACACAAATACATATAAAAACAATATCAAACTCAACCCCCCAATGGCAATATGCTGTTAACTTCAGAAAGTGCAGGCACTTAGAAGAGACTTAGCTGAAAAGTAAAGAACATTGGACAAAACTAATTCTGTTCTAGATCAAACCAGAACAGGCTGTAACTTTTTGCAAACAACCAACATCAACTTCCTAAATTGAAAAATATATCAAAAATAGGCAGAAGAAAGAAAGTGGAAGAATTCTGCCCAGTGTCATCCACTGTTTTTAATTCTATTTTTAGGCCAGTCTCATATTACTTTAATTTCTGAACTATGTTTTTTGAAGTTGTGAGAGCTGATGCTCTGAGGCTGTTACTAGGTTTGCACCAGGGTCCCAGGCAAGCACAACTGCACATGCATTGGAGATGAAAAGGACGAGTCCTGTGGTTCAGAGGTACAATTGTTCCCAAAACCACCACTGGCTACCACAGCTTTTTATTTGATATCCTTTGTGTGTCTCTATGGAAATATAATACTGACTAGTCTTTGTAGACTGAGAATAGTTAGGTCATAAATTAGACTTGGCTGCAAGAAAGTTAGAATTACCAGAGAAGCCTAAGTGTGTTGATCACCAGATCTGAAGAAACATGATGACAAATTTTATCCTCTTTGTCATCTTTGAAAAACCCAGCCAGTAGGAAGATGCCGAAGATAGACCAGCATCTTGCCATTAGAGACAGATGGTTGGAAGAACCTGTATCCTGTTAACATCGCCATCTTCTGTATAAGACAGACAGTCCAGTTGGAACAGTTACCTCCAACTAAAGTGAGATAGAAAAAGCATCATCTTACAATCAGTAAATGCTTTGTGTAACCAGCCTCAGACAGGAGGTTATTACTGTGATGAAAATATATGTGTTTAGGTTAAACCATTTGAAAATGACCTACACCTTCTCAACTTACAATAAGTAAATCAGTACAAAAAGCCCTGGGATTTAAGAAAAAAAAATCTGTGGCTTTACTGCATATAACATTGGCATAAGTATTTATTTTGTTTAATTGCATATAACCTGATTTGATATAAATCTGTGGTTTGGATTTGAAAAGACAATAGACACTTATGATAACATGGTAAAAATGGACAAAAATTACCTTAGCAAATAATTAACCATAGATTCTCTTCTGAATACATTTACAAGGATAACTGGATTAAAACCCCTCTGCAATAAAAGTTAAAGCACATATGCTGGGGTATAATTGAGACACCTGCATGTTGTGTTAATGGCATTTTTTGTTTTCAGATAAGTAATTTGTACTAACTGTTGTATTATTATGTTACTAGATCACAAAGTCATGCTCAAAGCTTAAATGGACCTGGGGCAGTATGTCAACAGAAACAACATTATGATGATACGATTACTGTCCTTAAAATGCGATACTTTACAACTCTGACAAATAAGCTGCCACTGTAAACAAAATAAAGAGTTGCACTGACTTAGCATGATAGATTTTGTTCTGTTGGGGAAAAAAATTGGATTTCCATAAATCTAAAATAAAGAATTGATGCTGGATTTATTTAAAGCTCTCAAGATTTTTAAAGACAAACACAGCTTCCGTCAATTAAATATACATTACAAAATTGTCAAGGTAGTTCTTGGACATATAACTGGGGGGAAAGGAGGCAGAGCTGTTCAGACTTTTCTTTAGGAAGCAGCTGTGTCAGAAGTCTTTTGCAAAAGCCTTGAATTTTCTTTCAGTCAACACTGTTTTGCAGCACTAACTGTTATGTTGTGCATTAGTTAGTTGGTTTACATTAACCCTAAATCCTAATGACTATGCACAGCTAGATCCTCTTAAAAACTGCTTGTCTTCTCCCTCCTCTCCCCTTGAGGTGAATACACTGGTGGAGATGAAATACTGGTGACTTGATAAATTAAATTTCCTCATTCTTGGACAGTCAGAGAGAGGGAATATATTCTGAAACTTTTCTTAATGCCTGTTGTATGATGAGTAGGAGATAGTGGGTACTGAGGAAGAGTAAGGAGTAGTAGTTCAAAACAATTGAAAAGGGGCATGTATCTAATAAGATAACAATGAGAATCTCAATTTTTACATGCACTGGAACAAATCCTTCTCTTATTCATGTATAAGACCCTGCTAAGTATGAACAAGTGTTGCCTTAAGGCATTATAATCTGAAAAGAGCAGCTATATATCCTCACTGATTTTTAATCCAGATCATGAGTATGACCTCAGGAGGTGTTGTATACAACATGAAATGGTTGTATATAGAGTGGGTGTCTTATTCATTAGCAACTGACCAAAGTCCAGCAGCAGCACCCATCTGTTGGAGCACTTTGTAGAGGGCAAAGCACTGAAAGAAGTTTGATCAAAGCCTGTAGAGCGTGGGGCAGATGTGGCCCTGGCCTGGCTCAAGGGATTCTTGCTAATGTGTATAAATACCTGATGGGAAGGAATGAGAAGAGAGAGACAGGCTCTTTTCAGTGGTGCTCAGTGACAAGACAGGATGCAATGGTCACAAACAGCAACACATTGAATTTCATCTGAACTTAAAAAAAATGTTGCTACTGTGAGGGTGACTGAGCACTGGCACAGATTGTCTGGAGAGGTTGTGCAGTCTCCATCCTTGGAGATACTCAAAATCTACCTGAACACTATCCTGGGCAACCGGCTCTAGCTGACCCTGATTGAGCAGCGGGATAGATCAGAGGTGCCTGACAGCGTCAGCCACACCATGGCTCAGTGACTGTCACCCACACTCAGGAAGACAGGCTACATCCACATCCCACCTTTGCCCGTGGCTTCTCTGGGCTGTGTGCTGCCCCTGTGGCCCCAAGACACAATTACTGGCTTTCAAGTGGGATGGGGGAAGAGATTTATATTAATCTGTCCACAATATTATGAGG
The DNA here is from genome assembly GCA_024336885.1 of Actenoides hombroni. Classification (NCBI taxonomy): domain Eukaryota; kingdom Metazoa; phylum Chordata; class Aves; order Coraciiformes; family Alcedinidae; genus Actenoides; species Actenoides hombroni. Next base: position 28,019,563 of record WUAM01000431.1, read on the forward strand.
GCTGCCTTGCAGCCCAAAAGAAAGATGTTTTAAAATCATTAAGCTGGATGTATGCTACATGCCTCAGGGCAGGAGTGCTCGAGGGAGCAAATCCTGCTGCGATAGTGCTGGAGGAGGGGTAAGTGGGGAGTCAAACCTGGTGCTATGCTGCCTTTGGAGACTGATGTTTGTACTGAGCTCTCCAAGGGCCATGTCTGAGCTTTGTCCAACTCAAAACACTGCATGGTGCAAGTCAAAACAAGGGAGCAAAAGCTAATGAGGATGTGGAATGTCAAGGTGTTTAGTCTTTCAGTTCAGTCCTTCACATAGATGTACATTATGGGATTGTTAAGTATCTTTCCTCAAGGCTGAATGGGAATTTTAAGCTTCCGAGAGATGGTGTCTGGTGAAGGAGATCTAGAGCTTTTCTTCCTTAAAATCACATTCCTTCTGCTTTCCTTTCCCATAAAACATGTTTGAGGCATGCATTTTCTTTCCATTCCTTGCCAGCACATAGTCAGCAGTAAAGATTGCTTTGGAGTCTTCTATCCTCCATTTGGACCTCTGGTCCCTCCTCTCCCATCCCTACATCTCCCAACAGAAAATAAATTTGAGGTCTGTCACCTGTTGTATGTGGGACAATTACTGCTGAAGTCGAACTCATTGCAAGACTCAGGCAGCTCGGGACACAGAAACACCACTGACTGCTTAGCTCATACACAGAAGCAACCATTTAGATCTGAAGAGCAATCACTCATTTGGCTTCTGGAAAACTTTGCCTCCACAATCTCTCACTTGTACCACACAGGTGCATTGCAAAAGCAGCTGTGACGTGCTCCAGCTGGGCAACAGCAACCTACTACCTGTCCCAGCAGGCAGTCAAGTCCCTTAAATTTTCATCCCTGCTACTGGATTAGAGTGTGATCAGACAGGCTGTGAAGATGCTGTCTTTTGGGTCAGAGCTCCCATACGCTGCAAGGCTTTGTCACTCTTGATCCCACAGTAAGTTTTGGGCAATCCCCTGAGAAAGAAATGGTGACATTTTTTATGCTCTCCAGGGGAAAGTTATGCCAAATGTGCTGACAGGGCAGGCTAAAGAGGAAGGCTGCAACTGACACTGAGTATGTTCATGCAGAGGATTTTTTGGGAAATCCTCCCAGGGAACAGCACCAAGGCAGGGACCATATAACTTCAGAAACTCATCGCAGACTTGCTTAGCAGAAGTTGCTCAGGTAGCTGTCTTGTAACACTACTGTAAAATGGGATAAAATAACCATCTAAAATCAGTTTCAGATCACTTAATTTAAAAGAGTTTAGGTTTTCACTTCTACCGTTGATTACTTCTTTACCTCTTTTTCATATAGACTACCTGCATTTTGAAAGCTGATTTGGACTAGTAGAAAAATTACAAACTCTTAAAGTAAAATATGCTGAAACTTCTCTTGCAAAATGTTCTAAAATGTCTGTATTTATCAAAGAAAGACCCTCTCCTGTTCTCACTTTCACTCTCGATAACCTGGCATTTTCAGCAGAGAGCATTTAATCATAAAACTCCTGTCAGAGAAAGAGCCTTTTCAAATGGAGTGAATGCTTGACAGTAACAGGAGCTGATGAGTTAACAGGAGACCATGTGGGGATCACTGTTGGAATTTTGCAGTTGATGCCTGTCTGATTGCATTAGGTAGGAAAAAGTGAGCAAATGCTAACATGCTTTTGCACACATATTCACCAATCTCCTTTGCAAAAGAACTCAAGGCCTTGTGGACTCTTGGAGGGGTACAGTCAGTGCTGCAGAAAATAGGATGGAGATATGAATGCAGAAATCTTCCCTTTTAATATCTTTACTCTGCACTTTCAAGGTTATAGGCGGAGAGAGCACGTCTTCTCGACAAGCTGAACTGTCAGTAAGCAGATTTGATTTGTTGGTTACCATTTAACAGTATTAAAATTCAAATGCACTGGGTGCTTCCCAGAGGAGACTCTGCAGACCCCTAGAATGTTGTTGAAACTTCAGATGTATGTACCCACGAGAAAATGGCTTAAGATCACCAATTTAAATACTGCCATATAGTGCTTGTCACTGAACAGATGTCAGAAGATAATTATCCACCTGAACCAGATGGCCATCTAAAAGAAAGGCTCCTATTTATTAGTTTAATGAAAATTTTTCCCTTAGTGGAAGAAGATTTAAATGAAAAGCTCTGGGAGAATCAAGGCTTTCTGGTCATGGGAAGTTCTTTGGCCTGATTCCATAATGAGGCTATTCTCTCCCAGAGGTACACATTAGGATCACTTCTGTACGACTAGGCTGATGAATAAGCAAAAGTTTTTGTTTTGCAGTTGGCTTTGAATTAATCTTTTGCACAGTGCAGAAAGTGGTCAGAATGTCCACAGTTAAGAGCTACTTCTAGCGTGGTTTATACAAAGGCAATCTTACTTTGCTAGGACAAAAGTGTGAGTCTACAACACTTACCACACCCTGTGATGTCAGTGCCCACTTTGCCTTGCACAATACAAACCCCAAATGCCTCGGGATGCCTGCACCTGTGACCAACAGGATCCTTTCCTGATCTGATCTGAAATCACATTTTCATAACTTTAAGTAATCAGTATAAAATCTGGCTGCAGTTCTTCCTGTTCTGTATTGAAAACAAACCAACAACTGCTGGAAGTTTTTTCCTCACTTCTGGAGAGGAGGGACCAAATTTCATTCCAAACAAGAACATATTATTCACCATGTATACCCACGAAGCACAGTCTTTAGTACCTGAAGGAAAGAGGGGGCATTTAACTAAGAGTAAAACCACAAGGCAATAGTTGTGAATGCAAGAATAGAGAGAAAAATATAGCATTTTCATTATACTATTTTTATTTGTTTAAAAATGTGAAACACAATATCTGGACTTACTTACACAGTAAGAGCAGGAAATTAAATTTTCATGGTGAAAATGAAGACAATATTCAATATACATGTCAGCCCAAATGACATGGAAGACATAAATCTAATAATAATTAATTTTACAGATACTGAATAGTAAAATCCTCATCTAGTTGTACGTCCTTCCCCGATGCCAGAAAAAAACCCCAGAGCATTGGATGTTACTGAGTAGATTATTAGCAGTTATTATCAGAAGCTAATACGGTTCACACTGTGAGGAACTGCTAAGGAATCATTGCAAGGGTATCTAAAAGCATATCAAATAATTCTGAGGCATCTCAGCTGAATTTGCTTCCTTGCAACATTAAGCAGAGGCAGCTCTCTTGTAATCAGAAGCAAAAGAGATCTCATGTCTGAACATGCTGTTGAAAATCTGAGATTCTTACAATTTTGGAAGGCCTGTTTGCAAAGGCTATGATCATACAACATGAAGAGAGTTGTCAGTCACTCATCACACCATCCGTTACACAGGACACCTACTCTTAGCTTTCTTTTTGATTATTTTTTATTATTTTTTTACACCTAGTGTAGCAAAATTATCTTTTTTTTCAGTCCAGACAAACACTTAGAACTTGCATATTAAGCATCACCTCAAAGAACAAGGAAAGGAAATGGGAATACTACTAATTGCTTAGGCTTCAGGTGACTATATTTTCCCTTTCTTTCATTCATTTGAGTAATGAAGACCTTTTATAATGGGAAAAAAAAAAAAAAAAGGTAATTTTACTTCAGTGTCAAAGTTGTAAAACCCTGATGCATTTTTGTTTGGTCCAAGAAAATGAGTTTTCAGAAGCTGCACGGTTTGGAGATGACAGGTACCTTCTGAGTTCTCCAGTTTTCTGACAGGATCAGATATATGTTCCCCTGAAAAAGGAAACCTACATTCAAGATATGCTTCAGCTACTCACTGCCACTCGTAATGCTTCTTTCTCATACCCCTGACCACTGTATCTCACTGGTGGAAGCAGTGAGGCAGTGGTGAGAGCAGTAATTAAGTGCTGACAATCAAGTTAATTAACTTTTTTCCTAGAAGTAAGAGGTGTCTTAGGCTCTGCTACATGGCATGCCCTGTAAGATATGAGACAGATAATCAAACATAAGCACTAGATTGCTCAGGGGCCTGAGACTGTCATGCGTGCTGCTGCCTCTGACATCTCCTGGTCTCCTGCCAGCCATGCTCGTGCAACTGTTCTTCATCCTTATCCTCCTAATGGCCCCTGAACATTCATCAATGTAAAATCCTTTCCCTGTATACTAGTATATATGACAAACAGTCTGCACCAATTCCAGAATCTCCCTCTGACAATGGAAGGGAGAACACTAGCAACAAATTCTGGTAAGCCTCTCAAACCACAACAGGTTTCACCAAGAACTACTGTTCCAGCAGAGATTAATGGGTTCAAGTGATGAAGAGATAAGTGTATACTTTCCTCGGTTGGAATTACATCTGGAGGAAATAAGGTTCTACAAAGCGTGGAGAAATCGCAGGTGGCACTGACGATAGGAACAAAAGAAGAATAAAACATAATAAAATCTGAGACCATTTATCAGTTGATAGTGAAGGGATTGCAACTTGCAGCACAGACAAATTCTTTTCTCTGTGAAGAAAGAGATAACCACAGAAAAATCCTCCAGTGAGGGATTCCTTGGAGATAGTCAGCCCAGACAGAAAAATTCATTTTTGAAATGCTCAATTCCCCCTATTGCAATGCCTAATGACATGGACATTTGACAACAGTCCTTTCTGATCTTGAGACTATGTGTGTGAGAAAAGAAACTATCTATTCTTCTTTCTTTACTGCTGGAGTTTATGACAGAATAAAGTGTAGTATGAGCTTACTGAATACGTTTTGCTCCCCATACCTAAAACTTTATACCCTAGCATCTTTATGTGTAGAAAAAGAATAAACTCTTTATGAACAGTAGCAAAACTGTAAGAAGTGCCTAGTTGCTTTCGCAGTGCACACCTGGAGATTGCAGGGATACTGGCATTTAAATGAATTAACATGTTAAATGGGGCTCCTCATCTGTGGCATCCCATGTGGATGTCCCCAGATTTGCCTGCATCAACTACAGAGTGTCTGTTGCCAATCTTCCAGTTTCTTTACTTAATTCAACTTACTTTATCTACCTGAATATAGCCAAGCAGTTGAAATTCATGCAAATACAGTGGACCTAATCTTACTCTCACCACCAAAGACAGAAAAACTCTCATTGACTTGAGTGGGAATGCAATAGGATCAATAACTGAGCCCAGTCTGGAGCAGGATTGTCTTTCAGAGGAAGCAGAGACCTGCACAGTGGCAGAAGCCTTTCCCCAAAATCATCAGGAGTGCTCCAGAGGAACAGGAGGAGCATTTGTCTCTGGTGTGTGTCTCTTCTCTCATGCAATGTGGCAAGAAGAGTTATCTGCTCGCAGCTGTGCCAGCTCTTGATGATGAAATTATTTAATTCACAAGGCATTCAGTACAGGCCCTGCAACAACAACAAAATGTCATGCATTCGATATATGTAAATTAAATTACTTGGGTTTGCACACAGCATTTCAGTCATTAAAGGGAGAGATAATGACTTGCAATATGTTTTTGAGAAGAAACACACAATGATAATCTTATTTACTTTACACTTTAATTTCCTAACATGAACATGTGCATGGAGGACTTGTTTGTGCAAATGTCAGGTATCAAAGAAATGTCAGACTACAGTTAATTTAATATTGCTGCCCCTTCAGGCTTGAGCAGATGGCCAAAGTTCAGGAACTATCAGGGTTGTATGCAGTAAGAAAAACAATCCATGATGTGTAAAAGGTAGATTCCTCCTGTAATGTTCATACACACAGACATGTAGACACACATACATATGTAGAGAGGAGAGGGAGAGGGAGAGGGAGAGGGAGAGGGAGAGGAGAGGAGAGGAGAGGAGAGGAGAGGAGAGGAGAGGAGAGGAGAGG
>WUAM01000431.1:28025529-28041060 GCA_024336885.1 Actenoides hombroni
GGAGAGGAGAGGAGAGGAGAGGAGAGGAGAGGAGAGGAGAGGAGAGGAGAGGAGAGGAGAGGAGAGGAGAGGAGAAGAGAGGAGAGGAGAGGAGAGAGGTGTGCTGTTCAAAAACTTTTATTCAAATGATTATTTTATTTCCAGAAGAAAATATTCTATTTGCTATCACTTTGAGCTGAATTGCATTGTCTGACTGACCTGAAACATTATGTTTTACACACTATATATATTTTGAACACTATATATTGCATTTCTCCATTGTGGTGTACTGTCTCATGGGAGCTGTACTTTCAGAGCTCTGCTTAAAAGAGTTATTAAAAGAGTTCTAAGTCCCATGACATATAAAGCCATTCTCTGATGGAGCAGCGTGGTACCTCCTAGGAGACACACACTGGAGTTGCAAAGGGGATATCCCACATCCAGAGCTCCAGTACCCTGGAGAGGACCAGTTCCCACATCCAGGGATATACCACCCTCAACAGGGAAACATCTTTCCTTGCAGGATGACCTGAAGCACTGCTTCCAGACGGTTCGATATCAGACACGTTGCATGGCAATGTTGTGTCTTAATCAAGAAGTCAAAAATCAGTGGTTTTACCATGGCTCTTTAAAACACCTTTCAGGTAAGAGTCTCTCCTGAAATATGTCAGTGTGCAGTAATTTCATCCCAGTGGGTGATTAAAGTAAATGCACCAATATAAGAATTCGCCCAGGAGCAAAATACCTTCTTTTGGTTTAGTAGAAGGAAAAGTGTACATAAAATGTTAGTGTTCCCTGGTCCCTAAACAGCAACTGTATTTTTTGTTTCAAAACAGGCTGCTCCAGAGAGTGCTGCACCCAGTAGGCACTGCAGAAAGCAATGTGATTGCACCCTCGTTTGAATCTGGGGCCAAGTTCTTGAGGCTGGGCTGCCTTTGCCAAAGGCAGTAGCTGCTGTTTTCTTTCAGACTGTGGCTGGGGTAGGAGCCCTCCTCCCTGCCTCAGCCACCCCGCAGGGGTTAGAGCTGTTGCTCAGCAAGCCCAGGATCAGATTGTCCCTCTGTTCTGGTGCACAGCAAAAGGGTTGGCTGCTGCTATTTTGAAGCCAGGTGACATTTTGAAGCTATGTGGCATTTGGGCCCTTTTGTAGGTCTAACATTAGAATTTCCTTGCACGTACAGAAACTGCAAATCACCTTGTCCTCCCTGGGATTTTTTCTCATGCAGGCTGCGCTGTCATTTGGGATGAAGGAAGAATACATCATTTTTTTCTATCTTGTGAAAGCCAGTCACGATATTGTGCTGAGAGCAGCAGAAAATGGCCTTCAGAATAACGACATAAAATATTATTAATAGCTCCTAAAATCTTCTATTGCAGCCTGCCCCGGTTTTCTTTTTGTGACTGCCACAAACAACTTTCCAGTTCTGTAGCAGAGCAATGACAGAAACTAAACCATTGCCTCAAAAAGTTATAAAATCTCAGGCTTGTTTGGATGCAGAATCAGGCTTCAAAATGGCTTTTAGTGATAAAATTTGTGGCTTTTCCTTACAACTTACTGGTCAGGTATGAAAGTACCATGTGTACCCTGTGATCAGCAAAGTGTCCACAACTGCAGACAGAATGGAGGTGCAGGAGATGGACTGACACACACAAAATGTTTCCCAGCCAGCTGTTCTGACCCAGTAACCTGCCCTTCCAACAGAAAGAAACAATAATTCAGGGATCTTTTAGGTATTTCTGAGCAGTGTTTACACAGAGCCAAGGCCTTTTCTGCTCCTCATACCACCCCACCAACCAGAAGGCTGAAAGTGCACTAAAGCTGGGAGGAGACACAGCTGAGACAGCTGACCCCAGCTGACCAAAGGGATGTTCCATACCATATGATGCCATGCTCAGCAAAAAACTGGGGGGAAGGTTGGCCGGGGGGCCTCTACTTGGGAACTGGCTGGACACCATTTTTTTGGTAGTGAACAATTGTTTTCATTTCCATTACTTGTCTTTCTTGAGTTTTATTTATCTCTGTTATTTTCCATTTAATTTCTATTATTATTATTATTATATTTCAATTATTAAACTGTTTTTATCTGAAGCCATGAGTTTTCTGACTTTTCATTCTTCCAGTTCTCTTCCTTCCATCCTGCTGGTTGGGGGAAGTGAACAAGGAGCTCTCTGGTGCTTAGTTGCCAGCTGGGGTTAAACCACGACAGTCGGTGTATGTGATATACATACAGCACTGGGTCCTTTCTTTCATTGCAAAAGACAGACATAACACTAATGACTTTGCTGGAACATCTCTGGAGGTACACCACAAATGCAGATGCTGACCCATTGCTGTGTTGTTAGTGCAGTCACCCTGTGCCAGGGCAGTCCCAGCAGTGCCCTGGTACTCTAAAACTAATTAGACTGAAAGGACAAGACCAGCCCAAATCTGTAGGATGAGAAACTCATGTCTTCCAAGAAATACATGAGATGAACAGACTGTTTGTTCGCTTTAGTCTCTTCCTTAAAGCTGTGCTCCAGAATGTGGAGGCTGGAAAATTGCCTAAGGTGAAAGAAATGTGCGTAAGATAACAGCTGATGAAGTCCTTGTTCAGGGACATGGGGCCAAAATCTGCAGGGACTTAGGCTGTGGAGCAAGTCATATGGAGCCAAAGCCACGGATGGCAGAGTGGGGCTGGGCATCTGGGCGGACATCAGCTAAAGAAAGAGTGGCAGAGGCTGTTTTTCTTAACTTCTGTCTGTGAGTGCCATGACAGGGAACAGATGATTAGCAAGCAGCCACATGAGTTTCCTCTGGGCTCTTCAGGACTGAAGTCCTACATGAGATGATGATGTGTAGGTCCCAGCTCATGGTACACCCTCCTTTCCCACCTTTCATAAGCGGGCTCACCAAGACAGTCCAGCAGCTCTGCATTGCATCTGAACTCTTCTCTGAGAGAGGTAAAAGCTCACCCTGAGATTTCCTTAGGGCCAGTTTGGGATGCTGCAGGCTGAGGTCCAAACATCCCTGCAACTATGTCTGCTAATCTCCCTGCAGCTTCTTCAGCTCTAGTTTCCATGTTTTGCATGGGCTCTGCCTGGGCAATAGTATGGTACAGGGTTCTCAGTCCCTGGTTAGTCAAAGGGCCACAGTCTCAGCTGGCACCTACCACTGAGCATCAATGGATTGAAAACTGTGTGCCACAAAATATGGATTTAATGGACTAAGGTGTGCTTCACCTTAGGTGTACTACTCTGGGGATCACTTTATACAGCCCTACATATCACCTACACCAACATAATTGGTCTCTTGGCCTCATGTCTTCCTTCCTCCACTTCTGTTTTTGTTGCTTCTTCTCATTCTACCACTCAAGAATGAGTTCTGAGAAATAATATTTAAGCATAATCTTTGTCTCCTTCTCACCTGTACAAGCCACTAGGGCTGGTCCTAGTCTTGTGGCTCAGGCTTGCATCCTTTGTGCTCATTTTCTCAAATTTTGACAATTTTTTGCATTAAAATTCTGAAAATAAAATTTCAACGAAACAAAGAAGATACAGAATCCTGATTGCATCTTCTTTAATCCCAGTGTGTAGCACATTGCTATGCAAGCACACAGACATAGCTTGTGTAGCATGAAGTCAGCGAAATCTCAATGTAACAAGCCTCTGGAAGGGAATTCATCCTATATACTAATTAATAATGACAATGGATGAATCACAGCATAAATCAAAACTTCTAGGAACTGGATTTTGTCCCAGCTATTCTGTAATTCAAGCACTTGTTCAACTTTCTGCAGAAGTAGCCCTGTTTCACTTGGTGAAACTACCCTTGGGCTTTGGATTAAACACATACACATTAAAACTAGAAACTGAATCCCTGGCATCAAAAATAGCTGTTTATAACACACTATCAATGAGGACAAGCTGTGTTTGAAGCTTTTTTTTTTGTATGTTTGTTTAAATTTGTTTGTTTCATCTGACCTGAAAACAAAGTTATTCACAATGCCTCTGGAAGAAGTAAAAAATCAGCACCAATTCAATATATTTAGCACTCTATCATTCTGGAGAACTACTTGCTTTAACTACTGTAGGAGGAAGAAACACATGTTTCAGCCCACACTTCTCACACAGTTAATAACTTAGTTTTTTTTACACAGACAAAGTGATCTTAAGTGAATGAAAAATCAATGTTATATGGTAAATATAATTAAGGAAGTCGAGATCTGCCTCCTTCATGGGCCCCAAAACAACAGGAAACAATGGCTCCTCATGACAGGTCAACACTGAGCCCTCCGTCAGGAGGAGAGGGAGACATGAAGAAACGTCCGTGATTGGACTGTCTATGTCAGAGAGAATGATGATCTCCCAGCTCTGTCTGCCCTGAATAAAGAGGGGTCTCCTAACTCCCTTTCAGTAGCTGGAAACAAAAGCCTAATAGAGAGAAGGCAATTTATAACCTTTTGTCTAAATCCACTGTCTTTTGAGAGGTCTCAAAAGTTTCATGTCATTGGATTTAAATCTTCGAGCATGAGTGGGAAGAAAATAGGTCTGCATTGCCTTGGACAGGACATCAGAGAAAACAGAGGAAGAGTTATTTTCCTTTTTAATTTCCTATTCATTTTTCAAGGGCAAATAATTGAATTAAATAAAAATTTCTGTTTGAAACCTCTCAATGTTTAATAAAAACTCAACCAAAGAACAGAATATTTGCAATAAGTAACTGTTGAAAAATAAAGTATTTAATTAAATGTTCTTAATGTTTCCACTTTGTGGGATTTCAAAATGGAACATTTATTTTTACATTTCCCAAGATTTTCTTAAAATTCATAATTTCTAGGTTATTGCAAACACTTCTTAAAAATCTTTTGTTCACTGAAAGACCTCTTCTCTGGGAAATGCAGGTCAATACTAGGCTTTCATTGAATGTTTTGGTTAAAATAATGTCAATGAAATGGACAGGAAAAAAAATAAACTTCAAAAAAAAAGGTCACAAGGTAACCAATTCTGTAAATAAAACACTTTTCCAAATGACTGTTTTTAACAGTAGCAATATCTGAAGACTTTTGACCTTGTCTATTCACAATCAAATTTAAATTGTATCTGAAATAGAATTAGCCAAATTACATTAATCTGGAAAACAGCAATCAGAAGGCTACATGAAATTAACTAAAACTGATTTTCATTGTAAGACTCACCTGAAATAATTGTATTATTTACTGTTTAAATAGTCCAAAAAGTCAGGAAAGAGTTTCACAGTAATTGTACTGCTTTCTCCATTTTTTTTCCATTTTGCACAAAGAGTATAACAGATTTTTAAAGCACTGGCAGCAATAGCAGGGTTGTCATCAAACCACTTAAGATACAAAGACACCGTGCTCTGTTCTGTAAATGCAATGAATCTTTCTTCAACTCCCCTCTGTGCAGACCTGCCATGGAGGCTGGGTCATGGATATTTGAGCAGTAGGGTGCTAAGTGTCACTATGCCTATACACACCACCTTACCACAAAATTGAACTCGAACTATTTTGGGGAGAGACAGGAAAGCTTGTATCTAATATTGGCTGGTGGTCCCTATGACAGTATTTCTGCTTTGATAAATGATTGCTATCTGACTATGTGAGTGATTTAGTAGGAGACCACAGAGATCTTTGTCAACTGTGATTCAATTCAATTTTTATATCAAAATGAATAAAACCCACGTCAGATCAATCTGCAGCTGCAGCACCTTGCCCCTGGGGCTTCAGCATAGTAAGAGCAGGGAGCAATTCTCTTTACTCCATGCGGGTACCGGTTATCCAAGATAAAGACATGTTCTCTAGCATGCTGATAGCCAACAGAAGGACAGATGCTCTCACAGCTTCCTCCAGCAGCAGCAATACCTGCCTGAAATTTGTTGCTTGGATGGATGCCATAGGCAAAGCAGAGCTATTTTCTGGGGACAAGGCAGTGCTTTCTAGACTAGGAGCAGAAAAAAAGAAAGTTAGCTATGTGTCTTTTGCATGGGAGAGCCAACCTGCCACCACCACCTCCTGCATTTCATTTGGCTGCAGGTTGGGAAGTCTGCCAGCTTGCACACCTGGAGTGGCAGTGGCAGGTAGGTTGTGTCATGCAGCACTGTCCAACTTGTACCTAATTTATTTCAGAGTCTGTTGTGCTTCATCTTAATCGAACTCAAGTGTCCTTGTTACCCTTCACAAGCAGTTTTAACTCTCTCTGTTCTTGCCTTTTAAAGACAGAAACCTGATATCCTTTTATAAATATATATTTATTTACACATCTGAATGTTTTAGTTTTAAATTGCAGATTCTTTCCTACTAATATTTAGTCAGTGGGAACCGGTGCTTGCAATGCAGGTGTAACATAAATGAAGAAATACTTGTGAATATGACCCTTAGATTACATCGCTAGGCATAATTGTGTCTCAACTTATTTTTCCTGTCTGAAAACAAGGCCAATGTCCTGATTTTGCTCCAGTAAGAGGTTTAATGTTGATTTTACCAGGCACAGTATCAAGGTATGCTGTTAAGTGTCATTCATTCACTGAATGGTAGGTCAAAGACTTTTAAGTTCAGGTTTTCTTTCTCTAGGTCAAAAAAAAAGTGTTGCTCAAAGAATCTGTTGTAGCCTGAAGGACAACTGGGTTAAAGCTTGTGACAAGTGAATGAGAAGAATGACTAAGTAGCCACAGACACAGATGTTAAGGCTTTGAATAACAGTTTGAAAACAGTTCTTATGAAAATCACTTCCGTGTATTTGTGTACTTGCTGCAGTCTTCCAGAACCTGATGAAGAAATTGTAAGCCACAGCATTTGTTTTGACTTAAAGCTCTCTGCAGGGAATTTTACATCATATAGTGAAGGGTCTTATATCCTGAACGGCTCCTTCCATCCTTACTGGGAAGGTACAGAGAAGGAGTAATGGGAATATTAGTCCATAATATTATAGTGTCCATACTGTCACCGTATGTCGTGGTGTTGAGGTGAGTGAGCACACAGCAGGGAGAGATGGAGTTAGAGTTGTTCAAAATTCTGCTCCCCTTTGTTGTTAATGGGAGGTGCTGGATGCTACATACCTTTTTAAAGAGTGGGATGCCAGTATATCATGTTGGCACTACCATCTAGAAGACAGCAGTGGAATTTCACATTTGACACCCAGCAGGGCTGTGTTCCAAGCTGTATGTATGGCTGCTGCTCATACCGCTGCTTTAAGCTGCAAGAGAATATGGGAAGTTAAAACCTGACTTGAAGGTGTAACAAATGGAGCCTTTCAGCAAAAGATGTGGTATAACAAAAAAAGTCTTTGGTCTCTTGCTAAAAGCGTGACTGTTTTAAAGAATAGTTACATTTATTCCCTAAAGCTTTCTGTGTTTCACTCCCTTTGAGAGTGAGTGTCTTGAAGTTGTATTTAGTTTAAAAGTTTTATCTCAGGATTAAATGAATCTCATGTATTGTCACTCCTAATGAAAACAACTTTTTTATTTTTCCTGATACAGGCAAATTGTAAGTCAGGCAGAATGTCCTTTTCTTTCATCTTACAACCTATGCTAATGAAATACTTGTTGGAACCTCTTTTTGATTTAAAAAGAAAAGAACATATTAAACCTCTGTTGTAGTTCAACCCCAGCTGACAACTAGGCACCACAAAGCCTACTCCTCGCTCCCTACCCCCAAGGCAAGATGGGTGAGAATATCAGGGGGAAAAAAAGTACAATTCATGGATTGATATAAAGACAGTTTAATAGGCTAGAAAAGGAAAATAATAATAATAGTAATAGAATTAGAATATACAAAACAAGAGATGCACAATGCAATTGATCACCACTCACCGATTGATGGCCAGCCAGTTCCTGAGCAGAGTCACTTGGTCTGCTTTCTCCCCAGTTTGTATACTGAGCATGATGTCATGTGGTATGGAATATTCCTTTGTCCAGTTTGGGTCAGATGTCCTGGCTGTGTTCCCCTCCCAGTGCCTTGTGTCCCTCCAGCCTTCTCACTGGCTGGGCATGAGAAGCTTAGAAGTCCTTCAGTTAGTATAAACACTACTTAGTAACAACTAAAAATATTAGTGTGTTATCAACATAATTCTCATACTAAATCTAACCCACAATACTATACCAGCTACTATGAAGAAAATTAACTCTATCCCAACTGAAACCAGGACAACTGCAAATTTTATGACTCCTGGAAAACAAATAAAGGTACCTTTCTACAGACTTTCAGGCCTCGGGTTACAAAAGTTATTTCTTTTATTAAACCTGCATGCATGGCAACAGCCGTGGCTGGGTTATAATGGTAAAAGTATAAACAGGAAAGTTGATCTTGCAAATGCTGTAGAATAGAGCTCATGCCCCACCTGTGCCTTCCTTTAAGGAACTGCTTAATGTCTTTGCTAATGAAAGCACTTGGCTCCCAGGAAGGATTCTTTCTTTGCCATAACTAGCAACAAAATTTAATGCACTATTGATACCTTTTTATGTCTTTAGTGTCATAGGAAAAGAGAAATTGCAAGCACTAAATTAGTGCAGTTAAAATAGACTGAGTCAGAAAATGGTTTCCTTTTTTTCTGCTGACTTTTCCTCTTTTGATACTTTATGATCTCTCTGTTGCAGCACTGCAGAATCACAGATCAACCATGGACCTACCACCGAAATGTTTAAAATCTAAGATACAAAGCCCTTTATCTAATTCTCTCTGCCATATAACAACAGATGATGCCCAGACTGCCCTCTTTAACTGCAAATACATTGGAAAGAAATACTGACAATAGTGGTATAAAGAAAAAAAATCACAGGCTCCAAACAGTTAAATGTTTCATTTTTTGTCAGGTCTTTATGGCAGTCTTTCAATTCCATTCCTTTAAGAGATCCCAGCTGAGCCACTAACTGCAACAGGAGCTTGACTGCCAGCAAGCCTCTGGACACCAGTGTGGAGAGGCTAAAATTCGATGTCTACATCCTGAACTACTTTCAACCCCTAAAGACAGGTGTGATGTATCCAGTCCCTACAAATATTTTTTTTTCCACTTTTATGACTTCATTACATAATGTCAACTTGAAATGTATTTCTTTCATCTTTTCCTTAGCTTATGGTACATTCTTTATCCTAACAGCATTTCTGAAAACGTTTATTCATGTTTCTCTGTATCTGAAGTACTATGGAAGGTGGGGTTACATCTCAGAATAAGGAGGTGTCTTCCTTATATCTTTGAAACAAGTAGATTGTGTATTTATTCCAAGTCCCTGTTCTGACTCTTTCTGGCAGAAAAGGTCAGGAGGTAGTACCACAGACTCCAACCTACATATTGCTATGTATAAATACTTGACATGATGTCAATGTAGTCTGTAGTAGGTTATTTGAATACCAAGTCAGAGTTGTGTGTTCTAACTTCTACATCTAAATGTAAGGTATATTGCTCCCATCAGTCGTCGGTTCCCACCAGAGTTTATCCCTATTGAAACCTGGTGTCTAAGACAAATTGATTCTTGCCACCAGAAATCTCTCTCTCATACACCTTTGACTATATTGGGAGTCTAGATACTAGACTGGACTAGATAACCCACTTCAAGATAAGTCAGGTGGACCCCACAGTTAGTATCTTCAGTTGTGAACACTGAGAAAAGCAGCATGGGACTCAAGCTGTCCAGAAGTCTATCTGTGCAGAAGTCCAGCTGCACTGTCATTGCAAAGGATTATCCTTAGAAGATGTGTTTAACTAGAGAGGGACAGTGATTTCACATATCATTAAAATCAAATTCTGCCCATTTCTGCTATCAATAGCACATGACAAAGCAGATTATAAATAACTCTTCACATGGGTTTGAATGCTTTGCACGCTTTTTACACTCTATATAATATCAGCAAGAATTTGCCCATTAGTGCACAGTAAGATAATCACACTTTTACAGAATTGCAGGACAGCTGTAGTAAACTGGTTGGATTTTATTGTAAATGCATAAGCTAAAGCTTTCTAGAGAAATCCTGAACTGTACACTTGAGAACAGCTATGTTGAATTTTTACATTTGAGGTTGCCTGCAAAACAAATTTGCGGTTCTAATTAAGGCTGCTGAAAACCAGAGTAATACTAAATAGCTCAAAGAAAGTTGGCTCCAGATGGTCTTAAAAGAAATTGGCAAAATAGTAGAGAAGGCAGAGATTACTCCTGATGCAAAGAAACAAACTGTGCAGTACATCTGTAATGTAGCAGGAAAAAAATTAAGGTAAGATATATCAAAAGACAAAAACAAGTTTTTGAGAAAAGCAAGACCCATTACTGTACCAGAGCCCAGATATTCTAATTAAAAATCATTCCTTAACTTGTGCACTTTCTTAAATTAACAAGTGTCGTATTTTTTTTAATATAATAAACTCAGGAAAAGAAGATAAAATGTTTTAACCAATACAGTACAATAACTGTCCTTACACTTCTGTCATTAACACTAGGTGTAAATACAAATTGTAGTGTCTTTCAAGTCACATTCTGGTTCAGCAGTACCACAGTGCCACATCACTATGTGACAAAGAAAAACATTCAAATAGGAGAAACACATAAGACCTCCAATTAAATTTTAAAATACTGAAATTAAAATAATAGAATCATAGAATTGTCAGGGTTGGAAGGGACCTTAAAGATCATCTAGTTCCAACCCCCCTGCCAATTGGCAGGGACACCTTCCACTAGATCAGGTTGATCAGAGCCCCATCCAGCCTGGTCTTAAAAACTTCCAAGGATGGGGCTTCCACCACCTCTCTGGGCAAACTGTTCCAGTGTCTCACCACCCTCAATGATGAATAAATTCTTCCTAATGTCTAACCTCCTCAGCTTCTCTGTTGTGGATGATTCCAGTTGTCTGCCAAGCACTAACCCCCTCCTTATCCCCCATAACAGCAGGGCCTGGTCTCCACACCAGCACAGGGTGAATGGAGCAGGGAAACCCCTGTCTGGGGAGCCAGGAATGCCACAGGTACATTCGGTAGAAAATTAAAATCAAATTCAACTTGAAATGGGCGTTTCTGGAAGCAGCATTCCATTGCCACAGCAATAGCCCAATCCGGTAAAATGACTCGGACAACCTGGATGCATGCCTGATGGCATCTACCTCCTCCACTCCATGGATCTTTGTAGGGAGAGATGACACAGTTCTATATGACCTGCCATTAGGCTTCTCTAGGAGTTTCCCTATTAAACAGGAAAACTATATGTACCAGTTTTCAGCACATTTCCATGTAACATATGTACAGTAATCTCAGAAGACTCATGTTTAAGTTCGAATTCCTCTGTGTACAAGTTGCTGTTTGTCAGGCTAATGTTGTACTTTCCATAGATAAAATATCAACTGCACTAAGTGGCATGACCATTTCAGTTGCCAAACTTCTTGGAGAATATAAAAAGGGGAAAGCAGAAAAGGAAAGGGGAATTCTGTCTTTCTACTAGTGACAAGGACATTTTTTCTGCAGATATCTGTCCTCTGTGGTGCCAATTTGCCCTGGACAGAGGTCCACAAGTCTCCTGAAGAATCAAAGAGGCATCCGACTCTGAGATGCTATGCTTCCACATCAACTCAAAAACCTCAATAAACCTGCTGGCATCATACCGCCGAGGACCTGTGGAGTCCCTGACCCAACAGGAAGGAGTTTTATCTTAGGGAGGATGATGCTAAGTAATAGTAGCATCATGTCCTTTCCCTGCTCATTGACAAATAAGTGTCTATCTAGCTGTGTCTATATAACATCCATGCCCAAATCACTGTTAGTCTGGAAGATAATTTTTAGATTTAATTTAGTACAAAAGAGAATTTGTACAAAAAGAGAAGCATGAAACATGTGCACTACAGAATGCAAAGTTTATTCCTTTCTCACATGGGAGTGTCTTACACTACCATATACACTTCTGTGTCACTTTAACTAGACTGAGTATCTTTCTAAGATCAAGCGAAAGTCTAGAATAAAATGCCAGTTAGTAAAATGTCAGATTAAAAAAAAAAACAACAAACAAACTTGTTTGTTTTTGTTTAACCTTTTTTCTTTTGCAAGAAGGTCTTCAAAGGTTTCCTGAAACCCATCATTATTTCTAGCCATCCTTTCCATTGTATGGCACCTTCAAGACCTTAGAGTTAGAAGACCCACTAATACCTAGAGGTGGAAAACCAAAAGGTCTCATGCACAGCACTTTCTGAAGATGTATTTATGAGATGTCTCCACAGAGAAAAAGCCTAGAAAAGAGCTAATGAGCTAATGACCAACAGGTGTCTAGAAAAGACTATCCAATAAAAAACATTATCTGTAATATGATTCTGTAACTATTCCATCTTTTAAAGACACAACTGTGAGTGACAATTTACAAAGTGGCAGTCACCATGAATGTGTATACTCAAGGCTTGGGGAGAGCTAAACTGGATGCTAGTTGCTCAAGGGAAAAACTGGGTGGCAAATGTGGATGACATTTTGTCTGGGTAGGCACTAATATTTCCTTATGCACTCATATTAATCTGCTACCTGAGATTTTCAATAATTCAGAAATTATACTTCTGAACTGCTTCATCTGGTCACCTAATGAATGTATAGTCTTAAGAAATATTCATGTAAGTAGAAGTAGATTAAAATAATCTAAAATCAGTTTGATAAACTTTAATAGATTACTTCAAGCCTACAAGTATCTTGCTACATATTGTACTGACATCAAGGATATGTGTTTATTAGAATGTAGCTTGTCTTTGTTTCCTGGTGCAAACGAACAGTTGACATATAATATTTTTAAAGGGTTGGAAATCAGCCTCTATTTCCTCAACACTAAATTTGGCTTTATGCTTGGTGCATGACTTACATATTCTAAAATCACCTGTTGTGTTACAGATGATAATACTTACTTACACCAGTAAGTAATAAAAGGTCAGTAGAAAGCTTTATTTAAGTTTTTCAGTTTTCACTTTTGTTTTTTGAAAAGTTCAGCTTAATTCAAAAGACTGTACTCAGTATGTTTAATTTCAAGTCCTATCAATTTTAACGTTTTTTATCATGTCACATAGATATACAGGAATGAGCATTTACATTTTGCTTAGGGCTGAAGTTCCTGAAGGCAAACACTTTCCAAGTAACACCTATGAGAAGGTTCTGTCATTAGGGGAAGCAGAGTGTGGTCAAATTATTTTCCAGGGAAAAATAAGAGCATCGGGCTCCAAAACCACAACATCAGCAGAGAAATCCAGTTCAACCCTCGGGTGACCTGAAATGGAGTTCATATGAATTAAACAGACCAAAATTAAATACGTGGATATTCTGGAATTAAAATGTTTCAGAACATCTATTCTTGCAGACATTTCTTTGTTCTTCTTAAAGACAGAAAATAGTAAATTCAACACTAGTATTCACTGGGGAAAAGATTTAGGAATGAAAGTCTCATTGCTCTCAAGAGACTTAGTTGCTCAGGGGGGCATTAGGTGGCAGATATTTTTTGCACATTGGCCTGAGTTCTTCAAGGATTCTTCTGATGCAGTCTGGAAATTAAAAAGACAGTAGATTGCCAGGGATAGATTTAAGAGATAACACTGCAGATCAAATAAGGCTCCGAAGTGTCAAACCTCACAGACAGAAAGAATGTGCTGGAAAAACAAATGATAGTAATGAACATCATTCTACAAATTGCTGTGAAAGAGACAGAACCCATCATAATCCCTGAACACTAAGGAAAATAAATGGCTCATCCTTACATTTGATTACATAAAAACTCAAGTTATTTAAATAATAATCATCTGGTCAAACTTCTAAAAGGGAAAGAGGGAAAAGATACCTAATTGCTGGGGTACATCTGCTTGGTGTTTGCAGGCAGTCCTGCTTAGCACAGCCAGAAGCCCTGTGATAATGGCAGTGTCAAGCCTACATTAACACACTCTGTGGGGAGTCAGTGTGTGTATTGCTATGGGCTGAGCATCTCACTCACTTGCCTAGCCATCTATAGCCAGCTAAGTGTGTCAGCAGCATACACATGAGCACAGACGTACCATTAAATAGCTTGGGAGACGCTCAGGTGCCTATATACATGCTACATGCCCATGCTTCCAGTATGGTCTTTGAGATCTTTCCGGTACAGTCCAAGTCATCTAGAGACCCTTTTGACTTCATCCTCAGGTGAGCACCCATGCTTGTGCCCTGAATCCCTCTTCAGGCTCCACTGGCTGAAGTCTGTTGCTTGAATTTAAGTGCTCAGTGCCATTAGGCAATCAAGGGTAATCAGTTTGGCCCTGCCAGATGCTTGTACACCAGGCTCACAGCACCTAACACTGTAGTCAAGTGAATGCAGGTGTCTGAACCTGGTGCTGAGGCTGCCAGCCTGGAAGAAAAATCTGGAGCTATTCATGCGAGTAACACGTTCTAAATGTGTTCATGTGAATAATAATTGCCCCATCAAGTGAATAAAGCTACGACAGAAACTCCAGTGGAACTACTGTAGAGTTGCACCCACATGCATGGGAGCAGGATTCAGTTTAATAAATGGATTAGGTTTAGTAGCACTTCTGTGGGTTTTGAGGGTAATAAACTAATGAGAGAAAAATCTGAGCTGAATTACCAAAAAAATGATTTTTTTTTTGTTGCCCCTCTCTTACTTCTCCTTGCTAAGGCATACCTTCACCCATGGTTAGTCCAACTGAAATGGAGGGAGATACTAACTAATATGATTGATTGTGGCCAAAGCCTGGCAGCAGGAAATCAAGAGGCAGAATTGTATCAGTCAAAAAATACTACTGTTTCCTAGGGAGTGGAACATTGGGGTTTTCTTTCTAGGTCTGTGGTTTTTCTGAGCACAGGGTTAAAATTTAATTATCTCTAAAATCTGTCTCATTTTAGGATTAGATTAAACAGTTACATACTTGAATTGAGGACTGCAACTGCTAATCATAGTGAAACAAATAGATTTAAGACATGAAGATAAAGACTAACAAATACCTCCAAAACAAAGGAAATTCCATCATAGCAATGATTTGTTTTTTAAGGCAAGAACATTGCTTTTCTTGAGTTATTGTTGAGACACTGGGGCACCAGTCAGGCAAGAGGTGCATCCAATGCTTCAATCAAATTTTGTGTGATCTCCCTGTATAGTTTTGCAACTGTTCCTTCTCACACAGCTTACTTTTCAACTCTTTCCCAGTACTTGTTCCCTCCTAGGCTCTTCAGAGTGGTGTACATGACTTACTTCACTTTATCAAGGTCAAATTACTACAGGGAACAAACTTGAGGTAAAAAGAGGAGACAGAGGTCAGCAGGAAGAAGAAGGGGTGAGCAAACTACCTCAAAGTGCACTTGTTTCTCAGGGTTAATACTTCCTTCAAAAGCTGTGAAATTAAATGGTTTCCCTTTCTTCTTCTTTATTCCTTTCCCAGCCCCCCAGGCATGACCTTGACAAATAGCAAGGTGTTAATGTCTACTTGCATCTTCTCAAAATTTTGTTTTTAGTCTAAATCTGTGCTAGGAGACACTTATGAGAACTGATACAGCCAAAAGCAAGTGGAGAGGAGAGGAGAGGAGAGGAGAGGAGAGGAGAGGAGAGGAGAGGAGAGGAGAGGAGAGGAGAGGAGAGGAGAG
>WUAM01000431.1:28041160-28064337 GCA_024336885.1 Actenoides hombroni
CTTCTCATCCACCAGCACTCCCAAGTCCTTTTCTTCAGGGCTGCTCTCAAGCCAGTCACTGCCCAGCCTATATCAGTACTTGGGATTGCTCCGACCCATATGGAGGACCTTGTATTTGGCCTTGTTGAACTTCATGAGGTTGGTATGGGCCCATCTCTGCAGCTCTGGATGGCATCCCTTCCCTCCAGCATGTCAGCTGCCCCACACAGCTTGGTGTTGTCAGCAAACTTGCTGAGGGTGAGCTCAATGCCACTGTCCATGTCACTGACATAAATATCCTAACAAATTGTCCAGAAATTCAACTTGAAAATTCCAAAGTATCAGAATGAAAATATCGAGCTTTCTCATGAAAAAGGAGTGGCTTTGACCAACCTGAGATAAGTAAAGACCATTTAGCAATTCTTTTTTTTGGTTTACTAAGCCACAATCTCTAATTATTCAAATATATTACAGAAACTACTTGTTACTAATGGTCAAACAGTTTTTTCCTTTGACTTCTTAGAATTCATTATAAGCAAGAGTAAAGGCTGCTTAAATTGCATAGTCCTGTTTCTGCTCCCTGGCTGGGTAATGACAGTCATGCTTGGTAGAGGAGGACTCTGTTTTGGGAGAGAGCAGGGCAAGGGGAGATAAAAGACAAATTCAGCTGTCCAGGGTTATTTGCCCCCAGATTTGTCCTTTCCTCCTTATGGCCAATGCAATTCAACTTAGCCCATGAGTTTCCCAGTCTTAGGCTGGCTAGGAATTCAAAATTCAGACAAATCAACAATATCACAGGTAAGATGGACAGGAAGAACTTACTGTTTTTCCTAACACAAGAACACAGACACTTCCAGTGGCTTGTTCTTTCAGCAACTTTCAACAAAAGGAGTACTTCTTTCACATGGTGTGTAATTATACCATTGTAATAACTGAAAAGCTGAAAAGTATAGATGAGTTCATGAAAAAAAAAAGCCAGTCTTGAAGCATTATTTCACACCATCTATACCCTACCAGCTCATGAGGTCCTTGGGATTCATATTGCTTGAAGAAAATCCTGGGAGGAGTTACCAGTACATCTGCCTTGGTCTGTTATCTTTCCCCAAGGATTCTCTGGTGTCTGCTTCTAGAGACATGTTACTAGGCAAAATGACCCAATAGAATGCTTCTTGTGCTATTAAGCTGGTGTGCTTATCATCAGGAAAGAGAATAAGCAATTTGCACCTAATTATTAACACAAATAAGCAAGAGGAGCTTTTTCCACCGTGCCTTTCCTTTCCCAAGGAACTCCAGTGCTGGAAACTCCATGGGCCCAAGTGTATTGCAGCCAGCTGGGTGAGCACAGCACACTCAACTATCATGTAAATGCCTGAAGCGCTGGTTAACTGTCAGTCACCATGCAATGGAAGGATGAGGTCAAACTCCTGAAGTGCTAGCAGAAAGAAAGGCAATCACAAATTTCCTACTTCCTTGTATCTGAGGGTCTAAGAGTATAAAGTGTCCTGAAAGAGACTTCTTAGGTGCAGGGTGGAGAAAGCAGAGAGAAAAGGCAGAAAACTGATGAGGTGAATCACCAAAGCCTGGTGGTCTTCTGATGATATGAAGAGATCCAGAAATAATGTGGATGAGTGAAGTAGAGACAG
The DNA here is from genome assembly GCA_024336885.1 of Actenoides hombroni. Classification (NCBI taxonomy): domain Eukaryota; kingdom Metazoa; phylum Chordata; class Aves; order Coraciiformes; family Alcedinidae; genus Actenoides; species Actenoides hombroni. Next base: position 28,042,783 of record WUAM01000431.1, read on the forward strand.
CTGGGACTGAAATGGAAGGGGATGAAGGATAAAAATGAAAAAAAAACCCCAAACAAAAACCAAAAAACCCACAAACATTCATTGTTACAAAGAGCCTAATTACTTTGAGTGCTTGCAGCTCGACACTGGGATATAAGCACATCAATTTATAAGTGAAAGGCAGTCTGTCCCATCTTCTCCAGTACCTTCCAGCAATACTGGAAATAGGAAAATACTTGATGTAGAAGCACTATGATCTTTTCTACTTTGCCCCACTAGGCACCTCTCAACCTTATTCTGTCACACAGCAAACTCAACTCCTCCCTCACAGCTAGGGCCAGAAAGCCCTTACATTTACATTATTTTAGATCTGTAGAGAGATCATGGGTATCTTTTCCCCGAGCAGAGATCCATTTTCCTTGCAATGGGAGAATCAGCACAAGGAGTCACTGCAACTGCAGGTAGGACAGTCGGGGCTTTCAATCAACATAAATGGCAACTGGAGAGGCAGAGCTGCCAGCTCTGATCCCAGGCTCCCAGTATAAGCCATAGTGAGTCACTCTCAGAAATTCTTTGGCCTGTCCATAGCCAAAGAGAAAAGTTAAAAATTTCTTACGCTATATCAGGTCATCCCGGTAGGCCAAAAGTGTTCCCTTCTGCCTGATGTGCCCTGAATCATGCAGATGAAGAGGTCCCTCACCCTTGTGCCTCAGAAGCAAGCAAGCAGGAGCCTGCTTGTGATGCAAGATTAAATTATTATCTAGCTTTAGATCCTAATTAAAAATTGTTGTTTTTTTTCAAGTCGCATCATAGTGGGACACCCTATCAGCAAGGCTTTCCTTACAATCACAGAATCACAGAATGTTAGGAATTGGAAGGGACCTCGAAAGATCATCTAGTCCAAGCCCCCTGCCAGAGCAGAATCACCTAGATTAGTTCACACAGAGGATCACCTATATTAGGTCACACAGGAACATGTCCAGGTGGGTTTTGAATGTCTCCAGAGAAGGAGACTCCACAACTTCCCTGGGCAGGCTGTTCCAGTGCCCTGTCACCCTCACTGTGAAGAAGTTTCTCCTTATGTTTATGTGGAACCTCCTATGTTCCTGCTTGCACCCACTACCCCTTGTCCTATCATTGGATGTCGCTGAGAAGAGTCTGGCTCCATCCTCCTGACACTCACTTTTTACATATTTATAAACATTAATGAGGTCACCCCTCAGTCTCCTCTTCTCCAAGCTAAAGAGACCCAGCTCCCTCAGCCTTTCCTCATAAGGGAGATGATCCACTCTCTTAATTATCTTTGTGGCTCTAGGCTGGACTCTTTCAAGCACTTCCCTGTCCTTCTTGAACTGAAGGTCCCAGAACTGTAGATAATATTCCAGATGTGGGCAGAGTAGATGGGGAGAAGAATCTCTCTCGACCTACTAACTACACCCCTTCTAATCCACCCCAGGATGCCATTGGCCTTCCTGGCACATAGCTGGTTCATGGTCATGCTGCTGCCCACCAGGACGCCCAGGTCCCTTTCCCCTACGCTGTTTTCCAACAGGTCAGTCCCCAACCTATACTGGTACATGGGGTTGTTCTTTCGCAGATGCAAGACTCAATGGACTTGATTATGCTGGACTTCATTACCTGTGGTCTCTCTTTTTTCAAGCCCAAGGTCTTTTAGATATATAACTGTAGTTTAGATCAGTCAGTGGTTTGTTCCTTTAACCTGTATGATTTATAAAAAGACAAGTTCATCTTTAATTATAAATGAAAAAATATTCACACTGTTTTTATGCAGCTTGGTTCAAAGCTGTTTTTCTTGATGAAATTATGAGATTAAAAAAATGAGTCTCTGCTATGAAATGTTGACATATCTTTAACTACTGGGATGTTTATAGGTGTTACTGTAATGAACTGATTCCATTTATCTAGTTGTAGCTCATTTCATATAGGGCTTTATAAGATTTCAAAGATGCAAAAACCGGGGTAAGGCAATCTGAGCCTAGTGATGGAAATGGGGGACCTACATCCTTTCTCACTCAGCTCTTTTGCACACAAATACACTGTAGTAACATGTGTGAATGCTCTTATTTGGGGCTCCATTTATTTCAAGTGTCAGGAATACTATGAGATAGCTTAGCCTGAAAACACCAGATACAGTTGTCTCTGGCATATTAACTAATTATAACTGTTTGTTAATTTTAAAAGGAATTGCTATTTACACAGCCTACATAAATAGTTTCATTTTCAGCTGCACTCACTGACGTTCATGGGAAAACCTTTTCTGGAAGTAGTCTATATGTGCACATTCAAAAGATATTTAACTATATAATTTCAGGTATTTCCTTTAAAGACACTGGCTGATCTCTATCAGCTCTTGAAGGTGGAATTCTCTTAAGACAACTATTTGCTTCTGAAGAGTTTCTAATGTAAATTAAAGGCTGAGTGTGATAATGGAAGAATACTATCCACCCTTTACATATAGTGTTTTCCATCACAGGTCTCAAGAGCTGCCTTTACAGAGGCAGTTGCTGTTAGCTACATTTCATGCATTTATCTACATTTATGAATAGGGAAGCAGGTATCAGGCAATTTACTGAGTCATACAGTGAAACTACAGCCAATCTATTCCTGTCCACATCTCCTGAGTTCTCCATCCACACTGGATTTTAGATATGCTCACTAAACAGACTTGTTGCAAAACACAAACCTAGCTGACTCGAAAATGCTAATTTTGATGACATGAGAAAGATTTTGATTTGAAGGGAGAAAAAAAAGGAAAATGTTCAGCAATATTGAATCAAGGCATTCCAATATTTTCAGAATTTTTAGTTTCCTCCCTTTTGTTTGAGGTTTTTTTTTAATTTTCTTTTTATAGTATGGTTAAGTTCAGGGTAATTATACTCCTACAATTAAAAGAACAAAACTGAAATGAAATGTTTTGATTGACCTGAAAAGATTTCGTCTTTCATATTCTTCTCAGTTCTGAAATTTGAAGTTTGATTCCAAATCAGTACAAAACCAAGAATCAAAATAAAAATCTCAGCTTTTCCAAAAACCAGGTCTCTGGTTCCCACAGTACTCCACTTAACCTACATTTTCTACCACCCTCTCTACAGCTGCCCTTACTAGATATTAGCACAGGAAAACTAACCTTCAACATATCTACCTCTAGTTCTGAAATGATTGTTTGCCTGAAGGAGATATCCCAAATGAGATCTATTTTGAAAAACATTCTTCCACTTAAAGCTGCTGATTTGCAGCATCAGAAGAGAGAAAACAAAAAAAAAAAAAGGTGGACTGATTAAAGTGGTGGATTTTTTTATAAGGCTTTCTGTGAAGAAAATTCATTACTATTTTGGCTATCAGTTAGATATCAGGAGCCTCAAACTTTGAACAGACATTTAAGAACTGATAATAGACAGAATCAGAGCATTTAATGGGAAAAAAAAAGTTTGGGAGGAACATCTGGAGACGGTTTAGTCTAATCCTCCTGCTCAGGCAGGGTCTATTATCACAGGTTGTTTAGGACTCTGTCCAATCAGATTTGTAACATCTCCAAGGATGGATACTTCACAGTGTCTCTGAAGCACGCATCAGGATGTTCCTCCTTGTTTATCAAACCCTGCAGACATCAAGCTCTGCATATCAAAAGGAAGCTAAAATTTAAATACTCCAACAATTCATATGAATGGATAACAGAGAAACAGTTCTAAATATCTGAGTATTTCATCTGTCACCTCTAAGATGATTTATTTAGATTTTGGCAGATGTGGCTATCTATTTTTAGCTTTTTATAAAAACTATTTCAGACTGTTCATAATTCTTTACTGTGCTGTCATGTTTAGCTTTCCAGGACTGTATCTGGGTTAATAAAAAGAAGAAGCATCAGTAGCATTATTATTTTTGGAAACATGTATAAACCAGAAGGTAGGGTCAGCGTTGTGGTACCAAACCTCGGAAATACACTTACAAGCAATTTTCCAGCAGATGATTAATCAACAACATGTTGGATTTGACTGAATGCCATTTGGCTGCATACAAAATATTACTGAACAAGTTGAGTAAATTTAAGTTTATAAATATTTGTATAATCTTATGAGAACATGCAAACCCTTCACGTTCCATGGGTTTAGGTTAGCATTGCTTGTTCAGCTTCTTAGAAACAAGCTTCAACATTAAGGATCAGTCATTCTCCTTTTTCTCACTTTCTTTTTTATTCTTTTTGAGTTCTCTTATTTCTTCTGCTCAACAGCTTTATATCCTGAGCTACACTGAAGAAATTTGCAACCATTTAACTGTGACAGAGTGATTAATAAACTTCACTAATGACTGTTTGGTTTACAACAGCCCAATTTATACCTCATGGAAATGCTTTAGCTCAGCTAAGAAATATACAAGAAAATTAGGCTAGATTGAGTTAAATCAATGGAAATAGCTGCATTCAATCTAGTTTATATTGCTGAGTCAGAATTTGTGCCACTAGCTGGGGAATGGAATTTAATTTCTTTTTTCCTAAATAAACAATCTGAATTACTGATTCATTAAGGGGATAAAAAGAAACCTGTAAAAGTAGTTGTTTTTATTAGCCAATACTCTGTGTTAAAGCACTGTAAAATATGTACTCCGTATCTTTGATATAAAAAATGTGGTTTTTCCTAGTGATCTCTCTACCTGAAGTTCACCATCTTAGTCTAAAACCTTGTGAAGATCAAGCACAAGTAATTTTTACTTTCATGTAGTTCGACAACTATGTCATACATAGCTATTATGTCAACAAGTTGCACAGAGTCAGAAAGATGTTAAAAATAAACCTGTTTGCTGCTAGGAGGATATACAGAAAGATAAACTAGGCCTCCAACAGGCAATCTTGTTCTCCAGCTAGTTAGAACAATTTAAGATGACACCAATAAATATTTTCTAGATGACATCATAAATGTTTACATGGTCTTCTGTACCTGTATTTTCATTGAGACTTTTGCTTACAGTTGTAGTGCTTTTTTGAAGGGATTCTCTCAGATCTCCAGCTTCCTGCACATTTGTGCAGTTTTGGTGGAATCACAGCAGATTTCTTTCAGAGGCACATCCTTGGAAGCTCTGCTCCCACTGGTGGGGGACATGAGGGCCCAAAGCAATGACCAGCACCACGGGAAGCTTCAACATGTACTGGAGTGATTTGTCCTCCAAGGGACTAGAGAAAATGTAGTCCAAAGGGAAAACCCAAAACCACCAGCAGTGTGAATGTGAGGACTCATCACCAGCTGCTTCATTCCCCTGACTCATTCCCACTGTGTTGAACTATTTGCTAATGCAGACACATTCCCTGAAGGTTTCTCAGTAATTCAGGCTTGCGATCTAGGCATTCATGGTTCTGTGAATACCACTCGTTTACTAGCAACCTTAGAGTCATCAGTTTTCTAAGGTCTGGCAGGCAGGTGGTAGAACCACCTCTGGAGATTCCAAGGAGAGTTGTCAGGAGCACATTACATACATGTCCCTCATTGAATATGAGCTCACTGAGACATCCTATCAGTCCATGCAGGTCCTTGCCTGGCATAGCACTCACTGATCTTGCACATGGATTGAACTGGATATAAGATTCTGCCTGTCTTTTTTCTATTTTGTCACTGATTTGTGTTCTTTCAATGCAGTCCTGAGAACCAGCAAGACCGAGGAGGTGAATATTATCTTTAAAGTACTATAATCAAGAAGTTATCCTGATTTCTTGATTGAAAGGCTAGGGACACGGATCTGTCACCTAATATAGACATAACTTCTGTTCCTGTACTTCATCAAATGACCTTAGCAGAGGGGATGGAATTATTGAAGCAGTGCATGGCTTATCTAGGAAAAATTTTGCTCACTCACAATTCATGTAATGTTTTTTGTTTTGTCTAAAAGTTCTCAGAGTTTCTCTTTGACATACTTTGTAAAGATATTATCTGGAATCTCAAAACAAAAAGTGGTGGTATTAAACTAAATACCATCTTTCCAAGGATACAATGGTTTGGGTTTTTTAAGAATTCTTGATGTCTATAACATTCATTTAATTTAAAATTACTACTGCCAAACTTGGAGTCTGCAAAATACACCTCCTGAGATCTGATGTTAGATCCCAGAGAACAGGACGTTGCTATTTTCATTCCCAAATAGAAATGTATTCGCATAAACATTAAAGTCACATTGCTGTTGGCTGTACTGCAAGTGCCCATGGGTGTCCTCTTGACCCCAAAGGTGGCATCTAATGTAAAGGATTTCCAGATAACTGAAATGAGCTCTACCTGTTCATATGCAGGAAAAAACCAGCAAAAATCCCATCATAACCATACTTTAACATCAATAAAACCATATTTTAAAGTATCTTAACATCTTTATTTTGTTTTAAGGCCACAATAAAATAGACAACATAGTTACCAGTAAATGGAAAGGAAACGTTTGTTATTTCAGTTACTGGTGTGAAAACCTAGACTTGCTCCAATAAAACCGTGGAAATATTTCACTGTCCAGTGCTGCAGCTGGAATCAGAACTGGGATCAAAGATTGAAAGCATCTTTTAAACATCAGAAACAACAGCAAACCTGGAAAATATAGCTTTTAACCTGCTTTCCTAAGGGGAGGAGGCTCACAGAAACATGCTTTCTGCCTACCTGTCTGTCCCAGTACCCTAGAGGCCACAGGACCATTTTAAGGAGATATAACAAAGCAGTTTTAAGTTCAAAGATGCTGTGTCCCTGCATGTTTTCCTGAAATCAGATGAGGGAGAGAAACTACTACTGCCTGTATGGACCAAGGCCTGGGATCAGCACCTCCTTGGCATGCCACATCCACCTGGGAGCTTGGGTGCAAGACTCAAGCCTGAGAGCAAACATGGCATGGCCAGCTCTGCCCCACAGGGACTGCTCAAGCCACTTACCACGTGCTGAAACCTTCACTGAAAGCCATGCACTCCACAAGGGTTTTGGAAGAGAGAGTCCCTGCCCCAGGTAGGCATGTGGCAGTGTTGACAGGCCGTCATGCAGCTGCCCAACTTCTCTCCTCTGAGCTGTGCAGAAGTGTTGCATCGGGTGATGCTACTCTGGAGGGTTCCCTGCTCTCCTCTTCCTCTTCCCCTCAATGAGCTAGCTGGCCTGACACAAAACCTTGCTATATAAATAAGCATGACTTAAAACAGAGATGGAGAAAGGGTATTCTCATTATTCCTACTTTATAGCAAGGCTCAGAATTCCTGGGTTAGACAGGGCCTCAAGGAAGGGTCTGTGGCATAGATGGGAGGTAATGCAGATCCCTGAACCACAGCCCATAAACTACAGGTAAACATTTTTACAAATTCCTCACTAGCTGCTGTGGGAGAGAAAACAGATTTCTGAGAACACGGGTAAATGTACAGAAAACTTCAGCAACACCGAATGCATGGCAGTCAACAAAAATCCAGTGCCACTGGCATTCATGTTGTACTTGTGACAGTACTTGCTGGCACTCCCTATCCAAGGTTTAACTACACAAAGAGTTTGGGGTTTGCAGCAGTAGCACCAAACGTGCTCCCTGCACACCTGCCACAGCACACTTCATGCCCCAGCAATAAAAAAAAGAAGGACCTGATAATTGCTGGGATGTCATGCTGGTTTCTAAGACATCCCTTTCTAAATCTCTCCCTCTTTTTTTCCACAGGTGGGTGTGCTGCAGGTATCTGGAAAACCCTGGCCTCAGAGAGAGAGTCCCCAGTTCTGCATTGTCCTCCAGGACTTGCTTTCAATTCCCTTATGGAAAAGCCCTGCAGCCCACCTAAAGCACCTTTTTTTTTTTTTTTTTTCCCCCGTCAGAGGCAAACAGCAGTGCAGGAGCTCCCTACATGCAACACACATGGATCTCATGGGCTCTTATCCCCTGAAACCGAGCTTTAGAAATCATTCCCACACAGACCTACCAGGGTATCTTTGTGCTGCTGTTTAAGGATTTAAATCAGGAAGACACAGGCACCTCTGCCATGGTGGCAGGGCTACATGCATGGGTGGAGATGTCCCCACTGCACCAAGCAGATCCCATCCTTGCTATTTCTCTCAGACGGCTGGAGGTACTTCAGGCAACATGCAGGCAATTCTGCTAGTAGATAGATAGCTTCCCCTGTGGCTTCTAATAGATATATTTCTGTTCTACATTCCACTGTCTCCAACTCTTGCAAGAAGGTAAATTATTTCCCAGGCCAGACACTAGAGGATTATAATTTACCAGCAGAGTACAGGATCACCTGCTTTATATGACTTAATTTAGGCAATTTTCCACTAGGCTGTAGCCAACAATTGCTTAACCAAACTACTTTTTGTATTGAACAGGTTTTCTTTTGGGATTTTTTTCAGTTTGAAGAACTGATGTCCTTTTTCAGTTTGGGTTCAGTTACTGCCCTCATCATAGTGTTCACTGACCTGGATGGTCCCTTGCCTCCCTGCTTGGTGAGGAGCAAATCATCCCGCTCTCATGCTTGTTTCTCCTTCCAGGGGCTGCTGCCCTGGGCCAGATGCCCAGGTGCTCAGGGAAACTAGATGAGATGGATGGGAGCAGCCTGAGGTGGGATAATGCTGCTGAGGAAACCAATTCCTCACCCCATATGAAGGAGGGGGGGATAAAACCACAATCTTTTGCAACTTCAGACCAGTTTTAGTGTGCCAGGTTCATGCAAGCACTGCTGCCCCAGTTTCAAACAAAACTAATTTGAGTATGTTTGTATGTATTCATACGATTTTTATTTTTTTTTTTCTCTGAAGTGTCTGCAAGAGCTTGCTTTGTGTTCTGGTTGGGCTAAAGTGTAGCTCTGTCCTACTGGACATACTGGAGGTCAAATGTCCCTAGGCACCTCACTGGCCTGCCTGATCTTAGTCTCCAGTGGTTCTTCTCCTGCCAGAAAGGACCAGCACTTCCACTTTAAAGGTTGAAATCTCATCACAACCAAAATTTCTGAGTTTAGGAGGTGCCATAAATCCCTGCCTGCTTTACTCAAGTGGGTGGAAACATTGCTTTTAACACCTCTAGTACTATGAGGAATGCAAGCAAGGGACTCTGAGCAACCTGATGTAGTTGAAGATTTTCCTTCTCATTGCAGGGGGTTTGGACTAGATGACCTTGAAGGGTCCCTTCCAACCCAGACTATTTTATGCTATGGGCCAACTTCATACGAGCAAGATTATGAGCTATTTCAAATCTTACCCTTTTTATATCTGGCCCTCATATTAGATGGGAATTTGTGCCCTATATTTAAGATGTATTATGGAATTTCTGCTTCTGCTATCACAAGATTCCTCTCAGCTAAAGAGTCTTTTGGCATGCTACAGCAACTATACATTTATTGGCCAAATCTGTTTCCAGTTGAGAGAAAAAACAAATATTGCTTGGGAGCTTCAGAGTATTTTAAATAACAGAGTGATTCCCTGGAATATACAGATGAGCAATTACCAACTTTAAATCATACACTGTATGTTACTGCTCCTATGAATAATGTATATGCCAGCCAGCATTATAAAACAAAACAGTGCTACATCACAATCAGGCCCAGGTGACCTAAAGATCCTGGGATCCTTGGGAGAAGGGGAAAAACAACAACAATCCTTGCTCAGGTGCCCATCATAGGGCAACATGTCTATCATAGGGCAACATGTCCATAGCGAGGGCGGATCCTCATCATCTGACATGAGATGTCTACTGTGAAGAGGTTTGAGTTAGTGCTAGTAACTGTACACTGCCTTTTATAATGACTGACAATAAATAGGCAATTTCAGGGTGCAATTTCTATGGTCAGTTTTATGTTTACTTTATGATGAAATGGTGCAATAAATCATATCTACTCGCTCTGAAAATGTACTTCTGTCAGCTACAGTGGGAGAAGGCTCTGCTTTTCCAGACCATTTTTTTTCAATTGCTCAGTGTCCCTTAACTCCTTTCAGGCTTCAGGGAAATATCCTAGAACCAGTGGGTCAGCATTTGATCTTTCCAATGAAGAACAAGAGGTTGAGAAACACTGCTAATCCTGTGCAGGCAAAGCTGTCAGCAGCACAGGCTGTTCACCAACCCTTTGTCCTACAATTCAAACGTTTGCTATTTCCCACAGACTGTCTTAAAACAAACAGAAAAATAATTGCCTGAGGAGCTAAATGGCTTTTCAGTTGGTAAATACACAGTTCACAAAATCCAGGTCCTTTGTTGACCCATCAGTATTGCTGCACTTGAGTGTGGGTCAGATCCTTATCTGCTACAAACAGACTTGGCAACACAAATGTCCCTACTTCATGATCTGTATGGATATCACCATGTCATGATCTGCACAGATGTCCCTGTATCATGATCTGACAGCAGTTCGGTTTTTCAGTGAGAGTGGGTTAGCAAGTCCTGCACATAAGAATGATTTGGCACGAGGGCTTTTCATTGATGTAAAATTAAAATCCCTTCAAGCAAACTACTAACTTTTTCCTGTGGATGGAAAAGAGGCAAATGGTTTTCCAGAGACCAGTATTCCCTAACATTTATATAATTCAGTGAGCTATTGTTTCCTGGTGTAATTGCAGTAATGAGGAAAGGAAAAACATCTTTTTCTTGGTAGAGGGTTAGAGGACCCTATCAGAGCAAATACGATCATAAAGAAAGTATTTTACAATCAAGTAGCCAATTATGCCAAAATGGAAATAAAAATGTTCAAATGACAGAATAATTAGAGCTGTAATAATTATAGGTGTTAGTAGAAAATCTGAAATGTGAAAATGCATCAAAACCCCAGTTTGTAACAGATTAGAATAGTGCTATACATCAGATTAAAAAAATAATATTTCTCATACAAACAATAGGTTGGTTTTGAACAGAAGGGAAAGTGTAGGCAACATGAAAGGCCAGGATTTTGCTACTGTCTCAAAGAAGCACTAGTACCTATCTGTAGGTTTAAGTACTATTCTTCTGAGAACAAAGAAAAAGGGGCACCAAAAAGGACCAAAAGGGTCTGGATACACAAATCCAACATAAACTTCGTATCACTGAGTGCCAAAGACCAGATTTAGAAGGGCAGCTGACTACGTTTATGAACTTTAACTGCTGAGTCTCTGGAAACTCCAAGCTACTCAACTTTTCAATAAAGCATACAAAGGAGTACATGAGTCCTCTGCAAATTGAAGATTTGTCTTCCTACTGTTCTTTCTTTGTTTCATTCACTTGTATTTCCACATTTTTCTCTCTGGACAATCTCTCTAAGGAGTATGAACATACTGTGTGCTCCAGCTATGGCTCGATGTGAAGCACATTCAGTAAATTCAATCTGCAGAAGCTACCTAAGGCACCCAGCCTCAAGTGCTCCACAAAACTGATGCAAGCATAAAGATGTGGGTACAACAACAGAGACACCTTCTGAAAAAAACCAAGATACATAAAATCCCCAGGTCGTATTTTAAAGTAATGACACAACTGTTCAGGAAAATGCCCAAATCAGTCAATCTTGGACAAAAACACAGTCAAAAGGTCAAACTCCATCAGATTTTCTATTGCTGTGGGGCAGGTTATTTTGTTTGTTTAGGGTGAGGTTTCTACCTTTATATTCTTTACCTAGTTAAAGCAGTGTCATCTCATGCATTTCCCTTTTCTGAACACACCCCACACGTGTATGGCAGGAGTGTTACCTTCTCAAGCCTTGACCAGTTGTTACTATTGACATATAACAACACTGCTGCCATTAGCAGGGCTGTCCCACATTATGTATTCAGCCCATTAACCACAGACCGACACCACTTTGAAAGTTCAGGTGGTGCTGTAAGATCCATCAGCGTGACACCATATGTGTTTGTCTTCTCAAACAGCTCCTGACGAGTGTAAATTTAGAGCACTGCCAGCCCACCTTATCAGCTTGACACATAAAAGCTGGTATCAATTTAATTAACATTTGCACAACGCTGCTGCCACGAGTCCCCTGAACACGGCAGCAATGGGAATCACGTGCAGACAGTAAATACCCAGACGTCAGAGGGAGCCCACACTTTCCTTTTCCTGGTGTTTGCAGGGTGGTACTCACAGCCCCTGTGCTTTATGCATCCCTGTCACCACTCCGGGTGCTCCCCTTGAGGCTGGCTGCATTGGTGTGGGGGCGATGGCCTCTCCAGCCTCCTCCCCAGTGACTGTGGGGATGTACAGGGTACCGCTACAGCTGGTGGGACCTCTGCATCCACCTCAGTATTGGGACCAGAGGCCAGCAACGATGGTGGCAGCAAAGTCACTGTGAGACCAGAGAGCCACATCCTCTGTGAGAAATGGGGATGATGGTATCAGCACTGAGGAAGACCCCCACCTTTGAAGGTAATGTATGTCAATATGGGGACACATTTGCTATGCAGAGATAATGTGTTGAACCACAGGCATACTCATCCTCCTGCCTCAGCAGCTGCTGGTGCTATCCAGCTTGGCCTCCTCCTGGGGCTGCAGAATCCTATGGGGACAATAGCTGGGCTGGGGGATGGATGCAAGCAGGGACAGGGACAGGGCTTTGGTGGGGATATGCCACGAATTAACATTCGCTGCACTTCTGCGCAAGTTCTGGCCTAACTCATCCCAAGGTGTGATGTGTGCTCGGCATGGTGCCATTAGCTTAAAGCAAGAATGTCAGGCCAGCTGGACACATGGAGAGGAAAAGGAAGGGTCACCCTGCGGCCACTATCTCCTGTAGCTGATGTCTCCAGTAGCAGTATCTCCTGCAGGTTTGCAAGAGTGACTGTTTCTGCATGTTTGTTGTTGGGGTTTGTGGCAGCTGAATTCCTGACAATTCGGGAATTCTGAATTGCTGATGAGAAAGCATTCATCTGTCTCTATGTAGGCAGGATTGCAAGCATGGCATTACGCATATATATAGCACATGAGTAAAATGATTTTCATTCTTTCATGTGCTTGGCCCCATTTTAAAATCACAGAGAAACCAAAAAACCAAAGAGAAAGTCACAGCAGGAAAACACTCCGACGTTAAAAATTAATTCAGGTGTAGCGCTTACACCAGGTCTAGTGATTTAATTCAATGGAAGTATTACCATAGGCACACATCACTCAGAGTCTGCTTTGTACTCCTCCAACTCAGAAGGGAAAAACCGTTTCTGATGCTGATACTCTAAGAAACTGCAACGGCATGTTCTTGGCTTTCTGCACCGTAAAGTTTCCTTACCAGAGGGATTGCTTATAGCGGAGGTCTTTATGAGACTGGGGGGCAAATGAAGAATAGGGAATGTGATTTTCAAGATTTCAAAATAGCTCAATAACCACTGGCATTATGGCAGTGGTTTTCAGCAGCGACCCTCCAAGGTGCAATAAGTAGCACACAGAGCTGGAAACCACATCAGCGGTGTCTTCAGTTACACAGCACTGCGAGGACTACATGTAGTCATCTGGGACAGGTATTACAGGCTGGCAGCAGTCTGCAGGCCCAACTAAGCTAGAAACCACTGATGTAATTTGTGGTATAGATAGTGGTATTCTGCAGCCTTGAAACCTTTCAGAAAATAAATAACATTTTCTTTCATGGATCCTCCTTACAAACGTTTCTTTGTAGCACATGTATATGGGTTATACAAGATACACAGTAATAGCCCTTAAGGGAGTCATGACTCAAATTATCAAGAGACTTTTGACACAGAAAACAAAGTTTTTATCCAAAAAAATTGGAATTCTAAGTAAGTATATATTCCTCATATCACACATACACTGATCTTTTTTACCTATGACATTTACTAGTAGCTACTAAGAGAGTACCAGCACAGCTATTATACACCATATACTAAGTGCATGTAAGAGAGGGATGGAAAGTTTTACTCCAATTTTAGTAATCCCTTTCTTCTGTACTCTGAAAATTCACTGGCTTTGGAGAGATGTTTTAGTGAAGTCTGCCATCAGCCTCAAATATGACACGGTTATGGCAGCATTGAGGTTTCAATCCATACTACGAAGGTCCTTTCAATTTTACATCTAGAAGTTTTCTTTTCTGTCTGCCTCTGATACACAAACAGAGGGAATGATTTTTTAAAACCAATTACAAAGGAAAATATCGTTGTTTAACAGCTTGCCTGCAAATCCTTTGCAAATGCCAAAAGACCTTGTAATATCAAGGGAAATTTTATGCTGTTCAGAATTTTATATAGAATAAAGTAGAAAGAGTGTCTGCAGGGAAATGTTGCTAATTTACTTCAAACATGTGCAGTTTTACTAAATGCAGGACATTTAGTGTTTTCTGTCTCTTTTGTTTTAGTTATTTAATTTTAAAAAGCTGTGAAAGCAGAGGCTACAGGAGATTTGAAAGCATTTGCCATTTAGAATAAAAAAATTAGCTGCTAATATGTAGCTCTGTTGAAGAATTTCAGACACAGGCTTTAATTTCATTGCCTGGTTCCCAGAGGAGACTCAAATTCCTCTGTTTTGTTTTTGTCTCTCTGGCTTGGGTAAGTGCAAGGCTGTTCAGTCTTCTTATGAAAGATGGTTAAAGGAGGATAACTGTAATGTCCTGGCACCCTTACCTGGGAATGAGATCAGCTTTAGACATAGGTGGTTCAAACACCCATTTCTACCTACCAAGAAAATGCCCTACACGCAAGAGGCTGGGTAAAGGTAGGAGCTGCTGGGCAAGGACTGGGGCAGTAGTGAGCAAGTAGGCAAGGGTACTTGGTGCAGAACCCAGGGCTTTTCATCAACTTAATTTAATCCTGTCCTTGAATATAAAAATAGAATCATTCCAGGATACAAAATTCCACAATTGGGTACCCCTAAAACTAAATACAACTTGTTGGTAAATTGTATTTTACCAGTCTTTCTTCTGTTTTGGAATTCAATCTCCCTTACATTCAGTGGCACACTTTCAAATAGAGCAGTGACTTCTTATCTAAAGAAATACTTACAGATATGAGCCTGTGGAAATATCCTAATATTTACTCAATACAGGATTTTGTGCATACAAACTATGTGTTCCTACAGACTCACTGTGCTTGCTAAAAGAGTTAGCAGGCCCTTGTACGGGAAATTTGTTTTTGATTCAAAAAGGACCACAAAGTGAGAAAGAACCAGTAGCAGTTTTCTTGTTAAAATCACCACTCCTTTCATTTTCCAGTGTTGCTTCACCTGGCCCCCAGTGATACACACAAAACAGCCAGACCACCTCCAACCCCAGCATCAGCACTTCGATGAGACATGGTTCCATCCCTTGAAACCTAAAATGCTCCTTAGAGGTCATGGAGCAAGCAACCTGCACAAAGTCAAAGCTGCTCTGTTCAGCCCTACAGGTCTGATGGGGAATTCAACTTCAATAGGAGCCTTTGCATGCCAACAAAATATCTGCAGAGCAAAAATAATGGCACTCACCTCCACAAATATAAATCAATCAAAACACAGATTGCTGGAAAATGAAAAGACGTTTTCCAGGACTTCAAAGTACAAATTCATGAAAGACCTGCTCTTCTTGACTGTGTTAAATTCTCTGTGGGAAGTCATATGCATATCCTCAGGTCTTCTCTGCATGGCACCACACTGAATGCAGGAACACCCAAGGCAAACATAAGCCACTGGACTTTGACTAACATGCAGATGCAGTTGATGCTGGTTATGTGTTTCTGTCTATCAGATTTTACAGGTGAATTCTCTGGAAGCTTTCCTGGACATTTTGACATGCACTAATAATAATAGTTTGCTGTGGTGACCAGCATCTCTGGGCTAGCTGGTGCAAATGCAGTTTAGACCTCTGAAGCACAATCCAGAAGAAAATCCTTGGGAATTACTTTCTTGTGACATAGAAATATCACCCAGTAATTGTCCTTTTTGCCTTTTGTCTGGAACACAAGATTTCTTTCTCTTCCCAAGTCATGGCCTCAAGGACTTGCCAGTTCCTGGGTTTGTGGCAGGAAAGCTACTGAGAAATGGTCAGGCTGAGAATGAGGTTTCATGGCCTGGTGCAGAAAAGGAACTGCCAGACCCCACCACAGCGGTAAGCTGTGTGGCCTGTAGAAGGGTATATCCCCCCTTTCCATTTTCTGCTGTTGTCTGACTCCTCACAAGAACAGCTATAAATGGTTATTCTGGCATTTTTCAAAAGGGAAATCACAGAAAGGAATATGCAAATCTCAACTTATTTTTAATGCCTTCTTTAATAAGTACTGAATGTTCTCAGCACTCCAGGGGAAGCAGAAGGAGCGGTATACGTATCCTATTTTTAGACCCTGAAACGTTTCTTCCAGTTCATCCAGTAATGTGTTACAGTTTTCCAAATGGTAGAACAGCCATTGAACTCATTTAATTTCTCAAAGCCAATCTAAAATTCAATCTCCAGCTGTCTGAATTTTTACTACCTATCATTAGTCTGGCTGTGTTGAGACTTCCCATCTCTTTAGCCAACCTGCCATTACCCACCATACAAATACCTTGCAACCAGCATTATATAAGGCTCTGATGTGGTGGAGGCCGCATAAACCTGCCTCATTTCCTGGATCCAGTATGGAAGAGATAACTGCTTTTTTGGCTGTGAAAACAGCCCCTCCTATTCAACCCTTCTGTTACTTAGGAGGAACTTAAAGGGGATGTTTTCAGAGCCCAGATCTCAAATCCAACAATATGTTTGGGTGTATACACAACTTTCATCTTCAGACAACTCCATGTTTGGTTCAACATACTGATGGAAAAGAAGTAGCAATATGTGCTACCTGGCCTCAAGATACCACAAAATAAATCAGGATAGTCAAATCTAAAGCTGACTGCAAAAATTGTCACCAGCACACTAAATAAGTGGGCAATGAGCTTGCAGGTGAAATTGAGTGCAAATAAAAGCAAAGTCAAGCACAAGGAGAAAATTATCTTGTCCATGCATACCCATCCACAGCCTCTAATTTATTTCTGAGGACCCAGGGAAGAGCTCTTGATGTCTATGTGACTAGTTGCCTGAAAATATCACTCAGTGCTCAGAGACACTCAGAAAGGCAAGTAGACTATTAGGCACGTGGTCAGTATTATGACTGGTGCAGTAGAGTACAAGATGTTTGTATATTTGGATTTTATACCTTTTATTAGTCTAGGTAGTGTGGCTAGAAAAAGTAGGCAAGTGTTTGGGCATGCAAACTCTTTTCTTCATCTCGGGAAAAGAGAGCAAAATAGGAAACATCATTATGCTGTCATATAAAAGCATATAAATGCATCTTCAATATTGCTTGCAGTGGCAGTCATCCCAGCTTAAAAATACAATAAATTCAAAAACTGCAGAGATAGGAGATATAGATCAGCTTATTTTGAGAGCAGAAAAATGTAGCTTTAGATATTTCAGCAAGAAAAAAAAGATGACGTGGGACTCTGATAGAAACATGCACAAAACTGGTGCTCCAGTGAAAATTAATAGGGAAAAGAAATTGATTTTTCTCACAATACGAAGACTGTGGACATCTAATAAGGTTACTGGGAAGTAGGTTTTAAGCAAACAAATGGAGTGCTTTTTCATACAATATTTAACTGAATTGTGGAACTCACTGTTTTGCACTGTTGTGAAGGAGGGGAAATCCAGAACAGATGAAATGGAAGGGTACAGGAAAATCAGAAATTTAGGTGTCATATTTAAAGGTCAGTGGTTAGAAGAGGGAACAAATGTCCAAATGCCCTTGTGTATACAGAACATTTATCAGACTTGTGGAAATAATTTATCCTGTGAAAGCTCTTGGTGTAGATAAAGGGGTTCTTTGAACTAGCAGTATGACTGCAGAGTGTTAAAACATGTTCTAACAACGGACAAGACTTAGCAAACCTGCAAACTAAGTTATGCCCTATTTTAAAACTCTGAATTTGCTACACGTGCCAGATACTTGTTCTCTTGTGAGCCAGTCTATCCTTCCTGGTTTTAGACACAAAACTCCATAGTCCATGAACTAATCTTAAACAAGCAAACATCCCCCAGACACCGTTTGTGTTGCTTCCCTCACTGCTGCAGCTGTATTTCTGCCTCCTCTGATCCGTATGGATTAGCAGCTACCAAATTAGCTACAGGCTAACTTCTTTCTTGTGATCTTGGCTCTCTGTAGGGTCCTGCTCAGGCTTCACTTGCAGGGTTATTTCCTGCATAAATTTGCCTTTTCCAACTCTTTTTCCCAAGTGACTACCAGGCGGAAGCTTGTGACAGACACCTTCTGAGTGAGGTGGCACAGGGATACCGTGAATACATGCTACCTTGTTTCACATTTCAGGAGTTTTGCCCACGTAATTATGACAGCCTGAGAGTTAAAGAAATTGCATGTTCAACTGACATACCCATGCCAGGAGATAGCCTTGGAGAGACACAGCGATCTTCTTTATGGCATCTTGCCAGGAGAGCTTATGTTGTTCCTCTAAATGCAAAGGGAAAATAACTCCCTCACCAGCGTGAACTGTGCAAAAAAGCATTTGCCACCTGAATTCGGACATCGGGCTGAGATCTATTCTGATAAAGCTAAAGGAAAAGAGTGTATTTGGTGGAAAGAAAAGGATGTAGGAGGTAAGCATGACTCAGCAGGAGCAGAGAGCAAAGAGTGGTCATTACCCAGGCTAATCTATGACAGCCAGTGTAGACAGAGGCTCCCTGGCAGCTTCTCTCCTCCTCAGCACCCTTGGAGGAGCTTTTAGCTAAATACATCACTGGATAGCCCCAAGCCAGTGCCCAGGAGATCAGTTTGATGTAGTGTTGAAATGAAATATTGCACTTCATCTCCACTGTCTCACCCCAGCTGCTCTTGCACTTCCTAATAGTGACAGGCTATTTGGCCAAGCTACAGAGATGCCGTTTCATGCAGCACTTGCCAAATTCATCCTTCTGGCATTCCTATGAAATGTCCTTTTTCAACATCATTTAAGTCGCTGCAGTTCTGGGAGCACCTTTTTACTCAGTTTAAAGCTTCAGAACTCTGCAAGAATTATCTTTCAGAGTTGTGTTTGCCCCAGCAGCGCTTCCAAATGGGTGCCAGTTGCTTAGCCAGGAGGGACACGGGTTACTTCAGCACCCATAGGTGCCCTGGCAGATGCTTGTTCCCATGTTCCCTGTGCTCCTTGGCAGCCTGACCAGGGATGTGCTGGTGTCTTGCAAATGTCACAGAGAGTTTGGTCATGGTGAGGGTAAGGGGTGTGTGGGATGTCTTTGCAAAAGCTGCACTTGGCTTTAAGTTGCATGTTTTCTCCCCTTCCCTGCACAGTATTGTGTGTCCTTCCCTCAAGGAAGTGTGAGCCATGAGGCACAGAGTGTTTGGGGTGCTCCTCGCATGAGCAGCCCAGATGTGGCAGTGGCTGGTGGCCATAATTGTACAGTAGTGCAATAGCACCACGGAGGTGTGAGCATGAAAGCTACTTCCCGGTGTAGGGGGGTTGGACTTCTTGTGCCCCCAGGTTTGCAGACTGACACACCCTACATATAACATCTCAGCTCATAAAACCGTAGATTCAACTTGTCATCGCTTCAGTACGTGCATCAGATCCATATTTAAATACAGGAGCTAACCGAGAGGCTCGGTTTTACGTCACGTTTTATGACAGCTAATATTTAAGCTTGTTGCACTTGGCAAGCAGAGAATGATAGAGCTCCACTGGACTTCCCCATCTCATTCCTGTGTTTTATTTACTGTCACTTTTGCCTTGCTGTCAACACACCTGCTTTACTGTGCACCCTTAATACCTCCTCCTCCTCCTGCCTTTGCCTAGCTGTCTGCACCAGCCCCTCCACCAAGGACACAGCTCCTGCAGCCAGGGCAAGGATGGCTGTGAGGTGTGCATGGGGGGTAAGCAGTCAGGGAGTTAAGTGAAATGTTGGTGTCTGCAAATCAGAGAAGAATCAGTTCAAATACCTGCCTTTAATTCCTCTAAACAATGGGCAGAACAACACCTTCATACTAGACATTGTCTGTGGCTTTCTTTAACTGTCCAGAGGAAAGAAGTGTGAAATGCAGATCCATAGCAGGCTGCCTGTAAAAAATATTTTTTTCTAATAACTTTTCCCTCCTTTCCCACCACATCTTGCAGACTGGGTAGATTTTTCTGTTATGTTGTATTAAACTTATGAATCTAAAGCGAAATACTAAAACAAAACCAGAAGAATATGTTGCCTGCTAGGATAAAAAATTGTAATTTCTTTTATATTTCTCAAAGAATATCCAAGACTAATTCATAGTTTTTAACTTTCCCCAGCTGTAACAGACTTAACACGTCAGCAACACCAGGGAATCCCATGGGCTCATTCCTGGTTTAAACAGTTTGTGAGGAGAAAATGCATATAAGGGTGAGAGAAGTTGTTCCAACTTATAAGTTTGGAACAGAAAAATCAAGATGGAAGCAGTCAAAATAAAGTCTGAAAAATAAAGAAGAGGAAAAGAAGAAAGGTGTGTGGCATCCCATGGAAACATCAATGCAATATTAGCCTGGGAACAAGTGTGGGGACAGGAAAAACACAAATAAGACAGAGAAATAAGATAAGCAGCCTCAAAGGTACACATAGTATGTGGAAAGCCTTTATTAAAGTTTACAGTTATAACATAAAAGTTATCCATCCACTTGAAGAAGTTTGATGAAGGCATAGCAACAAAATTAAATTCCTTCAGCTGAACCCCCTTTGTTTTACTCTTTTATGGATGATTTTTTTTTTTTCCATTTAAGATAGTGCAACAAACTCCTTTTCTAGCAGCTTAGCTTGAACTATCTTTGTCCCAGGGGCCAGAGTTTAGAGGAATCCATCTGAAAATGAGTTTCTTTGGCCTCTGCTGTTTTGAACATCCAGGTAAGATTTTGAGAGGAATGTTGTCATATCTTCACCTCTTCCACACAGCAATCAAGTAAAAGTAGACAGCACTGTCATAACTGCATTCTCAGGTGGTCAGGTTGGATATAAAGGCTGGCACATGTATGCATGTTAGAGGATGAGAAGCTGGAGAGGTGTGAGGAAGTTAATTGTCCTCAAGACTTACCGTCTCCCTTTGGGTACATAAGTTATATCCGAGAGAGAGAGACAGATGACATGAATTGCCTCCAGCATCCCAGGGTACTTTCCCATGTCACAGGAGTGGCTGCCAGGGAAGCATGCAACCAGGGTGCCCTTCAAACCCTCCACAAGCGAATTGTCTCATCATTGCAAGTAGTGACAGGCTTGATAGTATTTCACTTGACTTGTATTGAGAGCACAGTTTTGAGAGCAGAGAATCACACCAGTAATTTATAAAAATAAGGAATAAGTCTCCTCAACTGTATAGATCTGAAAGGAGAAATAAAGACACCCGAGCAGTCGCTCAGCAGAGGTCCCTGAAGAGGAATGACAGTTACTCTTTCTTCACCAAGCTTTACACCCCAGCAGACAGAGAGGAGGCAGCCGCATGGTTAAACACTCTGTTCCTGAAAAATCTGCTGTCTGTGAAAGCAGGTAAATAAAACACAGCACAGTCAGACCTCTTGCCAAATTTGTGTGTGTTTGTTGCCAAGGCCATGCTCTGTAGAGCAGATCTTTTCCAAACATTATAACACCTCCAAAACATCACTAATTAATAGAATAGAATAGAATAGAATAGAATAGAATAGAATAGAATAGAATAGAATAGAATAGAATAGAATAGAATAGAA
>WUAM01000431.1:28064437-28106025 GCA_024336885.1 Actenoides hombroni
AGAATAGAATAGAATAGAATAGAATAGAATAGAATAGAATAGAATAGAATAGAATAGAATAGAATAGAAGAATAGAACAGTTTAGTGGCCAGCTGACTGGCCACCTCAGGGCTGATCAAAAGGTAAATGCCTATGTTATTAAGGGCATTATCTAAATGTCTCTTAGATGGCTTATCTAAATGCCTCTGACAGGCTTGGGGAGTCAACCACCTCTCTAGAAAGACTGCTCCAGTGTCTGACTGCCTTCTTAGTAAATTAATGTTTCCTGATGTCAAGTTTGAGCCTCCCCTGATGCAGACTGAAGCCATCTGTTGTCCCTCAAGAGAGTCAACAGCACCTCCCAGTTTGATATAGTCAGCAAACTTGTTGATGGTGCATTCAACTCCTGCATCCAATTCATTGATAAAAATATTGAACAGAACTGGCCCTAGGATTGAGCCCTGAGGAGCACCACTGGCCAGATGTAGCCCTTTGAACTCTGCCATTCAGCCTGTTCTTCTAACAGTGCACCGTGTACCTGCTCATTTCACCACTGGACAACTTATCCAGAAGGATAAAAGTCAAAAGACTTACTAAAATCGAGAAAAACCTATGTCCACCACCTTCCCTTTGTCTGCTACATGGGTGACCTTACCATAGAAGGATATAAAAATTTAGTTAAACAGGACTTTCCCTTTGTGAACCCATGCTGACTGTGCCTGATGATTGCATTGTTTTTTAAATGCCTATCAATAGCACCCAGTATGATCTTCTACATAATTTTTTCAGGAAATAAGGTTAGACTAACAGGTCTGTAGTTCTCTGAGTCTTCCCTCACACCCTTTTTTCAGTTGGGAATAATACTGGCTAGCTTCCAGTCAGGGAGGACCTCCTCAGACTCCCCAGACCTTTGATAGATGGTCAAGAGGGCTCCTGCCATGACATTTGCTAGCTCCTTCAGTACTCTGGAATGAATCCCATGAGGCCCCATGGCCTTGTGAACATTCAGCTGTTACAGCTGGTCCCTTATATTTATACACACAAACACACACACTGAAACTGTGTTTTATATATATGTATAGTCTGTATATATATCTTGAGAGAATATATAGTATATATAAAAATGATGCTTATCTGTTGAAATATATATATAAGAAATTATGGAAGCTAGCACCCAAGTCTAACCCTTGTTGCCCCTGTATTACTTAAAAAAAACATATGTGAAGCTGTTAAAAATGAATATCCAGAATGAGCTTCCATCAATGATAGCTGTTTCATGAAAAGAAGAATTTGGGATGACCTCTAGCTAGGTGCCACTCCTAATGATGCTGAGGTTATATACATATATATTATTAATGAAGAAGACCTGCTGAAAAAAACACTGGAGAGAGACTGTGCATTGAATTTTTCAAGCGGAAAGGACTTGGTGAACAATTTTCTTGTCAAGGAACAGATCCTAATAATGAGGAGAGTTTCGGGTAGAAAACTACAGAATCTAGTCTGTGACTTACCTTCTCATTTTCTCCTACTCTGCAAATGAACATGGGAATAGCATGAGACTGCAGACAGATTAAATACAGCCTTAAGAAAGAGACCTAAGCAGGTTCAAAGGCTGGGGGTCATCTGACCAAGCATGCATGAATGCAACTGAAAGTCCTGCATCTGCTGAGTCAAATGACAGCATTGAGAAACAGAGATTGGCTTGTCCGTGGTCAATATACCTGGTAGAGCAATGAGTCACCCCTGTGTGTGCCAGTTTCTCCCCATCTACTGCAAAGAGTCTAGAAAATGAGCTCAGACTTCATGTCTAGAGGGGAGAGCTTCCAAAAAATCTGGTAAGTGTGCTGGAGTGTGAATGAGGTAATTTCCAATGGAACACCTATGACAATACTGCTTTCGCTGAGCTGCTAAGAATATGGAGCTCACTGAGATGTGGGATAAGACAGAGGCACAATTTCTATGTGAAAAAACCCTGTTTGGAATGAGATGGCCCATCCCAGGCATGCTGTCACATGCTATCTTTGTATTTCTGTTTTCCTGAAGGTACAGGGCATAAAGCTTAAGGAAAAGATTATAGTCCATTCCAGGTAGAAGATGAGGCATATCCGTGCATCCCTCTGTCTTGTAGGATCCCACCACTAGGTCTCAACCCTCTCTCAGAATTATTGGTAAGCCCTGCTCCCCTTGAATCCCCTTCAGGTTCATTCTCATGGCTAGTTATTTATCCCCGGAAGGACACAGAGACCTGACTTAAGTACCCACCAGCACAAACCCGTGAGGTAAGTGTGCCTTACCTACCCACTGCATACACAACTCAGAGCAACCAAGAGGTGACTGCTGTGACTCTGTGCTTACTGTGTTGCTCAGCAGGTAAATTTTTGGATGCTCCAAAATTTACTTGTTTAATTTTTAGCTGCAGTAATCATACTTGACAGCTTAGGGCCTGTCTGCTTAAGGTTTTGTTCTCAACTAATGACAACAGTACAAAAAGGATTATGTTAGTCTGGCTGATTTCTGTACATTTACACAATTGACATCGGTAGAGCTCTATGGATACAGCACATGTTCAGAGCTCCCATTAAATGTGAGACAACTCATGAATAAGAAATTAAATATACTCACTGATGACCTTCTCCCTCAGGCCTCTGAGCTAGGACAGTCAGCAGAAGCACGTGATGGAAGCTACCTTCATGCACCAATCTCCTCAGCCTCTGCATTTTGCGCAGCAGTGCTGCAGCAGATGTTAAGCTCACGAGCCACGTAATTTTCCCCTTCCCATATATACTGGAGAATAATGAAAATGAAATATAAATGGATCAAGAAGAGTTTCTTCCTTCTAAGGTCTCTCTCTGGATGAGGTTAGTGGAGCTTTTAGCACTACAGTGACTTTAATTTATTTTCCTGAAAATTCCCCAAGGTGGGATTTGCAGATGATTTTAGACTTGGCTTGGGTGTGTGCTTAAGTTGATGCAGACAGCTGTTAAAAATCACCCCACATAAGCATATCTTAAGCATGTAAATGAGGAAAAAAAACCCAAACCCTTTGATTTCTCCACTCTTTTGCTTTCTTGATTACAGATAAGTGTTCATCAATTTGCGTAGTTACCTATTTACTATGACTAGAGCAGCCTCATGGAAATACTGAGCTGCTGTTGGACACAACATGAGTTATATTACTGTGAATTACACACTTTTGATTGGAGATACTGATAGGAGGTTTGTTTGCCTGCAATGGATGAATTCATCTTAGATCTGTTGAAAAGTTTCAAATTCACATTTCTTGAGGCATTTTTTCAGCTTCATGCTGGCAGATTTCTTGCAGAGATATTCTAAAACAGAGAGAGTATACGAATGGATGATGAAAAGCACAGCCAAAGCATTTGTTTTACAGGAGCAGATAAGATTATGTTTCGTAACTAATTCAAATGGTAGACATTGCTGAAGACTATATAAACCACTGTGTAAGAGTCACAACCTCATTAATTATGCTGCAAATACCAGGTGGTGTTTCAAATATGTAACAGTAATGATTAACTCTGAAACTCATCATGTCTAATTTACCTCTTCAAAAGATAACTGCAGGAGTCTCAAATATAGAACATCTGGTAAACGCAAAGTCTCCATAGACAGAGGCAATTTTTCCACTAACCTTTTGTTACAGAAGCCAGTAACACAACCTTTTCCTTTTAAATACACCCTAACTCCTCTTCATGCCTTTCTTACCGTTATTCTCTCGATAAACTGTCAAAGAATTATTACTAATTATGCCCACAACAAATAAACCACTGGAGAGTGGCGAAACACTGCTCATGCAGCTGCAGGGCTGTTGTTGAGGCCACGTAAACATGAGAGAGAGTGTAAATCATCCCATCACCTCTGCAGTGGCCGATACTGTTGCTCTTTTCAGTATAATGGTGCTTTTTCTCATAGTCATGTGAGAAAAGTAAGAATTTTATTTAGCAGTCACTTTACTAGCAGCTTTACCATGCAGTGAATGTGCAGGAGCACTTTCAAAGGAATGTTTCTTTTGGGAACCATAAAAAGGAAGGGACCTCTAAAGGTCATCTAGTCCAATTCCCCTGCAGTGAGCAGGGACATCCTCAGCCAGATCAGGTTACTCAGAGCCTCGTCGAGCCTTATCTTGAATATCTCCAGGGATGGGGCCTCAACTACCTCCCTGGGCAACCTGTTCCAGTGTTCCACCATCCTCATGGTAAAGAACTTGTTTCTAACATCCAATCTAAATCTATTCTTCTCTAGTTTAAAACCATTGCCCCTTGTCCTGTCATTACAGGCCTCTGTAAACAGTCCCTTTCCTGCCTTCTTGTAGGCCCCCTTCAGGTACTGGAAGGTCACTATTAGGTCTCCCCGGAGCCTTCTCTTCTCCAGGATGAACAACCCCAGCTCCCCCAGCTTGTCTTTGTAGGAGAGGTGTTCCAGTCCCCTGATCATTTTTGTGGCCCTCCACTGGACCTGTTCCATCAGGTCCATGTCCCTCCTGTACTGAGGGCTCCAGAGATGGACACGGTACTCCAGGTGAGGTCTCACCAGGGCAGAGTAGAGGGGCAGAATCACCTCTCTCAATCTGCTGGCCACGCTTCTTTTGATGCAGCCCAGAATGCGATTGGCCTTCTGGGCTGCAAGCACACACGGGATTCTGTGAACTAAAGACCTGTCAGCCTCACCCCTGTGCTTGGTAAGATCATGGAGCAGATTCTCCTAGAAGGTCTGATAACGCACATGGAGGACAGGGAGGTGATCAAAGACAGCCAGCATGGCTTTACTAGGGGAAAATCCTGCCTGAGAAACCTAATGGGTTTCTATGATAAAGTGACTACATCAGTGGACAAGGGAAAACCTATGGATGTTATCTATCTGAATTTCTGCAAGGCCTTGGACATGGTCTCCCATAACATCCTACTTGCCAAGTTGGAGAGATACAGATTTGATGGGTGGACCATTCAGTGGATAAGGAATTGGCTGGATGGTCACATCCAGAGGGAGTGGTCAATGGCTCAAAGTCCAGATGGAGAGCAGTGACAAGAGGTATCCCTCAGGGGTCCATACTGGGACCTGTACTGTTTAATATTTTTATCAATGACATAGAAAGCGAGATCGAGTACACCATCAGCAAGTTTGCAGATAATACCAAGCTGAGTGGTGCTGTTGATATGCCAAGGGGACAGGATATCATCCAGAGGGACGTGGACAAGCTGGAGAGGTGGGTCCAGGTGAACCTCATGAGGTTCAAAAAGACCAAGTGCAGGATCCTACACCTGGGCCAGAACAATCTTCACTATCAATACAGACTGAGGGATGAGGTGATAGAAAGTGGCCCTGCGGAAATGTACTTGTCCATTCCAGAAAGGTGGTTCATGGACAGTATTTTTCTCCCTATCAGGGTGTCCTGGTCAGGGTGAGGCACACACTGTGGGAGAGAGAATAACCATAACATACAACAGAGACTTCCCTGCAGATCCTCAGGGAGCTTATGTGAAACATCACACACTCTCTCACATCCCATCAAAGACAAGGGAGTTATTTGTGGATTCAGCTACCATAATATTAAAACTTGACTCTCAGCTAGTTGAAGCTGACTGTACTCTGGAAGATAAGTCAGGACATCAGACCAAGAATGAAAGCCAGGAGAAAGAAGCCAGGAGAAGCTTTCATTCATCTGTGTGGTAGGTGCCAGAGTGTTACTGACACAGCACAGCCAAGTTATATTAGAGCTCGACTCTAATGACTGTGTAGCTTGGCTTCCTTCATGTGTGCGCTGTAATACATACCACCCACTTTCCCATTGGTTATTAACTCACATTGCTTATCCTCCATCCATGTTTTAATTAGTTAAGGCTGCTATCTCCATGGCAAGTGTGCATCTGTGGTCCAGCCATTAGTAACATGCTGTGTTCAATGCAGAGGCATCTTCTTCCCACAGGGCTGGAAACCTGCCTATTTCCGCAGCCCCTGTAGCACCTCATCACACCATCACTTGGGCACAGGCAGCTCCCTGCGCAGCCTTTTCCAGGCCTTGGTAGTTCGTCCCACTTGGCTGGCTTCTGAATTTTTTGATCACAGCTAAGGCCATCTTTCAAGACTGAGTAGATGCTGGTTTTCCTAAACTTCTCACCACCTCCCCACCACAGCACAACTGAATGAGCACTGCTTCAAGTTAGGTCTTTTCAGAGGCTGATGCACCAACTGCAAATGGCTGGGATGCACTGAAAGGCAACCATACCCCTCTCTCCCAAACACTTGAGCCCTCGCGGGGGTGGAAACACAGCACCCTGCCACTGGGACAACCACCTCCAGGGTTAACTCCCTTCCTTCATGCACTCCATTTGCCAGTGGAGGTAGAGAGGCACTGGCCAAGCAGCCATCTACTCTAATGTTGCCATAATAGGCAGAGACGATGCTGTGGGATTTCACTTCAGGGTGCTACAGCAGTGTGCACATAAACAAAGACGAGGAGAAATGTGTAGAAATTATCCTTCACGCTTTATCCTGGTGTCAGTGGGTACTCCTTCATGTGCTGTATAGGATCAACAGTGCTGGAAGCAACACTGGTGAGAGGAGTCTGTCCTCTGTGTCATTCCAATGGGGGCTTCCACAGAGCGTCTGACTCCAGGCACCCTTCATTTCTGTTTGCTGCTCCAGTCCTGTTGCACTTCCAGAGTGGTCAGTGTAAAATTGTGTGATGTAAAGGATCTCAGCCTGCAGTAAAATAAGATTTGAAAGAAAAACATAAATCTGATAAGGAAAATGCCTACATGCCAGTGCATAAGAAAAACAGAGTTTCTAGGATAATCCAGTATCTTTACTAAACCAGATGTGAAAACTGGGAAAAGAATAAGCAAACTTTCTTACGTTATACTACATGGATGGGTATGACTTCAGGCAAGAGCAGAGAGTCCTGATGTAACCCATATATTTTGGAAAAAGCAAGGAAGTAAATTCAGAGCTAGAACTGAGCTAGAGGCAGGCATAGAGGAAGCTCACCACAGCACAGGAAGTTATCTGTGTTTCCTGACATGGTATGTGAGATATTTGTCCCTTGAACTGCGACTGTAACCTGGGCTCCCTGTCATCTACAGCAGAAAGAAGCTTGGGTCTAAGGAGTTCAGATCTCACAGATCTGGAGAGGACCAATGATGTGGATAAGAGTTATTTTCCCTAGCTGCCTGTCAAGCTCAGAAGGCATCACATAGAAGAGGAGACATACTGGTTGCTGCTAAGTACAACTAAGACCCTCCATCAGCAGTTACAGTAAATTCACATGTCTGGAGTGCTCTGGAGTAGCACAATGTTGAGTTTCACTCTATGCAGCCATTTTCTTTATGAAACTCCCTGCATTACTATCCATGGTTTTATTCTAATTTTATGGGACTCATCTGCCTTACTTGATTGAAAATCATACTTGACATCAACTTCCCCTAAAAAACCACATAGGTCCAAAGCCATGGAGGGGTTTAGATGCCTAACAGTGTCAGCCTGGGTCAGCAGCACCTTCTATATACTACTAGAGTCTTTCATCTATTCTATAACCTTGGGTGTCCAAGGCACTTACTACTGTACAAAAGTCAAACACTTAGAAGATATTCACACATACACATAGATGTGGAGCTTCTGGAGCAAATCCTGCTTTTCCACCCCAGCAAAGCTGCTGAGACCCACGGCAAAGCATGAATAGTAATGAAGATGTTCTTTGACTAACAACAATTTGTGTCTTGACAGGCAAGGAATAAACGCAGCGCACACGTTGCCCCAGATAGTTCCCAATTTACAACAGCAAACAAATAAAAACGGCCAGCAAGGGCTGGTCAAATGGAAATGGAATGAAATTTCTGCCATGCATTTTAGAAAAGGTCAAGGCTGGTGAAGTTGCCTGCCTACTAGCTTAAGCCAATTTTTCTAGAAATGGTGTCCTCTTTTTCAGGATTATGTTCCCAAATGTGACAGCTAAGAATAATTACTGCACTTATCACACAGGCTTTCTTCATAGGCTTCTTCAATTAATATGACATTTTATAAGGGACTGTAAAGCCAGACTAAGCAGAGGAAAAAACAAATATAAACAAATAAGATAAAAGCAGATCTGTGTGTACATATGAGGTAGTGAGATGTGACCCTTGTAGTCATCTCTCACAAGCAGATGGTGCTGTAAGTCAGTCAGAGAAGTCAGGCAGCATTTTGGACTCTGGAGGTATCTTCCTTGGAAGTAGAGCCTGAGAAGCCATTTATTTGCTACAGTGCTGTCTAATTATGAAGAATAGGCCCCACAACCCCTCATACTGACAGCTCTGATTAGCTGGTTTTTTTAATTAGATGTACCAAGAGACCCCGTAGATTGCAGTGGGTGGTTTCCTGGAGAGAGGAAGGAGAAGGTGAGGACAGCTGTCTCCATGCATAACAGCACCTGTGCTTTCCCTCTTCACACTGCTGCCACATCTAGTCATGAAACAGATCCACGCACCCTCCTTTGGCTTTCCACATGACCCATGTTTGGGGCAGAGGTTCCCAATGCTTTGGCTGTCTCTGCCTTTCTGCATTTCTGACTGGTGAGGGGCAGCTGGTGTGCACAGCAGCAGCCTCAGGCAGGATCCACCTTCCCCCAGGTATGGCAGCTACTTACACCTCTCTTGAAAATTATGTTCTTACAAAGGCAAGATCAAAAAAAGCAAGAATGTTACTCAGGCAGAATAACCAACGTGAAAGGACAAAGTCAAAAATAGAGTAGCAAGAAAGCCAAATGTTCAGAATAGAAAATTAGGCTACTAAAGTAGCAGAGCAATCAGCTGAGGCCACAGGCAAGATTGCCAGAAGGCATCGCCCTATAAAGCCTAAAGAGTCCAAGGCTTTCAGTGGATGGGAAATGCTCTGGCTTCATGCAGGCCAAGCTGGGGACTTGCCCATTTATTCATAAATTCTACACACTGCATACTGATGTTCAGCTGTCAGCAGTTTTAAAGCTGAAATCCCATTTTTTTCCCATGTTTTTTTTAGAGAGGAAATCTCGGGATTTATACCAGTTTGTTAAAAAATGCAAAGCTTAAAAACGTAAGCATTGATACAGAAAGGAAATATGCCTTGTTCAAATGGCATTTGTCTGTTTAGAAATCAAGGGAAAATGTCCATGTTCTTAGTCTCTCCTCTGAAATATGTTGCTTTTTTCCCCCTTACAACTTTGTTGAAAGGGGGAGAAGAGATTTTAGGTATTGTCTGCAGTTCCTCTTTACAAGCAAATGCTTCCTAAATTTATTTTCTGTTTACTGAAGCAGGATAGAATTGCAGTTATTGTTTGTTTAAACAGGATAAATATGTACTGTACTATGTAATATTATGTACAGTATAAATACTACTATAAACGACGTATTCATTATTTCCCTAGAACACATAGGTGTCATACCTTGTTTCTAGCAGCTTGCCATAATTGTGTGAGTGTTTAACATGGAGAAGGCCCCTTTAAAGGTGGGATGAGCCCACTTGTAATCATGGCTCTTATGAAATGATGGAGGTTTGATTGACTGAAGTAACTCAGAGGAGCTTTAGTGGTTATGGGACCACTGAAAAGGCAGTTACTCTTCTCAAAGTCCAGATCTCATTAAATATTTGCATTTATTATGCTTTGTACATCATCATGAGTGCCAACAAATCTCCAGTCCTCATTCCTTCACACATTTCAGAAATGTGCTAACCTTCACTTTACTCCTGGAGCCCAAATGTTGTAGGAAGAAGATGTAGTTTGGGATGGAGACATAAAAAAGACAGAAAAGCAAGGCCCACAGCAACTCTGTCTGCCAATTCTACAGTGTTATGCAGGTCTAACTATCATTTGTCTTTTTAACTTCATCAAATTCTCTTTGAAAAAGTGAATCCTATGCACAAAGAAATATTGCTGTTCTAGTTACCTTGTTGCACATGTTGGGAGACAGATCACATTTATTATTGTTTAGGATTATACATTACTTACACCATTTCATCAATAGCTGTGCTAGTGCACACACAAACAAAAATAAATCCTAATGAACACTACAACAACAGAAAGCAGTTGGTCTGAATGTGGGACATGCTCCAAGCAACGAAGAATGACAGAGGGAAACAAGGCAAAATGGGCAAATGCTTACTAACCTGCCCAGAAACGCTCTGTGAGGGTGTGGAAAAACCCACATCCACTAGAAATGCACTGAAGGAATGAATTTCAGAGCTCCTTCATGCTCTAGACAAGCCATACAGGCACTTTGGACTTAGACTGGGACAAACTTATGTTTGCAGGATGTTGCAGAGGGTCAGAGATGGTTCACTAATGAGCAGTACACAGCAGGGTACAATTCCCCCATCGCTGAAACACCCAACATTTCACCATGAGTTCCCCAGAGGCAAGATATTGCTTTACATTTAAAAATCCATCTCAATAAAGCACTTAAGCATATCCTCAATAGTAAACAGACAAATCAAGCATATATTGCTGCATAGGAAAGCTAAATCTGCTCCAGACCGTGCTGCAAAGTCCTCCCCTCTCAGCAGCACAAATACAACTGTTGTGCCTCCAGCTGCCAGAGTTTCCTTCTCCATACCCAAGGTTCAAAAGACTTCATGGAAAGTCCAGTGCTACAGTGTGAGCATGAAAGGAATCCCTTTGTAGATCAAAAATCCATCCTGGCTTGCTTTGCTTTATTGCTTGCTGCCAGTCCTGTGATTGCCCCTTCTGGTGTCTCTCTGTTGTTTTAAAATAGGCCATCTCTGAAAGGGCAGTCATTAGAGTCAGCAGTTTATTTTGAACAGAGAGAAGTACCAGGCATTTCAAGAGCACAACAGCTTCTTCTTTTCAATCTCGTGATCAAGACAAATCTTTTGAGCATGTTTCTGTGCTGAACTGATGCTCCCATCATTTTTCTTTCATGTTTCCAATTAGATGAAAGAATTTTGCACGGGGTTTCCTGTAATGACATTTATTGTCACAGCTCTTGTGTATGAGCACCTACTTATAAGCTGTGTGGTAATGACATGAAAGTTAAACTGAGCCTGAATATTGCAGGCTCAGATAATTGATGTAGTATGACAGAGGCTTTCCATCTCCTCTGCTCTGTGCCAGGGAGTTTTGTCCACTGTGTCATAATCTTGCTTGTCATAGCACTTCTCACAGTAGGAAATAAGTGTCCTAAGAATTAATAGGAGTCTTAAGGAGATTAAGTCATTAGGGCCTTTGCTAAGTGAACACAGCATTATTCACATTCATGTAGAATTTAGCATGTGCTTAAATGTTTTTAACAAACGTGGCTGAAGGAAGGAGACATGTCACCCAAAAACATGCTGCATAATTAGAGGTGAAATAATATGCCCCTTCCAGGACACAGAAATGAATATGGCCTGCTGTATCACCCCAGTTTTCTACGCATATATAATATGATTGTGGTTCCTGCATCCCATATGTCCCTTTGCAATTCTTCCTCTCACTCCTCAAATGCTTTTACAGTCACCGTTGATGTATTTTGTGAAAAATAAAGCAAGGCACTATTACTGAGGCAGACCATCCTCCCTGGGATGATTTCATCTTTTCATCTCCAGATTGCCCCACAGTACCTTATTTCCAAGCAGCACTTTAAAGGAAACTCTGCTTGGAAAGCTATTTATCAAGTGCTTTTCCTTTTTTAGATTGTTGCTGCTCAGGTAATCTTCCTTACTGCTATGTTGACTTAGAGCAGCACAGGGCAGATGGAGGAATGGAAGCCAGGATGCCAGGTCAGCACCAGGACTTCTTTGTACCCTTAGGACTAGCCAATTTGTCATCTTTCAGCTACACCTTGGGGAATGCCAGTAAAAGATGCAATAGAAAAGTGTTTCCTATTAGTTGTGAAGATAGAAACATCTTGAGCCAAGCAGGAGATTTTTAAGCATCTGTGTTATAGCAGTGCTATACATACAAGCAGAAGTGCTTCCACAGCTGCAAATTACTTTGTTTACAGTTCAGCTCCTGCAAGTGGCACAGGAACATAGAGCAGTGACAGTCTACTTGCTGCCACTCTTTCTGCATGGCAGCATCTGAAGATACAATGCAAAAGGTGGATTCACTTGAACCTTAGAAGTTATGTAGAAAAAAAATGGAAGACTTCTTGGAAAAGGTTTGCAGCTTTGTATCTCTTTCCATTACGATGACTTCTGAGCCTGAACTCTTGCTTGTGATTTTTCTACTCTACTAACTCCCCTATTTTTCTCAGCTACTGTCAAAAGTTTGTTCCAGTGTCATTTGGCAGGCCTGGCCCTTGGAGGGAGCTCTTCCTACTCCTGATGACAGCTGCCTTGGCCTCTTCCACTGACAAGGCTTTTCACGATGTGAAGACAAGGAAATTGGCAGCAGTGTTGAAAAAGATTTATTCAGCAGTTTGCTATTGCAGAATCACAGACCCACATAGGCTGGAAGGGGTCTCCAGAGACTGCCTGCTGTGACTCCTGCTTAAAGCTGGGCCAGTGGAAGCAGTTGCTCAGCAGAGCTTCAAAATCTCTGAGGATTAAGATTGAACAACCTCTCTGGGCTACGACAGTCTGCTCCTCTGTTTGACAACTGTCACAATGACTTTTTTTTTTCCTTTTATCTGACAATAATTTTTCCAGTTCCAGCTTGTGTCCATTGCATCTTGTTATAGTCCTGTCCACTGCACTTTGTTGCAGACCTGTCCACTGCACTGCTAAGAAAAGTTTGGTACTATCTTCTGTATGCCATCCTATCTGATGGCCCTTTGCTGGGCTTATCTCAGCATGTCCATGTCTTTTCTGTACTGGGAAGCCTGAAACTGAATCCAGCACCCTGGATGTGTCTCCTCAGTGCTGAGCAGAGGGGAAGACACACTCCCCTTGACCTACTGGAAACACTTGCTGATACAGCACAGCACACTGCTGGTTCATTGTCCACCAGGAACCTCAGGTTCTTTTTTGCAGAGCTGCTCCCCAGCCACTCAGCCCCCATACTGATGTATGGGATTGTTCCTCCCCAGGTGCAGGACTTTGCTTTTCCCAGTGCTGAATTCCATGGGATTCCTGTCTGCCCATTTCTCCAGTTTGTCCAGGTCCCCCTGCACAGCAAGCTGCCCTCCAGCAATGTGATCACTTCTCTCAGTTTGATACAGTCCACAAAACTGCTGGAAGTGCACTATGTCCAATGAGCCACAAAGTGGTAAAGACACGAATGTGTTGACTCCAGTGATGGTCCCTGAGGGTTGTCACTAGTCGGACTTTGCACCACTGGTAACATCCTTTATGCCCTTATGTCCAGCCACTCACTACCCACTGGTCTAGTCTGTATCTCACCAGTTTGGCTGCTGATACTGTCGTGGATAGGTACTAAAGTTAAGGTAAACAGCACTCCCTTCTTTACCAAGATGGTCAATCTCACCATAGAAACCAGTCAGGTTGATCAGGTATGATATGTCCCATCACCTGCTTGCCCTTTATGTGTTCAGAAATTACTTTCAGGAGGATATGCTTCATGACCTTCCCAGGGGCTGAGGTGAGTCTTCAGTAGTAAATGCGCAAAGACTGTCAAAACATTTCAGAGAAAGAATAAAATATCAACTCCTGGAAAAGAAATAATAACCTTGTAAGTGTACAGAAATGTAACTGGAAAAGTGGGCTAAAAAAAAATCCAGTGATTCTTGTACTGCCTTTACAGGAACTGGAGCTGAATGAGAGCAACAAAGGGACTGTCACAACCACAGCAGTGGTGTGAGGGGTACTGCACTAAGACTCTCTCCCACTTAAACTTCCAACAATGTGACATCAGCCAGCACTGCCACAGCAGTCCTACCTGTGTCCACATCCACCCTACATCAGTGTGTAACCCCTGATGGTGAGGTCTCAATCAGATCAGGAGCATCAGGGAGTCATATTTATTATCAAAGTTCTTCACTATGAGGTTGGTGAGACACTGCAACAGATTGCCCAGGAAAGCTGTGGATGCTCCATCACTGGGTGTGTTCAAGACCACGTTAGACTGGGGCTTTGTGCAACCTGGTCTAGTGGACCTTTAAGGTCCCTTCCAACCCAAACCATTCTATGATTCTGTGATTATCATATTTAAATAAAACCCCATATACTTTTAATGCTAAGAGTTAGTTTACAGATGTTAGTGGCATAGGAGGGATCTAAGGTGAAATACACAGTATTCAGAGCAAGTGGTGAACCATTGGACTGACTTTGGAAGCTTCCTTTTGGAATCTGTTCATCCGCCTGCAGCATTTCCTTCCAAGAATACTCTATTTCCTTCCAAGGATACTCTACTGAATATTTTTATTGACTGGAAGGACAGTAAGTACTCACAATCTGTTCCTGCTCATTGTGCTTCTGGTAGCCAAAAAAATGCACCAAAAATAAGATTCACCTGTGTATAAGGACTGCTGATGGTATTGCACAATCTGTAACATTTTATCTGAATGAAATTTAAGTAGGTCAAGAAGCTCAAACAAATAAAGATGCTCTCAAAAGTTCATTCTCTTTGGAAACAGGTACTTCTTTCTGAGAGTTACTTGCTTTCTAGTTCTCAACTCAGGAGACCAAAATCTCAACTACAAAGTACCAGGAAGGGAACAATCCAGTACAGGCAGCAGTGAGGAAAAAAAACACTACCTGTGGAGCTAGGCAGAGACTGACATTTTGACTAGAGACTAAGTCCTACTTCCCATCATATATAATACACTGCTGCTTTAAGCATGAATGTTATTGAATCTCCTAGATGAAAAAGATGTGCACAGGAGGAACAGATTCAATAGGTGGCATTTTTATCCTGACTTGGTATTAGAGACAGAGAATTGCAGGATGGTTTTTTTATTCCTGGTTTCACAAGAAATATGGCCTTAAGTTGTGCCAGAGGAGGTTTAGGTTGGATATTAGGAAAAATTTCTTCAGTGAAAGGGTTGTCACGCATTGGAACAGGCTGCCCAGGGAAGTGATGGAATCACCATCCCTGGAGGTATTTAAAAGATGTGTAGATGTAGTGCTTAGGGACATGCTTTTGTGGTGACCTGGCACTGCTGGGTTAATGGTTGTTCTTGATGATCTTACAGGTTACTTCCGAGCAAAATGATTCTATGATTCTACATCCCTAGCCCTATGTACGTAGCTCCAGTACATGTCCCTCTTCAGCCTTGACCTTCCTTCTAGCGACCATGAAAAAATTACATGCATTATGGTCTAAAATAGTTGCAGCAGTATTTAGGAGAAATGGAGCCCTTCAAAACAGCATGCATTGATGTATCTCACTGGAATTCATTTTGGAAATGGGTCATTTTTATGAATAAGCAGTGACTCATAAAGCCTGATCCAAACCTCACTGAAATCAACAGGAACATTTCTTTTGGTTTCACTGGACTTGGGTCAGCTGTGTGACAGGCTAAAGGGGTTTGCCCACATCCAGCAAGAGCATGGAGACAATTAAAAGCTTATCTGCAATAAATGAGTCTCCAAGATCCTGTTCTAAGGGATTGCCACATGCCCTTGTATGATAGTCTGAGGCCTTCTTTCCTGCCTGAACAATGAAATGAACCTGAAGGATTAGAGCTGCTATTAAAAGTATACACAGTCTCCATGAAAAAAACTAAAGCCTGCCATTCCCTGATGTTTTCTGTTGCTGAATCCTGTAATAATTAAGACTGCTCTGTCAAGAAAAATTTGCAGGCTCTTTGACAATTTACTGCAGTGCCTGAAAGGCTGCCCTTTACCCCCTTGCTACAACCTTTAACACCAACTCACAGTCATCTCAGAAATTACACAGGGAACAAGCAGAGTTTGTGTCTATTTGTCCTATTGAAATTATTGCTGCAATAGAAGGATCATCTGTGCTTTTAATGGGAGAATCTGCTCTAAAATTACCTGATTCTCTTCTCAGCTAAGTACGTATATATTTGGGTTTGTTTTTTTTTTTAAAAAAGGTCCTTTCCCCCCCCCCAAAAAATAAAAAGACTGAGGATGACTTGTCTGACATAATTTTGTCCTGTTTTCCTATGCTGTAGCACTGTTAATATCAGTGAGCTTGCTTGGTCCTAATTTACTCCAGTTCAGTGGAGACCAGGCCTGCTGAGGGCTGAGCCTGGAATACATTTAATGACATCTGCATTCAGCAGTCCTGATGATCCCCTAAGGCTGTCTCAGACTGACTCACAAGGGCTTACTAGCCCAACAAAGAAGACATTAAGATTGATCAGGCTAATGGAAGAAAAACTACAACCATGAGCCCATGCTCCCCTCAGAAGATGCTGGTTTGAACCTGTCAATTGGAGAAGATTTGGGCAGGATTTTCTGCTGCAGATCCCCTGGATTTGAGGGCAGCAAGGCTATATCTTTATTTAAAAACAACACAGGTCAGGGTCAAATGCTCCAAAGGGCAAGTGGCGCTTCACAGTTTGTATCCATCTGTGCAGAGTCTCCTCTCTGCTTCCCTGAATCAAGGTGGCCTCATCCAGGGTGCTTGCAGGAAACCAGTCCTGATTTGTACCCTCTCCAGTGCAGGTACCAAACATCTGTTAGATGTGTGTTAGTCTCCAGAAGGCAACCTGTACTACCAAAAATCTTCTGCAGAAATGACATTAATACTGGCTACTGTTAGTATGAATGGCCAGCCTGGACAAGTCTTTAAGAATAATAGTTGCTCTGAAATACATGGTAGGCACCCACAAGATGATTTTGGCTGCTGTTTATATTTATTGTGTGCAGAGGTGATTATTACCATTTGCATATGACTTTAGCTTGCCAAACTGTGATTCTGTGCTTCCCAACTTAAAAGGGACAATGGGAATACGACCATTTTCCCAGCTCACAGTGCAGTGCTGGCCATGTGTTACAAAGTGTTGATCATCTACTCATGGAATAATGGCAAATGGCTGGGAAGGAAAAATATGATTAGCTCATTAAGAATACAGAAAATCTACACTGTCAGACCAGACCTGATTAATAATTTCATATTTCCTGTCCAGCCAGGCAATATAAAGTGCAAACTTTCTTTTCATTTGGTTGTAGCCTACATAAGGCATATGAAAAACTCATATGCAGAATTAAACTTACTACGTAAGTAAGACTTTGTTCTGGTTTTACTAAGCTCTTTTTTCAGGCTTTGATCTATGGTCCCAACCTCAGAAAGGTATCTGGGTTGATGTAGATTCTGACGCCCGTCAGGTTGTCCCTGTGGTTGCAGCATCTGCTCCGTACATCATCTTGGTCCTTGGGCTCACTTCTCCTCATCCTCCCTACACCTGCCCACAGCACTCATAGTTCAAAGGGATGCTTACCACCCAGCTCACATGCCTATCTAGGATAAAGAAAATACAGGAAAAGCTTCTATTAACCCCTCCATGCACAGCCTGGGAGGATGTCAGAATAAACATGCTTGAGAAATACACATTTTATTTCAGTGAAACCTGAAAATTATTACGGCCAAACATTCTCTTTTTGAACACAGAGATGAAAAGAGCAAAAAATCCACATTTCAGCTGAGATCCACAAGTGTTTTTCTACAAAACATCCAGTTATGATTAATACGCTGGGTTGGGGTTTTTTGACATTTAATAGAAAAATAAACAAATGTCCTGAAAAAATATTCAACTGAGGCTGAGTTTTCTTGAGTAGTGGGACCTGAACAGTAATTTCCTAACAGTGAAGAATGGTCTGCCAGAAAACATACAATCAAGTTACCAATTTTAATATCACCTAAGAAAAAGTATCTTTCCAGCAGAAGAGCATGGTTATTTCAGCCTTCAGCTTTCCCTGCAAAAGAGAAGGGTTTTGCACTGTTGTGTACCTTACAGCTATGGTGCAATGCCAGGTATTGTGATGGAATTATCTCTCTGTTGCACTAATGCTGATAGAGCTCCTACAGTCAATGTCTGTTCAACCCTTGATCTTCACACTAATCTAAAAAATCATCACATCAATGAGTGATAAGGAAACCTCTCACTAGGCACCTGTTTCAAAGGGAGAAATTCCAATCTTTCCTTTGCCGTCTATCTGTGCAGGAAGAATAACACTGCCACTGGCAGGGCAGGGAGGGCCACTGCTTTTAATCCACTGTGCAGAGGGAGCAGAGGTGTGTAATGCAGGTATAGCTCAGGGGTCCTCTCCTCTCATTAATATTTGGCTGCTGAACAATTAGTTGTTCTTGGTCAAACAAAACTTACTCAGTATTAGTGAAGCACCTTCATCTGCCAAGACTAGAGTTATGGGAACTCTGAATGCAAATGGGGATATGGTAAAACTGTCAATAAAATCCTTATGCTAATGTCAGATGAAAAGCTCTGAGCATCAGGATGCCAGGTAAAATACAGGAAAATATTTTCCCACCATCCTGGCAGCAGGTGCCAGCATAACAACGGTGACAGTGCAACAGTTTATGTAGCAAAGTGGCACATTTAGGTGGGAAGTAAACAGAGTAAGTAAACCCACTGTCAGCAGGTTCAGCAATATCTGCAGGCCCTGGTATGTGATGCTAAGGCATCCTTACCCTTGTGAACCCCCAGCTTTGAGACCTTACCCTCCTATCTTGGTTTCTCATGATCTTCAAAGAGCAATTGGATTGTTCACATACTTGCATGAAATTTAAGAGAAGCATTATGTGAACACTAGGAATCTATGGGAAAATATGTCAGTGACCTTGGAGTGATCCAAAGGTTTCCTTTTTAATGTTGCAGCTCACCTGCATCCCTGTATGCTCCAGACAGGTCATTTCTTGAACTAAGCATGAGAACTAAGAGTGACTGAGAAGAAAAAAAACACTAAGAACTCCTGAGAAGATTTTAGCTGCAAATCAGGATCCAAACCCTCAAAATCAGTAAGAAATCCTTAAAATATTTTCAAAGTAAATAATGTTTGGTTCTTTTTCTATCACTTCTGTGCCTTCACAGCACATGTTATTAAGCAGTTCTCTGCAATTCCATTGCATGTCATGCAATTCTTCTCAGTCACATATTGGGGGTGGAAGAGTTAATTGTGGGACCTCAATTTGACTGCATATTCATAAGACTGGGTGAGCTGGGACTTCAGGAAATGCTGCATGCAATTCAAGGCTCATGATAACATACGGAGAGTTGGGAACACTGTTGTGTTATCTCTGGGCAGCAGAGCATTTGGGCAGGAACAGCTCTGCACGCCCACAGCAGGCAATGGTGTCAGCAATTTCTTGAAGAAGAGGGATTATGGTATTACAAAGGACCACGTCTGGCAAATGTTTCAATCATCCATAAGCATCAAGTCTTATTTCATCCTCAACTAAGCCTCAAAATGTCTGAAAAAAAAAGGATTCATCTTGCCCACTGAAAAATTTCGCCAGTCTCTAGCCTACAATCCAAGAGCTGAACCCTGCAATCCATCTGTCCCACAGACACACACAGAGCAGAGGCACCTCTGTTCCAGCCTCCACACAAGAGTTACCCTTCAGGGCCATTCCAGGGTCTGCCACCTCTTCTGGAAGCATACCTGTGGACATCTACCTTGTTCAGTAACATCAGCTTGTCTTCCATCCCTGTGTCAGGAGACCTACTCCTGCAGGCAAATCCACTCTCCTCAGGCTCTTTACAGGGAGCACTGACTCTGCCTTTAATCAGCATTGGTACCTGGAAATGCTGAAATGTCACAGTTTGTTGCGGAGAACTGGGTAACCTCCTGGTAATCCTTGTCATCTGGATTATAGGTAAATACAGAGTGCCCTTGCCACTGCCCACATCCACAGAGGTATG
Source organism: Actenoides hombroni (assembly GCA_024336885.1). Classification (NCBI taxonomy): domain Eukaryota; kingdom Metazoa; phylum Chordata; class Aves; order Coraciiformes; family Alcedinidae; genus Actenoides; species Actenoides hombroni. Next base: position 28,084,129 of record WUAM01000431.1, read on the forward strand.
AAAGGCTAAAGTTCAGAAAGGGGTTTCTAAAGGCACTCTGCCCTCTTTGAGGAGCCAGATCATCTCTGTGGTTCATAACATTTTGAAATATTAGTGCAGAAGTTCTTAAAGACCAACACCATTGCTTTTGCTGTCAGACCTCAGCTAAGTGGAAAAAACAGCAGGCAAAGAACTCCCTGCTGAGACCTAAAGCCACATCTTGTCTTTGCAGTGAGTTTACCAAATCTAATCACAGGGTAATTTAGAGAAACTAAAAACTGTGCAAAGTTTCACAGGCAGTAGTTGCTCTCAGATGCAGTGGAGCATCTCGTGTTCAGCTCTGAGTGAGGATGGGGTGTATATGATGGCACTGCAGGGAAATTCCTAAAGACCAGTGCAAAGCAGGTAATGAAAGTGCACCAAAGCACCAGGAAAAAATACATCTCGAGTCAGTTGAGTACCTAAGTTGAGAAATAGACCCCATTTACAAAGTGCAGCCAAGTTTGGGAATGCAGTTGAAGGTAAAATAGTCAGGTAGAGAAACAAATAGGCTCCTTCTTGAGATATTTGCAAATCACATACCCCATCTGCAGCAAGCCCAGCAAGCTAAATTGGATTTGGACTTGCTGAGAAATCTTTAGAGAAATTATGTTTTCTTTTATTTCCCAGTGGATAAACATTTTCACTGCTCTACCTCCTACCGTCTACCAAGAGGACGGATAAGAATGATTGTCAATGAAGTGTAATGTTGTGAGCAACACAGGAAAACGAAGCTGCTGCCTCAGTGGTTATACTGATGTGTGTCTGTGAATTTCTGTCAGAAGTGGGTGTAACAGCACTCTCTCTAGGATGCTTCATTTTTGCATCAAAATTGATTGTGTACAAAGACTTACAACAGAAGTTTTCATATTGGCCTCTGATTTGGCCAATTTTGGCCCCCTCTGATGGGGGAAGTTCAGTTGCTCGCTTTTGATAAACATTGATATACCTCACTAATGGCATACGTGGTATTTATCTATTTAGCTAAGAGAAGGATCAGGTTTTCCTATGACAGGTTCTGGGCAGTAAAAGACTCTAATTCATGACACATTTTGATCACCATCTGCACATGCCAGAAGTCAGAAACCACTAAAACAAATAAGGAACACTTGCTAAGTTATTTTGGTTTCTAATCACTGAATTTGGAAGAAAGATAGCAAGAGAAATTACACGATAATGTAACCTGACAAGCAATGCTATTACCCAGAACAAGGAGATACTATTTATTTACCATAGCTAGAATGAATAATACTCCTTTTAAGCATCTCTGCTCTCTTCTTGTTGGTAGTAACATTTACAGCAGTAGATGACTGCTCAAAGACTTCCTAAGGTTACCAGAAAGAAAGGCTATGTTTTGTCATCTTTCTGTGCAAGACTGTGTAGGGAAATGACAAAAAGATCTGTAATGCTGTGTTAGTTAGGGACTTTCTGTTTCAAGTTGAGTTTTCCTTGACAAGGTCAGTACAGTCTGCCAGAATTAAAATTGTTTGAGGGAAATGTCGGACTGCTGAAATACAATAGTGGCAGATGCTTATTTGCTCTTTTTTATTATCACCTGCTTCAGGGGATGACTTGAGGCTTGGATTTTATAAAAATGCCTATTTAATTTTCATTAAAATCCACACAAATTGACATTGTCTAAAGTTGCAGACTCCTCTGCAGAGGTACCTTGACATTAACTTTCACTGAGTACTCCTTACATTTTACTGCAATTAAATGTGGACTGATTTAGAGAGGGATGTCTGCATTTGTTTATAATTATATTGCATTTTTATTACTAATTTATCTAGCAGCATTCTTCAAATGTAAATTAAAACAAGATAGATAATGTTTTTAAATGGAACTTTCATAGTCAAGTTACCATGACAAGAAACTGAAGGTAGTGGTACTTTCTACTTATATCAAATGTCATAATGCTACGCAAGATGAAACATCATATGGCAATGAACGTGCAAAGAGAATTTGTTTTTGAACTGTCAGTCTCCTTCTTCTTGTGCAGTTCCTAATTCATAAGGCCACTCTTTAACCATTTATGCCAAGGAGGATTGTAGGCAGAGTCAGCAATGACTTTGCTCAGCAGGAGGAACAACTCTTCCTCCTCGCCTCTCACTGCTGGGGCTCTGAGACATCCCCTGCACTGCTCCGCATGGCAGCAAGAAGCTCCTTCTTGAATGTGGTGGAGGCTGTGAAATCCCTGTAGGCAATGTGGGAGCCTTTTGGTGTGAAGTTATACCCAAGATGAAGCTCTGTAGGTATTTCCTTGCTCCTTTTCATTTCTGTCCTCCATTTTCTTCTGCTTTTTCCCTTTCAGCTTTTATGGCTTTCCCTTCTGTATTTTTTCCTTATGGGTCTTTTAATCTTTACACAACAATTTCCCTGGAAATACCATGACAGCTTTGACATTTTAGTCAGCAGAAATCTGTGAGGCAATAACCTTGCCTATTATACACAAGAAAGCATGAAGAAGCCAGGTAATTTCATTTGCACATTTCTCCATTTTGCTCAATACTGTAATAACAGGGTGCAACTAAAAGTAAGTATTTTGTGCTTTCCAATCTGCTGATACATTGTACTAAATTTATTGAGTTACACTGCATCAATTTGTTGGAAGAGAGTGTAGAAATAGTTTTTGTCTCATTCCCATTTAGGTTCTCAGAGGAAAGTATTATGATGGACTAACAGGTTGTTATCAATCCTGACACCTACTTACTTAATATCTTTTGCACTGCAAATGTACGTGATGTAATTGCAGATATGCAAATATGAAAATATGGTAAAAGACAGTTTCCTTCAAATGTACCCAATATGAGAAAAGATAATAGCTCATTGCAGGTTAAAGAGATACCAGCTGTAAAAAGAAATGACAAAGGTGAAGTCTGTGCCCAATATTAACTGTGAACCTGAAGGTCTGCCAAGTCCAGGGAGCCTGAGGATGCTTAAAATGTAATAGCTCACTCCTGAGAAAGTCTAAATGAACCAGCTGTCCTCGGGCAACTTCAAACATGGGATGTCACTTACTGTAGGATTGCCTTTCACCTGCCATGGACACTGCACAGTGGCCTGGGCACAGCCAGCCTGACATCTGAAGGGGAAAACAATCACAAACATGAAGCAAAACTCAAGGAAAGTTAACAATTTTGAGAGACGGATATTCCATGAGCACAGAAAATATGCTCAAAGTTATGTACTGGAGTAGTGGTGAAAGATCCATCCCCAAAGAAATTCTGGGAGTAGTTTTCATCAGATGTACCCAGTTCCATTCAGTCTCAAATTACTGAAATTTTTTAAAAGGTAGTAAAATATTTGATGTATACCAGAACAAAGTTGAGATGATATTTCTGTGTTAATAGGTGATGATGCAAAATCCTCTACAATCCATGTCATGTAAGAAAACAACCTTCAGCCATAGCCAGGGGATTTACAGATGAAACATAAAGCTATGTCTTAAATTGCCACATAGCATTTGGTGTCAGCAGTGATTTGCCATCTGAATAAAACACCATGTGGTTTACAAGTCATAAAGCAAGACTGACCAGCCAGAACTAAGCAGGTGGGTAATATTTTCATTGGGAAAACAATGGATTAAGATGTTCTTTGATAACAATTTTATACTGGCACCACCTAGAAACTTCACTTTCTCTCCATTGAAGTGTCACTTCTCTGAGATGAAGGATTTAGAAGAGTTACTAAATCTGAAATTATTCTGCAAGGCTCAGATCACTGCAATTAACAGTTGGGAAGGCATTTAAAATGCCCTTGAAGAAACAGCTTAAATGCCTAAGCTCCAGGGTACCCTGAGAAACAATGAGATGAGAAAATGAACAAAATAGTGAGATATTCTGTGAAAAGATGGAGGTACAGAGAGAAAACTTCAGTGTTTTGGAGTATGGAACTGGAACAAGACTGCTTTATTTGTATGATTGTGAATTCCAAGCAGTGGCATACTGCCAATTTTCACTGTTAGCTTTGAAAACTCCAAGATACAGAAGCATCAGATGCAAACCACAAAGTGGTCACTCAAAAGCACCAAACTTTTTTCTGTCATGGTGGGGCTCTGTTCATTTAAATAGAAATAATCTGCATTCGTAGCAGGTTTAGAGGAATCAGAATCAGTGCCTACAGATGGGGATTGAGTTTCAGTGAACAGCTGAAGACCTCTTACTGAAAGATCTCAAAGCACAAAGGGAACAAACTCACCTTGATCTCCTCCAGATATTCATAGCAGAAAACTGGGAGAGACTTCCACATTGCCTGGCTTTGTGGCATGTGGGACACTTTAAAAATGGGGTAATAGACTAGTCGTATGAAAATGGAAGTGAGTCACGTAATTTCTAAACATGTGACTTAACGTAACATAGCTATAATACTCCAAAAGCTTTTTTATCCTTTTGACAGGATCTATTTGCCCTTCCTGAATTCACTGAACAACTTTATGCAGGGGGAATTATTCTAGATATTCCTTCCACTTTTCCTTCTCTATTTTGTGCTTTGACTTGAGTCATGCTCCATGGCAGTTCTTGGAAATTAAAATATGAAGGAGAAAAATGGATGCCAGACTAAAAATAACAGGTGATGAAGTGTAGGCTAATATCTGTAGTTTAATATCCTAGTTACTGCAGCCAAAGCTGAGTACCCATGGATCAGCCTGAATTTTCACTTCTGTTCTAGGATGGGGTTCAGCTCATCTAACTCCATCTGTCTCAGGTCACTAAGTGACTTCAATAGCTCCTTTGATATCTAATGAGGATAAACAGAAACCAGTAAACATGAATGCAACCCACCTTGAAACTGTGTGTCTAGAGAGGTTCCATGAATCGCCCTCTGAAAGTGCTCTCTCATCCACTGACTGCAGAAAGAGGCTTAGGGACAACTTTAGGCCAAATATGTGCATTTAAATAAAGTATTAGATGAGACGTATCCTCAAGTCTCAACAGCAACACATTTGGGAATAAATACCACCACAGAGGTGCTAAACAGTTGCGTTGATACCTTGGGCATCTAAACTATCCTTCAACCCATAACACACACACCTGCTAAAACCATCAGCCGTATTTCTTTGGGTCCTTCTCACTGCATCTAGGAACTGTTTCCCCTCCTCTCCCACAGGTCTATGACAATATCATCCTCTACTTTAAGATGTGCTGCTGCCAGCTCGTTGCTCATTTATTTCTGCAACCAATTTCCTCAGTCCCCTACACTACCTAATAAAAAATGCTGCAAGCCTGTATTTTCCACTGTCTCCAGAAATATTTTTAACTTTGCAAAAGGAGCTGCATAATTTTTTTTTACCCCTGGCCGCCTTCAACTCTCATTCCTGAGATCTCTTGGTTCCAGCTGCAAATGACCAAACAGAGAGCAATCCCAGTGCAGTGTCTGGGATTGCATGCATATTTGTAGCTGTTGTGTATATATGTGTTTAGACATATGAACATAAAAAGAAAAATTCAGCAAGTTTATTAGTAAAGTCCTACTCCTTCAGACATCCACATATGAAGGGATCCTCACACCTGTGTGAGTGCAGATGCAAAGACTGGATCACAGCCAGTCTGTGCAGCTCATAGTCCCTCTGAACTGTCACTGACCTTCATTCCTTCAAAGGCAGAAATTTCTGGAGTTTTTTGAGATTCTGACTTTCTATATACAACCTACCCAAGAGGACTGAGGTGACCATTTCAGCCCATCAGCCAAGCAGACATAATAAAATAAGGTTGAAATTTAGAAAATGGCCACTGTTGACAGAGCTTAAAAAAATCCTCAAAACACAACAAGCAGACATGACTGTGCTGAGATCTTGGAGCTGAGTGAAATGCATACTCTACATTAAAATCAAACTCCAAAGTTGCATCCGGGCTCTTGTCCTTGAGAAGAAGGCTACAGAAAATGAGAGGAAGCAGAGTGCTTATTTAGGATTTTTCCTCTCAGTGGTAGAAACCAATGAGTTTGAGAAGCAGCAGGTGAGCTTTTCATATTTTTGAAATTTCCAGTACGTTAACGTGTGATTTTCCTGAAGAGATTTGGCTATGAAAGTTATAACAGGAGAAGGTGGGTCTTTGCAAACGTATCAGGCAAGCAGACAGGTCCTTACAATACCTTAAAAAAATGAAACATTGCAAATATCATGTGATTTTTAAGAACTGGAAAACTCTAGCAACAATTATTATCTGCACTGTTGCATCTTTTCAGAGCTCAGCAGGCAGTTCTTCCTGAGATGAATAGGTTTAGTGCAGTATTACCAGAGCGCTGCTGATAATGTAAATGCAAAATGGATCATAAAAGCAGAACAAAGATAAATAAGGGAAGGAAGAAAAGTTTCCATGTTCAAAAGTTAACCAAAAGTATGTCTTTTACTGAAAAGGTGCAAAGAAAAGTTTGAAAAAGTACTGAACTACCTGTGAGGAACCTTCAGAAATAGAAAAGAAGTAAGTTGTAAAGACAATGATGCTTTCTAGACTGGTAGGAAGGTATTGGCATTTCATCTTTACTGTCTTAAGAGTAAAGTATTCCCAACTGAACCTGATTTAACATTCAGCATTTTAATGACCGGTTCAATGGTCTTAGTCCAGCTCCATTACTCAAAAAGAGACATGAGTAAATTTTCCCCCTAAGTAAAGAGACCAGTGCCAATAAGAGAACGGGGAGCTAAAACTCCTTCAGTAGTGGTCAGTGCAAAACAGATCCACAAGTCTTATTGGAAAGGAAGGATTAAACTGGTCAATACTTTTCCATTCTTATGTTGACAGGCATTCACTTTCTGCAGAATTCAGGTTCATTTTTATAAATGAAAACCATCTACTAAACAAATTATAAAAGAAAATAATTCAGTACTGAATTCTTTATTACCATTTCTCAGAATTTCTATTCTTAAATTGTCAAGAACTGTCTTTAAATACCAAGGCAAGCCTGCCCAGTTATACTGGAAACATCTGTGATTAAAAGGCTTGCACTATGCTATATCAAGACTCTAAATTTAATGATACCACAAAAAAAACCCAAATTTCCCTCTGTCTTAAATTAAAACCTCACAAACTTATATGCATAGTACTAGCAATGGCACAGAAAGATGCTAACATATGATGAAATGCTTAGTGCAAGCTTTTAAAGATACTTCCATACAAAATTTTTAGAAATGTTTTCTTGAATACATATAATGTGATTCAAGGAGACTCATATGAGACCCCTATGTTACAGCAGCATGATTAAATGTCATTATTGTTGTTCCTTTTTTTGTTGCTATTATTTTCAAACCTGCATGTTGTCTGTGGCTGTCTGCACCTGTACAAGGTCTGCACAAGAAAGTCATAATCTATAAACTTATTGGGACATGTATGTCAAGACTCGTTACCCATAAAAAATTGGTATCATAAACAATGTGGATGCAAAGGAATCAATATTTGACAAAGCAGGATGGAAAGAAGTTACAGAAGTGTCGGTCCCTAAGAGTGGAATAGCAATGAATGAGAACTGCCAAAATAATGCCAATGACCACAGATGGCAATCTGTAAGTTGTCCTTTATTCAACTGAAATATAGGTGATTATAAAAATGTTGCCTCTTTCCAGAAAGCAGCAGGTATAAGAACTTTACCTTACATCTTTTTCCCATCAGGAATCAAACCTGTACCAAAGATGCTGGGTTATTTTCTAGTGTAATGTCTATATTTACTGACAATAAAGTTGGATAGAAATAGCCAAAACCATGTATAAGGCAATTTTTCTTTCAGTCTACCAAATGAGATACCCAAACAAAAGAGCCCAGCTAGCCATAAGTTGCTCCCTTTGTTCATAACTTTGATCTTCATCCCTTTGCTTCTAGCACCCCACCTGGTGACTTTAGGAGTTTGTCCCCTTGAGGTCTTTGACTCACTGGCACAGTCATTTTTCCAAAACTAAGCACAGCCTAGCATAGAAAGTACTTTATGCTAATGCTCCATCTGTGAATTAGCTTGGCTGTTCAGAAAATTGAAATACGTCCACTAGACCCAAGAGCCACAATTTCAGCTTGCACCCATTTGGGAAGAGGCATCTCAGTGTTAATCTACACATTATCCTCCAGGGTCATTTAATGTCCTGGTAGGAATCAGTCTTGAAGCATCTTCTGGACAATGTTTCTACATGACTCTCTGTAACTCATTCTCCTCCCTAATGCTTTTGCCATAACAACAGGGAATGTTTTGGAGTTCTCAGTTAATAAAGAGCTCACAGTGAGACATCAGATGCATCTTTTCACTTACTGCCTTGCTTTCCACTGTGTTTGCACTGTTAATATTGTGATATCTAGTACACAGTAAGCCAACATCAGACAACAAGGAGAATTAATTATCACAGGCTTTGAAGCACATACTATCTACCAACATTCTTGTCTGGAATGACCAACTCTTGCAAGAGGACTCAAACATATAATTAAATCCCGAGGAGACATTTCAATGGTGGTATCTCAGTAGCAAATAGAAAGGTAACTTCTTTGAGTAAGTTAGTTGAAAGAAAAAGAAAGGAAGATGCATCCAGGAGTGTTCCCTATTCAATAAACACCCCTGGAGTGTACCGCAAAACAACCTCAGGTACAAGCTCAAAATATGGGATTCTGCAGTGATGGTGTGACACTTTTGCAACCGATAGCATAGTGACACCTGCTGATGAACACGTACATTGCAAATACTTGTAAGATGAAGGGCTGGTCCACATCTGCATTGTCTACTACTGCTGCCTCTGAACCCGCTCAGCTTACAGTACTACAGTATTGCCAAAAGCACCTTACCAAGAGCACTGCAGACCCCCAGCCATTCCCCTCAGCCTGTGCCTGCCAAGACCATTGATTGGCCACAACGAACTCGTTTGTTCCCTAAATTTAATGCCAACACTATTTTTTACAGGACTACAGGTTGGATCATGACTGTGTAAGGGAGGATACATTATTTTTCTGCACATAACATACAGTGATAGCAACACTTGCTTTTTGCAATATCAAACTACAGTTTGAAACTTAAGGAACTGTCTTTGACTGGTTCCCTAATTAACCTCAAATTGTTAGTAAATGATACCCTGGGGATGTATCCCAAGACAGGAGTAGGATTCAGAAACAAAGTTGGAGGGCTCTAACTACTCATTCAGACCTGAAAGGAGAGATTCACTCAGTCCTGCTGTTGGATGTATTCTCATGCATTTCCACCAAATGGTTACATACGTCCTTAACTGTATGCTCGGGATACATTTCTAGATTTCCCTTCATTTACACAGTGGTGAAGGAAAGGCAGGGAGTCACTTCAGTTACTACTAAGCAAGATTAATTTATATGCAGCTCCAATTTATAGAGGTCCTTGAAGATCTGTATCCTTCTTTCTAGACCTACCAGTGAGCCTTGCAATGACCCTTATGACGGCACTCCTCTGTTAGGTCCAGTGTGCTGTTATTTCCTTCAGTTTTGTCTGTTACCTTCTCAGTGACAAGCTTTTTCATTCTGCCTTCTTTTGGTCTGTGTTATAAGCCCTTAGGGTTTTCCCAGACTCTACCAACTACAAAGAGCAGCCCCAGAATCACTGATAAAAACAAGTCTTCTCAACAGGCAAGGGATCAGTTTAACATTGGCAGAATAATGAGATGATAACCAGTTTTGTGACAGGAGATTTTAGAAACATTTAAGTTCCAGTATTTGCTACAACCTTAAAGGCAATAAGTTACTGGTGCTATAGCAATTCTATTCATTTTGACCCAATGATTGATTAGACTAAGACAACAAGAAGCGCACAGGGGCAGAAAAAGACCCCCTTGTTTTATGTCATTGGTCAGGGTTTAGGGGGAAGTTAGTACATTGTAATTCAAGCTAAGGGACATCGTGCCAATGTGCTTTTAAAATTTTACCTGAACTGTGTTCCTCCACCACAGGCTTGGTCACGGCTTGGGAGGCCCCTTGGTTGGAAGCTGGTGCAGCAGAAAGCACAAGCACAGCAGCCACTCCTCAGGCTGGTTGGAAGCACCAACTAGGGCTTTCTGGGATCCCTTAAGGTACACCCCATGTGCTTTTCCTGAGCACAGTGAATTTTCCTGAGAGGAAATTCTGCCTTCATCAGAGCACTTTATAACCTATTTGTCTTTGGCCTGCATTTGAATGTGAGTGTAGAGTTGTGGTTCTTGCCTTAGCCCAGAGCTGCGGTTCAGCTGCACGCAGAGTTGGCAGAGAGGTGGGGCACAGCTGGCACGCACCAGTTGCTGAGTTTTATACACCAAGCCATCTCTTTTGGTATGTCCAGCTACAGACATGGTAGTGAGTGAAATACTGCAACACGCGGGGCATGCAAAATCACTCACCCTCCGCTGTCCCTTTGCCATCACGCATCTCCAGGGGGTCAGCATTTCTCATCTGAGTGGATGAGAAAACCAACAACCTCCAGGAGACCTTGGAAACCCCACTTCTGAGTAGAAAGTTCTCCCGTGCAGAAAAAATACTTTGTCAATGCAGGTATCTTTGGTGTATTGCTTTTTTTAGTGAGCAGAGAAGGCATTCAGGGTATAATTTTAAGAAGGAACTTGGCAGCTTTCACAAGACAACAGTACATTAAGTACTGAGTCGTCAGCTCTGCAGTAGCATGTACATTTATATGTAGACCATGAAAAACATTTTTAATCAGGCTCCTTTTAATGTGTTGAGAATCACTTTGTTTCATTCAATGCCCCAATAAAATCCCAACAATGCAATAGCTGCTTTTCTTGTTTTTTTTTCTTGGGAAGGTGCCAGGACAGGCTCGCTCATTTACAAATTCAGCTCAACGCTAACACTTCCTCACCTTCAATACCTCCTAAAGCTAAGAGTGGCTCTAATAGTTGCCATAAAAAAATGAAAACTGGTTACAGCCATGAAATATTACATCCATTTCAAGTCTGACTTCCATACAGTTACATTAGATGCATCTGGGTATTTGTTTATATGGCAATTTGTTAGAATTGCACAGGAAGGTAAACTCCACAGTGTTCATTTATTTTCTTTCCTCTGCTCTATTCTCTTCCCAGAATATATGCACGTCTTCTTCTTCCTTTTTTTTTTTTTTTTTTAAGCCTACAGGTTTGGACCTTGCAATTTTTAAAGTGATTTTATTCTCCTGCAACTTGACTGAAAGTTGCTAATGATCTCAAACAGAGGAGAAGCCCTTCGGTGTCTTAAAAGTGCTGCCAAACACCTTTCTGCCTCTTTGGAGGACAGAATATCTTTGAATATCAGGCCCCTCATTCACTTTTAAAAGGGGGGAAAAAATCGTGGTTTTTAGGCTTTTGCATTTCTAAGCTGAATCCTGTCCATTGCATTTTTTTGACCCATTCCACAGCACAAGCCAGCAGCTGAGGGCCCAGTTTACCTGAGCCTTCCCCAGAGCATAACCAGGCGGTTTAACCACAGCCTCCCAGGTCTGATGCTGCAGGAAAAAGCCAAGGAAAAACCAGGAAGCGTCCCCAACAACAGAAAAAAAACATCCCTCAAATGAAGGGTGTGCTGGTATTTGAAGGGAGCTGTGTTGATTCTGAAGCAGGGCTGTAATTATCCTCCTGTTAATTGGCATAGGCATAAACAGGATGAATGATCATGACGCTAAATCTCTTTTGATGTGATCGTCAAAGCCTTCACCTCCTAGCTGCTCTATCTCCTGCCTGAGAAGCCAAAATACCCCTCGTCATAGCAAGACTCAGTGAGCAACAGGTACCAATTCCCCTTGTGGCCACCTTCAGTAAGTTATTATCTCTTAAAATTCATCCTACTAATTTAAACAACATGATGGTCTGCGAGAGACTCATACTGAATTCCCTCCTTTCCCTGCCAAAGGAGATGTTATCTGAACAGCTGTGCCCTTCCTCTCCCAGCTGATTTCCCATAGTGTCTCCAGTGACGTTTAAACCGTCTTAATTATTGTCTTTGGCAATTGTACAAGGAAAATAATTATTACTGCATTTATCTTTATTGCTTAAATGCTGCTGGGGAGAGGCGAGATGCCTTTTCTTTATTCTTTGGCAATAATTAAAATTAACACACAGTTTCCTATTAATTTAGATTTTTGTATTTCTTTTAAAGGTCTCATCTTGCCTGCCTCATACAGCAGCTGGAAGGGAATGCACAGCAACAAAAATATGGTGACAATTCCCTTTTTCCTGATTGAAAACAGAGTTGGAAAAGAAACAGATCACATCCAGTAATTGCAAGAACAAATTTTACTAATTAAGCTGCTTTTATTAATGGAATCAAGCTGTCATTAACAGCAGATAACTATGTGCATTCAACCATACCCGCTTGCACCCTTCGAGGTGGGATCTGGAGGATCCAGACAGGATGGGAGGAAGCAGGTGTCCAGAAATCTGGGAGGGTTGCCCATTTGCCTGGCTGCCAGGCTATTCCTAGAGCCCATTTAATGTTATCAAATTAACATTTTCCTGTGGAAGACATTTGCCACTGAGTATTTCTGCCAAGCATGAGGGCTGCACATTATGTGAGCTTCAATCCTCACAGTCTTCATTCACTATCTGATGCCCCTTCCCTCCTTGTGTAAGTTAACAGGCATTTCTGACCTTCCCGTTGCTAAGTGTGTTTTATGGAGTCATTAGGAAGCGATGCTCTCGGCAAAGATAATTACCGTGTGCAGTAATGCAATGCTGTAAATGCAAGCACAACATCACAGCTCCAGCAGTAGCCTCTCAAGAGAATTGTGTGTGTAGTGTCAGAAATATATTTTAATTGATAAGAAATACTGAATTTATTGCCTTCCCGAGGGCAGCACACAAGCCACATGCTTAGGGTTTCTTATAAACATTTTTAAAGATGATTCATGAAGGTCCCTTGCTTCATTGAGACACGGGGAAAACCAAAACCATCAGAACCAAAAAGACTGAGCTCAAGCTTGTCACTTGGCCCAGGAAGGAATGTGGGCTGAGTAGACAATCCCACTGCTTCTGTTGGGGCTGCTTCTGTCCGGGCAGAGCGGGCACGGGCAGCAGCACCCGTGTGTCTCTGAAGGCATCAGTGCACTTTGCTTGCAAAGAAGAGCAGTGTGCTGTAGCTCAAAATATTATCTTTATTCTCTAGAATATTCTCCAATCTTAAAAGGCACTGCCTTCCAGATTTATCTGGGCAATGGTGATTTTTCATGTTCCTTACTTTTGAGATACTTGAAGAGGATGCTTCCTTGTTATAGTACAGAGACATTTCATATCTATTTGGACATGTTGCTGCAGTTCAATTGCAGTGCAATTTTCTGCATATCTCTTGGTGCTATTTGCATCATGCTGAAAACAGGCAAAGGCACCGGCTAACCTGTCAGGTCACATTGCGCTTTGTATCCAGAGTCAACAGCAGAGACCAAACCCTACCCAGACCCCTGAAGAGAAGAGGGCTGAGATATCAGGCACTCTTCAATACCTCCCATATGTCTCAGTCCATCATCACCACCAGAACTGAAAAGAGAAGACAAATATCTCCAGACAGAAGCAGGGAAAAATCTACCTTGTCCAACGTGTCCTGTTGGTACTTCCCAAGTTGGAGAGACTGGGCAGGGTTTTTTTCTCCTCTCATTCAAAACCTCATCACAACATGCTGCACTTTTTGTTCCTGCTTTTTTCCCTTTTGTCGTTAGAAAATTATTTTGGAGGGTGTCATGGTTTAACCCCAGCTGGCAACTAAGCACCACACAGCTGCTCACTCACTCTCCCTCCAGTGGAATGGAGGAGAGAATCGGAAGAGTAAAAGTGAGAAAACTCGTGGGTTGAGATAGAGACGTTCAGCAAAAGCCACGTGTGAAAGCAAAGCCGAACAAGGAATTCATTCACCACTTCCCATCAGTAGGCAGCTGCTCAGCAGGATTTTTTTAATTTGCCACTTGTATATCTGTATATCAGCCCACAAGAAAATTAAAACCACAAGCTTCTAAACAAGGTCAACTGGAAAACTAACTGGAAATCCCATTTGTACTTTCCCTGTTACAAATCCTTATCATTCAGGGGCTTGGCAATACTGAATGGAAACCTCTTATATAAATCCGTGATTATATCATGCCGCTGTTTTACTGATACAAGGGCACATCCTACCAGTAAGACATCCTCTGATCTATTCCCTACAAAAGCAAAATCAAATAGTACTGCACTTCCTCTTGCCAAATGAGCTTGCCTTTATCAAAATATCACTGACAGCCATAACGAATCCTCCCGTTACTTGATTAGTATCATCAAAGAGTGATATGTGATGGGCAGAATATGAACCAATTAAGTTGAGTAGTTGCTGCAAAGAAAAAGGATCTCAGGAGAGTATGGCACACTCCATTACCTGTGCCAGCAAGAGAGGGTGGGAAGGACTGGGATGCCCATCTGGGGACCAAGGACTGGGTAGTGGCTGAGCCTCCCATGTACAGCCCAGCAAAACTCCACATCAGGGCATGAATAGCTCCAGGAGGCAGAAAGGGGATGTCACCCCATCCCACCACCCCATTTACAGCTGCTACTGGGGCCACGCTCTCTCCTGTCTGGAAAAACAGTGCGAGGAGGGGAAGGAGGCAGATGTTCCTGGACAGGTAACACCCCTCTCCCTGAAGATTTCTGTCATGCCTGGCTTTCCCCCCACTGAGGTTTGTTGTGCTGTGTTTTGGTTTTTTTCTTCAGTTGTGTCTTATGCTCACATAAATCAGTAACTAGAATGTATTTTGACATGAATTTAGAGCATTTGGAGCCTATTTCGACAGGAATTTAACGTGTCAAAAGTGACAACTCCTTTTTTTTGCTCTGCTTTGTTTAACAGAAATTCCATGAATGCAGTAAGTAGAGGACTTCCACATCACTAGGATTCTTGGCTGAGACAGATTTAAGTGCCTTCAATCCAGCAGGGTACGTGCTTTGGCTGCATACAGGGGAGATTGGAAGGGACAGGCAGGGAGGGTGGCTTGAAGCACAGCTGCTGCTTGTTCCTGTTCCCAGCCACCACGGGCGTCATCCGCTCTGCAGGCACCCAAAGACCCATACTCACAGACCAGAGTGACTGATGTTAAAAATACCTTTCCCAGATGACAGACCAAACATGACAGAAACACAAGAGGGTGGGGGCAGTCACCCCCGTTTCCAGAAACAGAATGAGTTTAGGGGAGCACGAAAACAGAAGGAAAGTTTTCTGTACATACAGATGACTGAAAGGGAATAAAAAAGACTTTGTGAATGTTTTTTGCAAATAAAGACTATGGTGTAAAGAAATAACTGATCTGTAGGATCCGTAGAGCACAGCATGGTCCCTGTTGCCAACAAACTTCTCAACTTTTCGGGGCCATAGGGAGCAATATCTGGAAATCATGGATAAAACATAAACTGTGCCTATGCACTTCAGCATTAAGATAAATTGTTTCCAACACATGAACAATGAACATTAATGCTGCTTTAAAGAAATGTAATGAAATTTCAAGAGAGGATGAGAGAATGCAATATTTGCAAGGTCTGTGCCTGGTAAACCACACATAA
Source organism: Actenoides hombroni (assembly GCA_024336885.1). Classification (NCBI taxonomy): domain Eukaryota; kingdom Metazoa; phylum Chordata; class Aves; order Coraciiformes; family Alcedinidae; genus Actenoides; species Actenoides hombroni. The sequence goes on from WUAM01000431.1 coordinate 28,099,607, forward strand.
TGGGAAGAAAGAAGAGATAGAACAAATGTGATGCAGACACTTACATCCCAAGAGATTTGAAAAGTGTCTGTGCCAAGTCACTTGGAAAATCTCATAAAATTAAATAATTCAATGGAGAAAAACGTTCTTTTTACAAAACAAAGAGGTAGGGGGAGGGAACAAGACAGAAATGTGGATTAAGTATTGGAATAGATTTAAATAAGAGCTACTGTCAGACCATGCAGGATGTCACGTAAAAGGGTAAAGTAATTTGGCAATTAATAAACCCCCTTACATTCCAGATTTTCTTCAGATATCAGAGGGGCTGGGAGCAGTTAGGCTTAGGTTCTAGGTGATGTCCAATTTGATACTGTTAGTGCAGTCGCATTCAATATATGAACTCCCCCAGCTCAGATTCACTGACAGTGCTGCCCTCCCCATCTAGCCGTGCTCCGCGGTCTCACACAGCTAGTAAGAAGCTGGCAGCACCCGATGAGAGACTCTTGCGACGAGCAAGGTGAATAGTGCAGTTTATTGAAAGCAACAGAAGTACAGGTTCTTGTGGGTTGCTGGTGATAAACACACTGTCTGCAAGGCGTGTGCAGACATACAAAACATGTTAAAAGAAGCAGCTCTAGAGAGATTTCTAAGTTTACCCGGGAAAGTACTCAGAGAGTCCAGATCTCACTCAAAGGCATCCCTAGGGGATTATGGCAGGTGCAGCCCCCCTCAGCAGACAAAATGCAAAGCAAACAGGGTGTGCTGGAGAAGTTTGGTGCCTCAGCCAGAGCAGTTTGATGCCTTGGCCATTAAGCTGCACCTCACAGTGCTTTGGGGTCTGCACTTGTCTGTATTTTGTCTGGGCTTGTCCCCTCAACCAATCAGAATGACCACTGTGCACCCTTGACAAGGATATAACTGGGGTCCTGCCTAAGAGCCAGAGGAGTTGGTTTTTCACAGAGCAGGTCTGGCAGTCAGACCCTCCCTTTGGACACACCATCCAAGGACACTTCCATGGACTGAGTGAGTCTCCATGGATTGAGTGAGCCTCACCCCCCCTTTGGGTGAGTGATATCTTGGGCACTCTGGTGTGGGAGGTTTCCCCTTGATGAGTGTGTGTGTGCCCATTTTGGTTCATCTTTCCTTAAGGTTTAGGAATGAGTTGTGTAGTAGTTAATTCCCAACAGGCATCCGAACTTGTATTTGATCGGAAGGAATGATGGGCAATTTTGGTTGCAATAAACCCCATTTTGGATAGTGGCTGCTGTTTGTTTTGTGGGTGCCTCCACGACAGCAGGGGGGAAGAGAGGTTCAGCCTGTCAACTGATTCCAGGAGTCAGAGATAATCAATGATAGTAGCCACCTCGACTTGTCCATGATGATGTCTTTCCTGATGTCCACCCTTTCTTAAACTATTTTAAAATTATTTTTCACCGTCAGGGTGGAGCTTGAGTGACTCTAGTCACAAATACTTTTATTATGATTTGTGTAAAATTCACCCACTTTGCTTTTAAAGGTGTAGATAAAGAAAATTCAGGGTGCAAGCTCAGTGAAGGGTGGTCGCACTTTGGAGGCAGGTAGCCTTTGGGATAGAGGTGTATGACATTATAATGAGCAAAGTTCATAGAAAGGACAGCGCTTTGTCAAAATGACAGACTGTTGGCCCAGGGTGGCAAACCGGCAGCTTGTCAGTCCTGTGGTACAATTGAGTTCCCACCTCTGCCATGATTCACAAAACTTGGCCATGGAGTCTTCACTCCACTCCACCCACCGTGCTGTTTGCAGGCAGTGTTGTCCAGGGAACCACTGCGGAGTGGATTCCTTGCATACAAGTTGCACTCCACTCTGGGAGCTTCTTTGATACTGTACCTTTCCGTAATGTGTGAACAATGCTGTACCTTTAATATGATTTTAATCTCTAACTCACCTCCAGTCATTATTCCACACTGAGTTTTGTTTAAACAAAGAACAGATGAATGTTGCAGTGCAGATTTATCTGACAAATATAGCTGTAAAACACAGCACATCCCTGCAAAGGGAGAGCAGAAAAACCTACCTCAGGGATGGAGAGGTTTGTTTTGCAGTGATCTGGGTCAGGGCCAGCCATAATCAGTGGAAATCTGCCACCTGGTTTAGGTAGCTTTTCTGCCCCATTGCAGATCCTCACAGGAGAAGCCTTTGGATCAAATCTCCTGAAAGAGAAAATTACATGAAATCACTCTGCAAACTGATGTGGAAAACTGCAATCACAGGGAAATCACTTGGGCTGAACCCAAACTTCACAGAACCAGCAGGAAAACTGCTCCTGACTTTGGTAGGATGATTCGTGACTTATGAGAACCAGGTAACTAGTGCTTTCCTGGGCTGGGACTTCAGCCATCAGTGAACAGGGTAGTAGTATAAGGACATTTGCTGAAAAAGGCAAAGCAGACAAGTGAGGAAGGGGTTTTATGGGACCAGAAGTGGGTGAATACAGCAGGACAACACTGGTGAGACATAATGGAAGATGATAATGGGTGGGACTTGTGAAAAAGGCTCATAAGGCCACAAAGCTTCCTCATCCATGTCCACATCTCTCTTGTACTGGTGAGACCAGAAGTAGACACAGTACTCCAGGTGTGGCCTCCCCAGTGCTGAGTAGAGAGGGAGGATCACCTCCCTCTGGTAGTGTTCTGTACAGCTCTGAGCTAACATCAAAGAGAAGCTCAAAACTGTCTTCCCTTGTACTCCTTTTGGAGAACATGGCATTTCCTATAGGTATGACAACTGCCTGACCATAAACAGAACTGAAAGAACTGTGAAAACCAACTGGGTTGTAAAAATTTGAAATATCCTAGGCTTCACAGGTAGAAAAGCAGACAAGGAAATCTTTGTGATATTATTTCCTTGAATATGTTTCATATTTCACTTTTATTTCCTAGAAGGAAAGATACCAACAGACCAAATTGACCTCTGTCAGGAGAAGGTCCAGCCCTCACTAACATAACAAGAGAGGGCCAAGCCAGAACAAGCACTTTCCAGTATAATCACTTTGCCTCAGCAATTTCGTTTTATCATAGCTGATACAAGTGAAGGTGAGTGAAAGGGACCTGAGAGGAAAACATGGAAACAGCATAGCACATGAAAGGCTTCAGCTTTCTCAAAGACAGATCGAGTCTGTCATCTTTATCTGACGCTAATGGGGACCCTTTTCATTATCACAGCCAAATTATGCCCTTGGCTACCCGCCCATAAATCTTTCTGACATTTTCCACTGGGAGACAGAGACAGATAATCTGAGGGTAGAACCTAATAGGAAACTGGTAGAAGGACGTAAGGAGTCTTCAATGGCACACACCCTGAGAATTCATCCCCTGTCCTGACCCAGGCACATCTGCAATGACACCAGCTCATCCCTTTCCCCAAATCTGAGGTGAAGGGACAGTATGAGTGGGTTTGCTAGTTTTTAGAGAAATGGGCTTCAGCTTGGATTTAATTTTTGTTATTTGACTGGCAGCTTCTGGAGGTGGGCTGGGCAGAGGTTGCTCACTTAACTACCATTACTTACACCAGGATTTCAATGGAGTATGAAAGGCTTACACTTTTGAATAGCTGCTGTTATTCCTTACAACTACTTTCAAATACAGCATTTGAATGATATACTTGGGAAGGGACAGTGATCCTGACTGGGAGGCCGCTGTACTTTGAAGAGCTGGTGGTCCGCACACCAGCTAACCCAGGCAAATGCCTATATAAGCTTCCTATACAAGCTGAAATCAAATCTCTTAAAAAAGAGAGTATATCTGAAACAAACAGCGTCACACAGTGGAAAAGGCTCACCAACTTGAGAAAAAAAATGTGTATGCATGGACCAAAAAAGAAATTTTAAAGGAAAGTTATTTTGAGCACAAGATGAGCTTTAGCTTTATTTTAGCATTTCTTTCTCTTGTAAAGATGCAAATGAGCCTACAACCCATAAATTCCACAGCACAGCTAAAATGTTGCAACATGCAGAGAGGCATTTTATAAATGCATGAAATCCAATAGGGAAATGGTAGCATAATTAAATAAGGACACTCTACTGTGCTAGTGGACTGGCCATACATCTATGACCACATGAGTGTCCACACCGTTATTCACAGGATTGCTTTAAAAATACTATGTCTAAATCTGAAACCTGCTAAAAGGAAGCACAAATAGAAGAAGGAAGGAGAAGGAGACTCCTTTGCCTGTCTACCTTTACCTGTTCCTGTGCCTCAAAGATGGATCTGTGTAGGTACAAGCATGAGTACTGACAGCCAAAGGGTAAGCATCACTCTGGCAAGATAGGTAGCACTGATACAAAAGACAACGTGCCATTGCTATTATTTATTCATCTCTAATCACTCCTCTAGCCTCAATTTTGTGTAAAATGGATGATTTCACACATTGGCTTATATATTACTACAGGATTGGGGGACAAATAATTACATTGCTTGCATTACCTTGCCGTTGTACGGGGCGGGCTGGAGAGCAGAACCAAATCAGGATATTATTACGTATATGTGACTGTAGTTCACAGGAAGTCCGAAGAAGACACTTAGAGGCTTGACAAGATGTCCTCTGTCAAAGACACAGACAGCTGTTGTAAAGCCAACATCACTAAACCCTTGGAAGGAAAACTCATATGCTGTACGGCCACTAGGGACATCTAAGGAGCTCCAGGAGTGTAGCAGGGATGGGAGATAAAGGGGAAAGAGCGCAAACATTTCACAAGGAAATGAGGCTCTCGCTGCTATCCTGACTGACAGATCCTGCCAGTCGTCTTTAGCAGTTTTTTAATCCTTGTTCCATCCCATTACAAGTCTCAAAGGAATTAAGTTGCTGTATGTTTTGTGAGTGTCAGCTCCTTCACAAAGGCAGGGTGACTTCAGCCATCCCCTCTTCCACCTGGCAGCAGCTGTCTGACCCCAAAGAAGCAGTATAGGTTGGGAAATCACCACCCACATCACTCTGTGTCATTTACAGTATGTGCTGCCTGCTCCTCCATTTTCAGGTCAAAAGAGATGGTTAAGAAGTAGGGGGCAAGAAAAAACATTGCATTGCAGTGAAAGCAGGAGCTGGGAAGAAGCTGAAAATACTGTGACAGATCTATAAGTGAAGGAAGGGCAGCAGAGGTTCTGTGGACTGGGGAGGAGACTTGTCCGAGGCTGGGGGTCTGGGATACTGCAGTGCAGATAGCGTTGGCAGGAGGAGACAACAATGACATGATACTGAGATGTTTACAGTGGCAGTACAGGGAACACTAGGGAAAATCGGGTCTCATAAGTATGTATTTTTTTTAAAATTAGTTCAAACCCACTTCCTATTATATTAAATACAGAATGTTAATGAGGTAATACCTGTGGCCATTCACCCAGGCTTATTGTGCACAGCTTTCTTTTGAGGGTGATTTGTGTCATCTAATTATTTGTATCATATGATTAGATTGGGGCTTATGGGAGTTATGAGTTAAACAATGTCTTATTTAACATTAGAACTGACCTTTTATCTGTATTTCAGGCACTTTATTACAGTTTGTAATTGATACAAAATTGAAGGTGCCCTTGGTAAAGAAAACAGTCCAGACCCTGTCTCCAGAACAGACATTTTGTTCCTGGTCCCTTCCATGTTCGTAATTCAATCTTTTACTTTTTAAATATTTTATATCTGATTATGCACTAATGCTACCAACTTTCGGCCACAAATCTAAATCACCAGCACTGCAAGGATGACTGGCAAATGTATTCTCTAATGAGTCTCATGCTTTTCCTTCCCAAACTCATTTATCAATTGGCGACAAAGGGAAAAAACAACAACAACAAACAAACAAACAAAAAACCAAAAATCAAATCATACTGTGTCACTGAGCACTGTCTTTTATGGAGACAACAACTACTCTTATATTCAGAACAAGCTTTAATAATATATATATTTATACAGAAACAGATAGCTGTTGATTTTGGTTTTAATGAAAGGCATTAATTTTAAACTTTCCTTATTTGTATTAATAAAAATCATCTTGGCTGAGCCCCAAATGCAGGTTTTTTGCTGCTCTGAAAATCAGTTGTTCAAAGTGTCCTGTTCCAGTTCAGGGTCAAACCCACTGTACGTCATTGTGCAACAGATAAAGTTATAGATAACACATGAAGCATTGCAGGTCAAATTATTTATCCTAACCTCAGTTACATACAATTAAAGTGTTTGGTGTCCCATTTCTTCTGATGTAAATTTCAAATACATCTATTTCAAACTTAACTAAGGGTGTAACCATCTTTTAGTGTAAATGGTTCAGATGCATCTTTGTACTGCCTAAGAACAGACTCATTCCCCCCCCCCATCCCCCCCCCCTGGGGCCCTTTATCCTGGTAGGGGTCTCGGGCTTCCGCTTCCGGGGTGCTTTCGTCCTTCCCCCCCCCTCGCCCACCCGGGCCTTTGCCCCT
>WUAM01000431.1:28106125-28116705 GCA_024336885.1 Actenoides hombroni
TATCACTGCTAGAAGCAGACACTGTCTGTGAAAACATGCTGCTAACCAGAAAGTGCAGTTAGTTAGAAGAGACTGAGGCAGGGATCCTTCCTTCATTCCCCAGCACTGGCCAAACTGTGCTTTTCCCCCTTATGCCTTTCCTCTCTCAATTGCCCATTTTAATACACTTTTTTTAAATACAATAATGCCATATTGTTTTTTAGAACACAGCAAGGTTTGCTTCTTCTGTGTTCATGTACTATTTTTATGCTGCTCAGTTTAACAACGAGTAGTAATTAGACTGGCAGAGCTGTAATTTTGTGTCATCTTGCCAGAAGTGAATTGTTCATGGACAACTGTTCATGATCTGAAAGCAGCAGTTCACAGCATGCCATGTAGTGGGTGCTTAAAACACTTACCAGGTGCTTAGTCCAAGCCATGTTTAAACCAAGCAAACCTGTGCCAAACTTTAGAACATGGAAGATCAAGAGTCTCTCTTCATTTTGACAGTTCTTTGGCATTCTGGTTTCTCTGCTGACTGCAGTTTGTACACAGATGTTCGGGGGGGGGGGGGGGGCCACACAGCGAAAAGGTGCCCAGGCAAAAATAGTTCTCTGTCTCTTCTGACACAAGAATCAGGTGGCAGCAGATGAAAATAGCAGGTGGTAAATAAAAGATTCAGAACAAATAAAAGCCCTTTTAAAATTTTGTTGAAGCTGTCTGACATAATCACAAGTTTTGGGAGAAGACTGACAGAGAGCTGACTGCATAAAAATAAAAAATAAAAAATAAAAAAAAAAAGAAAGACACAGCATGCATTTAAAAGACAACAGCAGTTTCCTTGGCCCAGGCTGCGCATGCCTGTCTGGCAGAGTGAATTTATGCATGGTCATTGTCCCCTGCAGATGCCAAAGGCACTTAACCCAGTGAGGAGGATGAGCCCCAGCCAAGACCTTCACTGCATCTGCCCACAGGCTCTGCTGGCGGCTAAGACCTGGCCAGGGTGATGCCCCTGAGACTGTACAGTTCTTGCAGAGAGAGTGCTCAGAGCTGAGCTGAGGCACAGACCCCCAGGTGTGAAAGCACCCAAGTGCAGGTGGAAAACCAGATGCCCTTGCTGTGCCACCTGGAGTCAGTGTGACTGATGCGCTGGCCCTCAAGTGCTTTGTGTCATGCCCACCGTCTTTGAACAAAAGGCTGGATGATGGGAAGAGGGTCACACTTTGTGAGGGAAAAGAAGAGAGGGTGTCTGTGTATTTTTGTCATCTCAAGTTGCTAATAAGCAGGTGAGCACTGATTGTGTCTCACCATAGTGTAGCAGGGTGCACTCCTCAAAAAAATCAAAGCGGTCTTGACAGTACCCTTCCCAGATCTACACACCAATGAAGGCACTAATTACTGACAGGATATGAACCAGTTGACATAGAGAGAGCCTTCATCTTGTAGGCAGGCCCTTCCCACCACTGCCTGCAAATAAACCATCAAGAATCAGGCAGTCCTGTGCTGTACAGCTTTTCTGAAAGTCCATGCTCAATTTGTTCAACTTTTCCTGGAATTACAGCACTAAATCTGAGATGGTTTAGGACAAATTCTCACAGATGGCTGAGTTTCTTGGTTGCTCTGTGGACAAGAATGGATATTAAAAGATGCTGGAAATCTTTTGATGCTTGTTGGAAATGGCACTTTTGGGGAGCTTCAATTACAGTTTCAACAGAAAGCTGAAGTCCTTTGCAAACAGATCTTCTACAGCAGTTTGTTGTGGTACCATAAATAACAATGAAACTGAAAATATCAAAAGGACAGTGAAAAATAATAGCAGCTAGCAGCTCAAGTATTGCCACTCTAATACTTGCAAATTCTAAATAAATAAAACAATGATTCTAATTCTGGATAATCACTGTATTAGTGATGCCCAATTAGTCTAATAAATTGCCAGCAAAACAACCGAAATCATCTGTACAATGATGCATTTGTCTCTTCCTCCCAGACATTTCACTTGCACAGATTTATTAAATCAAGACATAAAGTATGCATAATAGTGCTTCTTGGAAATCAACTTCTAATTTTCATAGAAAATCAAACAAAGGAATATTTTTATATGCAGTGCAGGGATAAGAAAGGCCTACAGAACTGTACAGGATTGCATGTTCTATAATATGAAATTAAAAGAGAAACAGGATGGATTGAGTGAGCTGAATGGACAGGTGAGTCTATGAATTAGGCTCAAGGTGGGGCTCACAGGACTGTAAGGCCAGCTGAACTATCAGTATTATGCCACATGATTGATTTCTGTGCATATGGGGGTGGGAGGGGGAAGCATTTATGAGCCTAGAAAGCTCAAAATAATACAAGCAAGTTAAAGAGCACTGTTAAGGTTGGGAAGCCAAGCAAAGAGAATTTAGGAACCAGCAAGAAGGGGGGCAGCAGAATTTTTCCTATTTTTAATATGTCCTATAGCAGTCCTTCATGATGTGTTCATACACCAGTTTCCCAAAGAGCCCTTATCAGACAATTTTAGGACTGAACTGGGGTCACACAGACACATGCAGTGTCACCTGTTGGCACTGTCCTTGCTCTGTTAGAGAATCAGGATGAAGGACACCAACATGGCCAACATCGTGACCAAGAATGAGGAAAAGGCTAAGATACTGAATGCTACCTTTGACTCAGTCTTTAATAGTAAGACCAGTTGCCCTCCGAGTGCCTAGCCCCCTGAGTTAGAAGACAGGGATAGGGAGCAGAATGAAACCCCCATAATCCAAGAAGAAATAGTCAGTGACCTGCTGCAGTGCTTAGACACATACAAGTCTATGGGACTAGATGGGATCCAACCCAAGGGTACTAAGGGACCTGGCAGAGGTGCTCATCAAGCCACTTTCTATCATTTATCATCAGTCCTGGCTAACTGGTGAGGTTCCAGTTGATGGGAGGTTAGCAAATGTGGTGCCCATCTAAAAGAAGGGCTGGAAGAAGGATCTAGGGAACTACAGGCCTGTCTGTCTAACATTGGTGCCTGGGAAGGTAATGGAGCACATCATCTTGAGCGCCATCACCAGGCACATATAGGATAACCAGGGGATCAGGCCCAGTCAGCATGGGTTTAATTCATAAACAGGTCCTGCTTGACTAACCTGATCTTCTTCTATAAAAGGTGGCTTGCTTAGTGGATGAGCGAAAGGCTGTGGTTGTTGTGTACCTTGACTTTAGTAAAGACTTTGACACCATTTCCCACAGCATTCTTCTGTCTGCTCATGGCTTGGAGGGACTTATGCTTTACTGAGTAAAAAACTGTCTGGATGGCTGGGCCCAAAGAGTGATGGGGAGTTAAATCCAGTTGGAAGCCAGTCACAAGTGGTGTTCCCCAGGGCTCAGTATTTGGGGCCTGTTCTGTTTAATATCTTTACCAACAATCTGGATGAGGGGATTAAGTGCATCCTCAGTAAGTTTGCAGATGACACCAAGTTAGGTGGGAGTGTTGATCTGCTTGGAAGTAGGACCTGCTCTACAGAGGGATCTGGACAGGCTGGATTGATGGGCTGAGGCCAATGGTATGAAGTTCCATAAGGCCAGTGCCAGGTCCTGCACTTGGGTCACAACAACCCCTGGCAACACTACAGGCTTGGGGAAGAGTGGCTGGTAAGATGCCCAGTGAAAAAGGACCTGGGCGTATTGGTCAACACCCAGCTGAACATGAGCCAGCCAGGTAGCCAAGAAGGCCAACGGCATCCTGGCCTGTATCAAAAATAGTATGGCCAGCAGGACTAGGGAAGCAGTCGTGCCTCTGTACTTGGCACTGGTGAGGCTGCGCCTCAAATACTGTGTTTGGTTTTGGCCCACTCACTACAAGAAGGACATTTTGGTGCTGAAGTGAATCCAAAGAAGGGCAAGAAAGCTGGTGAAGGGTCTAGAGCATAAGTCTTACAAGGAGCAACTGAGGGAACGAGGGATGTTTAGTCTGAAGAAAAAGAGGCTGAAAGAAGACCCTATTGCTCTCTACAACCACCTGAAAGGAGGTTGTAGAGAGGTGGGGGTCAGTATCTTCTCTCAAGTAACAAGTGATAGGACAAGAGGAAGTGGCCCTCAAGTTGTGACAGGAGAGGTTTAGATTGGATGTTAGGAAACATTTATTCACAGAAGGGGTTGTAAAGCATTGGAATAGGCAGCCCAGGGAAGTGATGAAGTCACCATCCCTGAAGGCATTTAAAAGACAAATAGATATGTTGCTGATACACATGGTTTAGTGGTGACCTGGCAGTGCTAAGTTAATGTTTGGACTTGATGATATTGAAGGTCTCTTCCAACCAAAATAGTTCTATGACAGTTCTAGTCAGAGCATTCTGGGTGCTGAGCAAAGATATGCCCTTATCCCATCCCTCCTGGTGTCCCCCAGAAATACCAGCTGAGGTATACTACTTTCTCGGCAACTGTCACCAGCTGTGTGCTCCTCAGTTTGTGGTATCTGGGGTCTGATTTACAGAAGTATCAAGTACTTTGAAAGATAAGCTAAATCAGTCAGAGGTGCACCAGGCAAACCATGAGCAATTCTGCTGTTGCTTTCAGCAGAGCCAAATTCAGATCAACTCTTGCATTCCCTTCCAGACCTGCATTTGAGCAGGAAGCACAGCAAAAAAAACAGAACAAAGAAAAGATGGGCATGTAAAAATACAGCATGTGCAATCCACTACCTTCATTCAGAGCCTTCCTATCTAGGTGGGAGAAGGAAACATTTGAGGATGCCTCGGTACAGAGCTGTGATCAAGAAGTCAAGGTAATGGGATTCACCTGACTTAACTTAGGAGTTTAAAAGACCAACATCTGAGTTCAGAATGGTCTTTCTATACTCCCTTAGTAAAGAAGAGAAACAGGTAAGTTTCAATACTCTAAACCAAGTGTCTAAGACCCCTTCAGAGCATGTTATCTGGCCTGTTTCTATCTGTTGACTGTGGTGGGACACTAAGGTTATTTTTACCTTGGCATGTACTTTGGCACAACAGAAGAGCAAAGCAGCTGGTGCTGAGGTCCCAACATCCACTCTATATGCAGTTTGGGGTTTTGCTTTGGACTAACTTTAGTCTGGCTCCCCTAGACCCAGTTATCCTACCTAGAGTAGCTATTCCACCACACACACATTTCAAGGTTGCCTGAAGGATTTTTTCAGACCATTATGCCTTTCTAGAGATTTGGTGCACACCTGGAACAGAGCTTTTGGTTAAGTTTCCTCCAACAGGAAGTCAGCTTAGTAGAAAAATTGCTTCAAGAACCAAGTCATAAACAGACACAAAGGTGAGATGTGCTTTAGAGTTGCACCACCATGCTAACCCTAAATACTGCTGTACATTCATTAGAACAACTAGTTCAGACTTAAATATTTAATTTTTAGGTTACTATGCTTGGTGAATCCCAGGGTTAATGACACAGATCATAACACCCAATCACGTTATTTTAACAAAGTCAAACAAAACTATTTACATAGCTGCAATGATCACACATCATTGTTTGTTCAACAGATCATAAAGTGTGCAGGGAACACAGTGAAAACAAAGCAAAAGTATTTTTCATTACAAATTAATTAGCTACAGGGGATTGCTACTCAAGTTACAGATTATCATCATAAAGTAACTTTTCCTACTGCTGTCAAAAGCAAACTCCTAATTCAAAGAGGTTATTAATAAGAGCAGCTTAAGCGGGATTGGAAGGAAAAGCTCTTGGCTGAATGCAGAGCACATTCAAATACAGAATTAATTTCTCTCTTGTTTTCTTAGATGTAATGGAAAGGTGCACAAATTGGTCTCAGCTGTGACAGTAGAGTCTATTTCTTTATATTCACTGCAACTTCTCTGCAGAAATTCTGGCTCTGATTGGAAAAGACCCCTTCATTATTTTCAGCAGGGCCTAGTTTTTCTCCTCAGCTTTCCATTCTAGGAATTAATGTCTTTGAAAAAAAGATTCTCTTAAACACTGCAGGATCAGTATCCTTTGACCACCAAAAACTACAGGTTCCCTGCTCAAGCTTTTAAAAATACCTGTTAGTAAAGAATATTTACCATCTTACGTGGTTGCTCGTGTTTATAAGAACATCAGTGTGAACATGCAGAGCTTAATTCTCACCAGAGTTAAGAAAAGTACTTTTCTTCTCAGATGCTTGCCCTGGTCACTTTTGTTATGTGTTCCTGGACTGAAGCTTGTAGGGAATATAAATAATATATTGTAAAGTAAGAGAAAGAGACACATATTTATGCATGAAAGGAAAGGAAATCCAAAAGGTGGACTATGCAAAGTGTATGAGTGGCACTATAGGAGGTAGCTAAGGCTCCAGGGGAAACAGAAGTGTTCTGGCCAAGCTGAGAAAGGCAGTGGTTGAGCGTTCAGTGACTTACTACCATCTCTTTTGCTTTGAAAATTGAGGCTCAAGCAGGTGTCTTACATGGCCATCAGTTGCCATGTCATCTGAGCAGCTCACTGTAATAGCTGGTCATGGCCATTGTGGCCTACTAGGCTCCAGAAGTTACCCTTGTGCTGTCTGTTCAAGGACTGTCTACTCTAGGAATCTACTTCCCAATGAAGTGGTGCTCAGCTATCATACCTAGGTAGGCAATCAAAGGTGATTTGGGAGAACCAGGTGACTCATGTTGTTCTAAGGAACCAGATTGATTTTACAGCCCCGACAGAAGTTCACACATTGAACAAGTCCCAGCTGTCACATTTTATCACCTATTTCTGCTCTCAAACAAAGGTATTATTCCAACTCAGTTGCAAAGTGTGAATGCAGAACCTGAAGTCTTGATTTAACCTCTGTGCCTTTAATGAGACTATCTAGTGTTTTCCTTTTGCATTTTATTTTTCTGTTTTCCTTTAATTCTTTTGTCCTTGGCACTTCAAAATGTCTGTGAGCATTCTCCTAACAACAATCTCTAAGCAAACCCTGGGGATTATTCATGTCTTGCTTGCAAGCGACACAAGTAGTTCACATCTTCACTCCAAAACCCTGAGCCCCTGGAAGCCTCCCCAGTGCTTTTACTGGGACATATGACATGGCACACTGGTGCCGTCCACTCACTGTGAGTAGCACAGGTTCAGGTGCCTGAAGTATACTGACATTTCTTTTTTTGTTCACTGCATTTTACATGAGCCATCGGTTTGTATAAAGTCTCTTTGAATGAGGAGGAGGAGGGAAATTTTGTAAATCCTGATTCAGTGTTTTGGTTTAGAGTGTGATCCATAAACATCTTCAATGAGTAGTGGAGAAGTGAAATATAGCACAGAGGGAAGAAGTAGTAGTCAGGTGGTAATACAGAGAAGACCAGAAAATCCTCAAGATGCCTTTGCCCCAAAAGCCAGTGCCTTCTATAACAACTGTTCCTATATTCCCTAAATCTAAGGGAATTAAATCTAAAAAAAGGTATTACCTCTCCCTCCAAATCTTGTTGCTGTTATTTGGAATAGTCCTAGTCCTTGTTAAAATATTTCTTGAAATCTTTGAAAATCATGTTAAAAGAAGAATCCTGAATACAAAGACTTCTTCTCTGCCATAAAAGAATTTTCAGGAATATTTTATTTTAATTTAATATGGATGTATTCTACCATCTCCAAAACTTCTCACAAGTTGTTTTTTTTTTTTTTTCAGAGCATAAAACAACCCAGACCAAAGTTGCCAGCTTTGAGCTGTGAGCAAATTAATCTGCCCAATTTCCCTCCTGTTGCCTCTGTGGGGACTGCTTCCTTTCACCACACCAACACAAGGACACTGCTGGCCCAGAACAACCACCTAAAGGAGGAAGACTGCACAGTTAGTTTAATGAGATGGTCCCTCAGGATAAGACATGCTTTTAAAGGCAGGAGCTGGGCTATCCTGAATCCATACCACCACTTTCCTAGCCTGCATAACCCAAATATAGCCAGAAGAATTAAACTGCTGCTTGAAAAATCAACATCCATTTATGTATTTCTTGCCACTCTGCAGTTGCTTAAGACATCTTGAACATGCCTTACCCAGACCATGAAAGTTTAGCTCATTAACTCCTAATACACATTTGAGGTATATCTTATATTTGAGGAATTATATATGTTTCTGAAAATCACATAGGATTTGATTTGAGCTAACACTTCCAGCCAAGATGATGACTACAGGAAGGCACAGCAGTGTGGCTGGACAGAGGGAGGACAGCTTGGAGTAGATTGGGATGTGTAATGAAGTCACAAGAGACAAAGATGGAAGAGGGAAACCTGTAACTAGAAGTGCTCATTTACAGCAACAAACCCCCTTGTGAATGGGTAAGATAAAAGCAGCTCTGGGGAGATTGTCAGCTTCTAGATGAGGATGAAGAAGAGTAGTTGGTGTGGTAAGAAAAGTACAGCAGGAAAGAAAGCACTGGGTGGGGAAAGGGCAAGGGGAAAGAAACAAGGAACACACAAAGCTCAAGGATGTATGTCCAACACACCGAGGAGGTCAGGACCAAAAGGACAGTGTCGCATTACATGCCAGACAAAACTACCTAACTAAACACTTTCCAAACAAACAAGCGTACCTAACTACAAGCTGGTGTAAAACTTGTGAGGAAAGTATTGCAATGTCATTGCACTAGTTATAGGTATTTGTTTATTCCAAAACAAGATGTAAATGTCCATATGCAACATTTCACCAAATTCAAGTCGAGGTCTGTGCCTGATCTGTAAATAACATCATTTTTTAAAATGGATTTTCTTCAAAATTGGCTTACTTTTTAAATAGTTTTTTCTCTCTACATAAATCCCAGTTTCAGTTAGAGCTATTGACTTCTGGAGCAGCCAGCCAGAGAGTAGAGCTGCCTACAGTCAGCGCTGTGAAAACAGCAAATTTCGTGCTTGCTTCGGCAGCCTATATAATAAAATTGGAACGATACAGGGAAGATTAGCATGGTCCCTGCACCAGGATGACACACAAGTTCATGAAGCATTCCATATTTTTTACAGAGCACTGGAACAGGCTGCCCAGGGAGGTTGGGGAGTTACCTTCTCTCGAGACTTTCAAGACCCACCTGGATCTGTTCCTGTGTGGCCTGCCCTGGGTGTTCCTGCTCTGGCAGGGGGGGTTGGACTTGATGATCTCCAGATGCCCCTTCCAACCCCTACCATTCTATGATTCTATGAATCTGTCCCAGAATACACCTTACCTTTTAACCCAGACTTGTTTGATTTCTTCTCTCACCAAAATAAAAATGTGGCACCGAAGAATGTTTCCAGTTTTTCAAAGGCAGAGTAACAGAAAGCAAAGCAAAAGCCAGACTTGCTTCACATAACCAGGACAGTAGTCCGTGCATTTTTTTTTTTATGATAACTTAATGGTTAATGTCTTTACCCAGCACCCAGAGGAGTTTGGCTCAGCTCCCTGCACCTGCCATGCAGATCCCCTGTTGGAGTGTGAGTGTTGCAGCAATGCCCTCTGCACTCTGTGTCCTCGGTCTAAGTACCTTAAGTACTTTTCATTTGTCATCTCACACTTTCCCTTTGGTTCAGCTTCTGTTCAGCTGTTTCGTGAGAATCGGGACAGCACTGGTTGGACAGACTGAGTCTGTACCTGCAGGATGGCAAGTCCTCTTTCTGCATTATAATTCCATGAATAAAAGAAAGGAATGAACTCCCACCTCCAGCATCTTCAGGGAATTCAGTAATAACTACAAGCTTGACTGAAGTCCTGGATTTACTTCAAAAATGAAACTCACAGCACACATTATATTCCGGTCAAATATTAAGATGTCTTTTAACTGTAGTTTTGCTGAATAAACTATTTCCCAAGAATGGGGAGGGGGTCGGAGAAGAGACTCCTTTGCTGAGCTTTCAAACACTAACATAATGAAATGAAAACAGACTCTGGAGCTCTCTCACCACAGGTTTGCTGAATTTCAACAAGGTAAATTAGCCCACCACTGTGTCTAGTCCAAGTCAACTCAGCTTAAATCAGAGTATGTCATGCCTGCACCACTCCACAGACAGCACCAAGACTGGAGTCATCATCCCTCCCTCCCTCCCCAATCAAAGGCAGCATCTCCAGGGCAGGCTGCATCCCTGTCAGCTGACTGAGCAGACATTCTTCTCCCAGGCATGGTTTGCTGAGGGTGAAGTTTGCAAACTGCAGCTGGATGGAAAAGTTCCAGCTCAGTGACACAAGGGATTTTTATACAATGCTTTGGTATCACAAACTAAAGGCATAATCTATCTATTTCAAGTACCTCAGTTGAGGTATAGTTTGAACTTCTAGTTGCACCCCTATTACACAGTATGTAAACGTCTTCTGAGATGCTGGCCCTGAGCTACCTGTGGGCAAAACACCTTTGTTCTTTCCCTGGTGCCACTCCAGAATGTCCTTAACATCAGGAAGAGCAACAGTGAAAGATGAATAGCTGTGGGGGCCAAATCTGTTGCCACAGCCCTTTGCTATTCACATGCAGATCATTATTTTGACAACGGTCAGTAGATACACTGCTACCAATCTACAGGGCACGAAGAGCAAAGCCATGAGAAAAACAGAACGACCTAACATTAAAAAAGAGAAAAGAAAAGAAAAGAAAAGAAAAGAAAAGAAAAGAAAAGAAAAGAAAAGAAAAGAAAAGAAAAGAGAAGAGAAG
>WUAM01000431.1:28128309-28152386 GCA_024336885.1 Actenoides hombroni
TTGATTAAGTTTTACTTCTAAGAATACAAGTCTATGGTTGAAAAAAATTAGCTCTGTAATTTTGAATTGTTCCTATTTTCTAAAAAAAAAAAAAAAAAAAAGAAAAAAAAAGCAAGGAAAAAAAGAAGAAAAAAAAGCTGTAGTTTCATTTAGCATAGCAACATTTGTAAACTGACACATTGTGACACAGTGTCTTCCATATAGGCTGATATTCAAAAGTAAATTAATACTATTAAGATCATGTAACATTTGCATTCAGACAAGCAAGTCTTTGGATAGCTATATATTTTGACACTGAACTCAATCTATGGTGCACCTTTAGAGCAGTTTGAGAGAAGACAGAACAAATCAAAGTAAAAAAAAAAAAAAAAAAAAAGAACATTATATGAAAAAACCCCAAAAACAACAACCAGTCTTGAGTTTTGCAAAAACCAATGTCCCAAGTGATTCCTACCACAGTGCACCTGAGTACAAAGGAGAAGTTTCAGAACTGAAGCACCTGCCAGGCTTTCAATTATGTGTTTGTATTTCTTTTCATTTGTGTGATTGGGGCACAACAAAGATGTGCAATGTCCTTGTGCAATGGCTTGATGCAATGGCATGCTTCGTATTTTGTCTGACTTTTGAGAACAATCAGTGAAAAAGCTCTGACAGATAAATCTCTTATGTGGTGTGATTTTTTTTTTTTTTTTTTCC
This sequence comes from Actenoides hombroni, assembly GCA_024336885.1. NCBI lineage: Eukaryota > Metazoa > Chordata > Aves > Coraciiformes > Alcedinidae > Actenoides > Actenoides hombroni. The sequence continues at coordinate 28,129,006 of WUAM01000431.1, forward strand.
CAGAGCATCCATGTGCTTTGAGTCAGACACATCTCTTTTCACACACCATAGCTCCTCTCACGTTTTGTCTCTTCCTAGTCCTTGTCTACCTCAAGTTTTCTTTTCAGCAGCTCTCTCAAAGCACGCTTGGTGCTTCTCTTTTAAAATCATCTTTAATCCTTCTCTGAGAAACCAGTAACAACCAGCCCTGGTCTGGGGCAAGAAAGGGAAGCCTAGCTTGACTTACTCTGCCCCACCCCCTTCCCAGACCCTAAAGCTGTGCCTACATGCACCTCTCCAAGTACCTCTATTCTGGTTCATTAAACCATGTCAGGGCCTCAGTGGGGCTCTGCCAGTACTGATACAATTTCACATGGTTGCTAGCATGCTTTTGGTCTGGGCTAATTCCTAAATACAGTTCAGGCTTAGCTCAGGAACTAGCATGGGCTGGGGGTTCACCACCAGGCAGCCTGATTGTGGCCACCCTGCATATACTGGTGGCTAAAAGAGCTTAATAGAATGGACATTCTTATAGTGTCTCCTCAGAGACAGAGAGCAGACCTTAGCATTTCAGTTTAATGGTACAGACACAGCATAAGTTTATTACAGCAAACTCAACGCCAAACACCTTCAAAATCTGCACAGCCTTGGACTTAGATATGTTCAGGAACATCACAAAAGCCAACCTGCTTAAAGGTCTCAAACCACAGAAGTCTTTTAGCACCCTCCAGTGCCCCAGACTGCCAAACATATCCCCACAAGTCAGCATGGCCCATCTCACCCTCCACCTTACAGTGTCCCTCTTTCCCAAGACCAGGCATAGTTCTTCATGCATTTCATGATGTTGGCTGCACTGACGGAGCTGCTTCCCCTGCAACAGGGCTGCAGCAGGGTGCCCATCTGCCCCTCCAGCCATGGTGCGTCTTGTGCAAGAAAAAGGGTAAGGAGATCTGATTGCAAACACCACCAGAGACAATTTCTGCAAAGCACTGTGCTGAAGCAGAGCATCCACTGCATGCCTGGTTCTCCCACAGGGCTAGGCGACTTGCTTACACACCCACCATGATATTTGGTGAAAGTGAGAAGAAGCAGAATATTGCAGATGCCCTCTGATTTACATTACCTGTCAAAGCTGGAGATGGTAAGAGGGAGGATGTGACCACCTTGGAAACACTCCTGAGCTTACTAATCTAGCCAAAGCTACTGCGCCATCTCTCCAACACTCCTTTTTCTTTCCTCTTGCCTGTTCCACTTATTAGCTTGGTGAGGTGGAAGCTTTGTTTCATTTTGGAAAAACAGAGATGTGAGCAGTGCCTGTAATCAAAAGTGGGTTTATGCAACTGCACTTTCTGTCAGGTCCTGAAATACAAATAGCAGTAACAGAAAGTCACAATATCCCTACAACTCCAGATGATTGTTTATCCCACATCCTTTGTACCTATGTATCCCTGACACTGTGTGAAAAACTACTGAACCAAAGTGGGCAATCACCCTGAGGAACTTTAAGACCTTATCATCTAGTTATTGATAAATGTATTTACTTAAAAAAACCCAAACATAATTGTAGAAGATTAATCAATGTCTACAATACTTTGCCTTCAATTAGTGTGTCCATAGGCATTTCGAGTATGAACAAAACTCTGAAAATTTCACACGCAAGAACTGTTACTTCAGGTGACAGAATACAGCTCTACCAAGATCCAGCACTATGCAGAGCACTGAGATTTCTTCCCTTCCCTTCTCTCTCCATCATTTCTTTCTCAGACAGTAAGTTGAAATCTGACAGTGAAAGGATGACATTAACTTTCAAATGTTCAATATGCCAGTTCTCACTCTGTAGCTGACATTATCTGATAGGCAGGGAAGTTTGGTTTAATAAATTCATGACTTGCAGTCATAGATCTGAAAAACACCACCATTTTTGAAAAATATAGTGAGGGTCTCAGATTTGGAATTAACTTGGTTTATAAATCAAGAAAACTACTAAGTTTGTGCTTTTAGAAACTCAACTAAAACTTTCAGCTCATCCACATGTGAAATTTTGCATCTGGGTGACTTCCATAAGTACAGAAGTCAATGGCATATGAAAGACAAAAGAGCATATAACTCCGCTTTTTTCTTTTTTTTTCCCTCCAAAAAAAACATGGATTCTTGAGAGCATAATATAATGCCAGGAGGCTGTTTATTACCTTGTCTGTTTTGCTGCTTTCCCACACTTGTTTGATACATTCGAAGTGTTGCACTGAGTTTGGTAGGTCATTCACTATGTTATGAAGCATTCATGAATGGATGCAATTTCAAATCAAACCCAGTACATTCCCATGCTTACTACTGTTACTGAGTTAAATTTACCTGCTGTGGTACTTCATGAAACTATAGAGATTGGACTCAATTGGATCTTCTGAAGATGTGCAAAGCAGCATATTATGCCATCCATCTCTGCAGGAATTCATCCTGGCTGGATTTTTAAGGAACTATAGTACTTAGGAGCCTCCAAATGCTTAAATATATCACTGCTCATGAAGAAAGTTGATCATGCACATAAGCACTGCCAAGACTGAGCTCTGTATGTGAAGTACTAATGGTTACAGTTATAAACTGATTGAGTAACCTCTGACATCAGTAGACAGATTGCTACTGTCCTTGAGAGGTGTTGGGTAATGTGACAGGAATTCAAATACAAGGAGGAAATCTAGCTTCATCTTTCAAGGGTATAAGCCAGTTGGTTGTGAAGACTGGGGGAAAAAATGTCATTTCCAAAACAAAGAACTATATCCAATCAGCATTACAGAAGGCCCGTCTCCTTCTGCAGTATCAAGTATTCACCAATGTCAAAGCCAGATCATCCATCCAATCTAATATAGCAAATTGCACAGATATATAGCTTGATTTTAATACAACAGTTCCTGTAAACTGGTTATTCCTGGTATAAGGCATTTAATTAAAAGCCAAAGAGCTCAAAGTCACAAACTATCTCCATAATTCATGCCGCTGTGCCTGGATTTTTGAGGCCAGCACTGTTCCAAAGTGCCAGTTTCACAGTTTGATTGGTTCCTATTTCAGCAATGTAAAAATTTCCTTCACCTCTGATCATTACTGACTGCATGATCGGTGAATGCTAGAAAGGTCCCAGGTTTTTAAATGTCACCCTTGTATTGTTACAACATATTCCAAAAGTAGAGTCTTAAAACCATAAAAAAGCCCGAATAACCCTTCCTGTGTCTGAACTGTCCACTACATGGAGGTCCCTCAAATTAAAGAAATCTTAACTTGATTCCCCATATATCAGCTAGAAGAACCAGAACAATCAAAAGGAGCCCTAACATGCCTGAAGAAGACAAATCTGTGCAGGTTAGGGTAGCTGTTGCGAATTAAACAAATCCCTGTTTATCTAAATTGCACAGGAGACTTCTAACACAGCCCAAAAATTAAAGATTACATCGAGAAATTATGTTGTTTCTTCCACCATATCCTCTGCCTGATGAGCTCCAGTACGCTCTTCTTGGAATCAGCTCACAGAAACCCATGCTGTAGTAACAGGCCTGTGTGACAGACAGATTCAGGTCCTAACAGTTCTGAGCTTAAAGATCCTATATGACCTGCAATAGTAATCCAGCAAATCTCTGAAACACATCCTCCTACAATGCAAACCAACGTGGAAACCTTTCTGAAAGATTATAATAATGGCTACATAGTGCCTTCGCACAAAACAATGTGAACAAAATTAGTATGTGAAAAGCTAATTCTTGACCTAATATCTAAATAAAAGTTTCCATTTGAGTCCAGGATTTAATTATCACATACCAGATGTGCATTTATGCTGTGCAGGCCCATGTAGTCAACTCAGCAGTCATGCTGAGCATCAAACTTCCAGTGAACCAAGCTTAATATACTAACACCAGGAAATCCTTAGACTCTGACATTAAGTATCTCTGTTTTAAGCAGTGTACTTTGCCTTTTCTCTCATTTTCTCCAACTGTATTTTACAGTTGTTACCAATAGGACTCAACCAGTTATTGACCTCTGGATGCTCAGAAAAATAATTAGCATTACTATTACTGGGATTTATTCTAGGCATAAGTAAAATAGGTAGACGTGTATGGAAGTTGCTGCTCAGACAACAAAAAAAGCAGGTCCTCTTCCCCTTTTTGCCCATGCTAGGGTCAAGCTTAGTTGTGCTACTGCTGCCAGGCATCAGAGTGTGTATGGTGGTGGCAACTCCAGGCAGGCGGAGGTCAGACCTCTTCCAAACGCACGGATCGCTCTTCTGATTGGTCACTCAGGTTTACCAATCTCAGCTTTTCATACATATCCCCTGAATTCCCCTCACCCCCAGCCTCTTCCCATTTAGGGCTGTGGCAGTTCAGCCCTGTCTATTGGGGCAGCAAAGTTCAATACTGTAGCACAGCTGGGAAAGTTATGTCTCCCTCCAAATATTACAAGGTTACGGGTATTCATGTCAATTAATGAGTAACATTTGGAATAAATGCGTGATTTATATAATTATTGGTGCTTCTAGATTAATTACAATCCTCTCTTTGAGTATCCATCCTCTTCAGCTGTATAATCTTTGGTTTTGACAACTTTCTGCTTTGCTTCCAAATGCCAAGGTTGCTCTGACTGCACACTTTCCCATGAGCGCTCACCTCTTTTAGAACACCTTTTAAAATGTCAGGGAGTTCCTACTCAAAGCCTTGTTATGGGGTCTTGATTCCTTTCTTTTTCTTCAAAATTTTCTATTCTGGAGTTCTATTTCACCATGAAGCACATCTCTCTTCTGTACATTGCTGCTGAGATAACAATACTACCTGCCTCCAGGAAGCTAACAGTTCAAGATGCTCTCCTTCTTCTTTCAGACTTCTTTCAGACTTCTTTCAGATTCACAAACCTCACACCATAAGAAGGACAAAGTAAGAGGAAGGGTAGAAAAGGCAGGTATTAGTGCTCTTTCTCACAAATGGAACCAGATGTGGTAGGATACACAACAAGGAAATGCTAATTATACCATGTAAGCACATTCAGTATAACAGTTCCTTGGTTACAGATGTGACATCAAGCAAATAGCTCTGCTTCACAGCTGTGTCATCCCAGAAGAACCTCTGGGGACTGGACACAGCATCACAGAGTTACTGAAGTTGGAAGAAACCCCTGAAGGTCATCTTGCCCAACCCCCTGCTCAAGCAGGGCCACCTAAGGCCAGTTGCCCAGGACCATGTCCAGATAGCTTTCGAATATCTCCAAGCAGCTCTTTCTCCCCTTCTCATGCAAAAGGCTCCAGGGAAGGGCTTGCTGAGCAGTATTTTCAAGTCTAGTTTAGGCAGAAGAGAAGGATTATCCTCATGAAAAGACTAAATGGGATTTTAAATGCTCTAGATAATCTTGTACTTTGTTTAATATCAAGAGCCTGTTTGTTTCAAGGCGTTTTCCACACTGCCAAATCTGTTTGGCAGTATCAGGGGCTGCACATTTCTGCAGCTTCTACTACCTGAGTCAAATGCGCTTCAAACTACTTCAGCCTTTACTTGGTGACTACCAATTGCTTTCACAGATCTTTCTGATTCTCCCTGCTGAGAGCACAGGGAATCTCCCACTTTGGTTTTCCTATGTTGCTTCATGATTTGAGTTACAAAACAAGCATTTAAGCACAAGCTTTGAAAACTGCTACGTGGGATTTCACAGGGATAGACGGTGCATTCAGATGCCTTCTCAAGCACGGTGTGCCTGAGTTTCCAAAATGTTAACTGAACCACTACTTAGAGTATCCTCTAGTCAACATTATTATTTTCATTTTGAAGACAGACTGAGCAAGAGTCCTCAGTTCTGTAAAATCTGAGCTCTGGATAAGTATATTGTTATGGGTTTATTTACTTACATTATTTTTACATCATTACTGATAAGTAAAATATATTATGCCTTCAAACATAAAAGAAAATTAGGATTAAAGAAGTATGGAAATACAAAGCACTTACGGTTAAAAAGATGAGAAATAAATTTTACAGGGCTGAACACAGTTAAGACAGTGACGCTGCAAGTTTATTAATGCTTCTTCTGAAAACTGTTTCTGAGAGCAGGATTCAAAACTTGTCTGATACTTATGTATTTTCTTCCATTAAGAGGACTGGCATATCCTAGCAGTGGTGTCTACAGAACTCTCCTTCTGGGGACCCTGGTAAGGCCTATGAAACATCATTTTAATCAGATGTAGTTGTTTGTTGTCATCTTTTTGATTGTGGAAACTAAAGAACAGAGATGACACAGCTTCCCAAGGGCAGGCAGGCTTATTTACCTGATATGTGTCCCTGAGCACCCTAAGTGCCTGCCCAGCAGCCTATCCATGAGCTTCTGCCTTGAAGATCCTCATGTGGGTAGTCAAGCAGCAGTAGTGCAAACATCAGTGATTTGTTCATGGTAATGCATTTCTTTTTCAGGTGGAAGAGGAAAAAAGAAACACGGAAAAAAAAAGAAGGCAGATGATATTCCCAAGCCTGTGCTGAAGAGACTCTCTTCTGGAAAAGGAGGACATTCAGAAAACTTCATTTGACCTTTCACAGGACTGGAAATGGCTGATGTGCCCCAGGGAGCACAGAGACCCTTCTGCACTTTAACAGTCTAAGCAGCACCTTGCAAAATATTTATGGACAGGCAACCACATAAAACCATCCTAGCTTGTTCAGGCTAAAACAGGCTTCTTAAGGCCGTGTTAAATGGAAATAAATGCCTCAACCTCTGTTACCAAAGGTAGAGGTTCCTTTCTTGCCAGCCTATACGACTCCTAAGTGTATAGCTTGTGTTAAATTGCCCCCTAGAGGAGACAAAACCAGATACAGCAGAATGAAGAGTCAGAAGCCAATTTCAACAATTTTTTTTTTGAAAGAGCAGAAATAATACCACAGTAGTGCCATTCTGTTCTTTCAATTAATCAGGAAGGAAATCCCACTGCCCAGTGACCCTTTGTTCCATTTTGCTTCAAGGGCGTAAGAATTATGTTTTGCAAAAGAAAATTATGTTGTAGTTTCAAGATGAGGAGGCAAATCTTCACTGATCAAAGGTGGAGTTGTGTTTTTCAGGCAGGGAGCTGCACTCTTCACTTGCAATTAGCTTTAAGGTGAGCAGGATGAGGTTTTGATTAGAAATGGATTGTTACTGATCAGAGACGCCTCTGTCTGTTGTTTCACATGCATTCAATTCCGAGATGTCACTTTAAAGCTTTAATGTGTCCTCTTACCATGCTTAATTGATAGGTGGCTTTTGCAAAAAGACTGCCCGGGGGCGGGGGGGGGGGGCGGGGGGGAGAAATCATTAGCTGTTGCAGCCCTTTGCTCTTACAACAGGAATTTGATCAGATTTTTCAAGGTTTCCATGTTATGAAAAGTCATCTTTAAATTTTAAATAATAGCTATACCCCTTACACAGACCGTTTCACCCTTACTGAGCTTGCCTACCCATGTCAAAAAGAAACAAATAGCATTATATAACCTACAGGTAAAATATGTATTATCTGCTATGATTAGGACCATCTGCTTTCACTGAAAAACTTAAGTAGCAGATCAAATTATTTTAGCCTTCTGTAACACTAGTTGAGTGAAAATGTAACATGTAAGAGCAAGAATTTAGGTGAATGAAGGTAGGAGAAATAAAGAAGAGAATATAAACGGCCAGGCATCTGGGGGAAAATTCATCCCTACTGAAAGCTTATTGCTATGAATTTATATCAGAGGTGAATTTGGCTCCTTTTTTGAGAAACTACGAAGAGGTATACTGTCACGTAAGCTAAAACAATGCATTAGTCATAATACCTTCCATGAGATTAGAAAAGCTTTTAATACTTTAATGCAGTATTCTGGAAAACAAACAAACAAACAAAAAAACCAAACCAAAATAAAACAAAGAAAAACAACAAAAAAATTCTGGTCACTACAGCTATCAAGATGTGCAACCCATGGCTGTTTTACCAAAATAACAGCTGTGACATTACTGCAGACTGCAAATGGCCAGACTGAAAAAGGAGAGGAAGCTCAAGAACCTAAGGTCTCTAATATGATATAGCAACATGAGAAATCAACTGGCTAACCTTGGTATCTTCCCCAGGTACTTGCCCTGCCACTCTGATGGATTTGCTGTCCCCAAGGCAGGGATATCGGATGCACTATTAATTAGTTCCCAAATTGCTCTAAGTTTCCATATTCAAGTAAGGTGATTGCTCTTTCAGTATACCTTAATATAATAAGCTGAAAGCCCTGGTGTTCCAGGAAAAACATAATGAATGGATTGGATGTCCTTTGTACAGGCAAGGAAACTCAACTGGAATTACTCTTTTTTAATTTTTGTGAGTATCTCTTGTGTTGACTATTAAAAATGGAAGTTACAAAGCTAATTATAGCTATTATTTCTGTGCACACATATCAGCCAGCTGCCCCGGTATTCATGGGTGCATCCCACCAGGACCCATGTCCAGTTTGTATGTCCAGTTTGATAGTATTTTCCATCCTGGCTATCTTCCACCAAGGATAAGACAGCTTTGCTCTAGACTTTCCCCCTGATCTCTGCAGCTTGAGATTACTTACAGGTAAATTATGTTGTCCCTTTATTTGGGAACAAAGACCTGTTCTAAATTGCCCCCCCAACCCCCAACCATATTTGGGAGGACAGAAGTATAGCATCTTGAAACTTAAACCATTAATTCTAAACTTAACTCTAGAGCCCACATTGTATTCTCAAATAAATTTATTTTCATAATTACTTCAGTCCTGAGATCCATGGTAACAAAGGGCAGTTGACATCCTTCATAGCTATACCCAAGTACTTATAAATGCTTGAAAGACTAAGAACAAAACAGAAAGAGAAATGTAACAGAGAATGTAATCCCATAAATCTGGTGCAGAAAACACATTATCATCATTTATATGATGCACGAGAACTGCATAATTTGATGGGTGTGTTTCTAGAATTGCATATAGTATCTCTCTGTTGCCTCTACACATTACAGATAGAGACAGTTTATTATTATGGGAATAAGAAAAAGGACTTAAGGCATACATTTTACAAAACATTAAAATAGAACCATAATATAAAATCAATGTGAGTTACTGTAGAAAATGCATAGTAGGAATGTGATCAATGTAGGCTTACCCGTGACTTTTCTGTAAAGTTATCTCACGTTTCCATACAGGCTAATTTGAGTAAGACCATCATATTGTAAAAATGAAGTTGAGCTTTATTGGTGATACCTTATCCAACCTTCTCCCTTTAGGAACACGTTCACTGGTGCCTACCATTCATTCTGCTATATGAGCATCCTTTAAAATCTTTTGCAAAACACTGTGTGAAATGTTGCAGGCTCTTTCAACGTGCTAGAGTGTAATCAGTTGTAGCACAGCAACTCATTGTCATCATCCATGTTCTCGACAGGTTTTCAGAGATCATTTAATGTATAGGTATTTGACATTCTTTAAATTCTCTCAGCTAAGTAGCCACTATCTTCACAAAATGAGAAAACAGTGAAATTGTGGGAAGGAACATGGGGGATCTGGAATTATTGTAATGAGAGGGAACAGGCTTTGTGAGGCAGAAATATGCAGAAAACTCAGTCATTCCACTGGCTGTGATGAAGAATCTTACCCTGTGTTTCTAGCTCCTATCGTTTTCTGTCAGCCTTGAAAACACAGAGGTAAGAGGCATATCCATCTGTTGCTGTAGTCCCATGACCACGGCAAGGTGGTCAAAGAACACAGTGCCACTGAATGGGTGCCCTTGTGCCACCCATGACCTTCTACCACACCAGGTTCAGTAATCATTACCTTGGGGGATGAGCTGGGTTTCCTTGCTGATCTGACTAGAAACTAATCCTACTGAAGAGAAGATTTAGTTGAGGCATGCCTGAACCACTGCTAGAGCTGACACAAGAGAGGTGATGGGAACACCCACTGAGATAGCAGGGAGAATAACATCCTGCAATTAGACTGCCTTTAGTGCATCACAAACCTGCAGGACAAATGTACACAGAGGAAAACTACAGCTCTAACCACTGAAGAGATGCATTGCTTTTGTGCATAGACTCTGGGTAGGGATTTCAATTCCTGAGCCATGGAGTCTCCCATCCACGGCTGCTTCTCATCCTCTGGATCTCCCCACAAGGAGGAACTATCTGAATTATGATACCAAATAGGTCCTGTCTTGCTCTGAGCCAAGCACCAGAGTGAAGTTTGGCTCATTGCTTGAAACAAATACAGATCGCAGCAATAACCAGGCACTACAGTAATATATCCATGAAAAGAAAATGACCTACCCAAATTAACTATATGCCAGCCTTTCCCTGATATCCATTTAAGGATAATACCGCTCCAGTGAGGGGACACCCTTAGAGCAATATGAAACGCAAGCACATGAGAAATCATGATCTGAGATTTGTTCTACTTTGTTATCATTCCTTTTTTAGGATGAAGGTCGGATCCAGGGAGGAATTGGCACAGACTATTCATCAACAACATGAGGGAATGTGTCTTGAATGAGACAACCCACATTTGTTACTGCAGTACAGCAGGTCTGCTATAGGTCACACAGACTAACAAACCAGCCAGCAACAGTAGCTCATGGGTACTGGGCATTTCTAGATCGGCAGAGTAAATCTCTTTTGATGTCAGACATAAACCACATTTCACCATGTTTCCCCTTCACGAAGGGAAATCAGAGAGAGCAATAACAGGAAATACTCATTTACAGAAACATCTCCAAAACAGATGTTGAAGGACTGATAACAGAAGATGCTTGCAGAGTATTTTGTAAGCAATCTATAGAATTGCCTAAGAAACGAACATATCATAGCTCATAAACCTATGCATACACTTACCTTACACAGAATAAGTATGAATTACCAAATGCATTCTTCTCAACTTCATCTTACACCCACTGCATTCTTCTGGTGGCAGGAATATAAATACTATGCTATATGCTACTGTGCTATGTTGATGATTTTTTTGAAGTTGACCAGTATCTGTTCTGCCAGTAAGTTCCTCTGATACCTGTAGGTGCTTTACTCCTATGAAAATAAAATATCTTACACATTTTTAAATGACAATATTATGCATATTCTTATGAAGACACATGAATGCTGGATTACTACATCAACAGTTAAAAATATTTACAAATTTTTAACTAACAGCTATATTTTAAAGTCCCTTTTTTCACCCCTCAGTGTCCAAATCTAGTAGCTTTCTTGTTGCAGACAGATTTTAAAAGCAATAAAATCCCTTAAAGGGTGAGAATCTGGCTAAAATAATTAAAAACCATCCCATTGCATGGTCCTACTTTTCAAGAGAAACTTCTGCTCAGCAGAATTTTGGAGATGCTTCATGTGGAATTTCAGGAGCTTTGCTGACACTTTTTCTTTGCTGGTGATCACCTGCAGTGGATGGCTAGAGCACAGCCTCTTATTTTTCAAGCTATATATGCTCTTTTGTCTCCATTCTGGTATTTCTCAGTGACATAAGTTTTGATTAAAGGTCTAGTAAAGTCAGTTGAAGGACTTCTGATGTCAGTAGATGCTGGAGTTACTATATATGTAAACTGGAACACTTTTATGTCTTCTCTCTCTATTTCATTCTCCTAGTACACAAATAACATGAATCAAGTTTCCATCCCATTAGTTAGATTTATCGTTGCATTGCTTCACAATTTCCCATTTAATTCTTCTTGCTGATTTTCCTCCCTGAATCGCTCCTTGAATTTCTATACAGACAGCCAAATACACTAATACCCTGCATTATTTGTATATTGTTTCAAAACAATCCATCCCTAGTCATCTTTGCCCACTGGATGGTTTCCACACTGTTTGAGGGAAAGTGCTCTGTCACTAACTGTGGCAGGTTTCTCTGGGCAGGCAGCCATGGAAGAGTCTAGAATTAAATTTGACTCATGTTTTTGAGCATGGATGAGATTCAGGGCTTATCCCTCCCAGGATCTAGCTACAGGACCACTTTAAGCTACCATCCACCAATTCTGTAAGTAAAACAGTTTTGCTGTTTTACATGCAAATAAGAATTAAACAAACATTTTTGGTGTTGAGCATTCCACAAGTTTTCTCACTGGCAATTGCTTCCTGTTCTGTTTAAACACATCCAAAACTGGAGCCTAATCGTAAAGAGTTTAACTCTTTATTGCTACAGCAGCTCAGTTGACAAATGGTACTTACTGAATTCAGGTTGTTAAGACTGGCTGTCCCTGCCTGGACAGCACTGGACTCAGCGCATCCCCACACTGCCTCTTGTGCCACAGGACTCTCCCCCTGCACTGCAATATGCCCTGTGCACCAGAGGATACCTACACAAAAAGCAAAGTTTTCCATACGCAGCCAAAAGACAGAGTGGAAAACCAAAACTCATTTGTGGTCGTAATGCTGTTTTATTTTATTTTTGATACACCTTAAAGGTGTCACGAAAAGCAGGAGCTGATATGAAAATGGCTGAATCCACAGTGGCTACATATCTTGTTTAGCCATTACATAGATCTGCTGTCTGTGCTAGTCCGCACAACAGACCTGGCACGGCAGTTTCGGGATGACTTGTACCCACTGTTTCAGAGTTGCAAAGAGAATGTAAGATGAATTTCACTTCCATTTGAGACCTTAGAGTAACAGAAGATAAAAACTTCACTATGAAAAAGAGAGATTAAAAGTTACAAAAATTCTTTCTTAGTTGTCCTGATTCAGTGGAATCTAAATGAAGAAAACTCTGTAAAAATCAATTTGCTTTTCCAGCTTATATGATTGTTTTGGATGGCAGATCTTTCCTAGGTTAACTCACTGGCCAGTTTTGACCAAAACTGACAGAGGCTTATGAGCTCCTATTAAATTCCTGAAAGTTTTCCAGGACTTTTAATTCAAACGAAAGAAACCAGAGTCATCCTTCCATGAAGAAAACACAAGCAGTAGTCAGCCTTTCAATCTGTAGTGCAGTCACATGCCTATGAGCCTGCCAAGGCACCTCACATCCCTCTCAGACAGACAGCAGAAGTGATTGGGAAGTGGGTTTGTCTGCTATGGAAGAGGGGATGTATGGGTTTTACAATGCAACCATAAATAAATAGAAATAGATAGATAATAAATAATCAGAGGTAATAAGTGATTGAAATAATTAATTACAAGAATTTCTTACAGACAGCCAGATTCATAATCAGCATACAGTATATTTTCAAATTATACTACTCTTCATGAGTTTCTCCTCCTGTCTATACTTCGTCACACATAAAAATAAGCACATATAGGGAAAAACAGTCCTATGGGACTATCTCAAACTGATTTCTTGTGTTTTAATAACCACTATTGACCCTTACTGGAGGCCAACAATTTCCTGGTGCTGACCTTCTACAGAGTAGCTAGTCTCTCCAGTACAGTTCATTAATAGAGCTAAAAGTCAACTTTTATGGTCATCATTTCAGAAACATCCATACTTATAAATCATTTGCTATTTCTGAGGAGAAGATCATGCTTGGAAATGAAATGAGCACTTCGACCCAAAACACTCTGTCCCTACTCCATTTGTTTCAGGCAAAATGTGTATTTTTAAACCAGATTTCTTTTGAGAGGCAGCTGATAACAGAAAATTCAGTTAGACTCAGTATTTTCCTAAGAAGCAGGAGAAGGTCCCCAAGCGTATCTGGACAAAGCTCACATAAGCAACTCTGACATCTGCCATTAGAGACTGCCAGGCCTCCTTCTTCCCACCCCACTCCACTCCTTATTCCATTGCCTCACATTTTCTGTTTTGTACAGAAAACAGAGACTAGAATAAGCTTCACAGGGAGTGGACTGCTAATTGAATGTCAAAGGTGCATACCATTTACACAGAAATGGGATAGAAAAATACCTCACATAAAAAAAAATGTGAAGAGGCTAAAAGTGCAGTTAAAATTTATTTCCCCATGGAAAAGCTTTAGACCATACCAAGCAAATCCCTTTGAGTGAAGGAAATGTAAGCATGTAAACAGAGTTAATTAGGGGGTTGTATTTTTGTGTTTCCCTTTAAAAAGCAATCATTTGTATTTTAAAATATGCAGAAAATTGTTTTACAAGCCTAGATTTTTATTTACTGTGCTGGACACAATAAAAAGCTGTTCAAATCTTTCTGAGTGATCAAGTGAGACTTTGATTCCAACTGCTGCAAGGCCCTTGGGTAAGCTTAAAATACATTTATTCATGTGTGACTAGAGCGTGCAAAGAATTGATAGCATAACACACCCAGGCAGACAAGAGCAAATGGGTAAGGGAAACGTGAGTGAATCACTGACATTCTATTTCAAAACATGTTAGTGTTGGCAAGCATAACAACTTTAAATCTCCTTCCACCTTTCTGTAGTACCTCTTAGTGAATTTGTTATTGTAGACAAAAGAAGTAATGCTTGTTTCCATGAGATAATGAACCTGAAATCCCAAAAAAGTAGTCTGCAGTCCCCCAGTTTCAGTGCAGTTCTGCTTACGAAGACGTATGAGTTTTGCTTTTACTTCATTGAGATCAAGGATTAAATTCAATGTCGTATTCATATGTACTATACTGGAGAAAGCACCAAATCAAGAACACATTTCTTATATATGGCTTATAAGTGCATAGTCTATAAATACTTATAAATGCATAATGGTTGTTCTATTATCAAAGCATGTACAGAGGAGTAGCTGCAATTCTGTGATGTTCCATTAAGAACCTCCTTTTACAAGTGCAGAGAGTCATTTAGAAGTGAGGTGGGAGTGCCCTCTTGTGTTTGCAGAAGAATTATATTCATGGTCACCCCTTTTGAAATCACAAGGTGAGGAAAATTTATCCACTCCTGTATCAAGCACTGGGCTCCCAGGCTGGCTGTGGGTGAGGTGCACATCCGATCAGCGTTGCAAAACAGGCTGCTTACAAATGTCATGCAAAATCTAACCCATGGTTCTGCTTCACCAGCTCTTGTGCTGCAACCTTCAGAAATCTCTCATTGTGACCAGGTCCACAGCCCTGTCCTACACAGGGTGTGGAGGAACATGGGCAACAGCCACAGGCTGGTTCTCTGCATGCCGTTCCCTCCCGAGCCTGTGAGGTGAGTCTTGCCTCTGTTGCAGAAATGTGGGTATAAAGCGAGTTATTGCAGATCCTACTGTGGTCTGTGGTAACTCAGTGGGAGACAGAAGGAAAGGGACATATTAAGCTGGACCCACAGGACTCCTGGAAGGAGAGGACATATGTAATTTCTTAGTCTGCTTCTGCCTACAACCAGTTTGGTGGGCTGGATAAGGTTTATGAATGCTTGGACACTCCTAGTATAATATGTATTCACTATGCTAGAGCTATCTTGTTTTATCCCTTTGTAAGAGACAAACCCTGTAATCAAGTTGTGTCACAAACTCCCACTGCAGTCCATGGAAACTACTTAAACATGCCAATAAACTCCTAGTTCTCCAAGAGAAATAAAACATATCAATTAATAATTCATCAAGTGAGATCCCCTCCTCTCTTCATATCTCCTTAAGCAAGATTAAGTGTATGCATGAGAAATCCAAGAAAAGAAAGAAAAATAAAGTGACAAAATAGTTGTTTCCTATGATGTGTTGGCCCAATGAACTAGCATAATTTCAAGTAGATTATCTGACACTTAAAACAGCAACACTGATGAGCTTCCCTCTTCAATAGTACTTAGGTTCTTTTTCATTCTTATAAAATAGAGCACTGTCATCAAATGTTGGGTTTTTTGTAGTTCAGGTAGTACAATTTATGGCACACTGTGGTAGCTTCTCAAGTTCTCTTTGCTTTTCCATTGTTTAGAGGAGTAAAGAATTGCTCCACAGCTCCTATTGCACTCAGCAGAAAGTCTGTATCCCACAGAGTCCACAGAGCAGTAACATTTGAATCACCTGGTTCTGTAGCCAATTATGTCAATAAAAAGCTGTTAGTGGGCTCTTTCACGTATGGGTGCAATGTCAGGAATTGCAGATGGGCTAAGTGAGATGTCCACAGCTAGAAGAGGCCATGTCAGTCAAGACTGAAACACTTCAGAAACCTACAAGAAACCTGGGGGTCTATCTCCTATAGATGGTTTAGGAGGAGATGAATATGAAAAAGCAGGTAGGTGCTCCTGCCCCGGTACCAAATGTCCCATGAACTGTGGTGCAGTCCTTATCAAGGAAGGAACTTCATTATCTGGTAGGGATTGAACCCTCCAAATATGCACTATATGCAACGCACTTGTTTGCCACCAGCCCTTTTCACCTTGGACATATAACCCTGGTTCAGGTCACTTGGCACTAGCCAAGGAACACAATAACTCTGGCAAGAGTGTCAGTTTCTGTGGGAACTGTCAGCTGCATTATAGCAAGTGTTAATGGATCACACTCTGCATGAAGCTATCAAGGCCACTCAGTAGCTTCTCCACCCCCATCTGGAATCCTGACCTCCCCTACACAACACCAGGCTGTCTGTGGGCAGTGGGCTGCTTGCCTGTCCCAAGACCAGGTAGCAGCCAGATGTTTTTATATCTTGTACAATACCACAGACTTCCACCTAGGAGCTGCTCCAGATGAAGCTGAGGGTCAGCTGCTCTTTCCTGCTAGCTCTCAGATCTGATTATTGGCCAGATATAGTCCAAACTCCCCCAGTTTTCTGAGAAGGAATACAGAATCTCAGCAAGTACCTCTCCTGGTCATCCATGCCTGGCTCTCAAGAGGCCCTGGCTCAGGCATCACAAAGGATGCTGATGGGAGAGCACACTGAGACTCTGGTAGCTACTGCAGGTCAAGGAGCGTCAGAGCATTCATGTCTGTAATAGGCCCCCAGCTCAAGCTTCATGCCACCATTTACCTGCTCTGCAAGGGCCCTGTGTTTAGAAACACCTCATGCTTCTTACCTCTGGCAGAGCAATTGCTTCTTGTCACACGAACCACATCATAAATTGCATCTGCCTATCAACTGCATATTCTGCAGCCAAGCAGAGCATGTTCCCAGTGCTGACAAGGAGTGGCAGCCTTGTCCCATACTTTCCCGACACAGTTTACGAAACCTGAAAGCAGGATGGACTCATCCTATTCTACTTTCCACTCTTAACCAGGCAAAGAGAGCATGTAATTTCTGAACAGCCCAGGTATTTCCCCCTATTGCCCGGAGAGCCTGGGTGAGCTCTTTTGAGTTTCGGGGAATATCCAAGAGAGCATAACCAAGCAAAGCAGGTTAGAGGGCATAAGGGCCTTCAGCAGGAGCCACCTTGTCCAAGTACTTTCATTGTAATAGGAGGATACAACCCCGTTAGCATCAGAAGCTCATCTGTCATCGCCAGTCAGGAATATCAGGACAGGGAACATGTGCTTGTGTACATGATAAGAATTTGCAACGTCATGAGTTCCTTCCTAGGAATTCAGCAGTACATCAGTTCACCTTCTCTTCAAGTGTACAGATTATTTCACAAATGAAATGCCTGATTTGTGCTTTTTAAAGAATATTACCACAGTTATAGGATTATCTATGCTGCCCTCCTCTTTCTGTCCTTTACAAATACAACCTCCACCTTCAAAAATCAGACAGACTAATCTTACATATCCTAGGGCAGAGCATCACAATTGTCTTGCTTTTTAGTAGGGCCAGCCATAACCTGTACTGCTCTGGCCATATACTTGTATTTGGATAGATATTATTTATTCCTTACAGTACAAGAGTAAAGAGCAGCAAACAGTAGAAGAACAGATTTCTTAAACCTCAAATTTTGGGGTTTTTTAATGGCAGGATTCTTGCATTCAAGCACAGTTAAAGACATACTGCACTGCATTTTGGAGGGATCTAGCGTGAAGTTTCACGTCTTATTTATAGCTGCCTAAATATTAGCTGCTGTCAGGGGACATCATCCTGCTCAAATCTTTCCCAGACCAGGGTGGTGTGTGTACCACTTCTCTTCTGGTAAATCTAGTGGTTAGTTGGTCACAGTGTGCGTTAGTTCAGATGACTGATTTGCTAGAAAACTAAAGTAAAAAAAAAAAACCACAAAAACCACAAAACAACAAACCCCATGTTTTCTATTGTATCACGTAGTGACTTGTAGCAAGATGATTATTAGTTTGTAGTGGTGACAGGGCAAGAGGGAAGAACAAGGTCATCCCTTTCAACAGCAGCACATCAGTTCTACTTAATTGTAAAGTTAAAACACATCTACAGAAAGTGCTGTTTGATCTCTTCCTGTATGAGAAGAACTGAGCTGCTAAGAGCAAGCTACACTCACAAAATCTGCTAACACACTATCCTGTCCTGGAAAGCTTGCTATTTTTAAGAACAAGACAACATGGAAACAAGACTCTACAATAAAAGATTTGAGAAATAACCTGTATCTATGCAAGTTTCATAGAAGGAAAGACTTACGCACCATCCAAAGCGAAGCCTTGATGCAAAATTAAATCTATTAAAATTAATACATTAGCACTGTAGAAAATGCAGTTGCATTTTCCTGCATTTTATTACTAAAAAAAAGTGTATTAATACACATACCATGAGTAAAATATGTGTGCATATTTTATTTTCTTACTTTATCACATGAAACATTCCAAGCAGTTAAAAGAAGTTTCCAAGAATCTTCCACTTAAAAGAGAGTGCCTCTTTCTTACCCAGAGATCTGTACGTATCACATACAGATTCAATTCCAGATACTGGAATGCAGTTTCACAACTTCTATTTTGCTGTAATTGTTTGCATGATACTTCATTTTACAAAGACCAGATTGAGTATGTGCTGGTTTTCCTAATTCTGTATAGAGTGTGATCATAGGATATTTTAATTGTAAGCAAGCCTCTGAAAGATGGCAAGATTAAGGCCAGTTTTGGTTAAAAAAAAATAATAAACAGCTCAGCAGCCCTGTCATCTCTAAGAACCAGCAACAGCCTCTTGTTAAGGAGCACAAAGATGTATTTCCTATTTAAAAGTGAGTTGGACACTCAATTTGTCAAGGCTGTGTAAATATGACAGAAAAGCCTTTTTTCCCCCCATGCCTTACTAATGAATGTAGTGACCGCAAGAGTTATTAATTAACAGCTGGGTCTTACAACTATGAGAAAGATACTAAATAGCGGGCTGCTCTTCTCCTATCTTTCCACAGTACTTCCACTGCAATGCTTTCCTCTCATCTGAGCCTGTTCATCTCTTCTCTTGAGGGTGAGCAAAAGCCAGTAAGATAAGCAGAAACTCTACAGCGGTTAAATGAAGCATATTATCTTTCAGTAATATGTTCTTTATCCAGAATAACATAGAAGAGGTTTGAACTCTTCAAGAAAGATGATGTTCCCAAGCACTAACAAAGACTCAAACTGAAATTCCCCTCAAATATTTCTGGGCTTCCTGAAATGTTGCTGTAGTTCAAGATAATGAACATTTCTGTTAAACAATAAAATAGTTACAATTACGTATTCCTGGAGACAGCATACAGACTTACTTTGACAAACAAAGGAAAAAATAGCTAATTTAACTTAAAATTATTAATATTAATTTATTTCGCTGTCTTAATACACCAAATTTATTGCTTTTTTTAAGTACCTAAGTACAGAGGGTTTGGGTTTTTTGCTTGTATAAAGCTTAATTATGCTTTAGTGTTAATTTAGCCATATACAAACTGATTAGATTATGACAACAAACCAAATGTGTCAGTATAAACAACCACTGTACATTTAGATACTCTCTTTGCAGCAGAAAACCCACGCTGTCCAGCTATACTTGACTTCAGAAAGGGGAGATACCTAAAAATGAAGATGCTTGTTAAAAACAAAACTAAAAGGAACATCTATGCACGTTAAATCCTTGCAAGTGGCAATGAAGACAGACTGAGAACACTATCAAAGGCACGAACTCATTGTTCAAGAAAGATTTGAAGGAAGCCAGTCTATCAAAACTGGTAACACACCCCTTTTCAAAATCACAAGCCACAGGAAGTCTGTTAGAGACAACTAGGCCCTTGCAATTGCATTAATTCGCTGCTCCTGTATTCAGTGTGGAAGACCTGGGGAAATTCCCCACGTGACACCGCTTCTGAGGCTCTCATCAGAGAAGTTGCTTCAGATTTCTTGGAGATACTGCAGTTTCGACAGGTTCAGATGGCGTTCTAGAGGAATCCAGGAAACAAGTTCTTGTGAATGCTAGAATTTTATAAAGGCTCAGGCTTGATGAGGCTCTGAGCAATCTGATCTAGTTGAGGATGTCCCTGCTTACAGCAGGAGGGTTGAACTAGATGACCTTTGGAGGTCCTTTCCAACCCAGGGCATTCTATGAAACACAGGAACTGCTCATTGTGGTGTGTAAGTACATGAGGTTTCTTCAGCCTGAATATGAGATTGGTGTGGGGGTGGCTTAACAAGGGTGTGACTGCAGAGGGGTGGATTGCCCACCCCTTCTTCTCAAACTGTGCGATGGGCTAACAGACAGAAGGTACAAAGTGAACTAAAGGAGGTGCATTTTCTCGTAACGCTAATTAAGCTGTGGTACTCCTTGCCCTAGTTATTGTGGAAGCTAACATTTTATAAAGGCTCTGGGGAAGACTGGGCAAATTTACTGGTAGCAAATTAATGGAGGATGGTTACATTCACACACACACACAAAAGAAAAAAAATACAAAACACCCTCTCGAAGGTCTCTGAATTCTATATTCCCAGAGACTGGGCAAATAGTCAGGGAAGGATCTCTACGTGCTTGTTCTATCCCTACTCTCCTCCCTAGACATTTACTTTTGGCTACAGCTGGAGGCAGAATACAGGGAAGGCGCAGAGGGGTGGACCTTTGGTGGGATCCTGTACAGCTGGTTCTAACATAATCTCATTTATTATTAAAAAAGAAAAGCTCTTGTCTTTCTGTGATACTAAAGTGACTAAAAATTCAAGGAGAGACAATTGAATAAGAATTCTAGTTTCTGTAGAACTTTAAAAACAGGACCAAAATAATAAGCCAAATGAAATTGTTTCCCAGCTCATGTATTTTATTATGCATAACATGAAATGTCGCAAAATCAGCTCAGGATTTTATAATGAGTACTATCTGTTCTGAGAAGGAAGAAATTAAAACTGCATACAATAGACTTCCTGATGGGAAGGTGAGAGGGGAGAGGAACACAGCATCCCAAAGGATGCATTGGTAACAACCCCAAACCAAACCAAGAGATGTGAGTCATCAAAACTGCAAAGCTATTGGAGAAAATCAGGAAGTCAGATTTAAAATAGGAAGAGAAAGGAAGTGAGGGGAGATAAAGAACAAGAAGAGAAAGAAATAATTTAAACCAAGAAAAGATAACTTGGGGAGAGTTGTCTGGAGCTGAAAAGCCCTGGAGGTAGCCACACCAGCAGCCTTTCAGGTTGACGTACATTTGTGTGGGCTTTAAAAGAGGCAATCCAGTACACCCCCTCTATCTCATAACCAGCACTCCCTTCTGACAGTGCTTGCAGTGTGCATGAATGTGCAGCTGTGTGGTCAGCTAAATTCAGAAGCGATTCATCAACAAAGTAACACTTTATGGCAACCAGGCTTATAGGTCAAACTAGTCTTAGGCTCTCTCTGGGGAGTGGAGTTTGGGGATCAGGTCTGGCTTTCCAGCTTGCACTCTCATCCAGACTCCTGGGTCAAAGATGTGGAAGCCTGAAGGAGGGCAGAGAATGGCAGCTAAGAAAGAACCTTACTTTCAGATACAATCTGTGTATGTTTTTATTTTGTTTTGGTTAACTTTTTTTTCAGGCTCATAATTTTTCCAGCCTTGTACTGCTGCCTACCTACAGTAACAACGTACTTGGCCCACAATCTTGTCCAGTGCTAGCAGATTTAGGTGATGCTGAGAAATAAAAGGCAAGTTTCTTTGGGGATAAAAAGTTTGCATACAATGTGCATCCAGGCACTGCTTGCAAACCTGTACCCTACAACCTAACAGAGAGATGAAAAGTGCATGTGCAGTAGCATTGCAAGGTGCAGGGCTCCCTGCAATAAGTGCACGCCCATGGTTCTCCTGAAAAGCTCACAATACAGAGCAGTATCCTGGGCCCTTAGTCACCTCATTATTTATAGCCTTCTTATTACCAATTGCAAACTAAAATAGTACTTATTCATGCTTTATGTAATGCACTTTGGGTTTAAATGATGAGTCTTTCTACTTTTTCTCCTAAAAAGAAATTCCATTATTTGTGAGAATACCATATGTAAAAACCCTCCGCACTGTGCTGTAGAAAAGATGTAATTATTTAGCACTTAGGAAAGGAACGGTAAGGAGCTGCCTTCTTTCTTTAGGGCTAGTTGTGATTAATGGCTGTGATTACTTTGCTTATCTCTTAACTCCGATGTCACCGAGGAAGGGTGGGCTAACTTTTTTCAGTACCCTGTGGCAAGCATCAGTTTTCAGGCCTTTTGACTAAGTCACATGGATAGATAACACCAGCAATAAACTGCTTGCCGGTGCCCAAGTTCAGCTGCTGAGCTTGCCTGAAGCACTAGCAACTCTTCTCTGATGCTTACAGCTTCATGGTTTCTCTCCTACAGAAACAGCAGCTCAAACAAGTGCAGGTAGGAGGCACTCAAGAGAAAAAGGCAGCACATAGACCTTCTTCCTCATGCCTCTACAGCAGAAAAGGTGGTGGGCTAGCTCCAGTTTGCAGTCTGTCATTTATGTCACCCTGCTTGCAGTCAAGAGGAAGATTTCAGACAGGTAAAATGGGATGTGGAAGACGAAAAGCAGAGGGAAAACTAGTGTCATCTCCTGCCATGGTCTGCAGAAGAAAACATGTTTAAAATTTGTCAAATATTTAGTTATCCTGATAGTATTAATCTCAGTAATTTTAGGAATAAATTTGCCAGATATTCTAGCACTTTTCTAGACTTCCCTTATCTGCTTCCAACAGTTAGACCCTTCTATTGAGAGTCCATATTGTGGACCATTAGGCTTTGTAGTTTTCTTAACAACTTGTCAAAACACCAAAGAAATTTTTGAGCTTTTATTCATCCACCCTTATTTTTCCTGATTTCCTCAACTAAGTTGATTGACATACCAAACTTCACAATAAACAGGCAGACGAAAAAGTTAGACTATCTATAAACAATTAGTGAGAACCTCCATAAATATTACGAGAATTTAGGATGTGGTTTCACATTGGTTTAAATGTCATCTAGGCTTTAGTGCTCCTGCCATCCCCAATGCAGCTCCAGTTACCTCCTCCTGCCTCTTTCACTAGCACTTCCAGAGCAGCACAAGAGGCCCATTCAGCTGTGGACTAAGCCACTTTCTGGCCGAGGTGCAACTGTACAACTTCCAGTGGCTAAAGCTGTTCTGCGACTGGGGAAGCCCACTCTTAGGTTCACTGTTGAAGGCAGAAGATGGGATGTCTGCTGGAGTTTCACTAATCTTTGAATAAGCAACAACAATAGATGGGTAGTTGTATAGCAGGGACA
>WUAM01000431.1:28152486-28174365 GCA_024336885.1 Actenoides hombroni
CTGCATATAAACTGTGTACCCAGCTTGTATTGGCACGCACATTTGGAGGAGTGATCCCCTGTGCGTCCGGCGCCGCAAAATAAAGAATGCCTGCTTCATAACTTCGGTTATTGAGTTTTTCACTGCATCACTGTGGAACAGCATCTTCATGCTTTGTAAAGGTGAAAAACTCCAGAAAGCTTTGTCTTTTTTTGCCTGTTGCGAGTAAGGGGAGTTTTTTTCAGCCCCAGTGACTTGTAACGTTATACAGGGGTAAAGCATCATGTGCTGTTTCCAAAAAGGGAAAGGGTTTGCATGTGGCTGTGGTTTCAGAAACAGGGATCCATTTACAGACAGAGGAAAGCTGAAACATTTGAGACAGCTATCAAAGGTGAACCAAATGGGGCCCTGGGGAACAGCAACAGTGGGTAGATGCACGAAACAAGTATTTGGTGAATTAACGTATTTTTTAAGGTCGTATCGGGTTCCCGCCTTCGCTTGCTAGCTCTGCGTTCTACAGAAAAACCCTGTAACGCAAACGTACAAACAGCACCGGGACCAAGAGCCAGACCCGAGCGCTCCTTCTTCCCTTCCCCTCAGGACGCACCACGCCCAGCTAGAACGGGCAGCCCTGTTCCCCCGTCGGCAGCTGCCTCCCGCTCAGCGCCAGCGGGTGAGGAGGCCGGCCGAGGCCGCCTCGGGGCGGCTCCAGCCGCGGCCGCTCGGCAGGTGCGGAGCGGGGCCGACCCACCGCGGGCCACGGCCGCTCCCTATACGGGAACCCACGCCAGCAGCAACGATGCCACCAACGGCTCCGCCGCCCGCGGAAATGGAGGGAGGGAAGCGGCTCGCCCCACGGCGCGCGCCCCCACACGCCCCAGACGAGAAGAGCGCGGCCCCGCGCGAGATCCTGCTGGCCTCCCCGCCCCCAGGCTCGCGGGGAGGAGGGCGGGGCCAGCCTCGTTCCCACCCCGCAGCGTACATATAAAGGTGGCCACCGCCCTGTGCCGCGTTCTCTTTTCCTGCGGAGAGTTAGCGGTGGTGGGTATTGCTGGCAGTGGGGGCTGCTTCCCGGGCGGGGTTGGAGGGCGAGCACCCGGGCTCCTTTTTTTTTTTTTTTTTTTTTGTGCTTGTGGGTGAGGGCTGGTCCGCCGCGCCGCTGGGGTAGCGCTGGAGGCTGCAGCTGGTGGGAGAGCCTCGCACCTTGGGGCCGCGGGCGGGGCGGGCATAGCCAGGCGCAAGCCAGCGGCGGGGCCGCGGTGGACGCCGCCCCGTTGGAGCCGCGGCGGCGAGGGGGCCGGAGGGGCGGACCGCGGACTCCGGCGTGCCGCGCGCCTCCTTGGGCAGGGCCGCGGGAGCGCGGCGAGGCCTGTTCCCCGGCGGAAGGGGTGTGCCGCGGCTCGGGGCACGCTGGGCTGGGTAGTTGGCGGCGCTGGCGTGGGCGGCGTGGTACCATTTTGCCCTGGTGCGGGCGGCGCCCGGCGGGGCGGTGCCCGCTCTGCGCCATTTTGGTGACTGTCCGGGCCCGCCGGCGTCGGAGACCCGTGTCGGGCACCTGCGGGGGCTGACAGGCGGCCTCAGCCCGCCCGTGGTGCCAGCGCTGGACGGGAGCAGCCCCCTGCTTGGGCCCTGCAGCCTTTCGTTTCTCTCCGTTACTGTTTCAGTCAGCTTTGAAACTGCTGGCTAATGCTGAAGAGGGAAATCGACCTCAACGTCGCGATGTGAATGAGACTTTTTAGAGGATACAGCTCCTTGGGTTAGATGGGGTTGCCTTGTTCATTTGACGTAGGGGAGGTGCACGCTTTCGCGTGGCCTACATGGGTTTCAGAGGGCTCAGCCGTCGGCATCGTGGAACTGACCTGCAGTAGGAGACTTATAAAAATACAGTTATTGTAAAATCTACATATCGTGCAGAGAGGAAAAAAAACACTGCGATTGCTGCATGCTTCTTTAATAGGAATCATCAGGCTACTTTTAACGATTGATGCTTCCTTTTTTTCCTGTCGTTTTGCTAGGTGACACAGCAGAAAAAAGAGACTTATTTAAAAAAAAAAGTAATAAACACCCCCGTCAAAATTTCCTGTGGTCTTAAGATGCCTTTTTTCCCACCTCTTGCATTGCTAATGTCATTAAACTGTGGCACTTCTGGAAGAACAGGCAATACAATGAAAAAAATACGTAGGATTCTAGGCTTTTATCTACAAGCAGAGATTAGAAGTTTGCTTTCTTGTAGAAGGCTGTCGGGTGCATTTGTTCTGTGTTGAATCACCTTGTCTAATGACAGACCAAGTCACATGAGATTACCAAACAGTAAAACTTTTGAATCTTTATAAGCCATTTGTAAGTCCTGGTTATTGGGTGCAATAAGCAAGCTGAACTCCATATTTCCCATAGCTTGAATTGGTTTTATGATCTGAAACAAAAAATGGTTAATGAGTCATCTTTAATGGATTACTTAACAATTATTTGATCTATGTAGTGCAGAGTGAGAAACATTTTTATTTGAATGTGTGGTGTTTTCAGTATTGTATGTATCAAACCAAATGTTTTGTCATGTCGTTTTTGGCTGCTTGAGTTGATAGATTTAAATACTTGCTATGTGCTTAAAACCAAATTTCTCTAATTGAAATCAGTGCTTACACTTAAAGGACTGAAACCTTGAGATGATGAATTTTCATTAAAAAACCTTGGGGCTGAAATTTTATAATGGTACATGTAGTCATTTCTACAGTGCTTTATTAGGGGTTTTCAAGGGGACGTAACTAAAAACTCCTATGTTAAAAACAGCTGCATTTCTTGCTGCTTTCTTAGAGGCGTCTTCCAAACTAAAGACTTGTTTACTTAACATACTATTGATTCTGAGACTTGAGAGATGGTTGATGATTGTCTCAATGTGTGTGACTTGGTGACTTTGTAATAAGAATCTGCTGATTTCAAGTGTTAAGTTTGTTTGCTGTTTGGTTTTAGGTATGACCAAGAGGAAGTTCTCAGCAGTGTCCAGTACACTGTACAGAAGCACTAAGGTAATGGCTCTGGGATTTTAATTTTGTTGCTCTAGAAGTAACACTACATTTCTGTTGTTGATCAGTGCTTCCATTTCTTAATTGGTTTCCATATTTTTGTCCGTCAAAAGTATGGAATGTGTTAAGTGCCATGGTGTTGCCCCCTTTCTGTGGTGAGACAAGGAAAACCAGTTACAGTATGTTACATTTTCATAGTTTCTATCAAACCGAGTAATTTTTTTGTGTGTGTATGTGTGCCCTTCACTGAGTTAAGATCAACCCTTAGGTCAGTTTTTCTTAGTTTTGTTTCTTATTTAAATGCCCCAGCAAAAGAATGAGGATCCATATGATAAATCACTTTAACTTGTCCTAAGTTATACTGATCTTGGAGATAGTTTTGGTAGCTGTCCGGCTTTGGGCCTCTGCTGGAGTTCATGTGACTCTACGTACTTGACCATATTTGAACATAATTATTGAGGTAATGATCCTGCAAATGATGAACAGACAGTAGTGTTGCATTGTGAATAAACACAGGGTCAATCATAGAAGTATTTTTGAAATAGAAGCTTGAATGTCTTTGTTTTTCATATGTCATAGTGGTTGCTAAAAGGGCCCAAAACCAATTCTGGGTAACAAAATACAGACTTGTCAGATATTGAAGACTGTTCTAGATCAATGTTGTGTTGTTGTGCGAATAAGTAGATTTTTAGTTTGTAGTGATTCTATTTCTGACATAGTAACATAAGAAAATATGCTAGACCACAGCAAGAGACATTTTCTACTTCAGAAGATAATTTTTGTTTCTATTCAATTTTAGCCCTTCATGGAAGCGTCATCAGAAGTAGAAGAACACTTAGTACACACAAGTGGATTTTCCTGAAAGTGATGTATGTTTTGAATGGGAATAAATTAATGTCATAATTGGATTAGCAAAATAAATGTGATCAAATTAGTATTTCTGTGGTTAGCTTTAAAATTGAGGTATTTTATTTCAGGCATGCTTGACATGGTCTAGAACTGTGTAGGCTGGAAAGTTGGTGGATTTTGATGTCACTGTCAGGAGCTGGTTAAAATACACCTATCTGAAGTATTTGTGCTAAATCTGACACAGATTACTTCAAGATGGCTTTTAATTCTCAATTTGCACTTCATCAGGAGGTGAGTATAAGGAAGTGTTTAGGTAAAGAAAACAAAGGGGACATCTAGAGACCTGTTAATATAAACAAGCAAATGTGATTCCTATTTTTTAATAAAAATGTGTATTCATTTTTCAAAGACTATAGTTGATATTTTCACCTTTTGTAAATGCTAAGAAATAACTTTAGGAACTGTATTCGGTTTAATTTGACTCATACTTGCAAATGGTGGTTGGGAGGAAGGAGGATCCACAGGAGTAAAGCCTGGTTGTTCCTAATGGGTTGTGCTGTATTATGCGTGAACATGTTGTAATTGATTATTTTACTTGGATTTCAGAATGGCATAAACAGTTTCTAGTAATTGGAATGTTGGGCATCCTGATGAAAGATTTCCTGGCAGCTGTAGTACAATAGATAAAGGTAATATTTAATAATAAGCTGATTTTTTTTGTTAATTGCAATGTATCCCCTTTTCAGTGCACCTGAAAGACAAAGCTTATTTTGTTGAATATATGAATGTATGAACTGTTACAGTTCCCAGTTGCTGATACTTAAGTGGTGTGAATTGTGATCAAACTCCCAACCTGATGTTGATGAGACTTAATATGGATCTGGCTACTGAGATGAAACTGCTTAATACTTTCAAAAGCCACTTGATCTTTCAGTCATTATCCCAGTTGATGTTTCTTTCATTGCTGTCCCCATGTAGGAGCCACCGTGCTCCAGGGTGTGAATAAGGATGTTGATGCATTATTTAAACTCGCCTCAGGTCCATGGTGACATGGATATGTGCTGTTGTAAAAAGTTAGCATCTTGAAAGAGCAGAGGGAAGTGTTAAACCCCTGTAATTTGAGGTATTTTGTCTTACAATGAGTAAACAAGCACTAGCCAAGTATTAAAAATGCCCTGGTTAAGGAAGTGTTTCTGGTGTTTGAAAGCCAGGGATTACATTGGCACTTCAGCCCTCTTAGAGCTGTTAATGTAGGGCTCACTCAGATGTGAGCATTTAGAAAAAGTAATGTTAATGATTAAAGGTGTAATTTAATGGTGAATTGTAGTGAATTCTAATTATATTAAAGCTGTTTCAGCTTCAGAGCTACACAAATTCAGAAGGGTTAGTATAACATTAAACTTGCAGCAGGCAAAAAGCATGCTCATGACTGCTTACTGTGCAGCAAGAGCATTGGTAGTGGTTTCTCCAAGAACTTCCTTCTTACCTAAGTATCTGAATTTAATGATTATCAATGGAATTCACTACCAGCAGTTTCTTTTGAAGAACAGGCTTTGTTCCAGTATGTGAAGCTCAAATGTTTGAGTGAAACTTCTTGTGCAGCAGTGCTGCCAATAAAATGCTGTGCTGCTTAGGAAGGCAATGTTACAAATAGGAATTGCTTTTCATGGCTCATCTAGAGAAAACTTGGCAGCAGCAAGCCTTGTTAGTGTAACCTATCAGTGTGTTTTGTCTTTGCAGAGATGCCTGACTGCTGCTTCTCAACTGAAGGTATGAATTCCAAGAAATGTTATGATTAATTTAAGCTTGATGTGGGAGTAATGCTTAGAACAATTAGTATGTCTCATTAGCAAAGAACCTGCCCCAAACCTGATGGCTTGCTTGAGGAAAAAAATATGAATATGACTTCTGAATTTAGACTAATACCAGAACAAGAGAAGTGTTTGAAGATGTTACGCTTCATAGCTATAGCTTTGAAACTCAACATAATGATAATTTTTGAACAACTTCTAAAAAAATGCATTGTTCTCAATCCTATTTATGAGCAGGAGGTGAAATGTAAACTGCTGTATTACAGATGGCATATTTGAAGTGCAGTGGGGTTTCTGTGTATCTGCATGATAGAAAACAGGGTACAATGTATTAATGATCTATCTTGGCCTTTTTTTGCACTTTCAGTTCTAGTTCAGAGGTAGTGTCAATTTTCCTGTTGCCTGCAGAAGAGTTGTACTTCGAACAATGTGGTCTGGATGCAGTTTTTTATTTAATGCTCACTTCTCAGTGGATTTTAGCCTCTGGAGTTTTTAATATTTTGATAGAAGCTGAGAACTGGGTATTAGTTAATGAACTCTGATTCCCATAGGAGAGGGGGAACTATACTTGATTGGTTCATTGCCTATCGCAGTTTGTAGCCAAGCTGAGCAATAGCTGGGTAAGAGAAGCAAGATAAATCTTTATTGTGGCACAGCTACACTCGTAAGTTCAGTTTTGCAGAACTCGTGGAGTACTGATATTAATCCAATACATATTTAATAATGCAGTTTGGTCTGTGTGAGATGCTAAATAGATGGCAAGTTGTATTTTGAGTGATGGAAGAAAATTTATCTGAACTAATCAGTGTCTCTCTTTGGACAGGAAGATGGTAAAAAATGTAGGAACAAATGCTTTTAGCATGTTCAGGTATGTAATTGAAAAGCTTCTAAATATTTTCTTAAGTCTAATGTAACTGTGCTCATAGCTTTGGAATTTTTGGTATAGCAACATTTGCTGATACACTTAATTGATCAATTGATATGGTAAGTTGGTGTAGTAATTATTTCTGTATATAGTTAGAACTTAAGAACACTTGTTCCCAAAGGCAGAATGCTTGCTGATGGCTATGGCTAACCTTGCTGAGATTTCAAACCTACTTGTATAAATAAGTGTACAGTATTACTGAAATATGTCAAAAGTCTAGAGAATGTTTAATTTTTGTATTGCAATCTGAAGCCCTATGGAAAAGCGGTCCATTTCCTATCCAGTTTACGTGTCCTGAATTGCCTGTGTCTCATCTGTGATGATCCTATCCCGAACCTGAATTCCTTGTTGAAAAAAACTAATACGGATCCGGAATCTGAGACGAGACCAAAAGATTTGATTTAAATTTTCTGAAAAGTATGAAAATGTCTGTTTGTACAGAAATGGTAACACCTTATTGTATAGAAAGTGGTGTGTGCTTACTTGCAAACTGAAATTTCTCCCTCAAATGAACCGTTTTACTTAAACCTTGTTCTCTTTTTCCAGTGATGAGTTGGAACACTTTGTCAGTGCTGCCTGACAAATGTGGATGATCTGTAACTGGAAGGAAGTATAACACCTGAAGAGTTTTTGTGGCTTGGAGTTGGGATGCCCTGCTTTTAAAAGCCTGCTGAAACAGCTGCTGCAATTTTGTTTAGTGGAAACTGTTTTGACGAATAGAATGTGAACCAAAATCACTGTCTCTGCATATTAAAAATCATGTATTTCCCAAGACATGGAGCTGCCCTCTGTGGGAAGGATAGCAGCAATGTTATGGAAATGACTGTTGAGTTTCAATATGCGGGGAAAAATCCCAATGAGTATTTGCCCTTTGAAAATATTGTAAGGGTTTACAGAGTTGCTGGTACTAGAGATCTGTAACAACTCAAAACAGTTGAACTCAGAGGGGGGCCTTGCCAAGACTGGGAGAAAGCAACATAGGTACACAAATGCAAACCAGTAAGTTTGCTTTCTGAGGGTGGTGTCATCCAGGAGATGGGAGGAAATGGTTGAGCTGATGGTGGTATGGA
This sequence comes from Actenoides hombroni, assembly GCA_024336885.1. Lineage (NCBI taxonomy): Eukaryota > Metazoa > Chordata > Aves > Coraciiformes > Alcedinidae > Actenoides > Actenoides hombroni. The sequence goes on from WUAM01000431.1 coordinate 28,160,141, forward strand.
AGCATAAACAAGAAACACTTGCAAGAAAAAAATTAGGTGTCATGAGGAAAGTTGTGGTTGCAGAAAAGGCAAGGTCTAAAGCTTGTATTACTGTCTGTATCTAATGAGGGAGAGAGGAAGTACAGGGTTTATGGACTGCCACTTTAGCATGAGAAGACCAGTACCACAATAGCAAAACTGCCTTTTGAGGAACCTGCTGGCAACATTGCCTTGCTTGCTGTGTGAGGAAGAGGTCAGTAGTGCAAGGTTATGTGCCTTGGAACTTGTGCTTTGAATAGTCACTTGAAAACGAACAGTGCTGTATCACAGTACGAGCGTATTTGCTGTACTCAGCAAATCGACGCTCTTCCACGGTGGAATGAGGGATTATAAATTGGTCACCAAATAAATTGGATTTTAAAGACAAACCATTGTGTATGTAAGATACAATCTGCAAGATACGCAGATTGAAGATGCCTAAAAATTGACAGAACTGTAGTTACTGAGTAATTTTAAAATGCACTGAAATACAGGAAAAGTACCCTATAATCTGCAGCCAGAAATGAAAGCATTGGATGCCAGCAGCTCTTCCTTCAAAAGAGATGGAGACATTCTTACAGCTCATGGTATGTCCCTATTTCTAAATGGCAAGTTCCAAGAAAAGCTTAGTTTTCTGTCAAAAACAGTATCGTGAAGTGCAAAATACAACTACTGGCAGTGCCTAAAGCATTAGCAATGTCAAAAAAAAGTTCATCCAATGTAACTAAACTAAAATGTGTATGAAAAGTATGACTGAATTCCAGGAGTGTATTGTCTCACAGAGAATCTTGCATCTGATTGTTAGTAAGCAATAACCAGCTACTCTGGCTAAAGGGTGCTCCTTTTCAGCAAGCAACTGTGTAAAACAATCTGTATTGGAATCTGCAGATACTCACTACAGAACAGCTTTCCCTTTATTGCTTTCACTGAGATTTATTATTTCTGTTAGCAAATGTTACTGGGAAGGGTAGGTATTTCCATGTGCCATGTTTTGTACATGTTGTTCCTTGAATAAAGATGAGGATGTGAAAAACCCAGCTGTTGCACATCAGGTCTGTAGTCACACCACAGTGTTCCTTGACAGCTTGTACTTTGCAAGAGCTGCAGAAGCAATGTGGCCTTGTTGCACTGACTGGTACAGCATGTACTGGACACATGACATTCCACATTGTGCTTGAGTGACTCCTGGACAACAAACTTAATGATCATGTACTTCAGAAGTGAGGAGGGACCAGGCTCCAGCTGTTATGTGAAAAGAGCATGCTCTGCAGTTCTGTGAAAAGTCTAGGTGCTGTTGACAGCATCTAGAGAAGCTACTTGGATGGTAAGTCAAGTTGCCAGTTCTAGCTAGGTCAGTCTCTTCCAGAGGGGGGGAAAAAAGGATCTTGAAGAACAGAGAAATGGATAATACGGCAGCAACATTTACTATGTACTTAGTTTCTCTAAAAGGACCTGTATATAACTTATTGCAGGGTCAGTTCCCAGTATGCTTATGGCATGGATTTTTTGAGTATAAAGGTAGTATCTTTTTATCCTTTGGGCTGATGCCAATATGAAATGGGAAAGCTTTTAAAGAGGTACTGCTACTGTGCATGTGCAGTAAAACTGGTGAAAGCAAGTTGCTTTTGTGATTACTGGGATCAAATAAATGGCTAAAGATAGTTTCAGGACTGTGGGTGGTGCTTCAGGTACCCAGAGTACTTCATCAGTCTTGTTCTACGTGTTCTAAAACATTCCCTGGAGATGTTTTCTGATCTAGGATTGACAGTATTAGATGAAGGGTACCAGAGCATCATGTTATGCATGCCGGAGGCCTATCTCCATGAGCAGTGTCTAATGAAAAAACAATGTCTCACTTGCCATAGAAAAAAGGTAGATGGGGCCAGTGATCGGGGTCATCAGCTATTTAGCTACAAACTTGACTATGAATGCTCCTGTTCTTTAGGACTGCCGAAGATGGGTAACCGAAGAAAAATGTGTATTAGTACTATTTAAGGTGGAAAGAATAACACTTGTAATGGCTTTTTTTTCTCAGTGAGAGGGAGGAAATGTGTTTGTAACACTTGCAGATTTAATTCCTCTGGTATGTTTTTTTGAATCCGATGTTTTATACAACTGATAGAGATAAGATGTAGCTCTAAAGAGTTCTGTGACATGTTTTGAACACAAGGCATGAGATTCCTCTGTGCAGAAATACTTTGATTAAACTTCAGTTTTACAAAATAGCTTGCAAAGTTCAAAGCTTTGACTTAAGATTTTGCAGTAAACATGAAACTACTTTACTTTTTTTGTGCTTTAAGTAGTCTGATGAAATCGTGCACTAACTATCATTAGTGTTCAACTTATAAATGTCACATGGCTATTGGGCTGTGGTCCAAGTAATCCGTGGTTAAACAAACTTTGTTCTGTAGTAGTGCCGTGTATCTGTCTTAGTAACTGGGTGAAAAAAGCAAGAGGTTTTTTTGAGTTAAATGAGTGGTGAGCTTAGAAGTGAGAGGAGTACCTTGCAACTGCACCAGAGATAGAAGAGTAGGTCTGCATAAATTTTAAGTAATGAGGTCCCTGTTAAGATAGGTTTTGTCTGTTGCCAAAGAACTTGTCTTGCTGGTGGAGGCAGTAGATCTATAAACAAGAGTTGCAAGTGAGTGAAACTAATCTAGCCATGGTTATCTAGCCAGAGCACCCCACTGCTGTGTGAGTATATTTGCTGCTGCAAAGCGTACTTTAAGTAACATGCTAGAGAATAAATTGATTTTAGCATAAGCAGTATCAACCTGCAGAGAAGTTGCAGCTACAGCATGTGCCTGCTTTTGGGGGTTGCTGCCTTCTGGTGCTGGTAAGCTCTTAATTATATAAACTTGGCACCTAAAGATTGGGTATGAAATTTGCTGATTAAAACCAGGCATTGAAATGAAATAACTGTTGGTAGAGAGACTCCTTAAGACAGTCAAACATGACACAGCAGAGTGAGCAAAATGTTAAGACTTAGCTCAAGGAAAGGTATTTTCTATATTGGACAGATGTAACCCTGACTGCCTCAGTACTTTTTCTGCACACCTCCTCCCACAGTTCAGAGAACATAGTTTGAGTTATAATCTGGAGTATAAATGAATTTAATGGATAAATGGTCATTTCAGATGAGTATGGATGAAGGCCTACATATGCTATGTACATTTACATATGCTATGTAAATGTATGCGTCCAGTGATTTACATTCTCTGTACTTTTAGTTATTAGAACTGGTATTACAAGCATTTTTGCTTGTCTGTCTCCCTCAGAGACCATAAACTGGGAAAGTAAAATTATTAATTCCATTTTCTATCACGCATCATGTGTTGGTTTTTTTAGTTGATAGTCCAGTTGAGCTATCAGGCCTATGAAGACAGTACTTCTCTGCCATTGTTTCAAACTTCCTGCAGGCTCCAGAGGACAAAGTGGTGTTTGATGCTCAGAAGAATGGCTGTATTGAGTGGGACAAAGTCTGCCTTGCTCAGTATTCTGTCTGAGGATGACCGGTATAAGAAACAGGAGAAGTATAGAGAGCTTTTCCAGCAGTTTGCTTGGGAATTTCCTGAAGATTTTCATTTGTATTTGAATACAACTTGGCAATTATGACTTACCTCCATTTAAAAAGATGTGAAATATGAATGTTATGTGGGCTATAACACATGAAGTAGTGTGTCTATTAGTAACTGCAGGGAGGGGAGGCTTAGGAGGGAGCTGAAGTACAAGCTTTTTTTTCCTCTTTGAAGCTGATGTTGCTTTCAACTCTCACTTTAATGAAAACAGGGGGAAGTGGAGGCCAGTTAAGGCCCCATTGCTAGGCCAGTTTTATTATTTAATTGAGCTATGTTGGGGGTGAAAATCTGAAGTACTGATGTGTGTTCTTAGCTTTGGTACCCTTGAGCTACACCATACTTCAGGCTTCTCGCCAGACCAACATTTTCTCTCTGCCATTGGAGATCTCAGCAACTGAAGGAACATTGTCCCAGCAGTGATGGTACTAGTTTTATGGTTGCAGGTGAAGAATGATTAAAATCTGTCCTAAAATAAAGTTCAGTCATTATTTTATATATGTGGAAAGAAGCTAGAGGGAGGTGGACTGAAATAACACACATGCTTAGACTTCATTTTAAAATTGGTGAGTTGATTGAAAAAGCAAAGGTATTTTTAAAAAGTGAAGGCATTTTTAAATCATTGTAAGATCACTGAAGAATATACAGCTACCATTAAATCTATATACTTCATCTTATCTTGACAAAATAGGAAATAATTTGGCCTGGCCTTTTTTTTTTAGTCAGAATGAGGGATGTTGCAGATACTAGAGTCCTTAAAGAAGCCTTTGAGACTTAAACTGTTAGCTCTGTCTAGTAATGTCATTTTCTGCAGCAGAAAATAAAGCAAATTGTTTCACTGTCTTAGTTTAATTTCTTGCACTCCCATCAGAAAAAAAAAGTGCTATGTCAAAATGCAGTGCCATTTGGACTTAAACAGTTCATAGTATTATTCCCCAGTGTATGTTAAACATTTTCTGGAAATAGTTGGATTATGTAGTTTCTGGTTCTGAAATTTTTTTACTAAACTACTGATTTGTTTTTGCTATTGCAAACAGAGAGGTATGACTTCTGGGAGTTAGTGCTGCCCCCCTTCCTGTTTTACAAATTATAAACCACAAAACAGAAGTTTAACGGCAGGAACAGGAGTTACCTTCAGAATATCTTAAAGTAGTATTTTATAATAAAGGGTATCATGGTGCTGAGAATGTTACCCAAAAAAAAACTTCATGGAGGGAACAGTGTTTGGGTTTTTGAAAACATGTTTTTGAAGTACTCTACAGTTGCCATAATTGGCTTGTCTTAATTTGTGTACATCTTTTCAGATGTTTTCCCCCTATTTCTGAGGGTATGCTTCTTAAAGAACACTTAAACCTCTTGGGGTTGTCTGTGGCAGCCTATGGTGCCTATAACTTCCACAGGGAGAGGAGATGGTCCTGCAAGGAAAGAGTGTTCTTTGCATACAAGACTAGGGTATCTGAATATTAGCCTTTAAAGTGTAAATTGAATTGTAGAATATTGGAGGAGTAAAAAGACAAAAACTTACTAAATGAAACATCTTACACAAAAGGAATCGAAATGTAGAAGTTGAGAATAAACATTTTTGTGCTCAAAATCCACACTGCTACATCTTCTGCAGTGACACCAGCCTAAGTTCCTACACTCAAATTAAATGCTCTGTAGTACTTCCAGCCTCAGGGCAGCAGTTCTGACACTGACATACTGTGGATGATGTCATACTTCGACACTTTTGATTTCAAGTTTTAAGTTCCTCTACCAGGGTTATGCAGAGGGTCTTGTGAGCTGTGGTATAAGGATGATTGTCTTCCTGATGGCTCTTATATTACTGCACTGATTTTCAAAGGCAAAAGCCCCTTAGCTTCTGTTTTGAAGAAACTTGACAGTGACTAGTTGCCTATGATGATGCTATTGTATCCCCACCTGCCTATAAGAGAAGAAAATACTGAGAAGAGGTATTCTATTATTCTGAGGTAGTGCTCATGAAGATGTTTTGTCTCTTGGATCTTACCTGCTGCCTTTTTCCCAAAAGGCTAGTTTGGGTTTTCTAGTTGTGAGTTTTTCCATTGAAGCATGACCAGAATCTTAAAGTATTCTTGCCTCTCAGCTAGAAAAAAGCTTCTAAATTGACAAAAGTATGCATATTTGGTCTTTGCTGAAGTTATAATTGCTATAGAAAGAGCAGGTCATCTATGGAAGCTTGGGCTATCTCACATCATTATTTTTTTTACTCTGGGCCAGAGTTAGGACTTTAGTATCTGAAACTATTGTGTAGTCCTCAGCTCTGTCCTGATCTCCTAAAAATCCTACTCTTCTGTACCAGTCCTGTATTGCTTTCCTCAAGAGTTGTGTGTTAAACATATCAAGAATCAAGGCAAAAATACTAAAGCCTACCACATATCCATTCAGTATTAATCCTGGAAGGGCTAAATGAGCAATAGTATATAAAATTTCAGCGAAGTAAAAAAAAAAAAGTCTCTTGGAATATTTTCTGTATGGGATTTAATAATCAAACCTGTTGAGTTGTAAAAAAAAAAAAAAAAAAAAGACTGGTTCCTGTAATTTATGTTATTTGACAGCTGTGATTTGCTCTTCAGAAATTAGGGACAGAGCCTGCAAACAATAGTCACAAGCTAACTTGCAAATCTATCAGGAATGGCAGCTAGCTGCGCTTCAGGTTGTTTTAGATGTGGAAGGGAAATATTTTCTTCCCCCGCTTTGGTGTTGATACTGGGCTCTCTGTGCTGGAAAGCTCCAGGCAATAAAGTAGGAGTTAGAAAAAGGTGGAAGAGGAGGAGTATTTTAAGTAAAGATCTTTCCTATTCACAATTAATTTAACAGCATAAAAATCAACTGTACTTTCTATAGTATTCTCAGAAGAACTGTTACCTTTTTTCTTGTTCAGAAAGATCTCAGTTCTGCAGGAATAGGCTCTGTTGAACTTGCTCTTCACTCCTTGACTATTTTAAAGGCTGGTTGGGAAATGGGCACCTCAGATTCATTAAAAAGGCAGAAGTTACCTTCTGTGAAGACAATAGCCTTTTCTATAGCAGCAGTGAAAAGAAGTATTAGCAGAATTGGCCTCTGGAAGCAGTCATTCTGAGTTTCTGCTAGAGCTTCCAGTGAAACTATGATGAAGAGGTTTTAAAATTCCTGGGCTGTCTTTAAATCATATACAGTCTAATTCTACCTCTCAGAAATGTGGTGATTAAGTTAAATAATACAGAAACTGTTCTGTCTTAGGCCAAGCTACAGAAAGTTATCCATGAGATACTTGCTTTCTGTGGTTGGCTGAGACTGTCTCCCCTTTTACTGGGATTTAACCTTAACATGAACTTAGTGTTTGCTGGGGAGTATAGGCTAATTGCTTGCTAAGAAATCTGACTAGCAACTGGGGAGACAGAAAAAGCCTGAGAGGAAATGCTAATGTGTTATCAGCACTATTACCATCAGCCTGAGGGCAGAAGAATCCATCCTGTCTGAGCTATAGAAAGCAGGTGAACTGCTAAGCTGGGAATGTCTTATGTTTGGGTTTGAAAGGTATTTGCATCAAATGTGCATAGCTTACAAAAGTTTCTATCTTAATAGCCCTCCTTTCTTATTTCTTGATTGAATTCTTTTTCCATTCTGTGCTTAGACTGGAGAAGTTAATAACATTTTCAGACTAAAAGACTCGTGTTTTTTACTGGCCTCTTTTGGCTGCAGCAGATCAATACTGTTGATCTGAAATTGGTTAACAGTTTTCATGTAATCAGAACCAATCTTTGAACACAAGTTTTAAGGGCATGAAAATTAGTGTTGGAACTAAATTGCAAATATTTACCTTTTTGTATAAATGAGAAAATTTATTTAATTTTTTTTGGTAATTTTTTCTTGGGAGAGACATAAGCTGTGGATGTGGCAGTAAAATCTGAAAGCATCTGAACTGGAAGTGTACTAAAGAACTTAGACTCCTGCAGTTAACTGTCATAAGTGATTTTATCAAGATTGGGGTGTTTTTTAACAACATGCACGGATATGTATATTGATCCTGCTGGAAATAAGAATTGATTTATTGGCAGTAAAAATGTATATTCTCACACAGTTACACTGACTTCTCTTACTGCTCTATACGTGCCTCCAAACATGGCTGGCTGTTGGTACATAACTTCAGCTGGAGAACACCTGAGCTACTGAAAGTGGTTTAGTTAATTTAAATGTGGCATCAATAAACTGGTTCCTGGGTTTATCAGCCATGTATTAACTAGTCATAAACTGATAAAAGATTTCTTTAAATATTGACCCTGATAGTTCTAAGTTTTCAAAATGAAACTTCCCTGTAATTTATCTTATTTGCTGCTACTTTAAGATCTAAACTAAAAAAAAAAAACAAAAAAATCAACCAAACAAAACAAATTCAAACCTGTATATTTTTGTAGGATCAAAGACAATTTTAAGTTTATTTTCTGAAGGTAGATTAAAAGCATAATGTTCTACATATGTCCCCTGCAGATCACAGAATAGCAATTTATTTTTTCTAGTGCCCAGTTGCTAGGAAAAATTAAAACTTTGCTTCCCTAATGAACTAAATTATTACTTCTGGAAGCATAATGCAGCTGTATTAGTTGTACTGTATTAAATTACAAATCTGTGCAAGTTTGAGAACAGGTTATGTTACCTTCGCTGCCCTGTGCAAAACAATGAAGAGATACCTGGTTACTATTCCACAAGCTGGAAAGGGTAAACATACACATGTGCTAGCTTATGATATTCTAGTAACTCTCAAGGCTCATATAAAATTAAAGAGTAATCTTCCAAAAGAAGACTACTGAAAAGCAGCAAGCAGAGACTGATGTATTGTTAGTGGTAGTTCCTCATCCTTGTTCTCTAGTTCAGAGCTTCTGCTGTAAGTGGGAACTCCCTTAGTACAGCATACTCCACATATATTAAAAAAAAAAAAAGTGTGTGTATGAAGAGGTAATATGCAACCGGTTGTATTGTCTGCTTTTGGGATCTGCAAAAATGCTGCATATATGTAGTCACTTCTGCATTGTACCTGGCAAGGACTGTAAAACAAGTGTAGGGGGGGAAAGATTGTTCTGTTCCTACAAGGGCCTTGAAGATACGAGGTTATCTGGTCTCACCCATGCTTGAAAGGATTTTTAGTTTGGCTACATGCTAAGTAGCTTGGAACACTTAACTGTGAAAGCTGTGTATTGCAGCTGCTACATCAGGTACTTTCCCTCCTGAGTAATCAGCAATGTCATTAATTAGTCTAATGAATAGGCCTGGGACATAAGCCCTGCTGCTAGCAACTGATCATCCATGCTGTTAAGGGTTAATACAGTCTAACAACTGAAGCCTGGGCCAGCTATCACACTCCAACATACAATATTTGGGTGTGGTTTAGATGTTGAAGTGGGATGAGAATTTAGCTGTGGGAATACGAACTGTGCTGTCCACATTTGCTTTCCAGCTGGACAACAGCCCACGACCTGTCCTGTCTAGTATATAGTTGTGACCACTGCCCATGGTGTGCTGTGCTCTCCTGGGAAAGATGCCCAGACCTGGGGGAGAATATTCCGTGACCCAGTGGCATGCTGTCTGCCTTTGGAGACGATCTTAAATGCACAAAGTAACTCATGTGGGATTAAGTAGATCCTAAGGGTCCCTCTCTTTTTGTTCCACCCATCAGTTGGCTTTTAGAAGTGTGCCAAGTACTGTCATCCTAATGCCTGCCAATCAGCATAGGGATGAAAGGGCAGGACTCGGTGGATGTCCAGGGCAGAGGAAGATATAAATAGAGCAGTAAGATCTGTATTGACACTTTCATTTGTGGCTCTGCTTGGTGAGTTGCAACTTCAGCACTTGGCTACCGCATACTGCGCAAGTGGACGGGATAGCACTACTGTCCTGAGATGACTTTGAGATATTTTGAAGATGGATATGGATGAGGAATGTTCTTCATAGTTCTCTTGTAAGAGTCCTTCTCATAAAGCAGTATGCATCGGGAGGTAGAGGAATCTGTTTTCTCCTGCCCTTCCATGTGAAGTTGATGAAAACTTAGGGGGGAATGACAACTCTCTTGTCACTTCTTTGCCAAATGACTTGTCTTGTCTTTCCATGAAGCTTTGCCAGGTACCGACCTGATGACAACACTCCTCTGTAAGAGCTTTAAAATATCAGGTATTCAGGGGAATGGGATGGAAAAAGCAGTAGTAGCTGTGTCCTAACTCACTTTTGTACCCATACTAATAGTAAAGCAGTATTTTTTGTTTTGTGTGGGGTTTGGGTTTTTTTTCTTCAGATGGGGAAGCCTCTTCCTGTAGTTCACTCATGCTTGATGAGCTTGCAAGCTATTTGTATAGGAAGCCTGTGGTTTATAGGTCTATAGTGGGATGAGGAATATGTGATCAGAGGGAATCTGGAGGAAGAGGAACATTTGCACATAGAAGTGGGAAGGGTTTGAGATGAAAGGAATGGTTCTGCTTGCTGCAGTGATGGGGTTTCTGTACTGTCAGACTGAAGAGCTAAGACCAACATTCAGTTTCCAGTAGTGGGTTTTAGCTAAGGGAAAAAGACAAAGACAGGACAAGCATAGATATGATAGTACTTCCTTGTATGGTTCCCCCCACCTATGCTAATTTTTTGCTGCAAAATTTAAATTGGGGTGATGTCTCTGCATCTAATAATTTTAGATGGGAGCTTCTTCCATTAATTAGGCTAGCTACTTTGGGGGTTTATGGAAATACGGTTTCACATGACAATGAATTCCTCAGCTGAGTTGCACATGTGTAAAAGCATCTTTTTCTTTGCTTTGCTATCTGCCAGTTTGATTTGGTGCCACCTCATTCTTCCAAACTGTTTGGAAGAAAGAATGTACAGTTATTCTCTAGTTTTCTCCATGTCACTTCTCACTTTGTAGTCCAGTATTTTGTTCCCTTGTTTGTCTCTTGTCTGTGTTGAAGGTGTAGGTTCTGAATAACTCCTAACACTGCCTTTTTTACCAGTAAGCCTAGGGCATTTATAGTTCTTTCTTAGAAGGCTGGGCATCTGGTTTCTGAGTGATAATAGTCAGTTTGGGATGGCTTTGAGTTGGCACATACACATGGAAGTGACTTCACTGTTTGTTCTCTGCGCACACAAAAATAGAGTGCTCTCTTCCTCCACACCTCTTTCAATGCTTACACATTAACTTGTGGTGTGCTGCAAAATATACTGAATTCTACAACTGCTCTGAACCCATGGTTCATAAACACTGTGTTAAAATCTTCAAACTTAAATTAGAAAAAAAGCTCAAGGTGTTAATGGAAGGTGAACTAAATTACCTTCTGCTGGTTTTGTTGTGCCTTTCTCTTATAATGTCAGCCCTGGAGTGTTTGATTTGGGAGGGGGATGCATAAAGGATATAACTGGAAAGAATGCTAAAATATTACCACTACTTAAGTTTAGTCTTTCTTTGCTGAAATTGTGTGACCATTTCAGATTGTCAGTTACTTTTTAAAATGGAAGAGCTCTCAAATCTGCATATTAAAGTGTAAGGCTGAGCCATTCAGTTATCTATGAAAAGCTTTCTCCTGAAAAAAATTTTGTATATCCGATTCATTATCTTTTGGTTAATTTCTGACTTGCATTTTCCTCTTAACAGGCACAGGCCTTGTATTTTGTAACTCAACCCATCTTTGAAAACATAGAGCCTCTGACTGATAGAATGAACAAATTAAACGGACTTTTAATTAAACAGGTATTTCCCCAAATAGTCTTATTTTACCAAACATCTCAAAGGCCAAACAGGCCAGTGATCAGCTGTGCCCTAAATGGAGTAAATGTCAGACTGAAGTCCTTTCCTGAAGTTAGATATCCTTGTAATATACAGATACATTAATAATGTGGCAGCCTTACTGAGGAGGCTAAGGCCTAGGAATGGGTTGGAAAATGTATTGCTGAGAAACCCCAAGAGTGGCTGAATCATTTCAGAATCGTGCTGTGGCAGATGTAAGCACAGGGGGCTTGTTTCGGTATTACAAGCAGTGTCATTGGCTGTGTGATCAGGGTGATCCACCCCCTTCTAACTCCGTATCTGGTGTGGTTCATAGCTCAAGTGTAGCCAATTCTACAGCCGAGCCTAAATTCCCACTGCGTGCACACTTGGGACAGGCTAATGCCATCCAATCTGAGTGGAGATCAGAGAAACTGAAGGGAAGATTCCTCTTGTGTCTCCTAGATTTTCTTTCTTTAAGGTATAATTCTTCAACTGTTCATAAGTAGCTCAAAAGCAAAAATGAGATTTTTAATCTTAAAGTCAAATTAAATTTACTTTTCACTGCTTTATCCATGCAGCTCTGTAGTCAGTCCTGTTATAATCTCTGGATGTGCTGGGGAGGCTCAGGCACCCAGCCGTGGCTTTAGTGGGGCTCTACAATAGTTACAACTGGACTAGAAGCTGGCAGGAGTTTCATATTCCAGAAAAGTTTAGGAATTAACACGACTTTTAATACGGTGAGAAGTTGTCAAACTTCAGGCATGTGCATTGAAACTCCTTGTGTAAATCCAGATCACCAGGTAAGTGCCTGCAAATGTTCTTGGTTGGGTATTTTTTCAATAGATGTTCTACATGAATCAAAAAAACCAAAACAAAACAAAACTCATTTTATGATTCCATGGATCTTTTCCTGGGCATAACACTTCTGCATTTGTCCTTCTGATATTAGGGCTAATAACTGAGCTACACTTAGTGGAACTGCACTTCAGGCTCTTTGCTTCCTCCTTTCTACATAAAATCTCAAAGGATCAGATAGCTGCAACTCCGGGTCAGCTGTGACTTTAAATAAGGGTGCAACTCTTTCTGTTCACTGCATTTATCCTAGTCTTTTTTATTGTTTTTTACTTCCATTTTGTGGAAGAAAATGAAATTGTGTAAAAAGAGTTCCCTCTGAAAATGGGCCTGAAAACGGGAATTACTTTCTCAGGAGTTTGCCACCTGTAGTTAGTCAGATGCACGGATTGACAATATTAATGAAATATTTTTCACTGTTTTCACTGGTTCCAGAGAAGAAATCCGTTTATAAAATTCAGATATTACCTTGGCTCACATATGTATTGTAAACACCTCACTGAAACACCTTCAGTAAACGTCAGAAAATAACTTGTTTTGGTGCAGTATTTTCAATGAAAAATGCTCTCCGAATTTGTTTTTGAGGCTATTACTTTCATGGCCCAGATGACAGCTGTATTTTTAAATAAAGTTATAGACTTTTGAAGGGCCCACATTTATAGAGTTAAAAATACCACACAATTTTTCATTAAAAAAGAAAAAGCTTTGCTTTTACTACAATATTTCCAGAAAGTTTCACTAAAAGTAAAAAAATTGTTTTATTGACACAAACTACAAATTGGCTGAAATATTAGATAGCATACAGCTACCTTGTATTTGTTGCCATTTCAGACTAACCTGTGGAGTGGTTCAGTTTTTAATGCTTATTGCATCAAGTACTTGATTTTTCTTGTCTCGATGAGTATCAGTTGTCTGTTTCACGTACTTAGTTACACATCAGCATGTGAGTATTTGTTGACATTGAACCAGCTCTACAATTGCCTGTGCTTGGTTCCCCTGTGCGGGTTTAAGTATTTTTAAAGCACTGGAGCTACACCGAAGGTGTTTGGCTGGACTAAGGGGCAGCAGTAACCGGCCAGGTTATTGCTGAGCTGCCTCTGAGGAAGTGAGTAATACCGTGTGCGCCTTCCTGCCTTCCTTTCGCTGGTTTTATCTGGAGTTTAGAGGTGGGGCAGAGCTTAGGAGGTTGCTGTCCCGAGTTTCTCCTGCGAGGTGCTCAAGCGGCACGTGTTATGCACTGGTATTCAGAAGCGTGCAACAGGGATCCCCAGTCGGGGACCTGCAGACGACACGTTGGGGGGGTTGGACCCGCCTTCCTCTAGGGCCAGCTTGAGAAAGTTAAAAGTCATCAACGAGCGGACGCTCAAAGGACGCCGCCGCTGTAAAGGCCTCGTTTCCCGGGGCGTGCTGCGGAACTTCGGCTGAGCTGCGTGACACACAACCCCTATCTGCTGCCATCTACGCACGCACACACGCACGCATACCCCGACCACCGCCCGCTGCCGTTCGCCGCCGCCGCTCCCGCGGATTCACCGCCCCGCGCAGCGACTGAAGGAACTCCCCTTTTCCTGACGGAAAAACGCTCCCTTCCGCGCGACTCTTAGGCCGGGCCGGGTCGGGCGGCCTGAAGAGCGCGCCCGATGCGGAGAGCCCCGAGCGACCCTCGGGGCAGGGCGTGAGGCGCCTCCCGGCTCTAAAGCGGGAAGGCTAAGCGCGGCTGTAGCGGGAGCGCAGCGGTGCCGGATTCCCGGCTGGCCGGCAGCCACACAAAAGCGCCGCTCTCCCCTCCCTTTGTCTGCGTGGCTTTGTCTCCTCCGTCCCCCCCGCCGCGGGGCCGGGACTCCCCGCCTCCGGCCGCGGCGGTCCCCTTTGTGCCACCTGCGTGCCGTGGGAACGGCCGCTCGCCCAATCCCCGCCCGGCCCGGCGACCGGCTCCGCCAAGCGCCGGTTTTCGCGCAGCGCCCGCACAGGTGCAAGGGCGGCGAGGAAGACGCCGCGTGGGGGGGTGGGGGGTGCCGGGCGCGCCCCGCAACGCGCCGTCC
>WUAM01000431.1:28174465-28191965 GCA_024336885.1 Actenoides hombroni
GGGGTGGGGGGGGGTGGCGGGGGGGGGGGGGGGCGTGCGCCCCGGCGGGGGGGGGGCTGGCGGGGGGGGGGGGGGGGGGGGGGGGAAGTCGGTCACTGGAGGAAGTTGTAGGACATCTGAACGCGCAGAGCACGTGTTTCCATCGGGCTCATGGCGGCTGCCGCTGCCGCCGCCACTGTGGGTGGGTGCGGACTGGGAAGAGCGCTTTGTTCCTCTCGCTTGCCCGGCCGACACCGGAGTGAAGGCGACTGGGGATCCCGGCTGCGCCTGGGGCCTGGAAAGGCGGTTCGCTTCGGGGGGCAGAGAGTTTGCAACGGGAGGTGGAGGCAGCAGCGGGTGTCAGTGACGGTATCGCGGTAGCGGCGGTTGCATGTGGCAGGCTTGCTTTTCCTCCCACCCCCGCCATTGGCTTCTTGCTCCATTTCTAACTTGTTCAGAGGCTCTTAGGGAGTGTGTTAGAGAGACAGAGAGAGGGAGGTGAGTCAGAGTGTCTGGCTAGGTTGTGTAAAACCTGCAGTGAAAGCTACCCCTTCCTCCACCCCCCCCGCTAGACAGTGGTGTTAGGGCTTTCCTTTGTGTTAGTGCTTCTTTTGAGGAATTTTGTGCATTTTCCAAAGCCAGAAAGTATCAGGGAAGTGATCTACGATTTTTTAAATATTTTTTTTCCCTGAGAATAGGGCAGTGTGGTGCATGTATTGTCACTTGAATTGTTCTACTTGAACATTTGTAGCTTAATTATGATGCTTATTGCATTTGAACAGATATCTGGAAACATGGCTACTGAACATGTTAATGGGAATGGTACTGAAGAGCCCATGGATACTTCTGCTGCAGTTACCCATTCTGAGCATTTCCAGACATTGCTTGATGCTGGTTTACCACAGAAAGTTGCTGAAAAACTAGATGAAATTTACGTTGCAGGTAAGACGTTAAACTTGCAAAACTACACTTAGAATATTTTATTGGATTCTGCTGTCTTTGGGCTAAAATAGCAACTTTTTGTGGTTTCCAAAAGTATGGGAACTGCAGTCTTATCAAAAATCTGTGGACGTTGTCTATTCAGTGCTTTAATTTGTCACAGTGTTTTTCAGGCAACAGTCTTGGGCCAGGTTACTTGGTCTGAGGGGTGGGAATGTATGCAGGTGACCATAGCAACAGCTGGAATGGGCAACATACGATTTTTAGGAAGAGTAGGTGATGTGGTCGTTGTGCATTTTTTACAGTAGTTGTAGGTAGGTGTAAGTAACTGAAGCCTTGGTATTCATCTCACATAAATGATAGTTTGTGACATAGTATCTGGGCTCATGAATGCAAAGGTTATGGTATTGTTTCTCTCAGACATGGTAATTGCTAGCATTTTTTAGCTTGATTTTTGGATTGTGGTGGTTGCTTTTAGTGCTGCAGTTTATTTGGTTTTATAGTCTTCTCAAAATGTACCAAGGTATCATTGCTAGGCAATCTGTTAGGTTTTGATAGATCCTTCTGAATTTAGCTTCAGGATATTGAAAATTAAACTTGGCCTGTGTAACATCTGGGTTTCACAGAAATCAAACACACAAATGCAGTAACTGTTACTCCGAATCTTAACTTTTTTGACACTTTCTGATTTAAAAAAAAAAAAGGTTAAATACACTTAAATAATTTTTTATCTTTAAGAGGACTAAGTGCATAGGTATAGTAACTTATGTTAATCAGTGATTGGTTTAGGGGTCATTGAAACATGTTAGATGTGTTAAATGTGGTTAAACAAAAATTGCTGCACACAAATATAATTAGTAATTTTTTGTCTTTTCTCTAGGGCTAGTTGCACATAGTGATCTAGATGAAAGAGCTATTGAAGCTTTAAAGGAATTTAATGAAGAAGGTGCATTGGCAGTGCTTCAGCAGTTTAAAGACAGTGATCTCTCACATGTTCAGGTAATGTTAATCAGTTCAGAATATAATTGTTGAGGGGTGAACTGCTAGTTGACTGGCAAGAGGTTTGCTTAAGTCTCTTCAGTGATCCCTGTGTGATATGTAAAATGAGCAGTGTATGGGTTCAAGGTGAAATTAGATTCTGGCTTGTCATATTTTCAGAACTGAAGATGAATATATCTTTTGCAGAACAAAAGTGCCTTTTTATGTGGAGTCATGAAGACATACAGGCAGAGGGAAAAACAGGGGACCAAGGTGGCAGATTCTAGCAAAGGACCAGATGAGGCAAAAATCAAGGTATGTGTCTAAAAGATGAAAGTTGTGATGTTTGTCGGTGGTTTTTCAAAGCTGTTACGGCAGATACCTTGATTCTTTTGGAACTGTGCTTTTCTCAAAAAGGCTATCTTAAATTATATGTTATTATTGAAGGCTCTCACTTGCATTTTTATTTTACACTTCCTCCTCAAGAGGAAAGTGGGCATACTGTGAATTAGTGAATGTGTATAAAGGTGAAAAAGATGTTACTGTTTGCTTTATGTCTAGGTGAGACAGTTATACTATTTCATAGTGAAAAGTTTTTGTAAGCTTGTTAACATAGACCTTTGAGTTCAGAATGCATAACTTCAGCTGCTGGTTGTTGTTTTTGTGTGTGTTTGTTTTGGGTTTTTTTTCCCCTTCAAAACAACTCCATGGTAGGGAGGAGATACCCCATATGTCTGAAAAATAAACCCCAAAACACAACAGATTGTCATGGATTTAGGCATTAGCCCACTTTTTATGACCTAATCACTGTGCTGATAAACTATACCCCAAACTGTCTTAGTAATGGACACGTTATTTGTTGGACCGAGCCTTCTGCTAGCAGCAGACTGCTGTCTCAAGAGCTGGGCATACTACAGTTTATATTAAAATTCTGCGATTTGTAATTTTACCAAAGCTAAAGGAGAGGAAAACCATCTCTGCATGCTTAGTTGATAGCTGAAAAAGTGAGAGAATCTTTTAACTTTTCACATGTAATGTGCAAAATCAACGTGTTGTATTTTACAAATAATTATGTAGCTTCTGAAACTAGAAAATTGTTTTTCTTCTGACTTTGAGTCTGGGATGCCCTTAATGGTAAGATAAAACCAAACCTGGTAGGGATTTTTTCACTACCACATAAAAGAACAACAAGAGGACTTTTCTAATAAACTTAACTAATGTAGCTTTTATTGCTGATGGCTACAGCATTTAAAATAACTTTGCAGTTTTCCAGTTGTGAAATTACTAATGATTAGGCTTGTTTAATATGCTGTTTCTTTATGTGTAGGGTAGATTTATCTTTGTACAAAATTATTAAGAGACTAATTTCAGAGGAGTTTCTCATTATATATTTGCATGCTGAATCTCATCTAACATTTGAAATTGGTAGTATATCTGTAACTGTATGCAGTGATTATAGTGAGGATCAGTTGTGCTGGGATGCTGTATGTACCCCCAGTGGATTTGAGAGTGAGGGGGAGGATAGGGGAAAGGAATTAGTACTACCACTTCAGTGACTGGCTACCTGAAGCAGTCAGTACAGTGTTCCAAGTGTGTAAGCACTTAAACATGTGTTCTTTAACTTCACACTTGTGAGTAATCTCATTAAGTGAAGGGAACTCCTGTGCATAAATGTTTGCAGGATTGGACATGCCAAAACAAGAAGTGGCTCAGACTAAGATCTAATTAAAGGGAAACTTGTTATACTATTACTTTGCCTTTCTTTTTTTTGTGTGTGTGTATTTGTGTAAAAATGAAGGAATTGGAAAACTATGTGAATAATTACTTGGACCTTTTTTTTGTATGAAAACGAAGGAATTGGAAAACTGTGTAACTCTGTGATTTTTCTAGCAGTGTTTCTTTACCTGATAGTTTTAATGATTGTTTTGCAAGTTCCTTGGTGAAGTACTAGCAGTAGGCTTGTTTGCCAATGGGAGTTTCAAAGCAGTACAGTTTAAGAGGAATTACAAGCTTGTCTGTGCATAAAGTGTATCTAAACTAGCTCAATTTGTATATGATTTTACAATTTTAAGTTTATTACTTGAAGGCACTCTTGGAGAGAACCAGCTACACTCTCGATGTGACTACTGGACAGAGAAAGTATGGTGGACCTCCTCCAGAGTCTGTATATTCAGGACAGCAACCTTCTGTTGGTACAGAGGTAAGAAGAATGAGATGTTTATGTAGATGTATTCTTATTCACTGGAAGTATTTTTTTTATTAACAACACTCTGTATGTCTGTTTTAGATATTTGTGGGCAAGATTCCAAGAGACTTGTTTGAAGATGAACTTGTTCCGCTCTTTGAGAAAGCTGGCCCTATATGGGATCTCCGCTTAATGATGGATCCACTAACTGGTCTAAATAGAGGATATGCTTTTGTCACTTTTTGTACTAAAAGAGGCAGCTCAGGAATGTTTTAAACGGTTAAGTTTTCTTTTTTTTTTTTTTTTTTTTTTTGTGTTTTTTTCCTTAAGAGCACTGTCTGGCTTATAAGCAGTTGTCCTGATACTAATACTTAAATGCATAAGATTAAACTTGTCATTTTTAGATCACAGATGTCCACTAGGTGTTATTTACATGTTGTGTATAGATTTTACTCTCTGCATTAGGGACAGGATAAAAAAAGAAAAAGGCAGATGAACTTGAGTTTAGTCCAGTTAGATGAGCCCTTATTATTAACAAAAGTTGTTTTAGCAATAGTGACTTCTGATCTGTCTGCATCTGCACGAATGGTGGAGAGCAGTGGTGTTCAGGTTGCTGTGGTACAGGAGAGCACTGGTGAGGTGGTCTGTGATTTCTGATTTGCTCGTGCACCAGCAGGGGGCCCTGTGCTGGAAAATGCCTCTGAAGTCACAGAATTTCCTAAGATGCTTCAGATGGGAAATAATCACTCCTGGGCGTTAAGGTCTGCTCTGGTTGCTGCAATTGACTGAAAAAATGCCATAAATCCTGCCAAGTTAAATGTTTCCTCTGTTGTATACAGAGGCGTGAAATAGTTTGATACAAGGAATAGGCTACTTTTAGTAAGCTTTCCAGGTTTTATGCATGAAGTATCCATCACTAAAAAAGAGGGGGAAACAATCTGATCCTCACACTGCTCCTTTATTTTCCTAGTTAAGCTGAATTTGAATTTTTGAGCTAGTTACTACATACTGATAATGTAAGTCAGTTGGGGACAAATCAAGCTGAAGACAGGAACATGTTTTGAAAAAGCATAGAAATGCCTACAAAAGTGGAAGTACAAAAATAATCTGGTATATGCCATTTAGCTTTTTAAATAAGACTGTTTCGTGTTCCTGTGTTCAATCCAAATAGACTACTGATAACTGCATTTACCTCTTTGTACTTTCATTGTCAGCCTAGCTATTTACATTGTGTGTGAACACTAAGTTATGCACATGACTTGGCAAAACAGAGGCACCTAGTAAATGAACAAAGAGGATTTTTTTTTCTTCACTTCCCTAGATTTTGCATAAAGTCAGCATGCACTGGAAGGTGCTTAGATTGTTGCCATAAAAGTAACATCAGATCCTAGCCTTGGTCTTCCATTAAATGATCCAAGGGAAGGAGGTACTAGATGTAGCTCTATATCTGATCTTTGATATGTAAGAAAAAAAAGTGTTGTGTTCTGCTTTTCGGTTGAATAGGCACAGAGTGTAACAGTTGAAAAGTTTTGTGGTTGACGGGGCAGTTTTTCAGCCTTTGTACTGACCTCTTTAGGGGCAGAGTTAGTTTTAAATTGGATCCTGTGGCATTTATCAGCTTTGGAATGGTTCCAACCATAGTTAGCTAGCTAGTTTGATGTCTTAAGTTTACAAAGTTACTTGGGAGTGATTTGGAGGGGTACTAGTAATGTATGGCTGTAAAAGTATGCCTCTGTTGAAAATCATGGTTCTATCTCTTGTATATATACAAATGCATGGAAGAGGCTGCTGAAAAACCTCTTAGAAATGCTGAACCCTTGGTCCTAGCCATTTTAATATCCTAGAATTTTAACAGATGGTGTTCTTCTTGATACAGCCTCTAATCTTCTTACTGATATATGACTTATTTTCTGGTTTCTGAACTCTGGGATAAAGGTGGTGCTGTTAGGTCCCATGTTCTTCCCAGAGGTTGGGTTTTTTTGCCATTCAGAACTCTGAAGCATAGCAAAAAGGAGAATAAAAATCTCTGTATTGTCTGTAGGCTTCTGAGTAATAAGAGACAGCTATGAGGTTTTGTCACTACCCAAACTACAGCAGAGAATAAATTGATCTGTCTTCAGGCTTTTGCACTTGGTTTAACACATTTTGCATACAATTCATATTTGCATGCCTGTTGGATGATCCACAGTTTTTATAATAACTTAATGTAAAACTGAACTAAATTTTTTTAATAAACTTCATGTTAGCTTTCCCCATTCATTTTCCACAAGAAATCTTGCAGTTTAGAAGGTTGAAGCCTTGATACTGCCCATATATAGGTGGGGTTTTTCTTAAGCCCCTCAAAGGGGACAATTCCCTAAATTGTGTTGGAAATATTTTTTGGGGCTGTGGTTAAGACAAAAGTGGAATGATGCTATGGTCTGATACTGAGAAGACTTAAAAACAGTTCACACAAATGTTCACAGAAACAGTGACTATCAGAAGTGCGATTAGTTCTGGGTTGTTTTTTTGTGTATGGGGTTTTTTTTGTTTGTTTTTTTTTTACCTCAGACATTCTTTTCACTGTTAACATGTTTGTGTTTACTTTCTGGTTTATACTGTTTAAGAATTATAACTCCAGTAGTGTTCTTTTACACACATGTTCAGGTCTCCCTCTGATTTCATAAGAAGTTGTTAGATTGCAGTTTTTCAAAGATTCCTGAGTGATTAAGGTTACTGTAGACATGTACAGGTTAAATACTTATGGGGTGAAGCTTTTTGAAAGTCATACTGAAAATTATAGTATTATGGTATACTTTTGACTAGTGCAGGGGTAGGCTTTTATCAAAGTGCATTTACAGGTGAGCTATGCAGGTATGCCCCTTAAACAGTTTGACAGCTCTGCATAGCAGTACAACTTGCCCTTTGATGATGGAAATAAACTAAAATTACTGGTGAAAGTTTAAGTGGCTAAAATGACAAGACAGACCTAATGCATACTTTGACCTGTTTGTGAGTAGGTTCTTACAGAACTTCAAGGGGAGGTTAAAATATTTTATAGTGTCTAGAGGGTAGTATTATCTGTGTTACTAACTTTGGGCATTGATTCAGTGGTGACAGGAGGGGGAAGCAGTATGCTGATACAGCTAATTTGGTAGCCTGTCTGTTTTGGCACTTCCCAGATCATGATTTGAGCCTGTTCATGTCTAATCTAAGTTTACAGATGGTATGCAAACTATTTACCTAAAAGGCACCAACTTTAGATACAAGACTGTTTTCACTGTGTTAAGAGAAACATATAGCGAGAAGCAGTAATTCATGTATTACAGTATGGAAAAAAACTACTGGAAGCTACTGTCAATGTGGAATTGCAATATGGTATAATATTTTAATTTTAAAGTTAAGAAATACTACTTTGTTGCCTTGAGTTGTATGAAAGGCTCTTTTTGGATTATGTGTGTAGCCAGACTTTGGTCTTAGAATTTAACAGGAGCAGTTGGATAATACTTTCTATTACCCGTGTAGAATAGAATATTTTAGTTGCAAGGGACCTGCAGTGATCATCTAACCCAACTGCCTGACCACTTCGGGGCTGACCAGAAGTTAAAATATTATTAAGGTCATTGTCCAAATGACTTTTTTAAGCACTGACAGGCTTGGGGCATCGACCACCTCTTTAGGAAGCCTATTCCAGTGTTTGAGCATCCTCAGTAAAGAAGTGCTTCCTAATGCAAAGAAGTGTTTCCTAATGTAGGATTCAGTTAGTGAAGAATGTGTTTTCTTCCAGACTAATAAGCTGTCAGCTTCTTTAAAGGTGTTTCATTAAAGGATTTTTTGGGGGGCTACTGTAATTTGCCTCTACATTAATGTTTATTAGTGAACATAATAATAGACATATATACAGTCTTCCCATGCAGCTGTTTTCTTCTTTAACATCAACTGTTCTCCTACAAGGGCAGCAGAACCAGAGATAGAAGTCCTTCACTCTATCCTACTGTGTTTGGAGATAAAATTAGTGGGGGTGCTGTTCCAGATCCTTTTGACATGTCCAGTTCTCCTTTTAGCTAACTGTTTGTGGAGTTGTCTAGTTTTAAAAATTTTCAGTGATGTAGTTTTTGTTTGTACAAGATAAATATAAATCTTCACCCTGATTTTAGTATACAAAGCAAGAAGGGGTGTGGGAGAACTCGCAGGAAGGTTTACCACCAAACACAATAACTGCTAGAATAAATAGCTAGATTAAATTAAAAAGCTGTCCTGCTACTTGTCAATATGCTGACCACAAAATACATTTTCCTAGCTAAAGAACTGTCTGTTGCAGGGCTTCCAGTTGGAAAGGGGTTGATGTACCACCAGTTGACCTCCCTGCTGCTTATTTGGATGATGCATGTCTGTGCCTGCATCTCAATGAAAGGCATTTTTTGTCAACAGATGTCTACAGTAATACTTTTTTTTTTCTTAAACTGCTGACTTGTTCAGAGTGTCTTCTAAACAGTCTGTTACAGGAGAAACGTTTGAACAGAAGTCTTAAGATTTTAAGTCAGTAGAAGGTTGTTCTTGCTGTTTACTATCTTTACATATGTAATCTATGTGTTTTGGAAAGTATTTGCCAAATGCTCTTGCACATTTTGTGGAGAAGACCCGATCATGGGTCATCTTTGTTAACTGTGGAACTTTAGAAGGGAATCGGACTTCAGTTGTAGTTCCCATCTTCTATTATACAGAAATCAGTAATCCTCTATGCAGTCTACAGAGGAACTTGGTTTTTTTTTATCTGCACTGTTGTGAAGGGAGAAGCCTTGACCTTGATGAATTGGACATAAGATTTACCTTTCATAGTTCTACATGAAAGTCTCTGAAGAAACATGTATTAATAAAGAAAGAGGCTTGAACAAGAAGGGAAGAATAAATGTTGGCTGAAGTTGTGGAGAAATTAGAGAACATGGGTATACTTCAGAACAGTTCAGGATACATCATAATAATGTGTTAAGCTCCAAATGATTTAATATATTGCTCACTACTATGTTTGAAAAAGTGAAATATTTGGTATGCTGCTGTTGCAGGGGAGTGCTTATTATCTGTAACTGATGATTGTCCAATTATTTTTCTTTCAGTACAACAACCATGAAATTCGTTCTGGAAAACACATCGGTGTATGCATCTCTGTTGCCAATAATAGGCTTTTTGTTGGTTCTATTCCAAAGAGTAAAACCAAGGAGCAAATTGTTGAAGAATTTAGCAAAGTAACAGGTAAGTCAATAGGTGTTTTGTAGAGCTGGAAGAGTGTCAAACGTGATGAGTAATGAACTCTCTTCACTGTCTTTTGGCTTATGGTTGAATGATGATGAATCAAAATGAAGACCATCCAGCATTTGTCCTGACTTTTAGGTGTTGGTTTGTTGTTTTGCTGAGGGTTGAAATATTTGTCATTAGACGAGATGCGTTGTTCCAAGTTTTACCTGAAGAGTAGCTGTGTAATGTTTAAAAAAGCCATTCAAAAAACTAGGTGTTTTTTAATTATTTCAAGACTAATGGATGGCTTGAAACTCTACAAGGCAAAACTGAAGCAGATTGGAGAATGTAACAAGTTCAGAATTCTGCTTCAGAATTCTTAGTGATTTGATAAGGATCTCTTCATAATGACATATAAACTGGTGAAGGTAACATCTGATGGCTTTCTCTGTTACTGAGTGATAAACATCAGGTTCCTTGGAGCAACACCGTTGGATGTCTTAAAATTATGTAAATCTGCTCTCTTGTTGTTTAGACATCCATGGAAAAAAAACACATGCTGGTAAGTGGTGTGACTTAGGTGTGAGAGGAGAACTGACAAAGTACAACTTTTCGCTGCCCTTATCTCTTTTCCACCCAGTTAGAGGAAAGGTGCTCTTCCATATCTGCTAAGCTTTCTTCACTTAATAAATATGGAACCTAAGTTGGGATAGTCTAATGTTTCTCTTTGAAAATGTTGGTTTTGAAGGTAGGGAAATTTTACT
Source organism: Actenoides hombroni (assembly GCA_024336885.1). Classification (NCBI taxonomy): domain Eukaryota; kingdom Metazoa; phylum Chordata; class Aves; order Coraciiformes; family Alcedinidae; genus Actenoides; species Actenoides hombroni. The sequence continues at coordinate 28,184,522 of WUAM01000431.1, forward strand.
GTTAACATGGTCTGAAAAGTCTAGTACTGTTCATGGTTCTTTGGAACCATTTGTCAGATGCATACTTAGCAGAAAGGTAATCCCTACTTTATAATACAAATTCACGTGTTGAAGCCATAACAAATAAATCTTTTGCTTAATTTCAGAGGGTCTTACAGATGTCATATTGTATCATCAGCCTGATGACAAGAAAAAGAACCGGGGTTTCTGTTTTCTTGAATATGAAGATCACAAAACTGCTGCTCAGGCCAGACGTAGGTTAATGAGTGGCAAAGTGAAAGTCTGGGGAAATGTTGTTACAGTTGAATGGGCTGACCCTATAGAAGACCCAGATCCTGAAGTCATGGCAAAGGTAATAAACCATAAGAAAACTGTAATAGATTTAAAGTGCCTTGTTCCAAAGTAAGTACTTCTTGATGTTAGCCTAAGTTTAAATAACATATATCAGCCTTCTTGACAGAGATGTTATAGGTGAGATGATAAAAAGAATATGCTCTAGAATGGATGTGAATTTAAAACCTCTGTTGACTGATGTTATTTTGTGCTCCCAAGGCTGACTGATGAACATAATTCTTGCCAGAATGACACATAGGCCTTGTGTACTTTATTTCTCATCTGGAAGTGGTGGTGGTGACTCCAAAAGTCTGAATGGCTTTGTAGCTTAATATTTGGAGGGATGGAAATCTAGATACCAGAGAACAAGCCTTAATTCTTTTTAACCCTGAAACTTTGTTTATCGCTTCAGAATTGGAACATGTCAGTAAGATGCCCAAATGTATCTTCAGAGTTGATTTCAGCAGTTACTTCTGAGACATTAGGCAATTGCTTCATATTTGCAGCTTTGTATCTTTATTTTTAATTTGGGGGAAGTTAATTCCTGAAAATACTAAGGCTAGTACTACTTTGTATTTTTAAATATTTTGGTGAAACTGAAGTCTGGACTGTTAACGGTTTGAAGTATGTTGTAGCAGTTGTTTTATATGGGGGTGTGGTATTTTTGCCAGAAATGAATTACCTGAAATTTTTTCCCATCAGATAATGCCCAACCCTGTCTTTCAGTTACGTTATGTAGCTGACTTATTTAATGGAAACTTCTAGCTAGCCCTTGTCCTTATGTCTTTCTCTTTGCTTGCTTTTCATCTGTGCTTTTACCCTCATCCGAGACATGTCACTTGCTGGAGTCCGGCTTTGATGGACCTAGTAAGATACCTTGACTGGGACCTTCTCTTTGGTGTGCCATGAGGAAAAAGGGTTGGGGTGGGGGCTCGTTTTAGGGAAGAAGCTGCTTTTGTAATACAGGTATTACAGAAGCTTTTGGACTACCCTGTCTACGGACTTTATTCTTTCTTTCCCAGCATCATAGACAACCAGAAGTGGGGAAGAATCTTGCAGGTAAAATTTGTCGAAGGTGGCACTTCCTAAATATGGCAGCTTATCTATCTGTTCAGCTTCTTGGCTCAAAAGAGAAGAGACCTAATCCAGCAAACTGTTAAATGAGCAGGAACTTCTGCTGACGTGACTGAACAGATGAGCAAGAAGTGATAGGGGACATAATCAGGTATCTTTCCTAAGTTTACAGATGTGGTGAGTGAAAGGCTAAAGAAACTACATTTTGATAGTGACTTGTCCCATGTAATATACACTTTTTTCATGTGTTGATGCCTTGGTTTGTATTTGCAATGGGACATAAAAAGGGAAGAAACATAAGTAATATGTGCAGAAAAAAAACCCAACTTCTGTACTTTTTAGTGCCATTTGCTGAAGATAGGGTGTGGATCTTGGGTTGAAGATGTATGGAAAAGTGAGACTATGAGTAAGAATGCTGAAAAAGTAGAGAACATCTAGCCTGTGTCTGAAGTCAGAAGTGGAGACAAGCATTGGTGTCCAACATTTCTCACTGTCTGCATCCCTTAGTTTATTCTTGCAGGAAGGAAAATCCTCCACTCTAATCTTTCTTGCCCACTTCCTTCCTATGTTTGGAGAAACTTTGGCTCCATCTGGCATTTCTGGAAGTGTTAGGCTTGCTTTTGGTCATTGCTGTCTTTCTCCTAAGAGAAAGGGCAGCTGAGCTGCTGCTGCAGTCAGTAATCTCCTAGATGTGAGCTGCAGGTTGGCTGTCATTGCTTCAGAGTACTGTCCATCAGGAGCAAAGGGAGAGCTATTGACCCTTGTCATCATAGACATCCCTGTAGTAGAAGGCTCTGGAGGAAATGCTGAGTAGGAGTAGGTTGCTTTTATCAGAGTAATAATCTGATTGTTGATTTTCATGTCAAGACTGCTAGAAAAGCAAGTCTGTAAGACCAGACACTGAGGAAGACAAACTCACCTTTGTGGCTAAAAGGTGAACAATGTTGTTCTAAATGCCTTGCAGAAGCAGCATGTAATTTCATCAATATGTGGACACCGACTACTTTAAATTTCTGAAACGTTTACTTAAGACTTTCTTTCCTTTCTGCTCCAGACTTTTGCTTAAATGTTGTGGATAGTACTGTATGGATGCATACTTGAAATTTAAATGGTCTGTTACACTGAATATCAGGTATCTGGAGTTAGAAAGCTAGATTCTGAAGCTAGTCACATGCTATAGATTAGCGCTACTACTGACAGATCAGAGTATAACTGGTTTAGCAATTGATTTGGGGTCCAAAGTGAACTTTTTCCCAACTTCCAGGGGCTCTGTTGGTAGTTTTAATTTCTATTGTTACTTTGATACCTCTTATATCTGTAGTGCAGATAAATTTCCTAGCATTTTACTTGGTTTTTGTAGCATGGTGGCTGCTACAGAGGATGTTCCAGAGTGGCAGGTTAAGCAGCTAAATAAAGTCTTATGCTTGTGGCTACCTGGTAGATTTACAGGACAGGAGACAGGGCTAGTAACCCTCAGAGAATGTGATAACAAAAAGTTTGTCTTGTAGGCAAGAGGAGGAAAAGGAGGAGATCTCAGGAGTTTTGTGGAGAGTTTACTCATAAGGAGCTTTAAAAAGTAGTTCTGCCTTTATGACAAAAGGCTGCTGCTGGGTATATTGCTTGTTACCTTTGTATTTATGGATCCTTGGCACTATATAGTTTATGAGCCTTAATGAAGAGGACTTCTTTCCCCCCCGCACATGCCCCCACACCTTTTAGATAGCTTAAATGATGTAAAAATGGGTTCATCTCTCAACCTGTACTTTAACCTGACTCCTATCTTTGACTGTAATGTGACTAAAAGTGTTAAAAAAAAAATAAATCAGTGGTTAGAGATTAATGGATTTGTCTACACTGGAAAAAACAACAACGCAGAACTAGTTGTCTTTTACTACTTTAACAAAATCTTGGTGTCAATGCATCTTGTAACAAGTGATCATTTTTGAGGTTTTTAATTATGTCTGACACTTGGTCAGTCATTGTGTGTTAGTGAAGGCTACTTAGGGTCCCTTGTGAGATTATAGTTTTCATCCTTTCCTAAAGTAAAAAGAGTAAGGAACATTTTTTGGAAGTTACTGGTTTTTAAAAACATTGATTACATCACAAAACTTCCTGTAATTCATTTTCATGAAATAATGTAGTAATTAGGACAGTTTATTTAAAAAGGTTATTACATATGGGTTATGAGAAATAAAGGTTGCCCTTTCCATCGAGGCACTTAAGAGAAGCTTAACACAGGATAGGAAGCAGCTTTACTCATGGAGCTTGCTGTGATGCTTACCATCTCCTGAGAATCAGCAAGAGTTAACTATTGCCAGAGACAGACACTGGATCAGATTTGTGATCTGTAGTATCTCTTCTTCCAAACTGCATCCCATCCTATTTCAGCTGGTGGGACAGATTTATGGAAGTCTGTCCTGTTTATTTGTAACTTAATTACATAGTAATTCTTCTAAAAAGGGTGTCTAGGTTTATTGAGTTCCTGTATGTGGTGGGAGTAGAGATGACAGCACTGCTTCAAAAATTGAAGCATGCTTTCTTCGGTCCCTTTGCACACTGTTATTTGTGTTGACCTTCAGGGTTAGGAGTGGTAACTCAGTGCTGCCACGTACAGTGTTCATTTTTTTGTCATCAGCTAATTTGAAACCACCAACAGTGGAGGGTGTGTGTACCAAAGTTTCAGGTCTTTGCAGCTGGTGGGCAGCTGCAAGATTGTGAGCGTTCTTTGGCAGCAGGAGTTGACTAGACTGTCAAGAGCATGGTGGCAGCTTATGGAAGGGACTTTCCCCAACAAGTCAAAAGAGGTTTGTAAATTGTGAGGACTTGGGAGTGACATCATGTAAATGTGCTAATGTACAGTCATTTAGTGCAACCTCAATGTGTGTGCAAGGATGAGTTTTTAAATACTGACGGGTCACTAATATATGTGATTCCTGGTGTCCAGTGTATGTTTTCTGCTATATTAAGAAAGAGTGGTTTAAGCCTCTGTCAAACTGCTCTGTATTTTCTTTTGTCATAAGCTTTTGGTGGTTGCTGAAACTTTATACTGATTTAGTCACTATCAGGCAGTTAATAGAACATACATCAATAGTTGGAAGTCAACCAACCTCTCTGATTTGACAAGCTGTATAGCAGTCTTTGTGTAGCTTAAGAGCCATATTGCATACTTCAGAGAGAGGGGGGAGGGAGTAGACTTTCAGAGTTGTTTGGAGGTGTCTGTTCCCCAAGGGAAGGACACAGTTCAACTTGTGAGAAAGTCCAAGGGTGACTTGGCAGTGTCAGCCTTAGTGTATCCCCTTCTGTCTGCATTCTCTCTTAGCTGTGGCTTGAGATCACTGAGTGCTGCTTGGGCAAGCACAGTCCCGATGCTAGGTATTTGCTGTAGCTATAGCATGGGAGAGACACAGCTTGAAAGTTGCAGGCCAGTCACCTCTCACCTAGATATTACAGTGATGACTGTTCTACAAATACCTGAGCAAAACCCAGTCTAAACAATGAAATGTTTTGATAAGGTGATTATTTTGTGTGTAACCAATTCTGGTTGCCTTCTTTAAAGTGTTCCAAACTACACATTATTGCTGCTGGGATTCTTTTAAACATTAACACAAATTGGATTGACTTTCAGGATACTAATACTTATGTAATCGTGTTTGAAAACAGATTTAATGTTTCTATCTGGGAATTTGGAGCTAAATCATTCTGTATGAATATATAAATAGATATATGTATATAAAATGCTGTGCATAAAATGTTTTCAGTACTGCCAATAGAAGTGACTTGTAAAACCCCATTTGGTCTGTTGGAATTAGTTCATGCTTCTATTTTTATCTTTTTTTTTTTTTTTTAGGTAAAAGTTTTGTTTGTACGCAATCTTGCCAATACTGTAACAGAGGAAATACTAGAAAAGGCCTTCAGTCAATTTGGAAAGCTAGAGCGAGTGAAGAAACTAAAAGACTATGCTTTCATTCATTTTGATGAACGGGATGGTGCTGTAAAGGTAAGTGCAGAGAACTGTAACTCTGTATGTGAAAGTAGTGACTAAATGTAACATTTAGAATTTGTATGCTTCTTATACCTTGAGGAAAAAACCCTCTGTCTGGATTGTCACCAGTAACTTTGTCCTCTCTGGGTGTCTCCTAGGAAGATGCAGTTACTAGCTTGAAAAGTGGATCTTAGATGCACCTATCCTAAGTCATTCTGCTGATGAGTATCTAAGCTAATCATATATGCTATCTTTCAAAACTGAAGTGCTAGAAGGTGAATGACTCTTCTCACCAAATTATTGGTAGAATGTAAAGCAGTTTCTCCAAGGCAGGTGATTAAAAACTTGGATAATCTCTCTTTCCCAGGAACAGAATTACTTCCTTTTTATGGTGTGGAATAAACACCTTTTTCTTTTTGAGTGGTGACGGACAATTGAGTAATTGTTGTTCTTGGATTTTGCTAGCCTGATCTTGGTGTTTTTTTCTCCTGTCATCTGTTGTTAGGAAAGGAAACGAATACCTGTCCTGCCTATAGTGTATCTATTTTCTATCTTCTGTGGGAGGGTGCAGGATACAAGGGCATTCAGTTTTTCTTAGTTATCCAGATGCCTTAAAGCAGATGCTTAGGAAAGAATCTTTTAATAGGATTGTATCCCGTCAAGGCTTAGCTATGTAGAGTACCTAGAAGTGGTAGAATCCTTAGGATTCCCTTGCTTGAATTTAACTTGTAGCAGTTGTTGTGACCCATGTGAATTGTGTGTGTGTATGTGTTGGTGTTTTATTGGGGGGTGTGGTGTGGGTTGTTTTGTTTTGTGTGGGTTTGGGGGTTTTTTTGTGGGTGGGCGGTGTTTTTTGTGGTCAGAATGAGACTGTTAAATCCTGATTTTTGGCTTCTGATTTAAAAAGAAACATTTATTAAAAGTAAAATAAAGAAATAAAAACATATCTCTAGCTTTAGTAGTATTTGCATGTGTGCTGACATTAGAAACTTATTCCTATATTGCAAAGTACGTACTTTCAGAGTACAGTTCCATGACTTCATTAATTGAAACAGCTTGCAGAGATTAAAGCCTATTTACAGTTTTGAGTGAAAGATTTCTGAACTGGTAGCATCCAGTCCTGGGTTTGAGAGCTGAGTTAAGAGGAAGTGTATAACTCTGGAATCCATGATACTGTGCTGATTATTTAAAAACTTTTGTTTTAGCTTTATATTGTTATTTTAGTTCTGGATAGCAAACTAAAAAATGCATACTCTAAAAGATAGAATAAAATTAATAGCTTCAGATATGCTTAGTGGTATATTTAAAAGTCTGGTTAATTCCTTCAGGCAATGGAAGAAATGAATGGCAAAGATTTAGAGGGAGAAAACATTGAAATTGTTTTTGCTAAGCCACCAGATCAAAAAAGGAAAGAACGGAAAGCTCAGAGACAAGCGGCTAAAAATCAGATGTAAGTGTAAATGCATGCACATATGTTGTATTACTTCTGAAAGACATGAATTGGAACTTCTTGGTATTTTAGTAGGTATACTGTAGTGTATACAGGTTTTCTGGCTTCTCTGAAAATGTTGGATTTAAGTTGTTTGCATTTTACTCAATATCTAGTAGTGGTGTTGGTGAGAATTCAGGTACAGTTTTGCTCTGTTCATTGAGTGCTAGAGCACCAGAAGAAATGCTTGGTCGTGAAGCGTACACATGTCTCACTTCATTCTAAACTTCCATGCACTTCTGCACTGATATGTCACCTAGCTCAATTTAGCAACGTGTGCTCCTCCCAGCTGGCTTAGCAATACTGATAGAACCCCACCCAGTTTAGTAAAGTACCCACTGAAAGGATGATCCTGACACTCTTTTTTTTTGCCGCTTCCAGAAGATAGATCTGCTCATGAAGCTTATAAACTCGTACTAATAGAGATCTTGCACTAATAAATGCTGAACATAGCAAAAAAAAAAAAAAAAAATTTCTTGCTAGAGTGGTGTTCCTGTTGTTGTGTGTTTTTCTTCTTGAATATCTTGTAGCTTTCCTAACCGTCTTCCCTCCCCCACCTTACTTCT
>WUAM01000431.1:28196965-28204743 GCA_024336885.1 Actenoides hombroni
TCTAATTGATTCCTTTTGTTACCTGGCTAGCAGGGAAAAGGGGTCGAGGCCGGTCCTGACCTGTTACAATGAAGACTGACTTGCTATGTGGGATTACACCAGAAGCTTGCAGTGGAGTAATGGTAAGGATATCCAGCAACCTTAAGTATCTCAGCTGTATAGGAGCATATTCTGTTGCAAAAGACCTTCCTGCGAAGATCGTGGATTCAAATATGGGACATTTGAACTAATACTTGGACTTTGAAATGAATTTCTTTAACAGTTTTCTCTGCAGTGCAAGTTATTAAACTAAAGCTACTCTATTTCCCCAATGTGTTCAACAAAATCCTTAACGTCTAGCATGGTATCTTAATAAAGAATAAAGTCGTTCTTTAAAAAATCTGCTTTAAGTAGATTTTTCCCCAAAGTTTTCTTAGGTAAGGATTCCAAAAGTGGTATTCACAAATTCTTGCATTTAAATTTTTATTGCAGTGGTATAGATGAATATCACTGTTGGTATCCTTAAATTTTATTTCTGCTCATGAAGGTTAATCATGATTGTCTATATAGTAATCACTTATGAATTGTGTTCAGATACAGCAGTTTCAGGTGTAATCATCAGAGCTGGTTAGTCAGGCATTCCAGATAGTGGTTCTTTTCAGAACCTTTTTTAAAGGGTTGGTTAACTACCTCAGTAGCAGAGGATTGAACTATACCCTGTCTGTACTGTACATAGAAAATCTTTGTAGATAAAAGCAAGGCTTGTTTAATATGATATGAGGGTGAGATTATAATATACCAAATGTAACATTCTTAGTTGCCTTTAGTTCCAGAGGCTTTGTAAGACTTCCTCATGACCATCATAACAGGCCTTGCTTTTGTCGTATTTTGTGGCTGAAAAAGCAGCCTTGCTTCTTCAGATATTGTAGTTATTTGGATGTATAATAGTTTAGCAAGATGTTACTTTTGTAAGACATCAGATGTTCAAAAAAGTGCATCAGCAACTTGTACTAAATACTGCAGTGTCCCTTTATAAAAGGTCAGACTAAAACTGACAACTGTACAGTGAAGCCTGACATTTGGATATTTTGAAGTTTTTCATAAATCATAGAATAGTATATGGCTGTAGTTTAGCTTTTTAGGTAAAAGGTATGTTTTCATTAGTGCATTTCTTACTGCTGATCACTGTAAAAACACGTGGATCAGCTTTCCATTTCTCTTACGCAGAACATGATAACCTGTAGAGTAGAGTAGAGTACAATCATTTGTGCTATGTTTTTAATTTTCTAAAGCACCTTGATGACAGTGAGTGTTCAGTGGTGAAGCATCCTCTATTGAACCACCCTTAAAAAAGATAAAAAAATAAAATAATAAAAAAAAAAACAACACAGAAAAACAAAAGAACCTTGCCGAGTCCATCTTCATATAGGTAAAAGATAGATAAATTTATGACTTACTTTGGACTTGGCATAAAGAGCTTCCCTTAACCCCCTGCCCAAAGGGATACTGCAGTTATACTACATACCCATAGGCACCACAATGAAAATTGAAGCTTATACCTAATTAAGGTTTTATACACACCAGTTCCCCCAGTAAATGCAAATTTTAACAAAATTAGACATGTCATATGTTGAAAATGCTCATGGCAAACAATCATTTTGCATTCCTGCAAATAAAATTGTTTTATACTGTAAGCTGGAGGCGAGTGTAACTTATTTTTGTAATAAAGTTTTTATTTTTTTTATGTGTCATTAATATAAATGTGTGTTAGTACAGAGATCTTCTGGTTAAAAACTTAGAATCGCACACATTTCAGTATGTTTACTTGTATTTACATAATTTTTAGAATAGTGGTTGCCAATAGCCTGTACGTTTCACATTAATTGATTTTTTTTTTTGTTATCTTAATAAACCATTTTAGTATGTTGTATGTCAATTACTGGGATAGCTGGGACATGAAGTGTAATTTAAAATTGTCAAGTATTCATTGGAATATGTAAATGTGCCTTGCCAGTTTTGAACTTTTAAGACAAAGTAAGTGAATGATGGTGAAATGAGTAGTCAATGCATAAGAAACATTTGCTACCACGGTTTCATATACTGCCCTTGCTAAAGAAAAGTAATTCTTTTTTCTTCAAATTTGAGCATAAAAGTATACAGTTGCGTTACCTTCTGAATTTTCAAATCTAGTGATAGATTATTAGGCTTCTGGAAAGTGGGTTTGCTAATTGTAGCCTTAAGTATAATTTTGAATTTCAATGTAATCCTTGGTGCTGGCATTCCCAGTGCCAAGGAGTTTAAATGCTCCCTTCGAAGAGGTTGCCATGCCTACTGGCACTTTTACTGTCATATGGTTTTATAAGGAACACTGTCAAGATGTGGAAACCAATTTTGAACTTGCTGTAAAATGAAAACACTGGGGGCTGTAGGAGAGGGGAAGTCCTCGGATTTCTTCATCTTGAAATCTCTCCATTGCTGAAAAACTTAAAACACTTGTGGGATCACAAGTGCTAATGACTAGTTCTTAAGTCTGGAAATGTGTCAGGGTGGGGATAATATATTTATGGAATTATAACAGTTGATGGAAGTGCATGAAAACATTGTTATTAAGGCACTACATGTGTTGAAATTGTGGATCATATCCTTAATTTCAGCTCTGATAAAAAGCATGGGAGACTATTGTTTAAAAAAATTAAAAAAAAATTGTCAGGAAAGTGTTTTTTAAAGGAATGCAAGCAATGGTGGGTGAGCAAAATACTGAGATCTTGACAGTGTTCCCTCTAATTATGAACTCAAGCCATTATAACTTTTAAAATTAAATATGATTTGCACTGTTCTGATATTGGTGCAGTTTTTTGGCAAAATGATCAGAAAACTAAATTGCATGTGGTGATTAATATTGTGGAAAAAAATATCAAAAAAAAAAATTTTCAAAGCTTTAAATTTGATTGTGTAAAGAAAAGCCATTCATTATGAAGTGGAAAAATTGGTGAGAATGGGCAAGTGCATATATACAACATCAGTTTGGTTGCACTTGGGTGTTGGTAAACTTGAAATGTTCTACAGCAATAACGCATCTCTTCTGGGGTGCTGTGGTGACAAATGGACATAGAGCATACAGTTCTTTTTGGCATGTTGATGGCAAGTGTTGACTTAATATATTATGCTGCCTCTTGTTTATTCTCCTAGGAGGCTTTCTTTACCGAAACACCTGCAAGGGTTTGAGTGTAAGCTAGCATAGTTCACATTGGTTTGTAATTGTGTTCCTAAATTTGGGGTCTAGTTGAATTCAAGAAATGGGAAACTGATGCTGCTGCTTAACACTTCTGGTTTATAAACACTCCAATACACAGCTTTTTAAATTATACTCTTGTTTTAATACTCATTTTTTTTGTTTGAAGGGTTTCATACAGGATATACAACTGTGTTGGGTTTTTTCCTTAGCTTTTAAAGAGGAGATTTGTTATAACCCAGAACTTAAGTTTATGTTTTTAGTGTTGGAGGAAGGCTGTTATTACAGGTATTAAGACCAGTTTCTGAATTTCTGCATTGTACAACTCTTACCTAAGTGTACTGTCTTAAAAACTAAAATAAGGAATACTTACTCTTCTCTTGAGGGTGAGGGGTATGACATAGTCTAAAGTAAACTTAGCTTCTTCTGAAGGTAGGATTCCCATCTTAACATTTCTATCCTGAAATATTCTATTTGGCTGCAAGTTGTTTGGTTGTTTTTTTCCCCCCTTGTGCCTTTGAAAATTCTCCAGAGGCCTAACTTTTCTGTTCAGCTTAGTTATTTTGATACATCAGTGAGGGGAGACTTTGGTTTTGGTTTTGCTTTTTTTTTTTTTTTAAATAAGCTGAAAGACAATGTGGACATAAACACATGTAACATTTTCTGAAAAAGACTATGTTCAAATTGATAGATTCCACAAAATGAAGACCGATATTCCCTCACTTGCATTAGAGAATTGAAATCGCTAACGTTGGATCTTGAGTTTGTGTTCACAGCCTGAAGCTTACAAATCCCAACTTTGGCTATGGTGGATTTAAAATTGTGTCTTTGCCCAGTGTGTTGCTGAATTAACTCCAGCACCAGCACATGACACCTCTTGGCTGGGGCTAGCCAGTTGCATTAGCTGGGCAGAGGAAACACCAATCTGTACTTTGTCATTTGCTCTGTCAGAGAAAAATGATGTGTGGCAACAGAGAAAATAGTAGAGTCGAAGATTCCTTAATATGGGGGGTGGGGATAAAATGTTTCTTACTTTACAGCCTTCTGGTGCAAACAGGCAAAGCTTCCTAGAAGCTCTGATGTTAAAACATGTTTTCCTGGGAGACCGATTGTCATGTACTCATCTGGTCAGCACTTCAAATGTTTGTTTATACTTACTTGGATTATAAAAACCCACTGGACGACCTAGTGAGTTTTCTTTGGTGCTCCGTTGCCTTGACTGTTACAATAGACAGATATGTTGAAAAGCGCTGCTAGGACTAGCTTGTTTACTTGGAATTTGGAGAGATGGGTGATCGTCTCATGTAATACCTTTTTTTCTTGTCAGTATGTAATTGTTTGCTAGTTTTTTCCACACACATACATATTTTTTTAGCGGGCAGCTCTAGAGAGGATGTTGTACAGCAGAGCTCTTCTGGAAACACCGGGTTACATGGATTATTTAAAGCTGTCTTCATGAAGGCATCTTTAGATGGTCAGACTTCCAGGTGCTAGGTACTTGGTAAAAGTTTTGGGTGGGTTGTTTGTGGGGTTTTGGTTGTTTTTTGTTTTTTGTGAGGTGTTATTTTTTTCGTGTTTGTTTTTTTGGTGGGGGTGATTAATTTTTTTTTTAAGGAAAAAAGCATCTGTGGTAGTCTAGAAAACACAGGCATAGTATGTAGGTAATAGGTAACTAAATACAGCTTGAATATTTAAAATTTGAATCACAGGAGAACATTTCAGTTCTAAAAGTTGATTATTTCTGAACGTTTGTGAAACTTTGTCTACTGAAAAGCCAGGACTTGGTGTCTGACAGGTAGGTGAAACTTGCAGTGTCAAGAAATCTGGATTCCTTCTAATCTGAGAATGATCCATTTGGCTTAGTAATGGTGACAGTTTGCCATCTCTGTTTGCACGGGTAGTGTGACAATAGAATTTTACTTGTTTTGGTCGCTAACATGTAGAAAGAACCTTGAATCTTGCCACATCTTTTCACTAAGTTAAATGCATTCTTAATTGTGCTACACAGCCGCTAGAATAACCTATGCCATTTGACTGCACAGAAGATGATGGTAAGTAAAAATAGGCATTCTAGTACTTGAGTGACTTGCAGTACCTAAAATCCAACTTCAATAGACTGTTTAATTGACTACTTATCTGCAGTTAATTAGGGACATTGTGGGGTTTAACTCTTCAATTTTAGTGTGTCCACTTCAACACTAAGTGGATGTTAAGTGTAATCTGTTGGGTGTAATCTGATACTGTTTAATGTTAATACTTCAGATCTAAAATCTCCAAAATGCTTCATAGATAACTCTGTATATTTTTAAGATGCTGGGTTTATAATCCTAGTGGTTGAAGGGATTTTCCATTTAACAGTCATTGAAAGCCAGGAACTGAATATTACATCATCAGGTCTTCCGCTCCTGGTTCCAAGTGTAGCATTTTCAGTGTTGTGCCATCTAAAGTTACACTTAAAATTCTATCTTTTTTTTTACTCTCTTCAGTGGGATGCAGATTGCACCTAATTCTGTCACTAGTGGTTACTTAAAAACTGTAAAGGTACCTGATTTGGCATTGAAAAGCTTCGTTGTGAATTCAACAAAGGCAGTTTTATAGATACCCCGTTAGTAAATTAGGGATTTTCTTTATGGTGCGATTTCAGCATACTTAAGAATGAAGTTCAGTATTAAAAAACACTAGTGAGAGCCAGCCTAAAATAAATTATAATTAATCTGTTCGTAATGCAGATGCATTGCAATTGAAAGGTGATTTTAATAACAGCATTTGAGAGACAGATAACTAATACCTAGTCCCTGCATCTGGAAAAGCTGAAGTGGCTATTAATAGTGATTGTTCCTGTTTCAGATTGTGGTCAAAGGCTTCCTTTGGAATCTCTGCTGCCTTGTTCCACTATGCTTTCATAATGCTAACACAACCTGTCAGAAAATTCTTTTAAAAAAAACCAACAAACCAAAACAAAAACAACTATTATGGGACTAATTCCAGTGAGATTGATCTTCCAGGTAAGAAGGATCTGGAAGGTCTTATATCCATTTTATTTAAAATAACTTTTGTGTGTGTGTGTGTGTGTATTGTTTGCAACTTGGTTTTGCATAGAAGCGATCTTAACAATGGGAGTGGTATAATAAGAGGCACTTCATTTTGTGGGTTTTTTTTAATCTTTTATCTGAAATCCACAGAATTTGGTTTGTTGATGTTCTGACCCATTCCAGCTGGTCATGTTTGTCTAAGAAAACTATGGTATGAACTGATCAGTAAGTCTCAGACCTAATAGTTGCTTCTGTGAGGTAGTCAGTCTTTTCTTAGGTTAATTGTTGAAATCAGAACAGATTTCTGTTAGGAAGTACAGGATGTTGTTTTAATAAGCAGTATCTAAACTTTCACAGCTTCTTGCCGAGTGTAACATTTCTAAAGAGTACTGCTTTCATTGAGTAATGAGGGAGGAGGAGTCTACAGATGAACGGTGAAAAAGCATTGCTGACTTAAACCTGTTAAAAAGTAAAGTCTTTGTAATGTACTTAGACGTGCACTAAGGTGAACTTGCCACATGGGTACCAGTGGCATTGAGGTAAATGAAGTAATAGAGCAAAGTTAACTCAAACTACCCCCAGCGATGGCCTATGCTAAAGCAGGTTATTTGTTACTGAACTATGCTAAAATGCTTCTGTAGTTTTGCTGTGGAGTTAAAGAACTAAGTGACTCCAGTACAGCTGAAGGTAGATGGTGATCCACCACCAGATGTTGTGGTCGCTGGAAGAACAAGAGACAGTCACGCATAGTTTGTTTTAAGCATCTCTGAAATTAAGCCCTTTTGAAGCAACCTTTTCAACCTTTTTCTACTTTAATACATAAAGATGAAAACAGGGAAGGGTCAAATTCTGTATACAGTTTAAAGCTACAAGGACACAGTCTATCTTAGAATCACTAGCAGAAATGCATACTTTGGAAACAAAAACAACACACCCACCTCCCCTCCCCTTTTTTCAAGAGGTGTTTAGGAGAGTACTTAAATATCCAATAGTTTCAAAGTGCGTGCAGGTTACATAGGTGGTGCGTGTTGGGTTCTTGTGCTATGAAAGTGATAATCGTGGAACTTCTGCCTCTCAATCACACATTTAAAATGATGTAGAAAGATCTTAGGTTTCACAAATAAGCTAAAATTGTGTGTAATGTTCAGTTTAAAAAACAACAGGCATGACCTGGACATCTTGAAGGGCAAAAAGTGTCCCTGTGAGAAGGAAAACGTACAGGGTCTTCTGTAAATACTGTTTTGGTTTTGGTGTGTGTTTTTGTTTTAATGGTTTGTTGGGGTTTTTTGCTGGGTTTGGTTGGGTTTTTTTTGGTGGTGGTTGTGTGGTTGGTTTTGGTTTTTGGTTTGTTGGTTTTGGGTTGGTTGGTTTGTTTCATGGTTGGGTTTTTTTGGTGTTGTGTGGGGTGGGTTTTTTTGTGTTGTGTTTCCCCCCCCCCCCCCCCCCCCCACACCTACGCGCACTAAGGACACTCCGTTGTTCCACTAGGGCGACCTACAGTTTGAATATATTTATTTAAGATGGTGGTGAGTAGG
>WUAM01000431.1:28204843-28224140 GCA_024336885.1 Actenoides hombroni
GGCCCAGCGCGGCACAGCTACCTGCTCGTGCGGTAATGTTTCTTTTTCTGTTTGTTTGTAAGGTATCTTCACGTTTTAATGATCTTCTGGTCATTTGTGGCTGGGGTCGTCACCTTCTATTGTTCGTTGGGACCGGATTCCCTCTTGCCCAATTTTCTTTTTACAATAAAGTACAAACCTAAGGTAAATACCTATTGACATTCTTGTGCTTTCTTTAAGTTTTGCAAGAATTTACATGGGGTAGCAATTCTTGTGTAATTTTATCTGCTTTCGGGAATACTACACCTCAGTACAGCTCATACCCACCAACTGATAGATGTTTTGGAGTAAATATACAATGGTTAAGAGTTTGGATTCTTCATACCTTTTCTGCATAGTCCCATCAAATCTCTGTATGTCTTTAAAGCCAGTTAGGAGTGTTCTGAATGTTTTTTTCAGCTTTACTCGTTTTTCATTTTTTGCTCTTGAGTAGCAGGTAGTTGAGAAATTATGTAGTTGTGGTCTCTTTTATTGAGGCTTTTTTTTTTTTTTTTTTTAAGATGCTCTTCCTTTGGCAAGCCAGTGCTGAAGTCTTCTTTGCTAATTGTAGTCAAACTGAAGTAGTAGGGGATTTCAAAGAAAAACATTCCCAAGGGAAACTGCTGTTTTCTAACTTAAAACATTTTAATGCAGAATTTCATAGGACTAAAAATGTTATGGTTACAATAGTTCAGGGCTATGGGTAAGGCAAGTTTGGTAGAGAAACCATCTGGTTTGTTATTAGACCAACTGATGCACAGGGACGTGACTGGAGATGTGAAAGACTATCTGTCTTCTCAGCTTTGTTTTAATGGAAGAGATTTTTCTGTTTGGTTCAATTGTTTCTCCTACCATGCCTTGTTATCTTGTTTTCCTGCTGGGAGAGCAGTTTCGCCTTTATGCTCTTTGGTTCTCTGTAATTATGTACTCTAAAAGGAAATTTATGAATGTATCAGTATATTAAAAGAGTCATCATTTTGAAGAATCTAAACTTGTCTAAATGTCTTCTCTTAGCAATTAGAATTGCCAGAGCTATTTCCCCATGGTCACAGTTGTGCTGTATGTGGCAAGGTCAAATGCAAGAGGCACAGGTAAATTAAATGTGTGGTGCTGGTAAGCTTAGTATTTCTTACATTTTACACATAGCAGTAGGAAATTTTCAATTAGGTATTGTTACATCAACTTTTCTATGCTCTCCTGCAGACCTACTTTACTTCTGGAAAACTATCAGCCGTGGCTGGATCTGAAAGTGCCTTCCAAGGTTGATGCATCACTCTCCGAGGTAATTGCTGCTTCATTTTTTTAGTACCTTGAAATTCAGCAAATTTTCCTTACTTAGCTGTGTTACTTCTGGTTCAATAGCTAATTCAGATGTACTCCCCAAGTATGTTAGCTCATTCCTGTAGGAGTCAAATGAGTATGTGCTGGGAGCAGAGAGGGGAGGTGGCCTACTTGTTAACACAGATGTCACTGTTCCTCTAGTAGTGTGCTTAGAACATAAAAGAAACATCTGTGTAAATTGGGAAGTGTATAGGGAAGAACAGTTATAAATGAACATGTCAGATTCTCAAGAAGTTAAGGATTTCAGCCAGCTTAGTTTGTTGAAGGTGGAGGTTAAGAGACGATTTGCTCAAGCTATAACATTTCAGTAATGAAAATGATAATGTGTTGGTGGCTATTTAAAATCATGAGACAAAGCTGTGACAAAATCTGAAAAAGAAATGAGCGTATTTACTCAAAGAATAGCAGAAATATCTGGTTTTTAATAAGACTGTAAATCAGGAATTTTGCTTTATAATTTTCTTTTTAAAAAGAGCTATCCAAAGAACAATTTTTTGTTGTTTTTTTTTCCCTTGATTTCTAATTGAAGAAATGTATCGGCAGTGAAATAATCTTTTGTCCTTTTTTTAAAGCCAGGGAAATACACGATACACGTATTTAGCTTGATCTGAATTTATTTAGAATTCCAACTTTGGAGTTCTATAGTAGTTGCCATTTCAGAAGTGAGAAGATCCCTGCGTGTCAGTTCTCGCGGTTAACAACAGGGTGCATGAAGTCAAAGCTGTGTGCGTTTGCTGTGTAAGCAAACACTCCAGTTCAGCTCTGCTTGATGGTGTCCCCGGGCACGGCCCATAGAAAGAGTAACAAAAGAGTGAAAACCTGAAGGGGAGAGAGGGATGGACAGTTAAGGAATATTTTTTAAATTAACACAGATAACAAATTGTTGACATCCTTTGGCTTAACTTCCTCTGCAATTTCAGAAGCAAGCATTTATTGGTTTTTGAATTAATCTGTTTTTTTAGAAATGAGTTTAGAGTCAAGTGTATTAAAAAACCCCAATATTGCTGAATAATAATGGCATAAGTTTATTTTTATAAACCTTTTGTTTCGATAATAGAGCGTAAAATAAAAGCTTCTGTGCTTGTATTTTTAGAAGTTTGGGTAGCAAGTAGCTGTAACAGTTTACCAAAGGGTGGGGTAAATGCTGAAGAACTGGGGATTTTCCTGTTTAGCATAAATGGGACTTTAATCCTAAAAAAGTTCTTCATAGTATACTACTCAGAAGAGATAGTTGTAGATGCCATAGTTATATTCTAAGACTGATCTTTAAAACTTGTTGCTACACAGTGGCATTTTGTATTTGATTGCTGCTGTTGTAGTTCTGCTTTTACCACAGTGGTGTGGAGCTTTTCTTTGCTATTTCTTTTTACTTCAGTGACACTGCCCTGGCCCTCCTTCATTTAGCATGGCTTTTGTGTGTCTATGCTGTGTTTCTCATTCCTTTGTTTGGGTTTTTTTTGGGTGCTCTGCTGGGGGAAGTGCCAGACCTGTGTTCTGTGCTTTCCTGGGGCAGTGAGTCAGCACGATCATCTTTGATGGACCCAAACAAACAGTCTGGTTGAGTCACTGTTTTCACCTTTGTAGGATACTGTTTGGAATGAGCAATGTTGCTGCATTGCTCCCCATTGCAACTCTTATGTACCAGTTAAAAGGGTAGCAGAGGATCTGCCCACACTGTATTCCTCTTGACTATCTGCTCTGGGGCTGCAGCATGTAATGTGTGTCTGGAATTGGATAGCCTGCTTCGGGTTGAAAGGAGAGACTACTCTTATTTTCTTTTGTGGGTTAGTCATACATTAGAGGGAAGCTGATACAGTGAATTAAGATTAATGAGCTTCTAAAGGAGTGCAGAGTGCAGCCTGCTTCTGAAAAGCAGATACTTGGAATGATTCTGGGATTTTTGTACTCTGGATTAGTTTTTCTAGTTCTTTCTTTGCAGGTTAAAGAACTTTGTCAGTGTTCTTGTTTCCAAATGTTTCTAGTTTGACTTGGTTGTATAGTCTTTAAGCTTGTGTTTTCAAGTGCTTACAGAATAATTTAATACACACTCAAATCAGAAGAAATCCAAGTTTCTCTCACAAGCATGGATTTTTCTCTGCTGGATTGTGATGACAGTTTGTCTCACTTTGTAAATTCTTCATCTTTTGCAGCCTTGTTTTGGTTATCTAACTGCTGTGTATGGTTTAGAACAATAAGAAAAACCTGTGCTTGGACTTTACTTCCCTCTTCATTTATGTTTATTATTATAGTTGAACTCTATAAACTGCTTTCTGTCTGTCAATATTTGATATTTTGGGGTGAAGAATAGTTTGATAGTTTTCTGGGCAATAACAGTGCAGTGACCTAAGTATAATTTTGTTTCCAGTTTCTAATTCATTGTGCTTTATGTTGGTTTCCTCAATGTTTTCCTTCTTTTCCAGTTGGGGCATGATTTCTGTTGGTCAGTTACATGTTGTGTTTAATTTCAGATACTGTGGATTGTATAAAATAGAATTTAATTCTGTTATTTGGTTAATGAACTTGGCTCTTTCCCTACAATCTCAGTTTTGGTATGTGAGGGATGGTTGCAAGTCAAATCTGTGGAAAGCTGCTGAGCTGTTCCTGATCAGCATCATGTAAGAAATGCCTTCTTGGATCAAGGTGCTGTTTGTGGATCTCACAAACTTTTCTTTTCTTCTCAAGTTCTCAGGTTCTTGACTTGATTATGGGATGAGAATTTTATCTTTTTCTTTTTTTTTTCCCTGAAAGTAAGAAATGGGCAAGTGCATGACAAGAAATCAGTTATTGTCTGAATGTGCTCTTCACCGGTCCTGAACTCTTGTAGCAGTACAGTAGCCTGGATGCTTGCTTATTGAGAATTGCTTGTTCTACCCTCAGGAAGTGTTCTCAACTATCTAGCTGTGCCATCTTTTAAGGCTTTTTAAATTGTTCTTTTGGTTTACTTATCAAATCCTTACTCCTTTCCAGTCTAATTTGGCTTGGTGGTTCTGACCTGCTACTGATTCATCACTGAGCTCTACAGTACCTCCTCCTGACAACTGGGGTCTGTCCTATGGCAGTCCACAGAAAGCTTGTCTCAGCAGCAGAGACTGACTAGCTTGCAGTGTTGCAGTGCATTCTAGAAGCCAATTTCCCATTGTTTTTTTCTTTAGCTGCTGCTGATACTGCTACCTGCTGCATTTGGTTTTACACTTGTAATTCCAATTCCAACTTTCCAATTGCAAACTGCTCACACATAGTAGAACCAGTCATTTTGCAAAATGCTTGAAAATAGGTAAGCTTTAAATGAAATGACTCATCTTTTGTATTTAAAACTGGAGAGCAATGCTTTACAGACAGGCAAATTGCTTATCAACTGTCATTCTTAGAGACATCCTATTTGCTCTGTTGGCGTGTGTGTAGCGTGAGCAATTGAGCTTGAATAATAGTGCTGGTGTTGTTAGAAGGGAAGTGGGTGCACATGTCCTGCTTTATGCAAGTGCAGTGGATGATGTGACAGGTTTGGTTTTTTTCTGACTTGCAAACTCATGCTGATACAGTCTGGACGGCTCACAGAGTTCATGGGAGAACTGTATGGACTGTATACCTTGAACCCCAGTTACTAGCAGTCAGTTGCCTGTTACTCCTTGAGTGCTTGTATTTTGCAGCGTGAAGGGTTTCACACCTCAGTTCTCTTTTAGCTTCAGTCCAGCACCTCAAGTGCAATCGAGCATCATACGTAACTGCCTCTACCATGCCACGTGTTTAGTAAATGTGCAAGTAGGGACTGCTTATGGTGTGTCCAGGATCAAGGCATTTTTTTATTAAGGCTGTATAGATAATTTGACTTACAGAGAATGTGTCTTGACCTCTGATATTAGGACCAGAATGTAAGAGAAAGACATCAAGTCTGCAAAATGTGCAGCTGGAAGTCAGTTACTACAAACACGGGATGGATCTGAAGGAGACCTTATCCAGAGTGGGATGCGTCATCAAGTCTTGCCTGTTTCCTCCTTTTCTTGCTGATTTAATAACCACAGGAAGATGATTCTCAGAGCTATCGTGTGTTTGGCTTAGCAGTAAGAATGATAAATGTCACTGTTGGAAACAATTCTTCCAGTGGCTTTAGAAGCCTCTGGACTGTTGGCGAAGAGGGTCTCAAGAAGTTTGATTAGCATCTGATGAACTGAAATTGCAGTGAGGCAGTTGCCTGATGGCCAGGCTTTCAGTTCCAAAGTAGTGGTCACGCACGAAGACAACTCTTTCAAGAGGCTTGCGTTGTACTCCCTTTGCATACGCAGTCTTGTGCTTGAAGACTTTCCAGGTACACTTTCCATTCCAAGCAGAAGATGGTCTGCTGTGGTTGCTCTTGATGGGAAGGCGTATAGCAAAAGTGAAGGAAGAGAGAAAAGGGATCCTTTAACAGCTAGGTGCTCAGAATGGGTTTTTCTGCAGGCCATTGTTTTTGAAAGGCACTTTTTTTTGAAAGAGTCTGCTGTTTGAGCACTGAAAGAGGTTTAATGTGTTATAAACTCTGCGTGAACAAAAATAACGTTGCAATACCTGCAAGACTGCCTTCTCTGTGGAGTAAATTGGTGGTTTATATATATACTGGCAGTGCTATGGAAGGCTTCAGGGAAATTGTTTTGAGTAGTCAGATCTGTTGTTCTCAAGACCGGTGTTCTGTGTTTGCTGACTGGAGCTGGATATGATCTCCCTCCTGTTGTCTGAAGATTAACTTCCAGAGAAGTCTCTGGGATTTCTTGATCACTTCTGGACTGGGAAATAAAGAATCTATTGTCATCTCTCCCCACCCTTCCACCCTGCTTTTAATGGAAATAAGGAATGGGGTGGTGGGGCAGGGGGAATGAAATGAAGCTTACCCATCCATCGTGAGCACGTGATCATATTACAATTTCAAGGTCTGTTACTGCTATAGAACATAGGGTTAGGAGAAAAGACATTGATAATGTTGCATGGTTCACAGTGCAGACATCTAAACTTATGCCAAAGTGGAAAACATCCCTTCAGCAAAAAGGTGAAGGAATAAAATTTCTCCTTCACCCTTAAAATCAAAGGGAGGAAAGTCACTGAAGTGGAACAATTGCAAAAAAAAAAGAGAGTATCTTCTCAAATTTGAGTAGGCGATATTCTTAGTAGTGAAGACAGAAAAAGCATATTCATCAGCTGCTCAAGTCTGAAGAATTGAGAGGAATTAAAAAAGCCGGGGTGTGCATTTTACTGAGTGTGCTTTTATACTGATGAGTAAAGCAGAGACATCTAGTACCCTAAAGATAGTATAAATTTAGTAAGTCTTGGATTCTTGCAGTGCAGACAGTGTGAATGAGTGCAGCAGCAAATCTTATAAAAGTAATACTTATAAATGACACTTGTGTATCAGCTGTTACATTCAACTTTCCTTTCAAACAGATGTGACATATTTCTTTGAACACAGCAGCTTCTTTTGCAAAACCTTTCTTTCAACAGAATGTGGCACAGCAGCCTCTCACAGCAATGCACAAATTCTGCCTTAGTACCCTGATCAGTATTGGTGCTGCTGGGGACAAACTGATTTCGAAAGCAATGACTCACATTAAGGGATGGGTTGCAACAGGAGAAGGTAGTACAGAGTGTATCTTGAGGTTATAGTGAAGGAGGAGAAATCTCAAGAAAATTTTATCCTTCCTTCTCCTTCCTTATTCTTCTCCATCCTTCTTCCTCCTGTTATTTTTTCTTGGCAGTGTCTGATCTTTCCACTTGCCTTCAGAGGTTTCTTTTTATGCTATTTACGGTGCCAGGGCTGTGACAGTTACTTGAAACTTTTGTGTAGGTGTAAGGAGAGGTGTCAGAGCTGCAGTCCGTCTCTCGGTACACCTTGTGTATATGGTGGTGGCAGTCTGGTGATTGCACTGGGACTGTCACCTCCCCTGCCTCCGTTCCTTCTGTGGCGTACCAAGCCAAGCTGAACGAGGACGTACTTGTGACATGGCTGCAGCAGCACTGGTTCTTCCTGATCGACCCAGGTTTTCTGGCATGGAAAAGGCAGCCACAGGCTTGACCTGTGAGGAACAGGTTTGATGGAAAGGGTGAAAAAGACTCTCCTACAGAGATCCATGTAGGTGGATAGGGGCTGGGAACAGGAGGGAGAAGACCATGAGGATATGTGTAGGAGAGTGCTCTGGTTGGGGTTTAAAGAGATGGCTGGGCCATAAGGCAGGCTTTGAAAGCTGTAGTCCAGGATGTGGAGAAAGAAGAATGACTTTCCTAGGAATTGCTTTTTAGGCTTCTCCTTTTACTTTCTTTGTGAGCAGTGAGCGTAGAGGATTGACTGTCCCTCTTTGAAGGCGGGAGAGAGCTGGAAAAGGTGGAGGTTTGGCTGAAAAAGGATGGAGATGTGTGTAAGTGTTAGGATGCGTAGCTGTGCCTGTGGGGCACTCCATGCTACCTCAGAAAAAAATGGGGACTGAACAGAAAGATTAGGGAATATTTGAGGTAGGATTACATTTTTGATAGCGTTTGTGTAACAGAGCAGTCACAGCACTGTGCTTCACCTTGTTGGTAGTGCAAGTGGCAGCTGCCACAAGTTGAAATCTGATGAAACCATCACTTTGTTGCTCTTTGCCCAGAGTACTGATTATTATGCAAAATGATCGATCTCTTAAGATCGCAATGTACACATGTATGTGAATGCTTTATGACATATGAATTATATTGCATGAGTTTTGGAAGGTGTGTTTTTAACTCTTCTAACAAGGTAAACTTTATTTTGTAATGCGGTTGTCTTTGTTCTGCACAGGTGCTTGAGTTGGTGCTGGAAAACTTTATTTATCCATGGTACAGGTATGAGCTTTACCTAAAAGTTACCATTTTTGGCTATCATGAGTATTTGTAAAACTGGTGAAGAAATAGTCATCTGAAAATAAGCATTGCTGTTTCTTTAGTAAAATATAAAGCACACTTTTTAAGCGCTACAGTTTCATTGCTCTTTTGTCTCTAGCAGAGTAGAACAGATCTTTTAATAATTCAGGCATGAGAGAGGTGGGTCTGAAGTTTGTATTTCATCCTAAACCCACTTTTAGATTATTCATCTTTATATATCAATTTTCTAAGAACTTTTACTTGGAAGAACATATGGCTTGATTAAAACCTGTGTAAAAACTCAAAACCCCCTAGAAATTTATGTCCAGGCTAGAAAGATACTGATCTTTCATATTGCTTTAAAAAAAAAATAAAAATCTGTTTACATTTTTTAAAAGCAAGATTTTCCACTTCTAATTAATATAGAAAAGGTGTTTTGAATACATGTTGTGGCTGCTTTCTTGTAGAACATCTGGTGATTTGGTGGGTTTTAAGGCTGTGAGTGATTGTGCTGAGCTGAAGAGAGTAGCACTGTATAAATAACTTCAAAATAGCATGCAAAGAAAAGACTATGGCTAATGCTTTTTTTCTGTGTTTTACCTTGTACCTTTATATACATTAGTTAGTGCTTCAGAGTACTTTGTAAGAAGATGCTAAACATGTTTGTAATTGATTATGCTGGCATTGATGTGTTAGAACAACATGTTGCCTTAATTCTGAATTTTACTTTTTCATTAGATGGAAGTGTCTAGTTCTGTGCTAAAAGAAATGTATACTTTTATTTTTAATTTTTTTTCTTTTATTGTATGTTTTTTTTTTTTTCACCCCTGTCTGGGATCTAAAATTTTCTGGGCAGACTTCTTTACCTGATTGGTTTTTAATTGTCTCTTATGTCTCACATCAGTCTTTCTGTGATGAATATACCGAAGTATAAAAATTAACTACTTATGCAAACAGCAGAGGGAGCTTTAGCACCGTGCATTGTGAATGATCAAGTTGGAAACTCAAAAGTTTTTTAGCTTTCAAATGCAGAAAACTAGAGCATGTTGCATTGTTCTGTTTGATTAACCAAGTGTAAGGGAACCATCTTCTTTATTTCATAACTTGAAATTTAGGTAGGATTTTTTGGCTGGTGGAAAATGTCTTCATTGTCTTTGTTTTGGACTGACAAGGAAATTTGGATTCCACATATTACTTATATCTCTGACACCCAAGACAGTGGAAATCTAGAATACATCATACGGCACAGATAGTAACATGCATAGTTAGAAGTGCAGTGCAAAATATACTTGGTATGTAGTCAGCTAGCCTAGATTCTGCTCCATCTTGCTCTCTGGTGAGCTATATAGGTGTTCCTGCACTGTCTTTAGTTTTACATGGATGCACCTCTGGATTTTGAGCTAGCTCCATAAATTCACACAATGCTGATCAAACCTACTAAGCTTTCCATGAACCTGAAGTACTGTGAGTTCAGTGAGCGATAGTGCAGTGATAGCTGAGTATATTCTGCAGGAAACATATTGGTCCTGAAAGGCTTGCTGGCTTCAGCTTAACAACTCTAATGTCAGATCTGGTCTCATTCCCTCTAGACACTCGAGTATTTCTGTGTTTTGCTGGATTTCCAACAGCAGTCGTGCAGGGAGGTCTGAACTGTGTGTCTGTGTGCGGCCGTTTGAGGTCTGTCTCGTAGAGCATATTAGTTCTGACTTTGCCTACTTGGGTGTACCTGCACTGTTTGCATAGCTCAGCTCACCCTGGAGAAAGAACTCTTGTATTCCTGAAATGTTTTTTCTCATCTCACAAACTTCACCAACTCTGTAGCCAAACTTTACAGAGCCAAATCACAATCCTTTGCATCTAGACTATCCTTATTTAGCAGCATGGGTAACTGCCACCAGCAGGCAATTTGGACTTGCCAGCCTCCTTTGAATTTATTTTTTTTGTGCCCTGCCAGCTGCTGTTGTCTTGCAGCACCTTGCACTCTCTGGACAGAAGCCTGGCAAATGTATCACCAGAAATGTACATTGCAAGATAAAATCATGGATTTATTGCTCAGAAAATTAAGTGTTATAAACAGGGAAAAGCTGTACTTTGTTTCATTAATAAACTGTGTAAGAATTTGTAATATTTCATTAGCAGGTTAAAATTTAGAGGCAAACATCCCTAAGCTCGGGTCAGTTTAGGGGAATGAAGATTAGTAATTGAAATCCATTGAACTCTACAGAAATAGGTAGTTATACCTATGTCTATTTTTTTGTTTGGTGTTTTTCCAAGTATTTATGCTGGTTATATTTAAATATTTGTGTAAGAAGTTTTTCAACTATTTGAGAAGAATAAAGCACAGTTGTAAGTAAACCAAGTTTGTAGAGCTATGAAACACTGAGTATATTGCTTATGCTGTATGGTGTACAATAAAATTATATAATATCTTGCTTATACCAACCTCGTTTTAAATAGGACATTTTAAAGTTTGAATAAATCACTCTGTGCTTACTGAAGTGGGGTTTTTTTTGGTCACTGATGCTACTGCAACTCCAGTTCTCTCAGATTCGATTAGAATCCAGTAATTACCACATTTTTGTAATACGTTGAAATAATGAAAAAACTTTTCTTTGATAGTGACTAAACCCAGTATTTTTACATATGAAGCTGCTTCTATTTTAAATGCAAGTAATGCAAGAAAAAGATAGGGATTTTTGTTGAGTTACAAACCACAGCTTTACAGTCTTATCAGCTTGCAACTTATATTCTTCATCTTTTTGATGATAGTTGGCCAAATTTCATGAGAATAACTGACACACAGGGGAAAAAGAAGTCGCTTCGGTATTTGTATATGGTTTTCATTTATCAGTAGGTCCCGTAAGACTTCCCATGCAATAGCAGTTGGGTGTGTGCCTTTTGAGACATTGGACTCAGTAACTGCTTACAATGAACAGACTGAGCCTTTTTCTTTTAGCAAATCTCCACGTTACGCTGATAGTTGTGTTTTTTAATTTTTTCCTCAAAGTCTAGGAAAATGCAGCTGATCTAAGCAATCTTTGCAAGCTAGTTATTGGGATTTTCCACTGTGTCATCAGAGATTGGAGATTTTACGGGTTCTTGATGTTGAGGTGTTTTTTTTTCCGCCAGTCCTCAGTCTGCTGGTGATGAAAAGAATGGCTCTGCAAATCTGTGGCACGTTGTGAAAGTACGTGTCATAAAGTCATGTCCAAGATGAATTAGCCAAGATACTGGTTATCCAAGCATCAATAAAATAACAACTTTTTGGTCCAAATTACTTCATCTATCTTGATGTCTATCAGATACTAGTAATAGTTATACAATTTGTTTGCTAATGCCTTGGCTTCCTTTGACACTGTGTATATTTGCTAACCATATTGCTTCCAAAATGTCAGCTGCTGATCTTAAAACAAACGAAACCAAACTTTCCCCTGCAGTATTCTTATCTGCATATGATTAGCTGTTGGAGGATGGTTGTATTCCGTATGCCAAGCTGCTTACTTTGACATGCTTTTTCGTGCAATTAGTTGCATACTTTGACCATCAGGTCACCAGTATCTTTACTTAGCAGTTCATCTTCAACGTGCATTTGAATTCTGTATAGCCCAGGGTATTATTCCTTTAAAAAATCGGATTCTGAATGAAGTAAAATGATGTTGCATGAATAAAATGTTTATTTCTCAGATGTACTGTTGTTGCTTGTACTGATTTTTTTTTTAAATTTTTTTTTTAGTGCAAATAATAGTTGCATTTACTACATATGCAGACTTATTTATTACCAAAAAGTTTGATGGCTTTTATATATGGTCATTAGCTAAAGCAAAATGTAACTTTCTTTGTTCAGTCATTTCTCAGCTATTATAATACACTGTTACCTATTTCTTTAGTCATACTCTAATGTCTGTATATACTGGAATGCTGGTAGACTTTTATTCTTTCTGTTCCATGTTGTGGAATGCTGTTACCGTGTTCTCCTCTTCTGCAGAGTTTAGTTGCAGTTTCTGTGTCTAAGACTTAGAGTATTTCCCATTTTCATTCGTTTTCCCCAAAAAGACATGGATTTGGGTGTTTTTCTTCCTGAATCAACTTTTACCATGGTTTTTCACTGAACATGCTTTAATGCGCCAGATGGGAACTGTCAAGCCAGAGAAAAGTTTAGGTGATATTTTGACATAATGATTTGTGAATTTGTTTAAATTCTTCTTTATTTCTTTGTTTCCAAGCAGATACCAAGATAAATAATTTCAGTTCTGTTCCAAGTAGCTATAGGTTGAGTTTCTTGTTTTGTTTGTAATTGATGGTTTCATATTTCATGCTACATCAAAAGAAGATCAACTTTTTAAAAAAAAATAAATTAAAAGTTCTGTCATTTGTTAATTTATTTTCTAGGAAATGATAATCTTTAGACCAGAATAGGCTCAATTTTGCATTTAAAAGAGAGAATATTACAGTATTTAATGACATCTAAGTTTTAGAAGTTGTTGAAAAAGTACCAATGGAAGTTTTCCATTGGAAGAGGCTGAGTTGAAATACAGAGATGTACCTGCTTCATGAAAAGCTTCATGGGAAACTACCAATTTTATAATAAAACTTAAACAAAAGAGGTTAACAATGCTGGATTTTTACCAAACCAGAAGAAAATTATTTGAAATCCTGGAGTATAGAAGGTCTTGTAGTATGCAATATGGAATATCCAATTTTGACTAGTTTAACTGGGGTATGTGCTTGCAGTACTCTTAATTCCAAAGGCTTTGCTGATATGAATTCAGTTTCACTTCACACCACTGAAATAGGAAACATTTGTATATGTGGAAAATGAGATTTTAATCAGTCAAAACCATGCAGACAGTATATTTCAGCAGGAGTAAGTATAAAATTCCAATTTACCAACATATTTCTTAAGTCATTGTTGTGTGCAGAAAAACAGTGGGAATGCTGCGTGTTAATACTGTGTGCTTCACTTGAATAGAAGATTGCTTATTCTTTGCCCGCACACGGGCAAATGTTCTTATTCCAGCTTTTAGTAGTGCCAAACGTATTGTGGTTGGAGCAATAGAAATGTATTTTATTCTGTTTTCTTACATGTCATGCTTGACAACACTGCAGAAATATTACTGATGATGAATCCTCAGTGGATGAACTGAGAGGCACACTGCGTTTTTTTGCGTCTGTATTAGTTCGGAGAATTCACAAGGTAAGGTGACTTAAAGGTATTAATGTTGGTTTCCTATTACGAATAACTGATATCCTTTATAGAAGAAAAAAAAAAAAGTAAAAGAAAACAAAAAAGATGATTCCAAAGTCAGTTTTGCAGAGACTGTGGTCAGTTTCCATCTAAGTTTCTTCTTGGTGTTATCTGTTCCCTCCTTCTGGAGCTTATCCCATTCCTGGTTATAGACCATCTCTGACAGTTCATGGCTGGAAGCATTCAACATCAGATTGGACATGGCTTTGAGCAGTCTGATTTAGCTGAAGATGTCCTGGCCAGCGGCAAGGGTAGTCTTTGAAGGTCCCTTGCAACCCAAACCATTCTATGATTGTGTGATCCTTGCAAATGGATGTAATTTTTACACTGGTGCAAGGCACCATTAAAACCTTGGGATGATCTTTTATCTGTCTTTTAGTGACTTCATCCATGTGGAAGCAATTTTGACAATAATTGAGAAAGAACTATTAGAAAATAGTCAGCAGTGTACCTGCCTCATAGCTTCCACTTGTTTGACTTGTTTAAGTGCAGACATGGTCCTTACAACATCTATAAATAATAGATTGTCATTATGTGAATAGCTTACTGTAAGAATTAAAACAGATACAGTTCTTATATTAATGACATTCTTAAGAAACATTTTGGAAACTAAAGACTCAAAATTTTATATTTGCTGTGTTTAATATATTAGCACATTTACTTTCTTTTCTGGTAAAGTGCTTCAGGCCTGTTTTACAGGAACTGCTTCTAACTGTCTGGCTGTTCTAAGCAAGAAGAGTTGCTAACTCGGTTTCCCGATTTATTCAGTGCTGGCCCCTCTGTTGGAGCAGCTACCATCAATGTGTGTCTTTTTTCCCCCCTCCTTAGTAACAGCAATATTTCCAGAGCTACAAGTGTACATGTACTCGGTCATGACTGATTAAACAGCCTGATTCTGTCTTTGTTATATATCAAATCCAGATGACTTTCTTGTTTACTCTAACTCAAGCATGTTGCCTTTTAAAGTGAATGTGGGGGAAGATTAGGAAGTGTCCACGTAGCGCAGACGTTATATGGAGATGTGAAAGTGGAGTCAGTCTTTCAGTGAAAATTCAGAGCATGGTCTTAAAACATAATTATAATTTGGAG
Source organism: Actenoides hombroni (assembly GCA_024336885.1). NCBI lineage: Eukaryota > Metazoa > Chordata > Aves > Coraciiformes > Alcedinidae > Actenoides > Actenoides hombroni. Next base: position 28,219,374 of record WUAM01000431.1, read on the forward strand.
TTGTAATACATGCAGGTGTTAGTTGCGTTGTTTGTAGATCCGTCGTCAATTCAGAAAATGCTACTGTCTCCTCTGTTTGTCATGTAATAAGGTATTAATTGTGTTATCTCTGATCAGCTATAGCACCTTTAAGTAGAATGTTAATTTACCATATCTGCCTTTGACAGTAATGAAATAAACGTAATATCTTCAATTTTATGTATCTGCGTAGACAACATGTGCAACAAAACTCAAGATGTGGACCAGTGTTAAGCACTGTCAGGGGAACTACAAATAAAGGTCATCACAGAAACCCATTTCTCTTTACAAATGTTTAGATTTATTTGTATTCATCCTACAGAATAGTAGAATTTATTTTGTCTCTGTGTGAAGTGGTACAGCTATCTCTAGGGGAAAGATACTCAGAATAACTTTGGTTTTTGGAACAAAATTGGAACTCAGTATGCTCAGTCATGCAGGGGAGCATGATGTCTCATGCTATGCTATATTTTTCAGCTCATAGGTTTGGGTTTTTTTCTGCTGAACAAGCGTTTCTGTGTGTGCCCACGCCCACATACTGATTCAGACAGCCTCAATTAATAGCTGTGATGCGTATACTACTGAAAATGTTATGCACAGACATCAATCAGACTTGATATGCAAGCAAATAAAACGCCAACTTTTTGTCATTTTAGGAATCCAGGTTTAAAGCTTGAGTAATAGCTGGAAAGAGGTGGAATGTTTTACAGCCTTTCAACTTTGATACGGTGTCCTTTATAACCTCGTTTGAGGAGAAATTCATCACTGATTGCAAAATAAAATATTCTTATACCTTTCCAAACAGATGTACTTTGATTTGGATTTATTATTAAATGCTTGAAAGCAATAGTTCTAGCTAATAGAGATTTTTTTTTTAAATTCAGGATCTACTATAAATAAGAAAAAAGACTGGTTTTTTCCTTTCCTTTTTTGAGGTTATATCTTTATACTTTTTCGCAAAAGAATCTACTTTTCAATGAAGACTTAAAATTAGGAGTTGCTTCAGTGAAAAGAATTCCTTTGTTTTCTGCCTAAGGCTGCCTAGGTGGATTTTTTTGAGGCATGGTTCTTGAACAAAATATCAAGCACTTCAGGCCAGTCAGCTCATATGCTGGAATACTTCTCTCTTTATCTAACCCCAACCTCAAACAACAATCTGAATTTTCCTTGTGGCCGTTTCTGGGTTGCTTATGGGTTATGAAGGGGAAATAGAGGGTTTTCCTTTGTATGGTGTAGTGGAGATAGCCTTGCATCTGGTTGAAATTTTTGTCAGAATCAAGAGTGTCTACTCTGGTGTCGATAACAGTTTGCTTGCTGTTCTCTTTGACTTAGGTCTACAGGAATAAACACTCCCCTATCTCTGTGTTCCATCAGAAAATCTTGCTTTATTGAAATTACTGTTGAAATATGTATACTGAAGGACAGAGTTTTCCTTTGGTGAGCAGAAGCTCCCACTTTCTTGCTTTTAAATAGGAGCTGACCTTCATTTGGTTACTTTTAGACAGTTCTAGTCAATTGTACCATCCTGTCTGGTCAGGTCATAGCTGTGCATCTCAGTGATTACGGTGGAGCATGCAGGAATACGTTCTACTCTCCTCGTGCTAATGAATAAAAAAACTTATCTGAGTTCTGGTGGCCTTTACAATTACACTGTTTCTTTCCTTGTCTAGCAAGAAGCACTTCTGTGTTCCTGTTTCATTACTTAAGGTCTTTATTTGACTTAGTATTCAGGAGGGATTACATTTTGAAAATTACATTTTTAAATTTTAAAAAGTCTTAAATATTGAACATTAAATATTGAACACTTGCAACTGTATGTTCCTGCTTCTCTGAGATGTCTTTTGCCTTTGCTTAAAATAAAGGGCAAGCAAAGTGTAAGTCAGTTTCTAGGTAAGTTTTTGAGGAAACTATCCTAGCTGATAAAGAAGAATCCCTTGAAACTGTACAGGCTGGGGACTGACTGGCTGTGGAGAGAAGCTGTGCTGCAAAGGACCTGGCCCCATGGTAGGCAGTAAACTGATTATGATCCAGCAGTGTGTACTGGCAGCAAAGAAAGCCAACAGCATCCTGGGCCCTATTAATGAGCAGAGCCAGTTGATCAAGGAAAGTGATTATCTGCCTTTACTTGATGCTCTTTAGATTGCATCTAGGATGCAGCATCCAGTTTTGGGCTACCCATTACAAAAGATATTGATAGAATGGAGCAAGTTCAACCACGGGGCCACTAAGATGGTTGGGGTTGCAGCATTTGACCTATGAGGAGGTGACTGTCTGAATCTCATAAGGTTTTCAACACTGAGGTGGATACAGCCCTGAGCACCCTAATCTGAGCCTGCTTTGAGCAGCAGGCTGGGTTAAGACATCCCGAGGTCCATTTATGCCTGAATCGTTCTATAATTCTCCATTCATTTTCATAGTCAACAAGGGAAATATAAATGCAGGACTCTAATACAATCCTTGATTAAATCATATGTACTTTTTGTTCGGCTTACGATCACATGACATTGTTTTTTGGCACTAACTGTTACCTTGGCTCAGCAACTCAAATTTTCTTTTCGTTCTGTCAATCACGTGAGCTGTGACATTTTTTCTGCATAAAGAGAGGGAGGAGGGTTTCACTTTGCTTTTAGTCCCTGTGGATGTCATTGCTGAGGACTAAGGTGCCCAAGTACTAGAAGCAGAGCATAGTTTACTTGCTTTTGGTGGTGGTCAAATCTTCATGTAGACCTAGGCTTTGTGCACTGTGGCTTGGAAATCAAGCTGTATTACTATAAATATTGCAATGGAAGAATCAAAATGGGAACAAGTTGATAATGAATATGTTAACAGTGTTATTTATGACATTTAGTTCTACATGGTGTCACGAGCTTTGCCCAGAAGAGCGAGCAGACTGTCAGTTCATCTAGAGAGTTCATGGGCTGTCTTAAGAATTTATTTTATGGTTAGAATGGGGGCATATAAGCAATTAATACAGTTGTCTGTAATAATTTGGGGAAAAAACCCAAGAACAATTCTGTTTTTACTTTAAAACTATTCTTTAGGTGGATATTCCAACTGTTGTAACGAAGAAAATGCTCAAGGCAGCAATGAAACACATCGAAGTGATAGCCAAGGCCAGGCAGAAAGGTAATGTAAAGATTTACTATGTTGTCAGTTTCAAACGGCAAGTATAAATGTTTCTTTATGCATATTTGGTATTATATTTGCTAAATATTTGCATCCCCACTGCCTTCCCTTTAGAAAAGGAAAAAAAAAAGGTTTCCTGTTGCATTTTTCTTGCAAAGACAAATAGGAAAAAAGTTACAGTACAAAAAATCTCTCAGTTTTGTTTTTCGTTTCCCCACGTTGAAAATACTACATTTCTTTCTCTGTATGGTAAACAGGAATGTGGGGGGTTTTTGTCTATTCAGAGCAACCAAGATCACTTAGCAGGTCTTCTTGAAGTTCTTCTTCAGTATTCCAGATGAGCAATTACAAATGAAAGGATTTGCATGCCCGTGCACTGTACTGTAGCTGTAACTCTGGTAGCTAGAACGATTGCACATCTCCACACTAACGTGAGCAGTTAGGGGAGTTGTTCAATATGTTGAAAAGTGAGGTTTGTTTTTATAAGCCATGAAGAGACTTTGAGCAGTAGTGTATTTAATTATTATCTAAATGAAAATATCTTCACAAGCCTAATGTAAAAAAAATATTAAAACCACACATTTGAGGGAGTATTTGGAAAATAGAACATTTGCTGGTGGAAAATTGTTATCTTTATTTTTTTCACTGGCTGTGGTCCGCAGTGCTTTATCTACTGAATGTGGTTTCATTCAGCTTTTAGGCATAGATGTTTGCTTTCACTAGAGTCATGAACTTTCCTCCCTTCCCTTGAAAAAAGTCTGCTTGAAATCCATAGATACATGCCATTGATCCTGGGAGTAGTTGTTATGAATAATAGGAGTAATGAGAGAGTGTGAGCACATTAGATATTTTTCATGGAACAACAATTTCAAGATACTAGCTTATCTTGCATTGCTGTTTATGTTAAATTTCATATTTATTTTTCCTTTCTGCTGAAGAGTTGGAAATACTTTTCTTTACCAGTAAAGAACTGTATTTTAGATGTACAGCATTGAAAATATAGCCATTTTCTTCTGTGTTTTGAAGGAAAAGAATTGTTCCCTGGGAACAGATATGTGAAGTAGCAGATTAAAATGATTTTTAGTAGTGCTTTCTAGTAAATGTTGCCAAACCAGCCACCTGTAGTACATGGTGCAGAGGCACCTTTCAGGCCTTGCTTTCATTGCTAGTTGAGCCTAGCCTTTTCTGTTTATTTTCTATATCTTTTTTCAAATGATTGCTTTAGGGGGCATTTCCTTATTTCCTACTCCTCTTACCCTGAAAGGACCTGAAAATTATTGCCCTGTCAGCCTCACCTCTGTGCCTGGGAAGATCATGGAGCAGATTCTCCTAGAGGGTCTAATAGGGCAAAATAGAGGACAGTGGGGTGATAAAAGACAGCCAACAGGGCTTCATCAAGGGCAGGTCCTACCTGATGAATCTAGTGGCTTTCTATGATAAGGTGACTACCTCTGTGGACAAGGGATGACCTATAGATGTAATCTTTCTGGACTTTTGCAAGGCTTTTGACATGGTCTCCCACAACATCCTACTCGCCAAGTTGGAAAGATATGGATTTGATGGGTGGACTGTTCAGTGGATAAGGAATTGGCTGGATGGTCACATCCAGAGGGTGGTGGTCAA
>WUAM01000431.1:28224240-28255929 GCA_024336885.1 Actenoides hombroni
TTGTATCTAGCCGAAGAGATAATTATATATATATATTTATTTTTTTTTTCCCCCTCCCTTTTAGTTTGTAAATAGTTTGGAGAAGAAATTACCTCCTTTTTCCACAGTCTGAAGAATGTGTCCCCTACGTTCATGTCAGTGGCAAAATGATTAAAATTTGGTATGCCACACAGGAGCTCAGCTCTATTTCTAAACTCATGCTAAAAATGCTCCTGTTCTGCTTAGTTAACTGGTGGAACTAGAAGCATTATGTTGTGCTATCTGTATTGTCTCCTAGCGTGCTATTAGCTAACTGTGCCATTCTTAATTACTGCAGCCTGATAAGGTGCCTACTCTCGGGACAAACATTAGATCATCACAGCACTGCAAAAATACTCATTTCCAGTAAATTAAGAACAAGTGTTTCCTGTCTAAGATGAACCACATTTTCTAGATAAAACATCTACAGACTACAACCTGCACTTTTGCTATTTGAACACACAGGTTATATGCTCTCTGCAACTCCCTGAAGGGAGGTTAGTTAGATCTCTCTTAACAGGAGTTACTGAGGCAGTGCTGCTTGTGCCATAGGCAGGCCAAATGGAAATGGAGAAGTTGAGAAATTCTTGCTGTCTGATGTAATAGCTGCTAATAAATTCAGAAAGTAGACTGCAGTGTGACTTCACAACTTGGCTGCAGTGTAGCTATCTCAGGATAGTGGGCCTGAGCTGATGTCAACCTCACAGCCATTCTGTCATTGTGTATTATAGCACTTCTGTCTCTGGCACCAGCGTGGACCGGGAGAGATGTGTCTGAACTGTGCCAGTGCATTTCTCCTTCTCCCTTCCTGGTCACAGTGTGAACCTAGTGGAGTGGCCTTTCTCTTAGTGTGCTTACTAAGTTAATGAAAGAGATTTTATTTGGTGGTCATCCTCCAGTTGAAAGGTTTTGTTTTATTTCAGACCTCCCTTCTAGATCCAGCTGTAAAAAGCTTATAATTACAGTGTTCACTGTAATGCATCTCATGTCTGAGACTGTGCTTCACTTTCACAAACATCATCTTTATGAGTCTTGGCACTTCAGTGAGGATGAGCCATTATTATCATTTGATCACTGTACATACTTTGTGATGCAAGCTCCAAATTTAATGACATGTAGATAAGAAAAATATTACTGTAAATATAGTTCTTAAAATAGCACTAATCCTTTTTTCAGCATTTGAAGTTACTGTTTTGTATCCTTAACAGGAAAGAAGAGCTGATTTTTAGGGCCGTGGCTGCAACCTGTCCCATTTGTAAAACTTTACTTTCCAGAAATTTAAAGACTGGATACTTCCAGATTCTCTCCAGATTAGCTGATCTTTTCAGGGAAAGAGGAGAATCTCTTTTTTTTTTTTTTTTTTTGTGCTTTCTTTTGTGATAAATGTTTATGAAGGATAAAGAACTTTTATACAGAAATTTTTCCCTATACTGGTGTCATATAGTACTACTGTTACGGTGCTATATCTGTTTATGTTAAAGCCTTTAGAAAAATTTGTCAGATCTAGAGCATTTTGCTTTGGTTTTTAAAAAGTATTCAGATAATCCTCTGTGTGTTTTTCATATTTTAAGTATCTTTTCTTGAAGAGCACTAAATTATTAGCTGGATATATGGAAGGCTTTATTTTCCTAGTTTTTTGTGCCATATTTTAAAAAAAAAAATCAGATTTCTAAAACGACTATATTTTTAAATACAGTATTAGACAATGTAAATAAAATGTAGCAGAGTAAAATATCTTTAAGATCAGGCAGTGATAACAGGAAGGTTTTGTTTGTTTCTAATTACAGGTAAAATTATAAAATCTGTTCCAGGAAAACTGATGAAAGAGGTGAGTAAGTCTTCCAGGTTGCCAAAATTTTAACTTCAATAACTAATTTTAAGTGCTTACTAAAATACAGCCTAGTCAAAAATTTGTTTGGAATCTCCTTTGTTGTTGTTTGTTTATTCTATTATTATGCAAGTGATGGGTCACTTACATGTTATTTCAGAAAGGTCAGCATTTGGAACCATTCATCATGAATTTTATCAACTCCTGTGAATCTCCCAAGCCTAAGCCAAGTAGGCCTGAACTTACCATTTTGAGTCCCACTTCTGAAAACAACAAGAAGGTACAGTAAGTTATCTTCCTTCCCCCACTCTACAGGAGTAGGGAAAATTGACCATGCTCTGGAAATGCAGAGAATAAAAAGAAAAAACCAGAAATGTAACAGCTTACCTATTTTATGTTGCCTTTTCATCAGACAGAGTATTGCAGAAAGCTTGTCACCCTCTGTCTTGTAAATGCCTTAATCTGAATGATTTTTATGCATTGTGGAGATTCTGCTTTTCCTTTTTTTTTTTAAATTCTTACTGGATTTGGAGATGGTGGTAGAGAGTAGGAGTAGCATGACTTCTAAAACTGTACAAGCCAGAATTGTTAAGGTGCTAGTATCTGTTTATCTGCCTTTAAAACATTAGTATACAGTTCACTAATATCTGATATACTTAATAGGTTAACTATATAACAAGTATATTTTCTAACACTGCCACAATTGAAGCCCAGCATTTCCAATTTTAACCTTTTTCTTGGCTATAGGCTGTTTCCTTTCTTAATCTTCCTATATTTGTGATTAGAGCCTGGTAAACCTTACTTGAAAGACTTCCATTAGCTTCAGGGGGTTTAAAAAGACCCTGGTCTTTATATTTCCATGTTAGACTACTTTAGAGTGTTAATGTATTTGTGGAATTTACAGAGGAATATTGTTTCTGCACTAGGATTTCAGAGACCCAAGCTCAATGTTTATAGAGTTAATGTGATTTGGGACAGAATATTTGATGTGCATACGTTTTGCCGTGTGAGAGATTCTAAAAGAAAACTCACAGCTATGTGCTTTTCTGCTCTCTCTTGCTCTGGGAAGGATTATGTAAACCAGGATGCTTCATTTTGCAAAGTGATAAATTGGAGATGTACGATAGTCTAAAAAAATAATATAAAGCATGAGAGGACAGGGGATAAAGGCTGTTCCCACCCCCCTCTTCTAGTGCAAAACCTAAGAGGCATCAAATGAATGTGGTAGGAGCCAGGTTCAAAAGAAAAAGTGATAGCTCTGGCAATGGTTAGGTTTGTGGGACTTCTTGCCAAAAGATGTAAATACTAGAATTTTAAAGAACTATAAGGTGAGACTGGACAAATTCACAAAAAGGAAATATTCAGGGTGAGTACCTGTAGAGAAATTGCATTTAGCTTTTGGACTTTTACTTTAGTCAAAAATAGTTGGAGGCTGGAAGAGTATTGGTGAAAAGTACCGTCTGTGCTCATTCTCTTCTTGCAAGAGCTAGAAGCCAAATATCCATTTATGATTCTTGTTGGTGACGGGCTGTTGGAAAAATGGACATTATGATTTCCTTTCCCTATCACATTTTCAGAATTTGCAGCTACAAAACTTTTATACCTGTTAAGTACAATGGCAGTTAAATCTGTTGTTTCTATTTCATATTCTAAACCTGAAGTCAGTAATGTAGTGTTATCTTACATGTTCATGCACAGAATTAGTATCCTTCATTTCAAGTCCTTTCTTGCCTTGGGACACTGTTTCTGAGGTTGAAATATTTTGCTATTGCTGTCTATTTAGAGGGCTATAATTGTATCACTAGTCTTAAAAATCAGAGAGGTTTTGACTTGTGCTGTACAGAGGACATAAATACTTTGAATGGTTTTTTTTATAAGACAGCTGAGAGTATACTGCAACAGAGTATGAAAATCAATTTTTCTACTATGATCTGTAGAAAACTATTGAAGTTAGCAGTTTTAATACATTTAACATACTTCAATGTTTGAGCAACAAGCTTTGCACTCTGAAGCATTTCCATGAAGACAGGTTTTTTTTCTGTAGTTTGCTTGACAAACTTTAATAAGTTTAATATTTACTTTAATAAAGGATCAAAATCAATTATTTTAAAGTGGTATTCAGAACCATTTGGGATCGTAAAAGGTTAAAAAAATGTATATCACATTGGTCAGTTAAAATGCAAACTCATACCCTGAAGTGTCAGTACATTATTCTTGTGAAAGAACATGTGTATGGAAATTCAGGCTCTGAAATGAGGTTTTCCCAATTCTTTTCAGCAGGAAAGCAAAGAGCTGCCTGCACTTTGGCTATCATTTTGGAATCCTGAAGTTTTATTAAAGCCCAGAACTTTACCACCTTCTGTTTTCTAATGTCATTTCCAGAGATGGTATTGTGGGGGGAAACCTCCTTCTCACCGCTCACTAACTGTCCATGCATGCACTCCGTTGGAGACACAAGTTCATTGAGTCAGTGTCAGGGTTGTTGCTAGCACTGCTGATTACCCTGTAGGAGCTGCTTTTGCCATGACATAGGAGTTGCTTTGCAGAAGGCAAAAAAGATGAAGTTAACTCTATCCCTGTGCTCCTTCTCACTGTCTATTGTGAGAATGAGTTCACCGTTTTTCTAAGCAACTTGATTCTAGTTAGCTGTTTTATGAATAATTGGTTCTACATATATTTTAGGTTTTCTTTTTTCTTTCCCTGAAGAAATCTGTTCTGTTTAGAGGACCCATTTGCTGTAAAAGAATGGAAAGTTTCAGACTCCCATGTATCTCCTGCAGAGCTGTGATTATTATTTGACGATGGGCACTCAAGACACTTTCCCTTGGGGGATGCTGCAGGGCAGTTCTATGATTGGATAGTCAGTATCTGTTTGTGCTCAAATTTTACTACTAATTTTGACTAGCAAAGACATGAATACTTAAGGCATTCCTGTGCTGACTGCTTTCCCCACTGCTTTCCCATCTATCAGTTTAGTCAGGACACACACACTTACATGGTAAGTGTAACCATTGGAGATCTGATATCCCACGTTGTGCTGTGTAATGGTCTCTGCCAAGTGTTCCCATGCACATTGTGAAATTCACCCTCTTGCTGATTTGTTGGGCTACTTATTCCATCTTTGTAAGAAAGTTTTTTCTCAAGTCAGCCCACACCTAGGAAAAGCTTTGTGCCAGAACACTGCACCATTCTACGTCTTGCACGTCTTGAATTCGATTTGCAAGCCACACGGGTTTCATCTGCCAGACTGTTTTAGTTCAGATGGGTGATGCTTTTTGGAGGCATATCTCCTGATCATCTCTGCTTACTGCATTTTTTTTTTCATACGTGGAGCTTCCTTAGAACTCATTAACTGAATTTATTTCAGATGAAACTAAGCTGGAAAACGCTGTCTGGGAATGTAGACACCAAGGGTGTTCAGTCCAAAGGCCAGACCAAAGGTAGAGTGAGGTAACACCCCTCCCTGCTGCCCAAGTACTTGTGACGTAGGTTGTTCAGTTCTGCAGTTTAACTTCTGTTGTGCCATATGACATCTTCATGAAGACACATGGCCTGTGCAGTAGCCTGGTACCTTTACCTCCTGGTGATGGAGATGAATCCTAATTGTCTTTACCAGGATTGTGTGAGGTACCTGTATGGAGTCAATCAGGAGATCTGGCAGGCAGACAGAACCAGAAGGTTTGCACTTTCTGAGTGGCTATCTGTACGAAGGACATGTTATCTCATAGTAAAAAAATCTCTTCAACCCAGAATTTTTTGGTAAATGCTAGAGTCAATTTTCAACCGATGCTCGTATTGCCACAGTGTTCCCATGAACCTTGTCTGACACAGATCTGTTTATTCTAGTATCAACATGTTGGAATCTGCCAAGAGAACAGTACACATTCCTCAGTGCTCGTGCTGCCAACTGTATTGCCGTGAATAGGGTACACCCAGGCTACCTTTTTATCAGCAGGCTGAAAAAGAAATGCCTGAAAGTCTGTCAGGGCAGGTGGAAGCTTGAGTTCAACCAGAAACGTGCCTCCTTCTCTGACAGATTTTCTGCGTTCTGCTTCTTTTGAATATTCCTGGTGCATGTGTACGTTTGCATGTTTTAAGTACTGGCAGAAGGACATCTAGTTAAAAATGCATAACGAATGTGGGTAGTCAGCCTGAGTGCAGCCAGTAGCAACTGGATTTTATCCTGCATCAGATCCACTAGATTGAAAGAGTTGCCAGCTTCCGTGGTTAAAACAAACAAGTGAACAAAACCCCACCCTGTAAAGGTACCGATAGGATTCCTGGCTTTCCCTGTTCTGTTTCTATTCTGAAGGTCTGTAACCAGCTCCATCATCTTCAGGGTCAGGACTTCTCACCTGATGCAGACTTTGCAAAATACAAAGGCATTGTTCTGCTGGTTTGTGACGACCTGCCAACAGCAATAAAACCTGCTTTTGGAACACCAAAAGTATGACGCATGCTTATGCATAGTTCTTGGAGGAAGATGGGGTTGTTTTTCTATATGCTGACTTGTACAGTTCAGACACTGCATATATTCTTCTTTCCATTGGACTGTAGTAGTCATCTGGACTTCACAAACGAGTAGGAAAAACAGTGGAGATGTTCATGCCTCTGGCTGTGGATATTGTTCATAATTGTGGTATTGCTTTCATAAACCACACACCTATGCTGGAACGTTAGGGCGTGTATTTAGATACACACCAACTGTTGAGTAACTGTGTATTTTTTTCTATTAGGCATCTTATGTAAACATTCAGATTTAATTCACTAGCTTTCCCATCAAGGTACAATAGGTAACCTGTTGTACAAGGGCTTACTTTGATCTTTTCCTTAACACGGGCCTTTTATCTTTCTTTTGCTTTAAGAGCTTGGCTTCCATTATTAACCAGTATCCATCCATGGAATTTCCTCATTCAAAGCCTTTTAAGAATATTTAATGTTTATAATTACACTTACTGTTTAATCTTGAAGATATGAATAATGATCATCAGAGTTTGTCTTGCTTGTTCTTTTTAAAGTCTAATTACAACAGTGAGCATTACATCATTTCTCAAACAGTAACATGCACAGAGACATTAAAATAAAAGTCCTGAGCTTATCTGAATTTTGAATATAATGTTAACTTTTGTGTTAGATATCAAATTGTATTTTTTTTACTTGGCTTTCCTCTGAGCCAAAGTCTTGGAAAGTGCAAAGCACCTCCTAAACAGAAAGATTAATGACGTAGAATACACACTTGTACTGGAGTAGTGCAATATATGCACTTCATAGAAACTGCTCGTTGGCTTTGTAACTTTGGCATACGCTGATGTGCTGTTCCTTTCTGAAATGCTGTGTGCAAGAGTCTAAGCTTTCAGAGCGTGACAAAGATCAAGGAACCATTTTATTGAAGGTGCAAGCCAGATCGATTATCCATGTGCAGAGGAACCTACAACATTGAAAAGATGCTGCTGAAAGGTGAAATAATTTTTGGAAGTCAGAAGGCTGTGCCCTGAGATAGCCTTCAGGTTTGGGACTTTTGTTTTGTTTTGGGTTTTTTAATAGTTCACCTACTGGGCTGCTCTTAATCATTTAGTTTGGCCTGTATGCACTCCTCTGAAACTTTATCTACATTGCACAATGGGCTGCTTTGAGTTAGCTCAGTGTGTATCACCACTGTCAGGTCATGGGGTGTATCTGAAAAATAAATGAGGTTCTTGTTTAAATTACAATAATTAAACTAAGATTTTCCCGATGTCTTGGTTTCACTATTGAGGAGGATATAGACTTCAGTTTATACAGGGTTTTTTAAACAACATACCAGGACGCTTTCATACAGTAGGTGTGAATAATTATGTGTTCTTTTTAGGTTAGTTACTTTCCCGGATACCAGTCATTCACCAGTGCATTAACCATATTTGCTCTTTCATGTAATTTATGTAATAACTTGGTGTTGTTTAATTTGAGTGAAATTTGTGAAGATAATGCCAGCATTTTGGCACTTAACAAAAGAGAGGGCCTAAAGAAGTGCAAGTCAGAACTTGATCCTTGCCAAATTTCCTGATGTAATATTTCCTAAGAGTGCAGAGCATTCTGTTTAAAGACTTGCATGATTTAGAGCTTGTTGTGATCTGGATTTTTATGGCCTTACTTATTTCAGTGAGAATTGCTCTAAAGAAAGTGAATTGCATATAAGCAAATTACTTCCCATTCCTTGGAACTGTTTTTAACTGGGGAGTGATACAGAAAAATCTGTGTCAGAAGAAATCTTCTTAACCTTGGCAACGCTGTAATTATGTTGCATTTGCTTCTAGTTTGGGAATATTTTTTTTAGAAGCTTGGCGTAAACTTTTGAACTTTCTTTTCATAATGCAGCAGTATTTTATATAAATTCTTCCTGGTCTTTAGATCAACAACTGGGCGATAAGATAGTTTAAACTGCTAATGGTGATCGCTAGGTATTGTCAAACATGAAGAGCCTCAAGACTCTGAGACCTCACACTTTCCAGCTGCTGGAACCCACAGCCTTGGGGGTCTTGGGGAGGGATGGAAGGAGGTGTGCCTAGGTGGTGTGGGACACCTAATGAGATGCAGGGAAGACCATCTTAGGATTTTACAAGTATTATATGTTTTGTGGAAGAATCAAAGGCAAGGAAAAGGAGGGATGGGGTTTGGAACATGAGAAAATGGGATAAAGGAATAAAGAGAAAAGAAATGGAATAAAAGAAAAAAAAACACAAAAAACCATTGGTAACTACAAAGATTCATTACGTTTTTGCTATAAATAATCAAGATGGCATGGGAGAAGTTTGTTGTGTTTTTATTTTGTTTTGTTTTGTTTTATAAACTTAATCCAAGGGAAAACTGATTAATTCTTTGAAAGCTCTGGGGAAAAAAACCCCTACTTTTACTTAAAAATACATAAAACCCAAACCTGAAACCCAAAAAATAGCATCCAAATGAAGCAACCGAACAAAAACCAAAACCAAACCAACAAAACCCAAGCACTAAAATACTCCCACAAAAAAACCCTACCAAAACACCAATCTGATGGTTATCCTTTTGCCTTTGAATGCAGTGTTTTCAGTATTACCTGTTTATTTTTAGCTGTTCAACGATTTATTCAAGAATAATGCAAACCGCTCGGAGAATACAGAAAGGCGACAAAATCAGAACTACTTCATGGAAATGATGACCGTAGAAGGAGTCTATGACTACTTAATGTATATTGGTAAGAAGTGATTTCTCTTTAATTATTCTTCATGCCAAACAGGAAGTTCAGGTTTTTCAGTAAGAAGTACAATTCTATTGTAGTACTTGCGTGTAATTCAGCACTTGCAAGTTTAATGGTATACAACTTGGGAACACAGCCATTCTTTAAAAAGACCTTGTTGCTGCACTAAAATAGCATAATTTATCTTGCTCAGATAAATTATCTCGCTCATAATTTATCGTGCTTATTGTTGCTTGGTTGGTTTGTTTCTCTCTGCATCTCAGAGTATGAACTTCTGGGAGTAGCTCCCTTCCTTTTTCTCAAATGTGCCTAGGTCGCTTGTAGATTCTGAGAACTAATTAGTAAAAATAGTTAAAGGAAGTATTTGATAAGCTAGCTGGATAATAGTGGAGGATATCTTTCCAGTGTTGAACTAACAAAACAACATTATTTGGGTTTTTTTTCACATTTTCTGTGTGTATATGGGGGTTGTTTGTGTGTGGTTGGTTGGGTTTTTGTTTGTTTTTGTTCTGTTTTGATATTGTGTTGGATTTTTTGTTGTTGGGTTTTGTTTTGTGGATTTGTTTTCTTTTGAATAAGTGACTCCTTTGTCATCCTTATTAGGAGAACCTTATAAACATGTGTTACTGTAACTTTGCAGGTAGGGTAGTTTTCCACATTCCTGACTGGCTGCATCACCTCTTGATGGGAGGAAGAATCCTCTTCAAAAATACATTGGAACTGTACACAGACTATTACTTGCATTGTAAGTTAGAACAGCTATTTCAGGAGCATCGTTTGGTTTCTCTGATAACGCTGCTGAGAGGTTAGTAAAAGTTACATCTTTGATGTGAAAATACTGCTTTAGTTTGGTATTTGAAATCCCTTAAGATTCCAAGTACCAAACTTTGCAATGCTTGACTAAAGCTGATGGAGATTTAAAAACCAGGTGGGCCTATGAAAAGATTCTAAAACTTTGTTGTAGAAAGATGCTGAGTTGGCCATGTCTGTCGGGGGGGGGGAAAGTATTGTGAATAATAATTGGCTAAGATGGTCAAAGAACAAGAAAATCGGAATAAGGCTGGTTTAGTATATCAGAGTGCCTATTTCATACCAACTTTAAATTAGTTTTCACTTGTGTGGTGCATCACAGTCCTTTACTGTTAATTTTTTTTGTTCCTTTTGTTGTGGTGAGCTTTTGAGAGGGCTTGAGTGTTTCTGGCTTTCAAATAAGGAAAGGGAAATTAAAAAAACCCCTAAATTAAAAAATGGCCTCCCAAGTGTAGAGAAGTATTATCTGACTACAGCCTCATCTAAACAACACATCTGGCCAAAGCTCTGTTATCAAGACAGCTCTGTCTGTATCAAGCCAAAAAGAATTCTTGTGAAAGACAATAAAGGAAAGGGGTG
Source organism: Actenoides hombroni (assembly GCA_024336885.1). Lineage (NCBI taxonomy): Eukaryota > Metazoa > Chordata > Aves > Coraciiformes > Alcedinidae > Actenoides > Actenoides hombroni. The sequence goes on from WUAM01000431.1 coordinate 28,234,689, forward strand.
TATCTTTTAAATTCTAAACCCAAAACTGAGTGCCTAATGTTTCTGATGAACAATTATTGGCTTTTTTATTCATAGGTAAATCTGAAATTTTTGTCAGTACTTTAGCAGAAGGTATACTTACTGCTTATAGTTTTGAGAGTACTGGGGAAATGGTAAGGAGATCATAACTAACCTAAAGTAGAATTGATCCAAACCTAGAAGATAAAGCTTGAAAAATATTAAAAGAATGGAAACAAATTGACAAAAGATTATTGTCCTTCTCACAGGTGGGATATTCAGTCAGGCTACTGTAATCAAAAGAGTATTAGAGTATTAACTGGCGAGGCTAGAATTCCCTTCCAGTCAAAATCATACAGAAAAGCAGCTCAACTTCAAAGCCAAACCACTTCTTATAGGCCAGTGGCATGTAGCTGCCTAAAGGCTTTTTTGTTTCGTTTTTGTTTTTCTCGGCTGTGCCTTCGCTGCAGATGCCGTGTTCTGTGAGAACACCGAACCTCGCTCCCTCCAGGATAAACAGAAGCGAGCAAAGCAGACTTTTGAAGAAATGATGAGATACATTCCAGGTTCTGTATTTCATGACTCTTACAGAATATGAGTATGGTTAATTGTTCAAGCAGATGTATAACCCAGATACAGCAGCGGTAGTTTTCCGAATCAAGTAATAGTTCCACTCCTAAGGTTTGAGTTGACCAGAATACTGCTGCTGCATGTAAAAGCCCAGGAGTTCGGTTTCATCGCTTAAGTGTTGCTGACTTAAATTGCTGCATAGTGAGTAATAAAGACATGATGGAAATAGAGCTTTACAAATAGTTTCCTTCATCTTTGGAATGCTCCTATGGCTTGTATTTTATTCAGATGAAAATTGAGTTAAAAAAGGCACACTGTGAAGCCAGAAGATAAATAGGAGCTCTCCTCACTCTGTATAAACTAGAGAAGAGGGGCCCTTTTTCTAGGTTATTCATAAAGCGATTAAAACACTTCAGCTTGTGGTTTATTAATGCATTAGGATGCTACATTGATATGATTAATAATGTAATAATTACTTAGGTGTGCAGCCCTCAAGGAAAGGGAGGAAAAAAGGAGGAACCAGAGGAGTGTTTGTTTTTCCATTTACCGCTTCAGATGGATAAAATTTCAAATCTTTCTTTAAATGAAACTTTCTGCTGTTGTTGCTAGAGTTCTGTAACTGTGTCGTACAGCCGTTCTGCAGCGTTTCCTAACAACTTGGGTATTTGTTGTTGGTCTAGATTTAATAGGCAAGTGCATTGGGGAAGAGGCTAAATACGAAGGCATCAGGCTTCTGTTTGATGGGATGCAGCAACCAGTGCTCAACAAACAGGTAATTCTTACCACGTGAGGAACCTGCCTTTTGGCACAGAATTTCCTGAAGTGACTGTGTGACTGTAACAGAGGAGAGAGCTCTAGTTCAGAGTTAAAAATAAAAAGCAGTATCGTTGCTTTGGGGCGTTCTTAGTTTTCTTTATTTTCTTTTAGTTAACTTACGTTCTGCTGGACATTGGGATTCAAGAACTCTTTCCAGAGCTGAGCAAGGTACGTGTTAACTCTGTCCAAGACCTGCAGAATTCTTCAAGCGACAGGCGAGTCTCGTCTTTGGGGCATTTTTGCTTTTGTTCCCTTGTAATACTGATTTTTAAATTTTGGGGAAAATCTGTATTTTACTAATGTGTTGAAATAATTGAAATCAGGATTATTTGCCTTTTTGTTAATTAACTCTTTCCAAACGAGTTTAGGCCCCTTTGTCTAACATGTGGCAAGTCTGAGCTGCCTTTCAGTAGTATTGGTCAGAGCTGTCAGCGGTCGGGATCTCTGTGCCTGTCTTTTTGATGAGTTGTCTCCACACTACTTCATGGATTTCCTGATTTAGGAAGTGAATTCTGCCTGCAGAGCTCAGGTTGAGCTTCAGTATTTTTCTCGAGACTATTAGGCAGGAGGGTTTCTTACCTCTAGTTTGGTCACCGCGATGTTAACTCCAGCTATCCAGATAAAGGAGAGAAAATTTGCACAACAAAAAATGCTAATTTAAATACATATAATTAGGTTCGTGATCCATCTGCTATTTGTACTTATGTATATAAAACCTTCATAGAGTTCTGCACTTTGGTCTCCAGGGTAAGCAGGAGATCCTGGCTAGTTAACCAAATACAAACAACAAAGACAAGAAATCCTGGCTTTACAGTAGATGTTCGTTGCATGAGCCCTGCTACCAAGAACTGCGGAGTGCCAGTGGCAATTTGTTTTGCATGATAAACAGGAATAAACATTAGATGTCAGAACAAGCTCAGGCACCTTCCATTGTTTTCACTGAAATGAGGCCAGCTTTGCAAGTCTGGCCTACTTTGTGTATCAGTTCTGTAGCTGGCCTCCTCACATCAGTCTTCAGTTAAAAGTGAGCAAAAGACAACCCAGCTGACCAGTAAGGAAGTAGCCTGGAGACTTGTGTGCTGCAAAAAAGACCTGAATTTGCCCTGCTGTTTTACTCTACTGAACTGTTCTCATATCTCAGCAGCTAATACATATATATATATATGAATATTAGTCTTTCCTCAGTTAATGATGAAAAAAACTGAAGGCTTTGTGTGTTAAGCATTTAAATTGTCAGGCCCATAGGGTGGTGGTGAGTGGAATGAAGTCTAGCTGGATGCCAGTAACTAGGGAGGTAGCCCAGGGGTCAGCTGTGGGTCCAGTCCTGCTTAACATCTTCAGTAATGATGTGGATGATGGGGCACACAGCAAGGCTGCTGATGACACAAAACTGGGAGGAGTGGCTGATAGACCAGGGGGTTATGCTGCTGTCCAGAGGGACCTTGACAGGCTGGAGAATGGGCTAACAGGAACCTTACAAACTTCAACAAAGGGAAGTGCAAAGTCGTGCTCCTGGGGAGGAACCACCCCAGGCAGCAGTATATGTAAGGGATCTCCCAGATGGAAAGTGGCTTGGCAGAAAAGCACCTGAGGTCCTGGTGCTAGCCAGCATTGTGCCCTTGCTGCAAAGGATGTGAATGGCATCCTGGGCTGCATTAGGAGGAGTGTTGCCAGCAGGTCAACGGGAGTGATCCTTCCCCTCCACTCAGCATGAGTGAGGCCACAGCTGGAGCACTGTGTCCAGGTCTGGGCTCCCCAGCACAAGAGAGACATGGGTATACTGGAGCAAGCCCAGTGAAAGTCTGTAAAGAAAATGAAGTGACTGGAGCATCTTTCCTGCAAGAAGAGGCTGAGAGAGCTGGGGCTGTTCAGTGTAGAGAAGAGACAGCTCAGAGGATCTTGTTAACGTATATAAATACTTGAGTGGAGGGTACAAAGAGGATGGAGATGGGCTGTTTTCATTGGTGCCCAGTGACAGGACCAGAGGCAGTGGGCACAAACTGAAACACAGGAGGTTCTCTGTGAAAATCAGGCAGCACTTTTTCACCGTGAGGGTGTGAGCACTGTCACAGGTTGCACAGGGAGGCTGTGGAGACTGCTCGAAGATATTCAGAAGCCATCTGGGCAACTCTTTAGGTGGTCCTGCTTGAGGTTTGTACCAGATAACCTCCAGAGGTACCTTCCAACCCCAAACATGCTGTGATTCCATAACGGTGTGTATATTTAATAGAGGTGAATTTTTTTTTGTTTGTACAACTTCTTAATCCATCCCCTTGTTCTGTGTAACTCTGACGCTGCCTGAATGCTCTGCAGTGTTTCAGAAAACCACTTGCTGAGGAGGGACCTCTGATGCTACCTTTGGTCCTTAGGAAACATCAGAATTAAGGGCTGGGCTCCCCTTGTCCTCTTGTGACTAATGCTGATGGGAATGGAGCAAAGGAATTCACTGGCCCAGATTTCAGCACAGGGAAAGGAAGAGAAAAATCTTCTAACGAGGAACTTAAGCTGTTTCCCTATTTTGGATGTACTGAGAATAACACAGAACAAAGTACTGCTGCTGGGGTGTTTGACAGTGGGACCTGGTCATGAGTGTACTAGGACTGTGATGGACTGAGTGAGGCAGCTGAGGAGGCATCACTATGAGAAGGGAAATGCAAGGTGGAGCGGGTGTGGGAGGAGGGCAGCAATTTTCATTTTGAGCACTACATATGTATATATATACAGAAAAAAAAAAGTTCCCCAAAATCACTGCAAATTGACTGTGTAGCCACTTGGGAAGAAAACAGTTTCCTCCAAACAAGTGTAATGGGGACGTTTAAAAGCGATGACTGGTTCTTACTTAGTTATCAGTTATATTAGGGGAGGGGGAAATCATTCCAGTGACTGTTCTCTCTGTTCAGCAGAGACTGGTCCTTTTTAAGTTGCTTGATACCAAAAAGTGGTTTTGGTTACAGTGAGAAACAGAAACATTTCAGGTCAGTCATCATTTAAAGTGAAAACTGAGCATCCTGGAAGTTTTGTTAAGCGCATGTTCCTGTCTCCCCTGTTTTCAGCAGGGGCAACAGTGATGGGAGAAACGGGAACATGTGCATTAGTGGGGATGTCAGTCTGCTTCCCACTCTTGAGATCCAGTATCATGAAGGTATATCCTGCCATGTGTACCAATGTGGCTATGTGCTGGATCACTTGATACAACCTGTGTTTAATGGCATCGTATTGTAAGTCAACAAGCTCTAAAGAGAAGAGCTGAAAAATGCCCGTTCTGAGTTTTACCTTTGCAAAGGAAGAGGGACAGCTGAGAGAGAAGCATTCCTAGCAGAGAAAGGAAAGAAATTCAGTTGAAAAAAATATCATGCCAGTGCCGTTTTCAGGACAGAAAATTGCTGTTAAGAAAATTGTATTTAGCAGTTATGAATGGGGGGAGATGAGAACTTCCAGAGAAAGAAGAAACTATTTTAAGAAATGCTATAAAAAACCTGAAAGCAATAGCCTTCCTTAACTCTAGCTTCAAGTGGATGTTTGCAAATACCATTAATCATTGCAGCTCAGGCCAGTCATTTCTATGTAAACATGCATTTTCAAACTTAGTAAGTAATTTTTTTTCTCTCCATTACTGCTGAACAGGGTCTGAAGGAAGCCAGCTCTGTGTCATGTTGGATGTGAATGCAGGGACCTTGCTGGACACTCAGTAGAAACATCTGCTGTTTGCTATTGTAATGGACATGTGGCATTTTGACCTTGCATTGTATATTTTCCTGTAAATAACATAAAATTTAAATTCTAAAAAAATCTCTTTATGCAATAAAGACATAAACATTGAATACGAATTACAAGTAAATAATATATCTGTACTTTTTACTTAAAATCTGGTTTAGCTGTTATCGGTAAAAGTCAAATTTCCCCAAAGCCTCTACATGTGAAATTACAGGGTGGCATAAAATAAGACAGCTGGGAGATCAGCCAATGTGTGCTTTGTTAAAAGAGCAATTACTGTTGTCTTCCTTAAAGGATATGCAGAAAAAATACTTGGAAAAAGTTATAGAATGCTCCCATGAACTTATCTTTAACTGTCTTAACAAATCTTACTGCTTTTTTTGGTTTTTTTTATTAAAACAAAATTACATTACTTAATTATTGCATTACAGATCATCTCAGAACTATCTTTGGCCTTCATGCTTTCTGAGAGTATGGAAAATCACATGTGTAATTTAGTTTATTTAATATCCGACCTTCAAATCTAAAGCGCTCTTATAATAATGGGTGTGAAAAATGGTTTTGACTTTCACCTTAGCCTTTATTTTTCTGCTGTTTCTTACTTGGGTTTGTCAGGTTTTTTCTGACGTCCTCTTCACAGCCTTAGAAAAGAGGATGCCAGTCTGTTTGTAGCATTTCCTAAAAATGTAATCGTGTATAAAAATGTGTGGAAATTTTTTCCTGTAAATTTTGTTGGCCCAGCCTTTATAAAAGACTTTGAAAAGGACTTTCAGGTGTGGATTTTTAACAAGTTTTACTCGCAGAACTGTACAGAGATATTTTAATAGGCATTCCTCATTTTTTCTTTTCAGACAACACTCATTTTCTCCTCTTTTACAAACAAACCAATCGAATGCAGCGTTAGTGCTCATCAATACAGTTTGTGGTATCTCTCTGCATATCTTTTCCTCCTGTTTGTCAAAAGACAGTGCAAATGTTATTTCTCTCCTGGTCTGCCAAAGCAGTTGTTATAACTCTTTAAAAAACTGGTGTGCCGGTACAGCTCAGTCCTTAAGTGCACTCTCTCTTACTGGTTTTATGTTGATTTGGGGAAGGCCATTCTGTAAATTAATAACTTAAGGGGCTGCTATTGACAAATTATCAATGCCATGTTATAACTAGTAGTGTTCCGAGTTGTTTGTCTCCCTGTTCTAACACAGCTTACCTAATGCAGCTGTTTAGTCCAGATCTTTTCATGCATAACCCCTGAATTTATGTGGAAACTAATGAGGTCTTGAAATCTAAGCGTACTGGATGTTTATCTTGATGCACCTTCTCCTTGAAATCTGGGGGTGCAGTGAATTGAACAGGCAAGTAGCTTCAATCTGAAAAAAAAGAGTGCAATGCACTTTCCAGCAAACCAAAGCAGGTTTATTCAAAACACTGATAATCAGTTTAATACAACACACGGAAACATGTTGCTGTCAAAATCCCAAATGCGAACAACCTTAGAAAAAACAATCATCATTTGCATTCATTTATAAGCAAAACACTTCTTGATAAAGTGTCAGAAAGGTACACTTGGCATTTAATCCGATTTCTGATTTTATACTCATTAGCCCATCTCCTCCAACTGTGTGTTTTTTAAGCGCAGAGAAAAGACAGGCTTTTGAGTTACGATCACAGTTATCATAAAGCCACATTATGCTGTAAAATGATCCATTACTGGGCTACTTCAGAGGTTGCCACAGTGCTGTGGGAGTCAATGTGCGTATCTGACGTTCTCTCTGAACGTTGCCGAGACACAGTAGTAGTCCGGAGTCTTGTGCTTTGGTCTTTGGAAAAAGGTGTAAAATTGAGCATATTGATACAAAACATAATCATAGATTGCGTCCTCACTCTAGATACAGTCCCCAAACTGGTCATGTTAAATAGTGAAGTTTATATCTAGTCGTTTTGTTAAAATTGATCAATATCAAATCGAGCTTTCCTTGCATCCTTTAATTAATGGAATACATAAGTGAGATGCTGCATCTTCAAAAGTAAAACGGAAAACTTTTTTTAACTGCATGTAAATGGACTTCATGCTTTTAATGACACTGAGTTTAATCCAGCTCTTTCACTCACTGATGTTGTTATGATAAACATGACTGGAAGCCAAGTAGAATTTTTAGATTGAAAGCTTTACCTCTGAGTGGAGATCAAAAAAAGATATATAAACCCGTAATAAATCCATTTCTAGAAGCTAGTTTGCATTACTGGCATCAGCTTCTTAAATCAACTCACTATCTAAAGCAGTGAAAAGAATTTGACAAGTTAAAAATAGCTCATTTCTTTCGGTTGGTGGCTGTTATATGATGAAGCATTAGTCTTCACTGGAACTTGGCTTCTTGAAACCTCAGAAGTGGGTACCTGCTGATTCAAACTCAAGAGAAGCCATGAATTCTGCCCACTCATTCGGCACGGTGTGCTTCAACGTCTCTACCAGATTAAAGATAATTTAATGTTTACTGATGACATGCAGAAACCTAAACACTCATTCCTTTTAAGTTGTAAGAAAAAAGAACAGTTCTCTTTCCTTTTGTCAGCACCATCTCTCCTCCTGCCTTCCTCCAAACAAGAATGTTGTAAGCAAAACTCAAGTATTCAAGGTTACAGTGAGCAATACAGACATCAAGGTAAGACTCGCTTCAATGAGACTTCCAGAGGAAAACTTTATTCGACCTTCAACTGCTGGGTAAACTCTCTTCATTCTCTGGAGGTAACGGGAAACAACCTCAATATCGGGTTCGCCTATACAAAGAAAAAAAATTAGCGTTCTCTGCAGCAGCCAAACTCTTAATCAAAATTTAAGAACTTGTCTAAAATTGCAGTTTCAGCTCAACTCTTAAAGCAGTTTTCTACAGTTTGCCATGCTGAATAGGTACACATTAAGACAACATAAGGGTGTGGAGAGTTGTTTCTTGCGCGCACAATGAAATGCCTGCAGTGGTTTGCAGACAGAATTTTTGGTAGCATCTCATGCCTTATAAAACAAAACAAGAAATAATTCTCTTTGCATTGTTTGGCTTGTTTTGTTTTGTCTTGTATCTGTTACAATGGTAACTTCCAGTCAGAGTTTGGTAGATGGAGATGGTTTCTGACCTATTTGGGGCAGAGTGGGTAGATCTGGCAAAGCTATCGCTTGTACTTTTTAAAATACAACTTTTTTTTTGAAGAAGAATAATTTCTAGGCTGTGCACTGCTGTGTGCACACAAAGTATGAGGTGGATTTTCTGCAGCTTTTTTGGAAGACCCTCTTCGGTCACTGCTGCCAACTGTATCATGAGCCCGTTCTGCTACAAGCTGTTACAATCCTAAAGTGTAACACCTTCATCCTAAAAGTAATTATAGTTTTGCTCCTCTGCTATACTGGAAGACTTTACCAGAATCTTTCAAGTTGTTTCCTTTCATTATTCCTAATATTTCTCTCTATGTGAATTTGGTTTTACATGCACAGATATTTACTGAAAACTACAGCTGCCTCACATTTACGAGCTGTAGGCTGAGTTTGATTTAAAACACCAATCCTGCCTGTGAGTATTTTACACTGAAACACCCAGTTGAACAAAAAAAAAATAAAATAGTCTGTAACAGAAGTCTAAAAGGAAAGCTTTTTTTGGTAAAAGGATGCTCTTACCATCCAGAAGCAGAACATAGGAAATTACAAGTTCTGCAAAATATAGATGTGGTCCTTGAAGATACTTCTGTGTTTTGTTTTGTTTTTTTTAATACAGCACTACAGCCTTTTTGTGTTTTCAGAAATAGTGAATTTTCATCGCATCCATTTTTCAAGTTTCCCTTTGTCCTAAAAGATGTACGTGTCAATTCTATGAATGGAAATGTAAGGTCTAAAGAGAACACCACCTTTTTCTTTTGTGCATTGTTTTCGTAGTGAGTACAAGTGCAAGGCAGTACATACACATAATATGTATTCTGCATAGTGTGCTTTTTGCCTTTTTTTCTGGTTTATTGTGCTCTCAGAACTGCTCTCTAAGCAGCACTGAATTGATAAGGCTCAGTTTCTCTTTGAAACTTCTGTGATTTAGGTGAAAAAGAATATGGTTGCTACAACCAAAACTAGCAATCCAGAGCGGTCAGATTAGAAGCAAATTTAATCTATCCAGTAAAAGCAAAAAGTCTGAGACTTGTACTGTAGAAAGATCTTTTAACTTTGGGGATTTGTTTGTTTGCTGCCCTACTTGGTAGCTGTACTTACCTTTACTGTATCCCAGATTTTGGTCTTTCAGCATATGATAGCCATCTCCTCCAAATAACATATAGGACGGAAGAGTCACATTATATATTTCATCCATCTTGAGTGGGATGTAGGCTGGGACTCGGCAGGCCGTGCAAAGCACTTCTAAACTAACCACCCTGCTTCCTGGGGCTCTGGAGAGATCATAGACCACGTGGATGCCTACGAAAACACATTTGAATGCCACTTTATGCAGTGCCTGTTGAACATACAGGGCTAGAAGTAGCATCCTCCATTCTTTACATCAGCTTCTGTGACTGAGAGGCTGTGTTGTTCCAAATTATACCTCTTCATGCCCTGTTTTCCTTGCCATGATACTCAATTTTTAGGCAAGAAAATTCTTGAGATGGAGAATTTCTGAAGCACTGACCCACCTCAGTTACTTATTTGATTGTCTGTTCTCTTCACTACTCCACAGAAGGAAATTACCAGTCATGGGATTAGGATACTGCAAGATAAAAATACCTTCCCTTATTTCTGTAGTCCTGCTTTCTCATTCCCCTGGCATGTTGGCTGAAATGACTTCTTTTAAAGCCAGCCAGCCTAACTTAGCAACTATTATGGATAATAGGTACTGTCCTGAAAAAGCCAAGCCAGGGCTGAAAGTTGCGGTTTCTACTCACTGTAGAAGTAACATTTCTAGTTGTGAGCCTTCCTCGGTCAGAGCCTGGGCAGAAATAGGGCCCCAGAACACCACTGCCAAGAACTTGCTGATCAGGAAGTTGCTGAAGCTCATCCAAAGCACAGAGGCTCTTCCAACCCTGGTGCTCTTCCTGCTCTGAATCTTCTGTCCTGAATCCTTTCCAGAGCTACTAGTTATCTTCTTTTTCCCTAAGAAGGCAGCAAGCAGAGGGGCTGCTGCTGCTTCACCTTAGGGATACTCAAGAACGCAGTAACCTGCTGGTGAGAGGGCGAGACATGGCCTGGGGGGGTTTTAGGTCATGTGAGGGGGTAGTGCCCTCATCACCAGTCTACACTGGGGGAGAGAAGCATGGAGAGGAGGAAATCTGTCAGCCCCTTCCCTTGAAGTTTGCAATTCCAATCTAAACAATAAATAAATAATAAACTAAACAATAAAATCTTGCCCTGCATCACAGAGAGACCAGAAATAAACATGACTGTAGCCTAGTACACATCTGGATAAATATATGGGGAGCTGCAAATTAGGAAATACGTATGTTGGAACAATTCCATGGCCCACTTGGGCTAACTCTAAAACTGTCAGCAAACATTAGATGATGGCACAAAACTGGTTTGATACATTGAAATTTGTCTATAACTGCCAGAGATAACCAGCCTGAGGCTTCAGGAAAGCTGCCAGTGAAGAACTGAAACCCAAAGTTTGTTGTAGCTGTTGCTGTGTTACAGCTACACTCAATTAAATCATAGAATGGTTCAGGTTGGAAAGGAACTTACAGATCATCTAGTTACAACCTACCCTGGCGTGGACAGGGACACCTTCCACTAGATCAGGTTACTCAAAGCTTCCTCCAACCTGGCCTTGAACACTCTAGGGATGAGGCAACCTGTTCCAGTGTCTTACCACTCTCACTGTGAAGAATTTATCTTCCAGTAACTAACTGAAGTGTTAAAAACTGCTGCCATTAGGGGTTACTGGACCAACTGGGAACCCTGCATCTGCTGAAAGTAACAGCAATGGCCTGTGTGCTGCAGCAGCTCAATTAAACATACGCAGGACAAATACTGTTAGTGAGCTGGCACGCGTGAGGCACAGGGCTGGGATGTATGGCCAACTTGACTTCCATTCTTAAAGAGGCTTCCAGGTATAATAGCAACAAGGGCAGCAGAAGGGAAGGCTGGTCTGGCAAACTGAGAAGAGGGAGGAAGCAAGCATACCTCCAACCTGCAGCAGCTCTCCGCTTCCGCTGCCGTATCTGTGCACACTGTGCTCAAAGGCTTCTTTCAGAGTGGAGCCTTTTACCCGCAGCAAATCAAAACGGCCTCCAAATGGCAAAACAGACAGCAAATCTTCCACAGTAATGCTACCTGCGGGAATGAGACTTTAGTTAATTTTGTATTACTTTTTTTTTTTTTTTTTTTTTACAAAAGTAGTTTAGGATTGTTTAACAATACAAGTTTGACACGGCAAATACAATTTAAGAAAATGAGGGTTAGTATTGGTGAGAATCACATATATTGTCCCAAAGAACCTGTAACTTTATCATCCAGCAAGTATCAAGACCAATAAATTTTGAGTTCGATGTAACTGCACGTATCGCTATTCAAGTAATTCTACTAAAAGAGATTACAGACCACCAACCTAAAGTGAAGAAACACAGCTATTCTTCCTAAGTCAAGCATTTTTTTCCAATTGCTTAAGGTTTACTCATACAGTCCTACAGAAAGATTTATCTAAGCTGAAAAAGGTGTTTGTTTTCAGGTTTCATTTATGTGATATCAGGAAAACAAAACCTGTAAAACCTTAGCATTCAGAAAACACCAGAATTTACTTATTCTACAGAAGGCTTCCAGTGACTGGATCGGTTGACTCTATAGAGTAAGAGGTGAAGAATATCCGCTGTCTTTGTTCCAAGGCAGCAAGGAGAGAAGGAAATTATAAAAAGCATTGTGTATATACTTGTATTCACGTCAGCCTGAGTGCACTTGTGCTCTAATGATGGATAACCCTTTGAGAAAGTTCAAAATTGCTTCCAAACACTGTGCAAATCACACCCAAACAAGCCCAAACCTAATGCTGGGTTCAGGCTTCCATGATGACATGATTCTTCCTTCCCAATAAAGTTGTCGTTGAGCTTGCTGGTTTTACATACCATTAGCATTCTGTTCATCAATGGGTGACCGTATCCCCCCTCCATTCAGGATGCACATTGAAACATGGTTCCATGACTTTTTATCCGGATGCCCGACGTTCTCATAAAGCTACCAAAGGAGAATGTTTAAAGAGAATTTTTTTTTTTTTAATGTTCACTTAGTCTAAGCTCCAAAAATTTACATGCAGTACAATCTGAGACTGAAAAGAGACAGAGGGCTTTGTATCTTCTTTGACATTACCTTCAGCCTCACTGTAAAATGCTTAATTATATATATATAAAAATAAAATGCAAGGCAAACCACATTAAAATAAGTTGGGGTGTTTTTTTGTTGTTTTTTAACTTTTAACAAGAAAAATATTTGCCTCTTTCTGCAACAAACTCTCAGACTCTCCTGTAGTCTGTGTGTATATGACATGATCAAGACAGGCCAGCTGAATAAAGGAAAGATGATTTTTTGATTCCAACAACTGTGATAAAGACACATGATTTGACCATATTTTGAGAGTCGGGAAATGAAGAGGACCTTACATAGCTGTACATTAAAAACATGTAGGGGAATGTATAAATTAATCTAGCTCTTGTAGTATCTTGCAGGGAATTAAGATGTTTCAGCTTCTCAGAGATGGTCTTTAATGTTTGGAATGGTCTTGGCAAACTAGAACAACGTAGAAGAGTGGAGGAACAGGGAACATCCATACTAGATCAGACTCAAAAGTCTCCTCTGCACAGCATCATGTCTCCAATGCTGGCAAGACTATGACAAAATGCAAGGACAAGGTAATATTTGCTTCTGGCATCCTAAGTAGTAAAGAAAATGGAGACCAGGGACCAGAAATAACTGAGTAGAACAGAAAAAGGCTGAGAAAAGAAACAAAGATAATGAAAGGGATGCCCTGGTTTCCCTACAGGAATGACTATGGTTGTGACTCTTCAGTTCCACAAAGAAAGATGGGAAGGATGTGACAGAAGTCTACAGAATCAAGAAGGGCATGTGGAGGCTGGGTAGGAATCAATTGTGTTTTGTCATTTTAAGAATGACAAAACCCCAAAGGTTCAGAAGGGGGTGGCAAGGATGGTCAAAGACACAGAAAAGCTTTTGAAGATACGATGATGTAGACTTGGACTGTCTGACCTGGTAAAGACACAATATAAGGAAAATATTTGACAAGCCTATAAAATCATGAGTGGTATGGAGAGGGTGGACAGGGACCAAATGTTCCAGTGCAAGGACTACTCCTTGGCCTCCAGCAGGCATCCAGCCAGTGGGTAGCAGGTTACACAAAGATAAAAGACCAAGGTCTGTGCAGGATGTGCAGGCCAGCAGAGGAACGCACTGCCACTGACTGTTGTGAAGGATGAAGGCAGTCAAAGGGAGAAGGGACAAGTCCACGAATGAGAAGGCAAGTTCAGGGATGAGATTTACTTACACTGGTGGGTGTTAGTGAATACCAAGAGACCAGTTCTGGCTTGGGAAGTCCCTGAGCTGCATCTCCACAGGTTCGTCCAGGAATATGCTCATCCCTCACCATCCTCACTCAGCCACTCTTGGAGACAAGACGCAGGGATGGATGGTCCTGTCATGTGTTCCAGTTTGGCCACTTCTCTGCTGCACCCCTATGCTAAGTATTTGCAATCTCTGACTTGAAGGTGTGTAAGGACTTTGTGGCTCCAGCCAAAGTTATTCCCTCTGGCCAGATTCATGAGGTAGTCTTAAATTCCTAACTCATAGTCAATGAATGGACTGCAACTCTCCAGTCCTGAGCAGAGCAGTTTAAAACAAGATCTCACACAGTGCTGTCAGTCATTTTCACAGCCTTTTCACATTTGAGTTCCTTTCAAGTCCTTTGTAAAATGCCATCTGGGTCTGTCGACCTTTTGTTCTGAGATTTTAGGTTACTGTTGGAGAAGTGTCACTGAACTAAATGGACCTCTGTTTTGAGCCAGTACAACCATCAATCCATCTTCTACATTTCTCAACCTCTGCATTTCTCAGGACAACTCTAAATATTAAAGGCCATGGAACAGGTAAGTCTGATTTTTACCTTCATACCATTGAATGAACAGAGGCAGACAGGAAAGCAAGTGTAGAACTGGTAAGGCAAAGAACATGAAGGGTAATCCATCTATCTACTGATAACTGCAGATGGTTGTCTAGAGACATAGATTTAACCTAGTAGAATTTGCCCTCCTAAGACAAAATGTAGATCAAGAAAAACTACAGACTTCTGAAAGATTACAGAGTTATTTTCCTTAACCTTGAGAAGTGACAAAGCATTTGATCACATTTTTTTATATAAAAATATAAAAAGTCCAGCAGGAAGTAAAAGAAAGGTGCTGCAATTTTAGTAGAATTGTATGCAGAATTCTGAAATCTTAATCTGATTTGGAAATTAGCCCATGAACTACAAATTATTTTCAGGATTACAATACGAGCAATCAGATGGACTGAGTAAGTAGCTTTGGGGACACATCTCAATGAAAACCCATGGTTATTAACTGGCTCCCAACCATGTGGCAGTGCTGCAGGACATTCATGGCAATGCTCATGTTCTGGAAAGAGTCATGTTAGTGAACTTTTTCCCTGGAGCACCCAAAGGAAATGGTGCCACTGTGGAAAAATAAAAGAATCAAAAACAGACAGGTCAAAAACTGAATTGCTAGTGTTGTGTGACTGCTAAATCCCAGTGATACCAGTCAGGATGCAACAGGGGCCGGTGGCTCCCTGTGGGCTGGGGTGCTGGTGACTTTTACATCTGGATGTGTGCACGGCCTCTCCCTTTCCCCCTCTTTTGCTTCAGCTGGCACCTTTTGCGTTCCTCAGGGGGACAATTCATGCCAGGAAGTTGGCAGAAAACTACCCAGATTTTTTTTTCTCTGGGTGAGTGCATTGAAAAACGGTGGCAGCAGAGACCAGTGAGTAATGAGGAGAGACAAGTTCTTCTCCTTGCTTGAGGAACAGGCTCGTAGATCAGATGGCCATGTCTCTTAAAACTGTAGCTTCAGAGACAGCTGTGAACAAGCCATTCTCTCCAGGAAGATATAAGCAACAAATGAACTGCTCCTAACTCTACACAGCAAGATTTATTATAGCCTTGCTTCACCAGACCTCCAGATCCTCCTAGGAACACACTAGATGTTATGGTGTTGGAAAGCAGCACAGAGCCCACACGCTCAAAGATCAGCGCCTGGGATCATTTCATCTGGAGTAATACTTAGATGTGATTGTCACCTGAAGTGGCACCGTCTTACCACAGCATCACAAAGTAAATTTCCCATGTTACATTCTTGGAAACGGCACGCTTGGCTGGTACCATTCAGGTAAACACTAGTTTTTCCAATCTCTTTAGAATAATTCCCCAGGTGCTTCCTCCATTCTTCCACTTCTTCTTTAATGTACTCATCTATAAAGTAGTATAAAAGTGTAAAATAAGCATCACACATATCGCATATTCATGACATTTCAGTAAATAAAAAGCTTAGGGAAAAAACCAACCCTGCTCTTCATGATTCTAAAATGTTTCACTCTCCCTAAAGGCTCTTCAAGCAAAGTGTCATCTACACTCATTTCAAACAAATACTGTAAAGGGAGCAGACAGGACGGAACAATCCAGTGAACAGGCGATTCCTGTGCCACAACAAGGTTATCTCCTCTAGAACACAAATATTTTTGCCCAGTCCTATTCTAACTTCTGACCAATGGGGTTTCCAGCACCTCCATTGCCAGATGAGAGCTACTATACAAGAATTGTTAATATACACGTGAGCTTGGTCCTTAGTTGACATCTGTCCTGGTTTGAGTGAGAACAGAACTGATTCTGTTCAGTGATTTTACTTTTCAGCTCAGTTCTTCTAACTCACTGCACTGTCTGAAGTTAGCAGCCTGTTCTCACAGACAGTGTCTGCTTCTGGCAGTGATAACACCCTATGTTTAGAGTGAGTACCAAGGATTGGTGTGCAGACCAAGGCCACTGCTGCATTTTGTGTGCCACATCAGAGGGTGCAGAAAAGTGAAAGGCTGCACCTGCAGGGAGGAGCAGACAGGACAGGTGACCTTGAACTGACCAACGAGGGATTCCAGCCCATACACGTCATATTCGGTATAAAGCTGAGGGACCTGGAGGGTCTGTGACTCTTCTCCCCTCTTCGTCCGCTTTGCCAGCTTTGCTTGGCTTGGCTCAGGTCCTCTTTTGGTTCTTTCCTTAGAGCACCCAAGGAGGCCTCTGTCTGTTCTGTCTTCGATCTGGTCTGTGTGTTCCTGAACCCAGTACCAGAATCCAGTTCCTGAACACAGCTCCCATCTGCTGTGGGGCCCAGACTGGGACTTCCCAGTGCCTGCTCCACAGCATCAGTGGTGACGGTGATGCAATTACCATCAGAGGGGTTGGGTTCAATACTGGTTTTGTATATATTCCATTTTTGTTATTATTTTCATTTTCATTAAAGCTGTTCAAGTTCCCTTTTCTAATGTCTAAGTCTCTCTCCCTTATTCCCTTTCTCTTCCCCTTTGGGGAGAGAGGGGGTTTAACAGAGAGCATCTGTTATAGGTCTAAGGGGCCCCCCGACCTTAAACCATGACAATATCATATCTCTGTTGGTTTTTGTTTGGTTGTTTTTCTAATTATAGCTTATTCCCCTTTAACGTAGTGCTAAAAGGAATACTGTCTCAAATATCAATGTCAAGGAATGAACCCTTTATAGAAATTAATTCTTTGTGCACATCTGTCTGCCAGGTGCAAAGCTAATTCTTTCAGAAAAAAAACCAGATACAAAGACACTTATACATACAGACAAGTAATGTCACAGCTGTTTTATATCAGCTATTAGTTTTAAGCAATTTGCCAGGTAACTGTCAGCAAAGGCAACATTTATAAAACCAGAACACCTATGTATCTGAAGTTTTACTTTTACTGACATCAGAGAGAATGAAAAATCTCTTTACATCATCTCATTACATTAATAGATGACTAAGAATAACAGTAAATAAGGATATCTATGAACACATTACTTTTAAAGGATTTATTCTATAAATACTCTAGCAGAACTTAGAAAGTCTGATAAAAGCTCAGAGCTTCATAGAGCAAACAGTGGTCAAGAAAGAAGGACTAGAGAACCAGCCCTGAGCAATTACACAGCTGACAAAAAGCAGGTAACAGAGCTTGGACAGAGTTACAAACAGAAAGCAATAGAGAGGGAGAATCTCCTCTTTCCAGTTCTTTAATGTTTCAGAGTTGAAGCATTCAACACACCCAGGATAGAAAACAAGAAGCTGGGGGGTTTGTATATTGTATTTGCACATGGCCAGTGTATTACTTTTTTTTTCTGGAATATTTCCACTTTCCTATATTGCCCTAAACTCTGTTCTAAAGAACATAACCCCTGGCAAAAAAGTGTAAATTAGTCCTCATAATCTTTTAAATCATAACTACAGGGCTAGCTGAAATGGGCTTTGCTAAATAGGAAGGTAATCTATCACCTGAGTTCCTACAAAAGGACTTTCAGTGATTTTAAATAGACAGAACCACACACTGAATTTGTGCGTATTCAAAAGCCACTGTTGAAAAAAGAGAAACAGAGGCAAACAGGTACAACCGTAACACAGCCTGAACCCTACGCCACAGAGATGTGCAAGCTCAGGAAGAAAGATGAATTCTTCTGCGACGCTGTGCTGTGTGTTTAATTAACACCCTAACACTTGAGTTGTAGTAGGGCCCTGCAGGCAAACTCGAATGCCCAGTCCACATACCTTCAGGAACACTGCTGTCCAGCAGAATGGGGTTTCCAACTGCTTCAACTACATTTCCTTTCTTGTCAAATGTCACATTTAAATAACCAAGATACTTTCCATAAGCGTAAGCTTGTACAACTGGCACCTTCCTCCCATCGTCTGAGTCAACCATGAATGGATATGGGCCAGCTGGCTGTTCAGTAGAGGGTGGGGTGCCTGCACGAAACAAGCATGTAAAGTGGGTCTTCAGCTCATGGGACCCTCCAGGAATTAGTTGAATGACATTTCAAATGTTTCTCAGCTTTAAAACCAAACAGGATATTAAGCAGAAACAGCAATGAATGTATTGGATGACAAGCACACATCTGATTGTTCAGTTATGTTATTTCATAGGAGACAATGCTGTTTGCAGGACATGAGCTCTCATAACTGCCACAGTGTTTTTTAAATTGTGGCAGCACGCTCCTCCATGACATCATGTCACTATAAGAACAAAGGAACTTCTCATTCCAATTATTTCAATCTAAACCTCTCAGTAATACACACATAGCAGCCTCTGGCTGAGAAGTTTATTGTTAAGCCTTCACACTATGTTACTCTGCATCAGACAGAAAATGCTAGTAAAACACACATAGGACTCTTGATAGGGAAAAGTCTAAACTATTTTTATTGATAATACACAGTCAGACTATCTACAAGCAGTTCTGTGAATCTGCACATACACCCAACTGATTTTTTTTTTTAAACTATAGCAAATAGCCTCCAAAATTTCAGACAGGCTGCAAACAAACTTCATTAGCATTAGAGTTATGTAGCCGTGGATTTAAAACTCTTATCAACCTGCAAAGTTTGAAGGGCGATTAGATGTAGGACTTGGAAACAGATAAAAGCAAGGCAGTTAGAGAGAAGAGAGATCTCAACCCCGCCAAGCCTGCTGCTCGCTCCTGTCCCAAAGCTGGGAGCATTTCCCATCCATACGTCACCGAGAGCTGGGTTGCCAGCAGGGTGTGGGTGTGGGGGAGCAGGCACAGAGGGCATGGATCCGGAGGAAAGCAGGCTCTTCACTTCCACTGATCACAGAACAACTGGCTTCCTTCCATTGACAGTTGTTTATGTAATGTGAAATCCTGGAATAAGCAGCGTGACAACCGTTCCTCCTAGACCTCCAATGTGAGTTATATTTAGCTCTAATCCCTCCACTTCTCCAGGGAGAACGGTTGTAACAAACTACAAGGTGAACCAAACTGACCAGAAAATTAGTTTTTCTATGTTCAGGCTGGCCAAGAGCGAACTCTGGCCAAGAACTGGTTTCTTGATGGTGCCTTTCCACTAATCAATAATTATTTTGGGAAGAATTTAAGAAAACCTGTAGCTAACGAGAACCCTGCAGGATTTCTGCGCGCAAAACTGGCTTTGGGTTTTTTGGAACTGAAACAGGACTTTGGTTTGATCTCTCGCCCTTGCGCAGTCCTTGAATGAACAGAGCATTAGCAAGAGAAAGTTATATGTTTTCTGGTCATCGTTTTAGTTTACATCAGCTGTGCATCGGTTAAGTGCCTGTCCAGACTCTTTATTAATTTCTTACTGTGTGAAGAAATACTTTCTGATACCGATACTTTCTTGCAGGATTAATTATCACTACAGCGTTATTCCACTGTAAGATAGACGTGTTCCTTCTGAAATGATTTTTCAGTCCATCTTATCCCCGAATGGCACTAGAATTCACGCACAAATCTCAGTCACAGTGTGAGATGCTGTTTCATTACAAGTGCACAAATTCATACTGGGTAACTGTAGCGCTTTCCCTATTTTCTCACCTTGTTTTTGGCCAACATTCTATATTCTCATCCCTTCTGATGATAACCAGAAATCAAAATGCTCTAAAAACTGCCATTACTGTTTGAATCAGTTCTAGAAACCCAAAGCAGACCTGAGCAAGGCAAGATAACATTTGCCACATAATCTGTGAATAAACTGGAAACTGGCAAATGTCTTAGAGCCAGATAGGTTGGACTAGTCCACGTTTAGGCCCTTATGCTAAGATATGTCTCTGGAGGTGTCTGAATGGGCAACTCCTATGATAGCCAATTCTGCTGTCCCAGAGTTCTCCAATTCTGATTACATCTCTACTGATTTAAATCATAGAATCATAGAACAGGCACTGAAAATTAAGTTTTACTTTGCAGTCAAATCACCTCCACAGATGTGGCTACTTTATTGCAAATTTTGGCTGACAGCTTTGACTCAGAAGCAAGTGGGTGACACTCAAGGTCCTCCTCGATGGAGCAGCAAGTGCTTCTCAACACTTGGAATAAAAATTCTGGACTCAGACCACACTCTGTCAAAAAACATATTTTGACTGCATAAGTGGTTACATAATTTTGGGTGTATCTCCCCCAGATATTTCTTCTTATTTTTTATTTTTCTCACCCCTCCAGCGTTAATAAAAAAAACCCAGACTTGTTTTATCAAAACACTACAGCCCTTAGAACCCACTCCCAGCTCAGGAATTTAACCTGAAGGCTGCAGGGTCCCATCCTGTGTGCTGTCTCTGGCCTTGTGAATCCTGAAGAGCTTCAAATGGAGGACAGAACAGTTTTACTTAGGCTAGTCTGACAGCAGGGCGCTCTCTGGGATGTCAAGAAATCTGCATGTGAACTCCTACAGAACTAGCCAGGATATGAACTTGGACATCTTAACTCCTGGAGCACTTCAGGTTGCAATTCCAAATTGTGAACACTGGCACCTCTTTGGACCACACCCAATAAGGCATTTTTGACTACTATGGCTACCGCTTTGAGTCACAAACTCTCTATGGGCATTGACCAGCAAGCCTGTGCAAAACAATGTGGATTTCTTTGTATAAACCCACAACCAATGCATGCTTTGAATACTGTGTGCATCCTTGCTTTTCCCATCTTAAAGTAATTTAATAAAACTGCTGAAAAATGCTGCCAGTGGGCATCAGGATGCACACAGGTAAAAGATCAAGGTCTCTGCAGGATGTGCAGGTCAGCAGTGGAACACCCTGCCACCAACTGTTGTGAAGGCGAAAAGCTGAAGGGGATTAAAGGGCAGATGGGGCAAGTTCAGAGAAGAGAAGTTCCATTGGGAGCTAGTAAATACAAAGACACTACTTCTGGGAAGTCCCGGAGCACTGGAACAGGCTGCCCAGAGGGGTCGTGGAGTCTCCTTCTCTAGGGATATTTAAGACTCGCCTGGATGCGTTCCTGGACCTGCTCTAGGTTCCTGGTTCCTGCTCTAGTTCCTGGACCTGCTCTAGGTGGTCCTGCTCTGGCAGGGGGGTTGGACTAGATGATCTTTCAAGGTCCCTTCCAACCCTTAACA
>WUAM01000431.1:28271430-28288032 GCA_024336885.1 Actenoides hombroni
GTCATGGCTTTCCAACAGAACAGTGGCCCTTAATTCATCCTGTTTATTGCCCAAGCTGCGTGCATTTGCATAAAGGCCCTTCAGCTGGGCTGGCTGGATGATGACATGGATCACCACTTAGGAAACAAAAGTAAGCAGTGACTAGCAAAAGTTCCACTCAGGGAATTCCCAAACATCATGGCAAACCTACGAAAGTGAAAAAGTGATGAAGTAAAGTGCTGTTCTTCAGGGTTTGCCCAGTGACTCTAATCATGACACCATCCTTCTTCTATATTCCCTTGCCTCATGCACTGTGTCCTCTGTACTTTTGCAACAAATGAGATATGAAGGGAGGGAAAGGACCCTCCTTCACTGTCAAACCTGATCACCTCCAAAACAAGGTGTCCCCATACAGAGAATGAAACAGAATTCCAGTGGAGAAAGAGCAAGTGGCCATCCATTTCAAGACCCGAGCATAATGCCTTTTCACAGGGGACTGGTTAAAAACAATTTTAATGCTGGCTGATTGCCTGATTTTTTTAGATTTGACTCTGTGACCCTAACAATATTTTAAAAAATAATTTTGTCTGTAATGTCCTGTGTTTTTTTAAAAAAAAAAAAACGAAACCAGAAGTTCAATCATGTGGCAGCATATTATTATCTCCATGGTACCACAGTTGGTTTGGAACCTCTAAATCCACAGTAGAGACCTTTTCCTGCTGACTCCTGCCAAAGTGACAGACAGCGATAGCATGTTTTCATCCTTTGTGGTGCAGTGTACTAGGTAAGACATGGAGCTTCACAGAGACTTGCAGGAAGCAGAATAGTGTCACGTACCCATCCCAAGGCCTCTGTAGAGAGATGGGCTTCACTGCTTAACAGAATGCCTTTTCTGTTTGTTTCTGACCTTTTTGATCCCTCCTGTCTCATCTTTTACAATGAGTTTTTTTCCCTGTCTCTGGCTCCGGTTACTAATCTTGTTCTCTTTGCCTACGTTACCTCTCATTTCATTCTCTGCTGTGTCAGTCCTGTGAGTTCCTTTGATTTCAATGTCCTGCCCTACCACCAGGCTACCAATCAACTTCTTCGGCTAGCCCTCAACTCCTCCCCACGCGTCTGCCCTAGATCTTCCTGCCACCCACTTCCAATTCCAGTCTCAGATTCATTCTCCTACTTTCCATCCCCAAAACATTTATATTGAAAAAAACCTGTCAATCACTGAAGAGCATCTAAATATTACTCAAAATGGATAAATGGAAAGGTATCATTCTTTTTTCTGGAAGATTTGCTTATTTGTAACTGATACTTATGAATTAATCAAAAAGGCAAAGGATTCACAGCCGCTGTGCTCATGCACTGTTCGTCCAGGGCGATGCTGCACTCTGCTGGATGTGGCTCGTTCCGTCACTTGCATCTTTTTGGTCTCCCCTTCTTCCCTGCAATTAGTTTGTACTCAGCACTTTCAGTACCGGTACAGTTTTAGAACAAATTTAGCACTGGTTTACATGAAAACTCACTGATATCCCTTTTTTTTTTTATTTTTTTTTTTCCTGGTTTGTCTTCCATTGTACTCAAGTCCTAAGAAAATCAGAGGAAGAAAAAAAAAGATGAAGGAGTGGAAATACATCCGACCATCCAGGTGTTTCCTTTGTGCTTGCCAGACCTCAGTTCTGCAAGTGCCATCTCCTATGAGAGAGGTCTCCATAGTCCATGCCCCTTTGACCAAACATCCCAACTATGATAGGCTCCAGGCATCTTTCTGTAGCTACCCTTCCTTAGAAGCACCGCTAAGGAAAAGTCTGCATGAAATTTGCAAACAATCAAGGACTCAACTGGTCTAATTAAAACAGAATGTAGTAAGAATGTATAGGAAAACCAGGGTGGACCTAAAGGACTTGTCTGAGGAACTAACTCAGTTTACTCAGCAAATGTCAGGCGAGGGAGGTACATCTTGGATTCATTACAAAGGAAGCAATATCTTACTTGTCCTCCGCTCCTATCCTCGGGCAGCTGTCAGCAAGACAATCTCTTCCTTCCTCTCCTTTCTGATCCTCTTGACTACAGCGTTTCAGAGACACAGCCTCTAGTGCCCGGTGTTTCTTGTCCCTACTGCTCCCACAAACACCATTCTTTTATAGCCTGTGACCACTTTTGATGTTCAGGTTGTGACAGATTTCATTACCTTATAACATAGGCTGGTCACAGTTATATTTCAACAATGAAATGTCTGCACCATCTGGGATAAGAGTCTCTCTTCTCTCTACAGTGGTTAACACCTTCTAACATGACCCTCATCCCTGCCCCCTCCAGCTAACTCTGGAGTTATATTTCCCAATTTCCTTTCTCAGAACTTGGCATTTCAAAAGCCTCTTTGATCTTGCCATCACCTCGGCATGCCTGAAGGGTAAAGATGTGTAGACCGTGGTTTGCATGTCAGTCTCCCCTCATTCAAGGTGTTGGACTGGCTAGGTCGATTTGTCCATAAAGGAATGACTAGCATTTTCATACCGTTTTATTATTGATACTTCTCCTCCATAATGCTGATGAATTATTGACAAATTAAAGCCCATCCATCCCAGTGGCTAGAGGCTTTACTACCTTTTGGTCCATGGAGTTCTGTTTCTGGACTGTGTTTAATTCTGTATTTCTCGTATCTAAAGCATTTGATTCCTGTTTGACCTGAACTGTCAGTACAGCAAAAGAAGATTCCATCACTGGAACGACAAGCACAACAGAAGTACAATACTGCACTTCTGACTCCTTATTTATGGCACAGATGGGGATCTGAAAGGCCTCACCTATGAAGAGCAATGTCAAACTTTGCATAAAAAAACAACAACTGTGTTCACACAGGAACGGTGTCGTACTACTTAACTGGTAATACCTTGATCCCTGAAAAGTGCAAATGGCATTAATTTTCCTCCTCCAGTGCTATGCAGCATCAAAAGGCAGTATTCTATTCTGCAGAAGCAGGGGACAATTTTAAGAGGTAAAGATGTCGCTATAGGACAACCTCAGAAAAATCTGTCACTCTCTTTCCCTGGCTTCAGCTCTGGTACTTTCCTCCTGGTGCTGCCCATAATGTAAGCACTTCCCATTCCCCAAAGGCCACAAACACAGGAAATACCCAGTAGACCTCTTCTTTTGCCTTATTATTTTGCATATTCATAACCCAGCTGCTGTTTCTGAACTATCCCCATGCATCTTAGCAGGGCTGCCAGGAGGCGTCTCTTAGAAAATTACAAATATTTCCCCTTAGCTCATCCCTTTCACCATCCATCTCCCATTTCAGAAACAACTTTTTATTAAGCAGCTAGGTGCTTATTCTGCCCGTGGACATGCTACCACCATTGCTAAATAGGAACAGCAGGCGTTGCACACTGTTAAGTGTAGATACCAGAGATGCTGGGATTTCAGAAGAGAAGGGGGATCTCTTGGTACCTGTGGTGCCAACTAGTGTTGGTGACATTACTATTATTGCTATTGTTATTCTTCTTCCATTAGACAATGCTAATTTTTGGAACTGAAAAGATTCTAAAAGTTACCAGCATGACCTGTTTCAATTTGGAAGTGCATATTTATTTGGAGTTTTAGCTAATTTATTCTGAAATGGGTGGAAAATGCTTAAGGTCAAGACAAAACATCGTTTTCATTTTTCAGTGGACACGGTTCATTTTCTATTTAGAATACTGGTTCACAAAAATGTTTGAAGTGCTTTTTGATTGGTTTTAGAGCAGGACACCCAGTTTTGTTCTACAAACCTTTCCCGTGCAGCTACAATGCCACTTGCCAGGGGTGGGTACCTGCAAATTACCAACCAGGCCCACAGCCGACAGCAGGCCTGTGGCTGCCAGCAACCTCACCTGGGACAAACGCAAGAGAGTACAAAACAAACGAGGAGAAGCACCTAGGTCACCAGGCAGGATGTGGCCTCAGATCAAGTCCCGCGAGGTGCCACGGGCAGAGAAAAGCCCCGAGCCTTGGCACGACACCTCAGCTCGTTCGAAGAGGCGATGCCGGTGGCAGTTCCGATCCAGGACGTCTTCCCGCCTTTTCTAAGGGCCGTGAGGGCTCCTGCCGACGGCCCCGCTGCCCCCGGTCCTGCCGCCTCCGCTGTCCTCCGCAGCCACTCACCGGCGGGCTCCGCTCCGCTGCCCTCCCGCACAGCTGCATCCCGCCCGCTGCCTCCCCGCCTCTCCACGGCCAGTAGGGCTGTAGGGCCGTCGCGGGGTGGATGGCTGCGCCGTGCGGCTGTGACCGGCGATCGCGCTGCGGCGGGGCGCCTGGGCGGGCAGCGGCGGGGCTCCTGGGAAGGCAGCGGCGGGGCTCCTGGGAGGGCAGCGGCGGAGGGAGACTGGCCCTCGGGGCGCCTTTCCCCCGGCCTCCATGAGAGGGGGCTCCGGCTCTTCTCCTGGCCCGATCTTCCCACCGCTGCCTCCTTCCTGCAACCCGGGGTGACCGGGCATCTGCGGTGGAGGCTGAAAAGGTTTGGGACGGGATAACAGGCGGGACCGGTAGCGTGGAACTTCATTAGGTGGCATTTGGCTAATTGGGGGACATAGGCAGCGGAGAGGAAAGAGCAGCAGGTTCCCCTTGCCTTACGGGGCTGGTGCCGGAGCGGAGCCGGATCCGGGGCGGGCAGTGTCGGGTGATACTCCGGCCTCGGCTCCCGAACGGCCCCGAGCAGAGCCCCTGCCTCCTCCCGCCCTCGCCCTGGAGCACCCCCTCGGCCGCTTCCAGGATGGAGGAACCCCCGCATGGACAAGGGGTCGAGCAGTTTTTCCTTCAGAAGGAGGCAAAACTAGCGGTAGGAACCTCTGGCAGCGAAGAAGCCGCTGTGAGCCGCGAGGGACGCGGCAGGAGTGCGGAGATGGAGAGGCCGGGAGCGCCCGGACGGCTCCGGGCAGCCGGACGGCTCCGGGCAGCTCTCGGCAGCGGGCCCGGTCATGTGCGGCTAGTCGGGCTGCTGGGCTTCTCCCAGGAGGGCCAGAGACCCGCCAAGGGGATCTTGCTGGGGAGATGCCTCACGCTCCATGTCAGTGTCGGGATAATCCCAGTCTCAGGCAGTTGTAATCCCAGGTAGAGAAGGGACACTCCTGTCATAATTACCAAATATTGCCATACTTCAGCATACTCGGGGTTCTGCAGTAGGTGTAAAACCAGAGTAAAAGCTGGCACAGAAAAAGCTTGCTGGTGGTCTCTTTCATCGAACCTGTTATCTTCTTTTCGGCTTTCACCATCCGAGGCAAAACGTGAAAATGACATTTGGTTTAGATTACAAAAAAAACCCAGCACAATAAAGTAGCCGTGAGAGCGGAGTTTGTGTGTCTCTTTACTAACAGTGTAACAAACCTAGGAACAAAATGGCTGCTGCCTTTGCATGTCAGCAGTGGCCATCGAAAAGTAGGAAAGATGCACAGAGCCCTCTGCTCCCTATCTTGATGCCACCCATCATCACTTGCAAGCCTAAGGAACTCTGATTATACAACTCTTAGTATCTTGCCTGACTGATTTTAAGGATCTTCAGGTGGTCAGATCTAGTATTAACCCTAAGATGCAATTTATGAATGATACAGGGATTTTGATACTGCAAATTTGCATTTCTTTTTCCCGTATATGATAGGGAGTGTGTGTGGTTGATACCAGTTTGGGGGGACTTTGTCTCACCAAAGGTGTTAACTCCTGTCCTGATGCTTCTTTAGTTGAAGGGAGAGACATGAATCTATTATGTAGTGTAGCATAGTGGTTGTCTTCCTAGAAAGCTCCAAATCTGTGTCTCTCTGCCAGCTACCAACTCTGTTTTGAAACTACAGTTGGTATTATAAGTGATAGAATTTTAAATTATAAATAACCCTGAGATGCTCAATACCTGAAGGACAGGTAAAGTCACAGGAGAGGAGGAAAAAAACAAAGTGAGGCCAGGTTTGTAAAGCGAATTAACATGTTTTATCGGGTTAGCTTAGATAGGTGGAAAAATACGTACAAGCTTTTGGGCACCTAAGCACTTCTTCAGTGACCTTGCCTGGTTTTTTCTAGTTATATTTCGTTTTCTGACATTCAGCTGAGTATCTGAATTTCCATGTGTCTGAATTTGCCTTTTAGGGCCTTTCTTAGAGCCTGTTACTTAAATCCTCTAATTTATGTCTGAAATTTCTTTCAACTTCTCTTAAAACTAGGTGCATGCATAAGCAGTTCTCTGCATCCCTAATATGTATGTGCACACCCTTAAATGTCAGTAGAAGTATGTGAAGTGGAAAAAGAATAGGCAAACAATTATTTCCAACAAAACAAGGTTGGTTATCAAAATATGTAGGCATAGAGAAAACCCTGAATGTATAGTAGAGGAAGTGAGAACTTTTTGTACTGTGTAGATGATTTAGGATGTGCCACTTTGCAGTCAACGCTAACTTCCCAGTAATAGATAGTAACCATCAGAGGGCACTCCTGATCCTACAAAGGAACACTGTAGTTTGCTGGAACAATAGTGAACAATCAGATTTTCCTAATCTGGAAACATGCTTTGCATGATTTATACCCCATTGGCATCTGGATTATGAGTCAACAGATGATAAAGTCAGATATTTATGACACCTCCATTTACCACCCTTTACAGCACAGTGCTAAATACCATATAACTGATGCACTTGATTTAAAAGTCACTTGCAGCGTAGTAGTTCTAACGATTTCTTCACAATTTAATGTAGTGCTTAGCTCAGGCTGTGAGGGAAGTTTACTAAAAGAAATTATTAACAATAGGGTCTGTGTTTCTTTGGCAGTGTCCATATAAGAGTGTTAGGCTGGGTCAAGATTCTGTGTGTGGTGTAGTATAGTATGTTTTTACTAATGTTCACCTTGGAGCAGCTTATTTGGTTGTATGTGAGAGGAGAAGCAGTTGGATACGTTAGGTGTGTGCTTAGTAGAGAAGCGTGGTAAGCTTTAATATTTCCTTTTATTATGGTCCTACACCCCTGTGAAATTTGCCTTATATGTCCTTTTGTAGGAGTGTCTTTTTTTTTTCTTTTCTTCCTGTGAGAAACATTCCTAAAGTATGCATTTCTTTTTTCTTTTATCTTTATTTTTGTAATGGACTCCTATCCTGTTTGAAAGGAAGCACTTTTTTTTCTCCTTGCAAAAGCAGACTTCGGAGTTTACTTCAGAGTTTATAACAGAATGCTTACAAAACCAACAAACCTACCAAACATTTTACTTTTTTTTTTTTTTACTTTTTTTCCTTGAGAAGCTTTGCATATTGTTTACTAATGGTATACATGCCCCTGACTCTCAGACAGGCATGGAAGTGGGGGGAACCTGTCATACTGCTGTTTTTTTTTCCCCAGCCTCAGCCTCACGAGAGTAGACAACTTCCTGCAATTGGTTATACACACTCTCCTTGTAGCAGTGTCAAGACTGCACAGAGGGATGCGCAGGAAACAGGAACGTATCCAAGCGCAGAGAACAGCAGGCACTGCTTGCATGTGTGATCCAAGACCTCAGGGGTAGGGTTCTCCTTTGGTATCTGATCTGGGCTCTGTATTCATCCCAGTGTTCCCATCTGTGTTTTATCTGACACTGATGCTAGTGCTTGAACTTGGCTAAAGCTTTCCATTTTAATGGGCAGATCCTGTCGCATCTGGTGTTTCGGGGGGAGACAGGTTTGCACTATGTGTTCAAAGATCAGTCGTGCCATTCAGTTCAGCTCCAGTACTTTGCTGTTTGAGCATCAACATCCATGTTGTTTCAATAGTGCTGAAATTGCTTCATGCTGCTATGACGGTGCAAACATCTGGATTGACATCTAGCTTGATGCAAAATCCCAAATCAATGGGTCTTCAGAAGAGTTCTGAAGAGAATTTGCTGGTGTTTTCCACTGCCGTCCCGTGTCAGCTGATGACTGGAAAGCTAATGTACGTAGTCAGTATAGTTACATACATTCAGAGGCAGTTTTTAGGTTACCTGGGGTGCAAGAGGGAAAGTAGTCTCCTTCATAAAGTCATAACAAGCTTATTAAATTAGATTTTACTTTTCTAGAATTTGTCTGCCTGCTAAGGCAATGGGCAAATAACAGAAAAGAGGTCTGGTTACTTAATTACCATGTCTCATATAGATGACAGAAATACCCAAAATGAGAGTAGAGTTGGTTTTTTTATGACTAAAACCGTCTTGTTTCCTGGATGCGACTTACTGTTGAGTACTTGGGGTTTTAGGAAGTACTGCTGTTGAGTCAGCTCTCTGTTTACAGTGTAGATTCAGAAATGCTTTTAACTAAGCAAATTCATCCAGAACTTTTCTGTGGCTTGTTAAAATGTCTTCACTGATAGCAAAGAATATGAAAACAAAGTGTGAGTTGGGAGGACATGCCAAAGGTTGATTTCTCTTCAGAGGGTCAAATGTTTCCAAGCTTGA
Organism: Actenoides hombroni; assembly: GCA_024336885.1. Lineage (NCBI taxonomy): Eukaryota > Metazoa > Chordata > Aves > Coraciiformes > Alcedinidae > Actenoides > Actenoides hombroni. The sequence continues at coordinate 28,279,813 of WUAM01000431.1, forward strand.
AACAAGAAACATTTTTAAAGACCTGTCACACTCAACAGGGAGCTGCCTGAAGAGTGTGTGTGTGTATACACTGTGCTCCCAAAAGATTACTGGAAGCTCGTAGGCACAGATAGCCCCTGGACTGGGTAAGTTTTTGGCTGGATCAAGGATTCATGATGGCTAAGGTGAGCAGAGCCAAGCAATTGTCACCTGTTGTCAGGGTACTAGGACTTGTTTCAGGCTATGGTCAGATACTTAAATCCCATCTCAGCCCCTCTGCTGAGTGAATGTGGAGTTGGGCCACTCTGACGGTGTCTGGAGAGCAACCAAGAGAGTCTAAACAAGACACTGAGCAGAGAGATACCTAAAGGAATAAGGGAGATGGTTTTGGTCAGTAGGAAATGTGGACTGAATGTCTCTATGAGTGGAGAACTGAGATCCAGGTAGAATCGAGGCTGTTAGAATATGATTCTTAAGTAATTGTTTCTCCCACCTCAAGGAGGGAAGTACACAGCTGAATTGTTAGACATTAGGAAGAATTTCTTCACCATGAGGGTGGTGAGACACTGGAACAGGTTACCCAGAGAGGTGGTGGAAGCCCCATCCTTGGAAGTTTTTAAGACCAGGCTGGATGGGGCTCTGAGCAATCTGCTGTAGTGGGAGGTGTCCCTGCCCATGGCAGGGGGGGTTGGAACTAGATGATCTTTAAGGTCCCTTCCAACCCTGACGATTCTATGATTCTGTGATTGTTGATGAAGAGACAAAACCAATCATTCCACTTGTGAGAGGGTTAATACCCACCGTGTCTCAAGATCCATGCGGTCAGGGGCCAAGAACTGATGTGGACCATTAAGCTTTGTAGGATTAGAAAAGCACAGCCCTCCTGTTTTGACAACACTTCTAACCTTCCCTGAGAAGGATAGTACAACAGGTTTTCTGTGGTCCAGACTTGCAAATTACTGTGCATTTGGTTTGGACTTTTTTTTTTTTTCACCCATGGGAAATTATGACAGAGAGCAATTGTAATTACTTGGCTGGAAAATGACTTTCAACTTCTGGTGTTGACTGTTTCGAAAGTATTTCTCTTATCAGTGTCTCTTTTCTTTTTTTTTTTTTTCCCAAATTTTCCTCACACTTTCACAAGATTTATTAAATGCCCGCCTGCTGGAAAGAGTTCTGCAGGGATTTCTGCTCCTCTTAAATCAAGGGCAACAGTCATAGGACTTACACACCGCATCTGATCATAGGACTGTTTCTTATATTTCCTTGAAATGATCCATTCAAGGGGAAAAATGTTCCAGGAATAATGAGATTGTTTGAAGTTCAGGGATAAAGTCCATCTGAAAATGGACTTCAAGGAAGGGATTTAGGTGTGGTGATGGCAGCCATTATAGCCCCCACCTTCTGCTGCCCCCAGAGCAGAGATAACTGAAGGCATGTGTGGGTGCACACCAGATTCTGCCATTTCATTGCTAGTAGTGGTCACCTCTGGGGTTGGGGGAAGAGACACGGTGGGGTGTTGGTGCCTACAGCTGCCTCTGCTGGCCTGTCAGAGCTGATCCATAGAACCCATGGAGAGTAAAGAGGTTGTTCAGTGACAGTCTTTCAAGAAACCTGCATAAGATGAGGTCATCCCATTCTTCAGTGCTACAGAAGTGATGCCTGAGGTTGGTTAAAATGTTGGGAATCCAGAGATGCTGGAGAGAGCCTAGTGGAGGGTTACCAAGGTGGCAGAGGCCTGGAGGACATGCCATTTAGGGACAGGTGAAGGGAGCTGTGCTTCTAGAGCCTGGTGAGAAAGCAGCTACAGGGAAGTCTAATAGCCTGCAACTGCTTGAAGGCAACCTATGGAGATGATGAAATCAAACCCTTCTCAATAGTTTCAGGTAGCAAAAAAAGGGGCCACAGCATCAGCTTGTGGCTTTGGAGGTAAGAATGGCAGTTAGGGACAACATTTGCTCTTGGAGGGTAGTGCAGGATTGGACCAGACTGCCCAGAGAGGAGGTGGAATGTCTATCCCTGAAGGTTTTCAGGACTTGACTAAACCAAACCGTGGCTGACTTGGTCTGATGCTGGTGATAGTCCTTCAGGTAGGCAGGCAGGCAGGCAATTGGACCTCCAGAGGACTCCCCAGCATCAACATTTCAGTGATGGCATGAAAAATGTAAAGATTTCACTTATTTACTATTAAAATAACATTGTTTTCAAGCAACTTAGAAGAAGTGATTTTCTTTATTAAAAAAGATAGGCAAAAGTGTTCACGGAAAACTTACAACACTGCTTCTCAGTGTTTCAAACGACGCTAGTGCCGCTGTAGGCTTTGCTTAAAAACTGTTTTCTTCTCAAATAATCTTTTTAAAATGAAGTTTTCTCACTTATTTTGCACAAAATAAAGAACTCCTTTTCATACCGCTGAATAAGCACTGTAGTTGATTAGGTACATCTCCTTATCCAGTATGAATAGCTGCTGCATATGTATGTGTGTGTCTGTATAGTGTAGATATCTTTGAAAAGGATAAACGCAAACATTTTTTCACTCAGCAGACTGCTAGCTCTCAGTTGTCACCTCATAACTATAAAGAATAGCTTTGGAGCTAGGTATATTTCAGACAGAGGCACAAAAAGTGTGAGCAAATAGAGGGGTTTTTTTTTCCATATCATTGGCACACCATTGTTCCGCTGTGGTCAGTGGTAGGATGTTCAAACAGTATTTCAGATTCCATAGGAACCTGTTTTGTATTTATGCTAGCCCAGCATCATGTGTTACTCTACCGACCAGAGGGATGGGAATGATAACCAGCAGTTTGCTTGGGAAAGAAGGAAGAGGTGCTCTTCCACAGCTAATGGAATAAGATACATGTTTTTACAACTCAAATTTGCCTGCATCAGCTAAATTTTATCATGGAAAAAGGGCAAAGAGGAATGTGGAAAATGCTTTCACCAGGTTGTCTTCATCTGAAAACACAAAGCAAGAAAGCTGGCAAATTTTGACCAGAAATTTAATGTTACCCACTTTTTTGAGCCTTTAAATGTTAACATCTATGGAAGAAATACTATATTGTTGTGACTTTTCCTTAGTGTGTTTGCAGGAAATGCCAAGCAACAGTGCTCTCCAGTTTAAAGCACGAGAGAGTCATGTGACAAAAGAAAAACAAACGTGTAAAGCTGGTCTTCTGCAAGCTATTTTCTGCCTGCTTTAATAAATTTTGATGAAGAAGTTAGGTTTTTTTTGTTTGTTTGTTGAAGTCAGCTTTTTGCCATAATTTTAGGTGAGGTGGTTAACTGCTGCTGTGGCATCACTGGAGAAGAGCAGCGCAGTGGTTGCACACGGCAGTACTCCAGCAGCGTCCTGCTGCTCACATGGACCCCAGTTTGCTCCTGTCATGTTAAGGGTGTTTTGAAATGAGCCATCATTTACAGTTTCCAACTAAAGGAGTTTTCAGCTGGCCCTGCAGCACGTCTTTGTGACCATTTCCTCCACCGCATATTTGTCCTCCGAGAATAACAAAATGTAGAGACCAAGTAGTTGTTCAGGTTCACTGAAATCCACAGGAAGGATTTTTACTGATAATTTAGATTTCTGTATTAACTGCATGGAAAAAATATTTACTATCATTAGTAATCTGACCATATAATTCTCCTTGCCACTTTCTGGTATATTTTCAAGTAGTTTTACAGAAGGAGAAAGAAGGAGAAGCTGGTTTGAATCTGACATAACTTACTTACAAACACTGAAGATTTTTTCCTAATGTTAATCTGCCATCACAGATTCAGAGAGTAAGTGCTGTGCATTTATAAACTTATATGCATGCCGATTGTGCTTTGTGGTTTGCCTACATGAAGTTGCATTAGCAAAGAAAGTGGCTTTTCTGTTGTTACGGTGATGCCCAGTCAGCGGTGCAGTTGACGAGTAGGCTACTCGGGCACAGAAGGTCACAAGGAAATACGGATCCATCAGTTGTGCAAGAATTAAGAGCAACCGTGCACCCGTTCACAATAAGTCACTTTAAGTCAGGTTTCAGTTAAGATTCAGTTTTATCTTCACATTCATTCTTGTGGAGGTTTTCTTACATCGGTAATGGAAATGTTAAATGACTCACTCAAAAGTTGCATTTCTGTGTATTTTATGCTTTTGTTGTTATCATTAAGAGAATTATTTGGGCAAAGTACAGTAGAAGTTCCTGGTGTTTTATAAATGTATCTATACTTTCCTATTTATTTCAGTACCAAAAGGCCAATGGCAGTTATGTACAGTAATGCAAGTTCTTACACACTTAAGTCTGGTCCTGTGTGTATAATAAATGAGATCTACTCTGAAGAATTTGGAAAGCCAGGAGGTTGCAGGGTTAGCCTGCTATGAAGTACCAGGGGACTGAGGCCCTGATCCCCAGTCCATTCTTATTTGTAAAAGCACTTCAGCACATATGTATCTCTAGGCATGTGTTTAAGACCCATTGACATCAATGAGACTTTAGCTGATGCTTAACCTCTGAGCATATGCTTAAGTTTCCTGCTGAATAAGGAGGGCCCTGAGCATATGCTTAAAAATACCCTGCTGAATTGCTGATCTCTCTCAGGCCTCTAGCCTGCCCCGAATACAAACCTTTACTTGCTTCTCTAGGTCACTTGTTTTGGCTTGGACTTGAGATTTTTTTATTCTTTAGCATTTCCTTTTCACTCAGCTGGCCAGATCCATTTTCTACAACCCCCATTATCACACACACATGGTGTTCATTATCACTCCACATTGCTCCACATTACAAAGTCGAGTACCCTGTTCGCTAATTGAATGCTTTTTGGTGAAAGTGCTATCTATTTTTAGTATTCTGCAAAGTTAAAATCATGGATGGAAGAAGCTGTTGTCAGTTAAACAAACATACTGTTTGTATTCAGGTGCTGTTGAGATGCAAGCCTTTCACTATAATCCTTCCGCGCTCCTCCGCTGTGTGACATTATTACTGCATTAGGTGGGATGTTTAAAGGGTTCCAAAAATCCGTTGTAGCTTTCCCAGACATTTGGACAAGTTGTAATTACTGTTGGCCACAGTACTCAGTGAAAAAGCTTTCCTTACCAAAAATACTATTTTGTTTAAGCTGAATTTTTATAGCGTTACTTTATTTCCACTGGAAATTTTCAATTTCCCTGCAGAAAATACATCCAAAAGTGTTTTTCATATTGGTTCAATGATCCAGAATGAAATATTAAAAAAATTATTTTAATTTAGCATGTTGCATTTTTGGTAAAAAAATGATATTTTAAGGCAAAATGAAACTAAACCACTCCTTTAAAATTTAAAAAAAAATTCCCATGATGAAGACCTACAATTTCAGGAAAGGAAAAATTGCAAATAAAGACTTTTTTTCCCATAAACCATTTCGCATATGAAAAAGCTTTCCATTTACTCCTAGGTAACAATGTAGAATTTGCTTGGTGTGTCTTGTTACTAACAAGAGAAGCCTGTGAAAAAATGCCCTCAATATGGGCTCTCTGTTTTGAATTTTTATGCAGTGGTCATCATGTTAGAAGACCAACTGCACTGACCGAAGTCATGGATGTGAAAACCCCCAAAATGCGTGAGCCTCTCAGTCTAGAGACTGGAACAGACTGGCCTGTGGACTTCAGCTGTTGCTTCAGGAAAGGAATACTTTGACAGCTGCTTTTCTGAGCTGGCTGCATTTTGAAGTGGCCACCATCCTTCCTTCCTTTTATTTTTGTGTCTTTCTGTGTAGTCAGTCTGAAAGTGTTCCTAAAGTGTTCCTTAGGTTGAGTAAAGGCAAATGAGAGCTCCTGAATGTGCCCACGGCTGATGTATTTCTGTTAGAACATAGGGCAGCCTTAGCAAATACCTGGACATATCTAAAAAGATAAAACATCTCTCAGTTCCAGCAACTGTCACTTTGGAGATTATAAAGAATTACTTAACTGTTGTTTTTATTATCTGATGTCCACTTTCAGATGTTTATCGTTGAACTTTCATGACTAAAAATGGTTTCCACTGCACATACTGTTTAAATACATTTCTTGGACGAATCCAAAAAACCACCAATCAGTGAACTGAAACTTAAGCTCATACTCTACTTGTCAAGAGATTCTAGATCCTCATGTTACACCAAAACATAACAAACTGTTAAGACCATTTCATGCTTCATTGGCTTCAAATAAACCAGAAGTACCCAGAAAAAGGTTTCTTCCAACTTTCATTTGTCTGCATCTGAATTTGCCAAAATTGAGATGTTCTGCACGCTTTGCTTTTTTTTTTCGGTCGCTGCATCTTACGCACTGGATTTTGTTTTCCTTGCAGGTAAGGAACAGAAGAAACATTTTTTTCACGGAAGCCTTGCGGTTCGGGGGTAAGGGGCGGGGGTGTGTGTGTATTTTACTGCCCACACAGGCCCACGTCGTTGGGGCCCCTGGTCAACAGCATCCAAAGCCTCTTTGTGGTGGGGTGGTTTGCAGCAGTATTGCCACAGGCACACGGGTCCCATGTGAGAGCCGATAGCTGGCACGATCAGAGTGGGGATCCTCCAGGACAGATGAAATCCAACACATACTTTATAAGATTTGAGGACAGACCGGATTCTTAATTCAATGAAAAATTCCTTCTGCCTCCTGTTTTTGCTGACTCAGCATATTGTTTGCAGCTGGACCAGAGTGGGAATGCCTGAGTGGAAGAGTTATATGACTTTCTGGCAAAACTAAGGTCCATTAGTATGGAACTAATTGTAGCCCACCCAAACCTAGCAGGAGGCAGGGTTTTCCTTTCAATTAAAAGCATTCTGCTAGAAGGCAGCACACAAGATCTAATGTGTGTGTTCAGACGAATGCTTTCATAGGCTTTGAAAACCAAGAAAGTCTTCAGGAATGAAGTCAAAAAGGCAATGGAATTTAAAGAAAAATATTAACTATAGGGTCCAACTCCAAACCAGAAGCTGGGAATATCTTTACTGACAAATATTTCTCATCTGCTGCAGGGATAGACCTGAAAGAGGAATTAGGAAGGCCAGTATTAATTGGACAGATCTTCTTTATTAAAATGCTTATAGTGGGCTGGCACAGCTCTTCTTCACAATCCCTCTTAGAAAATTTTGAACCCTTTCTTTCTTATGATCATTTGTCTATTTAGCAGGTGTGAGACACTAAGTCCATCCTGATTGTAAGGCAGGGCCAGGGTGTTCAATTAGATCCTAAAACACAGGGAGCTATGATTTAGGACAGGAATTTTACAGAGGAAAGCTCAGAAACAGCTTGGCTCAGTTGACAGTTATGTTTGTGCTCTTATTACTCAAATTACCCACAAAATCAACTTGCCCCTGGAAGGCTAAAGGATTTGGGTTAAATATGGTGGAGGCAAACTCTTCAAAGCATGCTGTCTTGTCTGCCAGGGGGGTAAAAATGAGGTTTGAAGCTGCCTGATGGACAAAATAAATTGTGAGCAGGGAAAATGGGAATGGAGATGAAGCTGTGGAAGAGCAGGGGGACGTGATCTGATGGATCTAAAGGATGGGCTAGAAATGGTGATAACTGAACGATTTACTCTCATCAAATGGGGTAGAGATCTTTTGCAAAAGGCCAGAATACAGAGAGGGGTAAAGTAAGGCTGAGAGAGTGTAGAGCTGGCCTCTGGTGGAAAAGGGACTAAGAGGCCCTTGGTGCTGTGAGGTGCTACTGGGGAAGAGCATCAGTGTGCGTGTGAAAGGTGCTGGACAGTCTGAAAACTAACTCCCTGGCATGGAGCCTTATTGAGCTGAAGGGGGGAGGCAGAAGCCCATATTCAGGTAAACAAGAGCAGGAACCTGGTGGTGGGTTAAAGGTGAGGTTAAATAGTGACAGCAGTATTGCTGGTCAGGCACAGCCGTGGGGAGGGGGGACCAAGGGAAGACTTTAGATCTGCTGGAATTTTGTGGTCCCACTGGAAGGAGCCAAGCTATTCTGCCATCATAAACAGCTTTTCTCCCCCTTCTATATCTCGCATTATTTGGGGCACTGTATGAAGAACCTCACTTCCTCTTCTTTTAAAAATGTACATAGTATTTATTAATTTTTCTTCATGTTTTTGGGTACTAAGTGAAAAGGCCCTGCTATCTACTGTGGACCTCTGGCTGTCTGATTGCTATTTGAATAAGGATTATTTTCCATCCAGTAGTAATGGAGAAAGATGTGATCTTGTGTAGTGGGTCTGGCTGAGCTGCTTTTCCCCATCCAGCCCTTATGCTGTAGTACTGGGAGCTGGAGTGTGTTGA
>WUAM01000431.1:28293923-28309807 GCA_024336885.1 Actenoides hombroni
GTGGTGGAACACTGGAACAGGTTGCCCAGGGAGGTAGTTGAGGCCCCATCCCTGGAGATATTCAAGGTGAGGCTTGACGAGGCTCTGAGTAACCTGATCTAGTTGAGGATATCCCTGCTCACTGCAGGGGGGTCGGACTAGATGACCTTTAGAGGTCCCTTCTGGACCAAACCATTCTATGATTCTGCATAAATTTCAGAATTTCAGGTGATGGTTCAAATACCAACTTTGCAAGTAAAATGTGGGGCTGTATCAGCCCTTTGTTGAAAAGAGGCAAAGCTGTTTGCAGTGTTGGCCTGCAGGTCCCATCAAGCTCTTTGTAACTTTTTTGGTGTTATTCTGAGTGTTTTTAGAGGTGATCAATCATGCCACCCAAATCATCCTCAGAATTCTGCTCAAAACTCCTGGTGGATTCACTGCTAGTCCCTTTTGATGGCCATGGGGAGCTAGACTCTCTCTGTGCTTGAAAAATTGGTGGACCTGTTAAGAAATGTCACCAGTGGTTTAGTAGACTGCCAAGAATGAGATGTGTGTATATATGTGGCAGTGAATGAGAGGTTACTGATTGCAGTTAACGCAAGTGGTGGAGCTGTTTAACAAATGAGCTCATAAGAACTTGAATTCATATGTTCAAAGAGCGCTTCAGAAAGTAATGTAAAACTTTGTACTTTGATTTCCTTGCTTTAGGTGTTAATGTTGCTTCTCTGTAACTTCTGGATACCGGATTTGTAAAGCCTGAAGCCTAGTTACAGGTCTGGGAAAGAATATTTTTATAGGGTGTCTCCTACAAAACTTGGTCCCTAATTTGGGGAAGCAAGGAAATTTAGCTATTTATAAATAGGCATTCTGTAAGTCTATTCTCTAGTCTCAGATGAGAAGAGACAAGTCTTCTTTGTGGCTTGAGGAAGGTTGAACTTCTGAAGAACAAGCTTTCATTTATAAATAGGACTCAGAATAAAGCTCTTTTAATCTAATTTCCTGTAAGAGCAGAAAGACCCGATCTTCAGCAAATTTGAAAGGTAAATTAACATGGCTTCGCTGAAGTCAGAGAAACTGCATCCATTTATACCAGTTGAGGATGACATATTTCCAGTGTCTGAATTAATGAGAGGCCTGGAAGTGGGTGGAGGCATGAAATTACTTCAATATTATTACTTCAGCAAGGCCTTCTGCACATGTTTCTACCATGGGACCACCAAGGATCATTTGTCTGAGGAGCAGTTTTGTCACATCAAACTAAATGAGTTTCTGTTGCTGCTCTCAGCACTCAGTCCCATCAAGGGCCCTCGCATGGCTGCTCCAGCACACAAGAATGCATTCAGGAAGGAGTTGGGATCAAAGCTTCCTGGTTCTACTGAAAATGGGAGTCTGGACACAGGGCTGAGACACTTCTGCAGAGCAGCACGCCCAGGGTGTGTGCTTGTGGGAGGAGGCGGAGGTGAGCTGAGTACAGCTGGTGGGCGTGGATTTCAGTTCTGCTCCAAGTTACTTGTCTTTGCTTACATTTCCTTCAATGTGAAATCATGTTTATATGTATTTTATTTACTTTAGTGATTCACCCTAATTTGTCTTTCTTTATTAGACTAGAAATAAAAGCTAAACTGTGTATCAAATAAAAAGACAAGCCAACTGAACTAAGTTGCCTGATGTACGTTTTCCAGGAGTCAGCTATTGGACGCTAGCTGTAGCCTCAGCCTTACTTAGTTTTTTCAGATTTTGCTGGGGCTAGAGGTAGATCCTGGGCCGTTGCCTGCTTAAAGGTTGCAGCAGATGTCTCTGCTGAAGTGAGCTCCTCTCTCTCCCCAGAAATGGAGCTTCTGAACATGAACTGGCAATTCAGCAACCAGTTTCATGAGACAAAAAAGCTACCAGAGCAGTCCCGCTCCCTGTCTGCATGCTGCAACCACTTACCTTGGGCTGACTCTGGGACTCAGCCCCTGCTGGGAGCTGATTCAACTCACTGAAGTAGCAGAAAACAAGCCCAGCAAAGAAGTGGATAATTCTCTGCTGTGTAGTGAGTTAAATTGCCATAGCAAGGGTCCCGTGAGCATCACAGTTAGCACAAAGAGAAGGGGTGGTGTTGTGTGGCGGGGAGTGAGACAGTCTCTCTAACTCCTTTTGGGAGTGCTCTCATTGGCTCTACTGAACATGAAACTGTAAATTAGTTGCCTGGGGGAATTTTCAGGCAGAGGAGGGAAATGCCTGATGAATTTGGGCACCTAAAAGATTAGGCAATTCTGGAAGGCAGACAGAGTGGATCACTGCTGGTGTATGTGGGTTTTAGAAGCTGATGTCCCATCTTTGGCAGGAATTGAGAAAGCCAGATCCCACCCTGAAAGATCTGCTTATAAAACAAATAAACAAAAGAGTTGTTCTGTGTTGTTCACTGGAATGCCACTAGCTGTGTTAATGACAATGGGGACCACCAATAGTGTGAACTCCCTGTTCTAATGCAATACTTCCAGGGTTCTTTAAACTGCATTTTATAACAGGCATCAAAGGCGAAAAAATTCTGCATTAGCTCTATGGGAGCTTCGTGCATACATCAGACGGCAAATTTGGCCCCTAGTATTCTCCCTGCAGTGAATTTGAGTCTCTGATAGCATCAGTGCAAGAAGAATAGAGCAGTAGCTTAGGAGGCATGTGGCATTTCCTGGCTGGGTGCAATGGATTCCCCAGCTGAAACCAATAAAAATCAGTTCAGGAAGAATTTTTCAGAAAATCACTGGTGAAATTGACAGTCTTGAAATGCTCACACAATTCTTGCAGCTGTGGAGTCCTTAAAGTCAATGAGTTCCAGGAAAAATGACAATAGTTCTGGAAACTTTCCCATGACTGCCTCTGGGCAAGCATTCAGAATAGCTCGTTTACTCAACGATGCTAATTCATTAATCATTAGAGATACTTTTGTTCAGTTCCCTTTGAAGTGGGCCAAAACTTTTCTTTTCTCCTAAGATGAAATGTGGTCAGTTATATCCATACATAGATATAACATGGGGCAGGTTCTTCTCTTTGACAAATTATTTACTAGCTTTGTCAACCCAGACTTCTCGCTCTCTGATGTTTCTCAATTGTATATGCTGACCAGAAAATGTTGCAAATCATCCAGTCTTACTGTATTAGATTGGCTTTTTTTTTTCAGCTTCGTTCTTGATGTCCTCAGTTGCTGTGGTAAACTTTGATATGGTTCGTCCTTAATTTTCTCACTCTAGGATGCGTCATTTTTGTGCTCACAGCCAACTGTAGCATCATCCTTTCAAAGGCACAACTAGTCCAGCAGTGCCCCTTCTCCAGGAACTCATTGTCAAAACCTCGCCTTTCCTGCCTTTTCTTCCATTTCTGAGCTGATGGGTGACCAAACTTGAAGTCAGATGGTGTCACAGAACTCCTCTGAGAAGACTTATGCTTACTTAGCCCTGCTTTTCTAGCAGCTTAGGCCCTCCAGCACTGTGGCTGGACTGGAAAGAGCTCACTCTCTCTTTCCTATTCCTCTGTAGTGTATTTGGCCTCTCCAATGGGCTTTCTCCTCTCCTGCCTGTGAGGTTTCACGAGACAGCTGAGTCAGCTCATGAACTTGCTTCTGGTGAAAGGGGCAGGCCCATTCCTGGGCACAGGCTCCATTTGTCTCCCTTCTGTCATCTCTGGGATGTGTCCGATCCATTAGCTCACTAAAGTGGTGAAAACTATTCACTTTTTCTTGTTTTGTTTTGTTTGGTTAGCTTTCTGTCAATTTGGTGAGCTAAATTCACTTTCTAAGGGGTCAAATGAATGCCAGAGCTGGTGAAAGGGAAGGGTAGGTCTCCATAGCTGGCAGCAAGAGAGGGAGCAGAGACGATGTTGGTTAAACTGAGCTGTTTTGAGAAAGGATGACAGCTGCTGCTGCATTTTGAGTGCTTCTGGGAGCACTTGCTGTGTTGAGTGTCTCAGAAGAGATTGACAGAGAATGCTTGGTTTGTGGATCTGAGCCAGATTTATGTCTCAGGTGGGTCCTGAGCTGCTCAGACAGTTCGTCCTGGAGTGTTTCTGAGTTGTTGTCCAGAAATGAAGTCTGAAGGGCAGAGGGAACTGTGGAGTTTGGGCATGTGGCTTCAAGGGAGAAATAAGCATATTTGAGTCTGGCAAGAAGCACTCCATGCTGAAATTTTGGATGTTAGCATCTAAATTCCACCTAAGGTCTCTTTTGGTTGTGGGCATTTCTTTCATCTGTTTAGCCAAGAAAGTTGTGGTGGTGAGGACAGCTGTTACAGTAGGACATCAGACTGGTGCTCAGAGTCTGTATTTGGGCTTTCAGTTTTAGCATGTAGTGCTGAAAATGATCCACAAGAGATGCTCAGCAAATTCTGCATTAGGCAAGGGAGCTCTCCACTGATGCTCCGAGATATGGCAGAGCAGAGGAATAAGCTTTCACCATACTGTAATGTTAGAGACCTCCATGTGGGTTCTGCTACCCACTGTTTTGGGGAGAGCAGGATTGCCGCTGAAAAATAACAGTGTGAGCTCTGAGGAAATCTGCCACTGGCTGGGATCCCAAGCCCTGAAGGTGTCTACATCTTATTTTTAGGTTGTTCTAGATTTCTGCATCTCAACTAGTCACTCAAGGTCAAGAGAAGTAGACAACTAAGGTCACACAAATCATTCCTTATTTTAGATGCTTATCCTACAAGACAGATTTTGCCCAAGAAATACTAATTTTTCTCCATTGCCTAGAAAACCTACCTTGGACAACAAGTTTCTGTATAGATGTCTGTATCTGACCAGATGAATTCTGGGTTTGGGTAACCAACTCTGAACTGTCATCACCATCAGGGGCAGGAGTGCCATCAGTTTCTGTGTCATTAATTCTGGAGCATGAAAAAAAGGAAAGGTCATCAACACTGTTTTCTTACACATAGGACCACTGGCTGTATTCAGCTGATTTCTGCATAACTTTGTGGCTGTAGAAAGGCTGTATCTGTCTTTGCTTGCGTGGAAGGGATGAGAGTCTGGACAGAGCTACAGGCAACTTGAAGCCATGCCAGAATTCCAGGTTTGAATGGGACACTTTCCTGAGGAGGAAGCACAGGGGTCTGAAATTGCCATAGTAGATTTTTTTTTTTCTTAAAGGAGCAATTGATCTTATTTTCAGTAATCTGTTCTAGAATAAGTCAGACAAATTAACTTACTTTAAATGCTTTAGCTAAGCAGTTGAAATGCTGAAGCTCAGTCTCCTGAAACAGTATCTTCAGGACAGAAGGGCAACTTAATTCTGACTGATAAATACATGTGAAGTTTTGAGACCAAATAATTTTTGCAAGGTGATTACAGATAGCAGAATTAGATGTACAAATAGGGAAGTCCAGCAACTCTTTAAGTCTGTTTTCTTTCTTAATTTAGTTTTGCCAATTAAATTGAGCTCCTGACCTTCACCTGTAGAAGGTTTGATGTTTGCTGATAGGTTCATCAGTTATACTTTTCTGTTTGCATCGTTTTTACTTTATGGGAAGAAGTGAGATTAATTCCTGTATAAAACCAGGTGAATTGCTTATACGTTAAGTGAACCTGGATTCCTGTGTCTTTCTGGAGTCTTGGGCTATTCTTTTCCAGCATGTGGAATTTTCCCCTCCTTGTCTTTTTTTTTCTTAGTGTTTTAACACAAGAAGAACTGCTGAACAAGCTGACAGGTAGTCACCTTTGGTAGCCAGGTAGCCACTTTGTCTTCTGGACACATGACTGTTGATTGTCATAATACACAGATTTGTCATAGTGACATATGTATAAAAATAACAATGCCAAATATGTTTCCCCTCCATCATATAATACAGATACCTAAGAACATCTCACTTGTACCAGCGATAAATGAACCCTGTGAAGATGCTGGTCAAATACAATGTAGGGAAATGCTGATCTGCTGAATATCTTTCCTGTTACTTGAGATGGCACATCAAATGGCATCAGCTTGTCTTGGAAGGATAAGCAGCCCCATTGGACACTTTGACATGGAAAATAAGTGACTTACACATTTGGTGAAGGGTAGAGAGGGAGACAAATTAAGTGCCAAGCAGAGAGTAGAAGAGAAAGCCAGCTTCTCATTTATTTAATTTGATGTCATGGGATACTTGGGCCTCTTGGGGACCATATTGATGCACCTGATGCAATCAGCAGTGCCAATGACTTCAAGTCTGAGAGTTACACCCATCTACATCAGGGGATGGAAATGTTCCTCATAGACTACTTAGCTCTTTGGGACTTTGACCTTTAAGCTACTCTGTCATTTGTTTTCTGGCCAATCCCATTTCTGTGATTTAATTCTAACTGCTGCAAAACTTGGCTTATAGTCTACAGAATCATGCAGATGAAGCAGCGGTAACTTTGTGAAACTAATTATTTAAGGAAGCAACTATTTTAGTTACAAAATTGAGCTGGTTTTGCTCCAAATCCTAATTCTGAGCCTTCCTTGTTATGGGTTTTTATTAGACTAATTGATAAAGTAACACAGAGAAGCTCTCAAGCATACAGGCCCTCTTTCAGATATAAAGCAGAAAGAGCAAATGTCAAGGGTGTAATTCATTGCATGTGTCCATGCCTCATTCCATGAATGCTGCTGCTTTGTGCCAGTCTCTGTCTGTTGACTCCTCTTTTATTCTGACAGAACCCTTTGCAGTGGCTCCTACTGAATCCAATCAGGAGATGGACACAGGTGAGGAAGGGCTGTTTTCCTTCTTACTTTCCAGCCAGGTGAGCTCTTTGGTGTGTTACAGCCTGAATGCTTGTGTTGGCACAGGGGAGAAAAGAACTGAGAGCAGAGCAAAATAGGTTGCCAGTGAGAAAAGGCTATGCCTGTGAGGCCATCTCTAGCAGTAGGCTGTGCTCAGCACAAAGTTAGGATTTATCAATATGATGTAGAGCTTGTGCTTCAGAGTACTGATCCCACTTTATCTTGCAGAGAAACATATCCTTTGAATCTACTAGCTGGCTAACCTCTCTCTTTTCAGCTTAACCTACTTATCCTGGCAATTTCAGATGTCTGTGTTATGACCCATGCCATGTATCCCTGCTGTCCTTTCTCCTGCCTTTCCAGTCTGTCGTGCATGTTGTTAGGAGATATCACCATACTAAGAATAAGGAAATGCAGGTATCTCACCGTTGTTTCCTCTCTTGCTGTAGGACATTTCTTGTTGCTTTTACACATTATCCTATTTTCAATCTGTATCTCTTAAAATGCTTTTCTGTTTCCTGCACAGATTTCTCCTTGAGTTATTCTTCTGCATATTCTTTTTTTTTTTTTTTTTTGTATCTGCCTCTGTCTTCTATTGATTCCAGGAGGATTGGAGATTATTGAAAACCTTTGAAAACTCCAAGGTGTTTTTAAGTGGATAACTGAAAATAGATTTTGTGAAGTGAAGGTGAGAAAAACCTGCTGAAACTCATTTTATGACTAACTCATCACAACTGGTCCAGTGGGGCATGGTGGTTGCCATCTCCACTTTGGCATCTTGTCACAAACTTAAAGGGCTGTTATATAAAGGATGGGAGCTGTGCTGCGATGGATTTTATGGGTTTGCAGTAATTCTCAGCTTAATTGTGTCCCTACTTCTGAAACTAGGAACAGTACATTCCTGGGAATTATGTTTCTGAGAAACAACGGCAGCACAAAATGGCATTCTGCACTGCTGGGAATGACCCTTTGAAATAAAATGAATGTTCTCTGACATTCTTTCTCTCTTCATTGTAGCTTAACTGGCATCAATACAAAGGTTTACATCTGTATTAAAGATGTTGGTGATTGCTGAATGCATGATACATGGATGGCCATTATCATCTGCAGAGAGTTAGTGTACTATGCATATAATCAATCAGGTTCTGTTCATGTCAAGAGCTCGCCAGCTCATTACAGCCCATATCACATTAACCCTTGCAGCAGAGTGATAAAAGGCAGAAATATCCTGGAACAGGCCAAGCAGTGATCCAATCTACCTACTTTTTGCCAGAAAGCCCCATAGGCACGTAGATTTCTTAGACACCAACCCAGACAACTTGGACACTTACATTTAGCCACCCATGTCTAGTCTTGAGTCTGTTTCTCACTCACTAAAGACAAGACTTTCTGGTTGGCACTGTCCTGATATTCAAATTCTAGGCAATCTGGTACTGGATCTGCTTAGGAAAGCAACTGTCATCATCTGACATGCTGTCGTCTGCCTTTTGTGTGATGGACTAGTGGTAAAAACACTCACCTGGAAAGTGGTTCATGGAGAGGAAGAGGCAGGAGGGAGCCTGACTCGAGTCCTGCACTGTAGGCTGTGCCTGGACCAAAGGCAGAAGTGAATTCCAGACCATGTTCCTGGAGCATTGTTGTTTTATCCAATGGCAAATCATTGAATTAAAGTGAAAACAGAATTGAGAGCATGGCCTGGAAGACAGGAGCAAATGCTCCAGTGATCAGCAAAGTGAGCCAGTAAAATAATAGAGGAAAGCATGCATTTTCTGTAAGAGTTAAATACTGATCAAGCTACTTCAGCTGCAAAATATATAGATTTGAGGACTTCTATTGACAATTATAAAAAAAATTTGTCTGGCCTCACAGCCATTGAAAATCCTTGATCCCTGGCTTTGCTGCTCTACTGATGCTTCACAGCCACGATGCTGGATTAACAGGTCATATCAAGCATAGGAAGAGACAGGGCTTCAGCAACAGCTAAGGAAAGAAAATCTGTAAATCACTCATTTTACCGTGAGCTTTTCAAAGAACAGGAAAAACCAAAGAACCTCATGTTTCAGCTATCATGGCAGAGTTAGGTTAGCACGACTGTAGCTTTCTGTGTTCAAATCATTGCTGTTTTCCATGATAACTCTCAGGATCTACAGGATGCTTGAACTTGCACTGAGGGATACTCCAGCGCACTTCTGAGGAATCCAAAGATGTCCCCAGACATGTGCTCCCACCTCTTGAATTGACTGTGCTGAGATCTGAATCCCTATAAACAGCTGGGAAACCTCTTAAAATAGCCTTAATTTTTTGCAGTGAGCTGATGACATCTTTGAAACTGCAGTCCGGCTTTGAAGCTGACAGTAGCAAAGCTGAAGCTTCTGGAACTGCAGCCCCAATCCCTGGCACAGATGCTTGCTCTTGACTCTGCATTTGGTTTATAACTGTTGGCATAATTTTTGAGTTATTGGAATTTCAAGAATAAGAAATTCTTCTAAACTAAACAAGTAAAATAGCACTATAAATAACATTTAATCTCCATTGTGACTAAATTAAGTGAAACAAGAAGCTATTAAACACATTTCAATTCATTGCCATAGCTTCTCTTAGATTTTATGTGAAGCAGGAAGCTGCAGTTGAAAGCAGGGAAAGACAAAGGTTTCTGACTGAGCCAAGGATGTGGCACAGCTGGGAAAAAAAAGTAAATATAAATCTCCGGCGAAGTATTGCTAGCAGAGGCATTAAATAAAATAGGAATTTTTCTGTGTGGTACCAATATGACCTTAGCTGAATTCTTACACAATTTTATCTGACTGTGTTGAAAAAACACACACCCAAAAGGATTCAAACTGCAGCAGGTGCAGAGAATAGTGGAAAAGGAAGACTGCTTTAGGAGGGCAGACTCAAAAGAATTGGTGTTCAGCCTGACTGATGAAGGTTGAGAAGGGATGTGAGTGTTTTATAAATTTATTTCATGGGTTGGGAGAATAGACAATAAACACAATTAGGAACTACTCAGTCTTACCTAACTCTGGAACACACAGGGCTGCAAACTTATACAGATACTTTTAGGCTGAAAGTTAGAAGAGCATCTGTAACCACTGGAGCAACAAGATCGTGCTTATTTTGTCCTTTTCCTTTTAGGCCTAGTGCCCAGCCCTAACCAGTGTCAAGTCTTCAGCAATTGGGAAGAAGCCAAAGAAACAGGAAACACAAGGAGAAGAATTAAGCCCAGGAGAACTGATGAAAACTGAAAGGACATGGTGTGAGGGTTAGGAAATAAATTGCTGAGGAATGTGGTGGGTGACACTGAGTGCCCAGGGATCTGGTGGAAGCTGCCTGGTGTGCTGGGCTCTACACAGACATGGGAGTGGAGAAGAGAGGGCACATGTTGTGCCACCCCATGTTGCTGTGATCCTTGCTGTCACATATCCTCCTCCTGTCATCAGTTTTGGCAGGGCCAGGAGGCGATTGTTGAGGAGAGGTCTTGATAGGATCTGCCTTCTTATAGGACTCTCAGAGGAAAAAATATTACATCTCAGTTTGGAATTTTCTGTACAGGAACGAATGGTATTTTATAGTTCTATGTACATCAAGGTGATGGCACTCCATAGGAACAGTCCCTACAGTTTTCTGCTTGTATTGTCTTTAAACACTCTCCCCCAACAACTCTTCCTCTAGTCAGCAATGTTACTTTTACAGTCTGAAGACTTTTTTTGCCTCAGATACAACTAATTAATTGAACATAAGATTCATTAGAAACCTACTCACTAGCATTACTCTGCAATTACATCTCTGGGAAACATCTTTTGGGTATTTTTTTAATGTTTTTTTTTTTCTCTTCTCTTAAGAGGTATGGCAAAAAGCTTCAGATTTCATATCAAGCTCTGATCATGGCAATAAAACTGGACAGAGCTGCTTGTAATGACAGCTGCCTGTGTGATACTGACATAAAGCAGGGTTTGATTGTAAGGTTCTTTTAACCTAAAAGTGGAGAAATGCTTCTCACATTAATATCTTTATATGTCAGTATTTCATTTGCTGCATAGAAATGTGTGAGAGACCAGACAGTCTTGACAATGTTATGCACCAGAATCTATCTTCTGAAGATATCTTTCAAGTCCTTGGCATTGCTAGGTTTTTAATGTCTCTAAGAATCAGGTAAGAGCAGAGAGAAACTCAGGACATTGCAGCAAATGCCAAGTGCAAAATTGCTGAAGTGATTTCAATAGGAGTGGAAAAGAAATGATTTCCCGCTTTCTTTGGGAAACCTCATTAGAGTTCACACCAGACTCAGACTGGAAGCATAATTTCAACAATGTTACTCAAAAGTTTTTATAATTGCCCTTTTATCTTTCCTTCCCAGCTCTGCAGCTAGTTTCAGTCCCCTTTAATTCACTGGAAAAAGGGATGCCACTAAAGCCTCACCAGCTTACACATCCTGAGGATCCTCCCCAAAATCTCTTCAGATTCCACTTGATATGAAATAGGTTATTGCTGTGACTTGACAAGATGTCATATCTTTAACATGTAAATAAAGAAGTTATTGCTGTTGTTGGATGACCTTCTGGAATCAGTCTGAGACACCAGAAAGACTCTTGATTTATTCCTATTTAACTGGACTCATATTTCAGAGTCTAATTGTTAAAACAACCTGTAGCATATATCCTTAGGAAGACACAGGTTGACAAGTGTTATTTTTTATTGAACTTTTTGCTATTAACCATTCCATAAGGAGAGTAAAAAAATCCCCTCAAAACTCTTCAATCCCAACCCCTGTTTAAACACTTGTATGTTAACTGCCCTAGGAAAAAAAGCTTATCAATGCTATGCAAATAAAATAATGCCCAGAATCTATAATGCTGTCTGATGGGAGTGCAAGTTCATGGGGCCATCTTTAATCTATAACCTATAATGGTGTTTCTTTGACATCAACCTAAATAGTAATAATCTACATCTACCAGAGGTCACACTGATTATGGGATAGTGCTTCTCCTGAGTTGGAAGTTTAGTATTTTCTCTACCCTATTTTGTACATTGTTTCTTTCAACACTGTCCATTTTACAATAGAACTGTTGGACACATGTTGAAGCGTAATCTTTCTCTATATTCTTTTATGATGTCATAATTATAGAAAGTATGTTCATTTTAATATATATATTTTTAAAAAGACAGTTTTCAAATGCTGCAAAGCCCTTTCTTCCAAGCAAGAATGACCAAGCAATGTACCTAAAAGAAGTAGAGACATAGAAGTGTTTAACTATCAGATAGACTTGTTAGTTTTGGTTCATTTTCATATTCTTTGCCTGGCACCACTGAAAAGATTGTCCTGCTTTTGGCTGGTATTTATCTCACCTGAATTTAGGTGTTCAACCTGGAAACTCAACCTGGAGTTTAGTCTAGACTGCCTCTACTACTGAGACAGGCACTGCCATGTTTCCTCTTGCTCATTTCAAACAGCTGGTCTAGCGTGGGATGTTCTACCCTCAGAAGGATTTCTCCCACTCCCTTCACTATAGCTGGAATTCAAGGTGAGCTTTGAATAAGCGTTTGACCTTTGAATGGTCACCTCGAGATGCCATGTAACGAACCTACAGTGTTTAGGTAGGTATACAAACATATTACCATGGTGTACTTAGTCTTAATTATGGCTAGGGCTAATTTAAGTAACAAGCTTTAATAATACTCTCCATAATTAGTAATTTACTTACTAGTGCTACAGATTTCATAACCTGTTCATGAAAATTTGGTGTTTTCTCCTCTTGCTCGGCAATCTGTGTCGATAGGGCATTCAAAAGGTTTTACTTAACATGTATTAGTTACGGTATCTCTTGGACAGTATACATTTGAGATAAATAAAAAGTGGGCAGTTTACATAGATTAAAAACGTGATTTGAAATAAACATGCATTTAATCAAAGGAATCATTTGGAACTTGTTAGCTTTGTGAGCACTTCTTGCAAATAGATGTAATTCTAATGGTCTTAAGGATGTATGCAAGGAAGAGAATGACTTTATCTTCCTTGACCTCTGAAGCAGAATGATTGGCAAGTATTGAGACTTAATTTGTTGGAAAACAAGTGATCTCATGGTTTAAATGGCTTTTCCAGTGAGTGCAGTAAGAATTATGATGATGCAAATCGCAGGGAATGAAAGAAATTTGGTTCCACATCATTTTAAAATCATGAATGCTTTCAGTAATGCATTTACTCTAGTATCCTCTATGCTGATGTACAGTAACATCTGTTAGTCAGAGAGGTCCAATTTCTAATAATTGTCTTGACAACACACAAAAAGATCAAGTAGCTTGCTCAAGGTCACACAGACAGTGAGATTTAGTTTGAGTTTGCAAAGAAGTATTGCCTGTATCACAACCTTTTATTTAGCCAGTAGAGCTCATATTCTCCTTAATATTTAGAACTTGTCCCACATAGCACATATTTTTAAAGTGCTTATGTCTACAGCTTGAAGACCTACTGTTATTTGAGTTGGAACCTAAAGCACTTCTATTCAGAGTGCCAATTAAAGATATTAGATAGAAAAGTAAACAAAGCATGAGTTTTTAATATATAGCTCTAATCATTTGGAAAAGCTAAGCTTGGAGAGGATAGTGCAGCTGCTAGCAGCATAATAACTAATATGCAGTATTTTAATCCAGCTGTTTAAAAACATTTTTTACATTACTTTCAGACAACTGGGAAGAGAAAAAGATCTATTCTTGTACTATGTGTTTGTTACTTAACACACCAAGCTGGTAATTTTTAAAACACGATACTCCTCATCTCATTAAAATTTGTTATTTACTTAAAGAAGGACCTTCACTTTGAGATCTTTTTTTTTTCATAAATTAAAGAAGTTCTCTTAAAGGAATATTTTGGAAACAAAAAAAATCTTTTTAAAGGTTGAATCTATGACTATTGGAACAATATCAATTTCTTTGAATAAAAATTTAGGCATGCGGTGCTGCAGAATCTAAAATTGGTTGGATATTTTTTCCAATTAGTAGTCATTTGGCAAAATCACTGCAGTGGATTACACAAAGGTCCAGCAGGTTGATACAAATGCCTAATACCTATGTTCAAGTCATAAAACCGTTAGATTTGCCTTAGCAGTTCAGAGCAGGGGCCCCTTTATTCTGGCTCCAACAGTGTCTGCAAGCAGATGCCAGGCATGAGCAGGAACAAGACAAGCATGTATTGGTACTGCCCCAGCACCCTCTGTACTCTCCCAGTTCCAACTGTCCTGTCAGGTTGTGAGATTTCCTGAATCCGTTGCAGTTGTCTGTTTGGTAATCTTCAGTGGATTTGTCCAGTAAGCATGTGTCGTACCTTCCCTCGTGCCTTATCTGCAACACCTCGTGCCAAGGAGCTGCACAAGTTTACAGGCTGCTGTCACCTCCTTCTGTTTTGGATGTAGCTCTTACTAACTCTATTTGAGGGTTCCTAGCCCTTTGTAGTGGTAGATGCAGTGCATAGTTGAAGCTTTCTTCATGTTACCCAGAATTGTAGACTTACTTACATTTCTTTCAGGATAAACCAGACTAACCTACCTTATAAATCTCTGCAATGATTCCCAGTTCTCCTCAGGATGTATTTCAGACTATTATTTACAGACTTATGCAAAAGACCTTTTCATGCTTTCTGGATTGCACTGTTTTCAGTGTTTAACAACACAGCTTTCTAACCTTCATGTCTGTCTAGGGGAATTTTTAGTTGAAAACTGTAACACACTTCCATTTGCTGCCTATGCAGTAATCTCTAGGCCACAACAGAAAGAAGATTCACTTTGAAGTATGTTTGATTAACCATTTTCCAGTGTTCTTGTTTCCTTGTTTTTGATATCCATAATGTTATTTTTATTCTCAGTTAAAGACTAGTATGCTATGACTATAAAATCTCAGGTTCTCAAATGTTACACTGACAGGACTGAAAAGAAGTACAGACATTTTTAGTAGACTAATATTACAAATGAAAACAACCCTGGTACCTTTCTGTTGTTCTGTGCACCCTACCAATTCCTGTTCCTTACAATGTGGCAGATATGTCTGAAAAACTAAAGTACAGTGGAAGTGCCAATTAAAAAAAAAATCTATTACAATCATAAAGCTTATCCTGCATAAATGATTTTTCTCAGAATCAGAAAATTAAAAATAATATTTAATTCACTGTTTTAATTTTAAAAGCAATGTTGGCAGTCTTCCTCAGTGTTCTCCAAAACATTCAGGTTCATCACATCTCAGGCTGTGGTATTTGGCACAAGTGCAGGACTGGTTGGCAGAAATAAACCCCTAACTGTCTTGTCTCTGATCATCCAGTTTCCTGATGTGTTTCTGTATAAGTACATACAGAGGGTACTGTCATTACAGGATGGGGTATGCAAGAGAGGATGACTGATAGGGGCTCCTTAATCCAGCACTGATGCTGAAGAGAGATGCATGTGCAAATGTGACTGGGGTCTTGCAGAATATGTTTTTAAAATAAAGGTTGCCTGCCTCACTTTATCCACTTTGACACTTAGATGCTGAAAATAAATGGCAAAGGACTGGCAAGACTGCGTAAGAGTCTCTTATGTCAGAAAGGAAGAGAAAAGAAAGTGTGGTATTAAGTAAGCACAGCTGGCGAAAGTGATTGGCTCACGCAGTGAAATGCAGGATGACTCTTGTCCAGAGCTCTCCTGAGGTATTCAGCTGGCCAGAAAGAAAATTTGTTATGCTTCTGGTAACAAATAGTACTGCCAGTCTCAGGCATTCCAAAATGATGAATCAGGCCCCAGAAATCACAAGATTAAAAAGCAAGGTATTTAGACACAGTACATATCTGGAGGTATTTGTATCCTGGTTTTTTAGTCTTTACTGTACATGACGACATATTTTCCAAGTTTTTTCCACATCCTTGAAGAATAACAGGTACTCTTTAAAACTGAGATTTTCACCAGATAACATGACTTGAAGGGCTTGGGCTTTGTGGAAACTACTGGCTATCAGAAACTTTAATAATAAAATCATAGAATCATAGAATTGTCAGGGTTCGAAGGAACCTTAAAGACCATCTAGTTCCAACCTTCCTGACAATGGCAGGGGCACCTCCCACTAGATCAGGTTGATCAGAGCCCCATCCAGCCTGATCTTAAAAACTTCCAAGGATGGGGCTTTCACCACCTCTCTGGGCAACCTGTTCCAGTGTCTCACCACCCTCATGGTG
>WUAM01000431.1:28309907-28334442 GCA_024336885.1 Actenoides hombroni
GGCCCTCTGGGCTGCAAGAGCACACTGATGGCTCATGTTGAGCTTCTCATCCACCAGCACTCCCAAGTCCTTTTCTTTAGGGCTGCTCTCAAGGCAGTCACTGCCCATACAAATACATTCAAAACAGTCAGCAACAAAGTAAAAGAATGGGGAAAGGAAGTAGAAGGCTTCAGAAAGGTTAAACTGCCTCTCTGAATGAGTTGACTAGCAGTGTTACTGAAATTAAAGTGAAGCTGGCCAGATGAGAAGAGATTGTAAAGATTTTATTGATTAACCTTTTGCAAGGAACACACATCTCATTTTTCTTGGTAAAACAGAAAAGGCTCCAAAGAGCAAAATGTGATGATTTAGAAAACACTCAAAGGAGAAGCAATGACAGGATTTATGGCATTCCTAAAAACACGGAAAATAACAAAAATGTGGGAATGTTGCCTCTGTCACACAATCGTTGCATTTTGATAGTATTATATAAAGACCTTATAGGGTAGAAACACAAAAATCCCCCAGATGTAGCTAAGATGTGTAGTTTTCTGTTTCCAGAATTATCAAACTCAGCAATAATTTTTACAGGCAGCTGGGCAGAACAATGAAGAGCTGTATAAGAAGAAAATTATCTATTTTGATGACAATTATTACCCTGAAGTTCAGAAAATTTGGAGGCACGTTGGAGCTAAGCAAAACCAGCTTAGGAAGAGGGATAAGGGCCTTCATTTCATAATCATCACAACTAAGATGGATATTATTATATAAGAACAAAAGGCCCCAGAGAAGCACTGCCAATGCTTGACAGTTCAGGCATTGTGACCCTTCAAAGAAGCAGCAGAAGGATTAAACATCCAGTTGGCCATAGTTAGACCAACATCTAATTTTACAGCAAATTCACCTGGATTTTACAAAGAGGCTGAATGCTTGATGCATCAGAACTGCAGAAAGGGAAGCAGAGAGAAAGAAATGAAATATGAAGTCCGGATGCTCTACTGTGTCCAAGGAGCAAAAAGGACCCCCAGGGGAGGAAGTGTAAAGCTTCCTTTTTCTGGGATGCAGTTTTCCTGCATCCAGACCCTTGGTGGAACTTCCAGCAAACTTTAGGCTGTTTGGGATTATGTATTATCTGGCAAGGGACTCAAGAGACTAATAAAGCAGCTGGGAATCAGCTTAGAGAAATAATATCTCATGTAGAAGCAGTAAGAAGAAGAAGGGTAAATTCTGAACCTAAATTCCCATTTTCTAGTGAGCACAAGACTCTACAGCTGTATGTTTCCCTTACAGGCTGGCTATGTCAGGCTTGAGAGCAAAATCTTTGGGCTGTGGAGTCACAACATCAAAATCGACAACAAGCTTTATAAACACCATGTTCTACATTGTACCACCATGGTAGGTTTAACATCCAGATATCAGGGAGGGATCTTATGGATACTAGGAAGGGAAATAAATTAAAGGATCAAGG
Organism: Actenoides hombroni; assembly: GCA_024336885.1. Taxonomy (NCBI): domain Eukaryota; kingdom Metazoa; phylum Chordata; class Aves; order Coraciiformes; family Alcedinidae; genus Actenoides; species Actenoides hombroni. The sequence continues at coordinate 28,311,355 of WUAM01000431.1, forward strand.
TATTAAAAAGACAAGGCTGTACACTAGGTAAAATGTGCAAGGAACTACTGATAAAAGAAGGAACAAGTGGGCAGGGGAAAATGCATGTTGCCTAAGACAACTCCATCTGTTTCAGACTTGTCTTGTTCCTTGTCCTCTAGTTCTTAATCTGAAAAGAGCAAAAATTAGGAAAAAAAAAAGAAAAAAAAAAGAGTAAAAATATATTGCAGCATTCTGAGCTGTTTCTTTTTTCTTTCATATTCTTTTAATACAAAGCAAAAGTTGGTTGGGGAACTTTCTGGGAAGGCAATTCTTTGCCTACTTCAGCTGTTAAAAATAGCAGTTGTAGCTCGCAGCCTATTGATCTCTGAAGCCAGAGAGCTTTTCTGCCTAGATGAATTTGAGTTCATGGACAACTGGTTTAAGTTAGTTGTTGATCCTAGCCAAGTTTTCACCAGGTCATGATGACTTTATACACAGAAAAAATGTAAGAATATCTGTGTTCTTTATTGCACTTTGCTGGATGCATTTGTATTGCTGTATCAGGAAGTTAAACCTGGAACTAGGGACTTGACTCTTTTTCTGTCTACTTTCCTCTTTCTTTAATGCCCTGCCTCCAGGGGTAGGTCCATACTTACATATTAATGAACACCACAGTCCTATCTTTCACATGAGACAACAGTAATGGTGGTTTATCTTCTTTACATAAGTTTCTTTTTAGGAATGTTAGCGTGAATATATAGTTTGTACAAGACTTTGTAACTCAATAATGAAGCACAAATGTTAAGCATTTAAAAAGTGACCTTTAATGTTTGTAGAATTGTGGTGAAAGAAGCTTTGGATGTTATTCACATAGAAACAGTTTAAAGGAGTGAACATCACAGAGCAGCTGCAGTATTAGTTGCTGATTAACCTCTCTGAGGGTGGACTCCTAAGACTCAGATGCCAGGAACAAGAGAAATGTGTGAAGTTTAGGCAGCAGGTTGGGGACTAAAACTTCTGAAATTCCTCAGCCATGCTGTAATTAGTTAGAGTGGTCTGAACACCAAATTAGCTATGCACTAAGCTCAAGACACAGCCAAGCAGCCATAGGGGCTTTAGGACTGAATAGATTCTGCTTTGTTCAGATGTAGCTAATACAAGCAACACATCTGCTGATGGTTAAAGACCCCTCAGTGTGGCTGGAAGACAATGTATTGTAAATTGTATGAGCAAATTATTGTTGGCTCTGTCTGTTACTATGACAGTAATGGTGTGTAAAATATGAAGCTATAGCCAAGGTCAGGATGGACAGTATCTCAATGAGTAAGACACTGAGCTATAACTTTCAGTGTAATTCTGGCCAAATATAAATTTATGCTTACTATGTTGTTTAATGTGGCACAGCTTAGGTCTCTTAAGAGAGAACAGCATACCATGCTGGCTTTAATGTTCGGTTGATTTATTTAAAGATAAGAATAGATACAAGTAACTATGTACATATAGCTATTTCATATGGCGTATTTACCCTTGTTCTGTACAGCCTTGTCATAACAGTGCAAAATGTACAGAGGCATTCTGTGTATTTAAATTTAACAGATGACATAACTTATTGGTGCTAAGATTTGCTTGTATCTGAACTGTCAGAAATATGAGATCATCCTCCTTCTTTCTTACTTAGGCTGACCTTTTGCTTTAGAAAATATTGCAACCATAATTTCCAGTACAGTCCTGCTTTAGGCATTATGTACACGCACAGAAAAAGAACATTTTAAGATAACACTTTCATTCCCTTCTCCATACTTGAAAACACTACATGCCCTGATATTCCACATCAAGTGGAAAAATAAATAAAAAAGGGACAACGAGGTAAGTTGGCAACTAGTTGTGAAGAGTGTAATAAGTAACAGTCTTAACAGCCCAACTGAAAATCATCAGGCATACTTCACGTAACTTGCTCAATACATTATTTACCTTACTTTGGAAGACATGCTCAGTTGCTTTTCATTTCACTGCCACAGCCCAACAGTCATTTTGGTTTATTTTCAGCTGTAATATGTTCAGTAATACATTCTGGACAAGCAGAGTGGAAGGGTGAAAGCGTGAACAACTTGAGCACAAATTGCCGAATCTTGTATTTGAATTCTAGAATGCTGATTTAAAACAGCCTAGAGCTAACCTGTTCCTGAGCTAACTTTGAAGCAACTTGGTCAGCACCAAGCACACAAAGACTAAGCCAGGCCCTGAAAACCTCAGGCTTGCAGTGTGCTGGTGGGAATCACTACCTGGTTCTTGCAGTTAGTTTTACAGTAATTCATTTTCCAGGTTGAGTAGCGTAGTGACTTTTGCTGCAAAGCTGCACTCTTAGTTTAGCAATCCATATTTTTTATAAACATAGCTGTGCCAGTTGCGTTTGTTCTCCACCTTAATTTCTTGAATTAGGCATGCTATCTGACGCCATATGCGCTGCAATGCTGGAGAGCTAACTGGACTAACAAAATGTCATGTTACAGTTTCATTTCTATATGGGTGAGTTTGAACTCTTTCCTCACATCATCGTCTGGCTCGCTGACTTTTCTCAGTCTGGAGTTCTCCTTAGTAGCTGGCTTTCCAGCAGTCTTGCTACTTGTGCATGTCCTTGAAGTGTTTGAGTAGCTAGATATCTGCTGCCAGGCCCAAACCTCTTAAAGGAGGGTTAGTAATTCTACATGGCTCCATGGTATATATTGTCCTCCAGCTTTATCCTCCAGAGCTCCTTCTTGGATAGAGTCAAGCTGCTCCATTCTCAGTTAAATGCTGAAGGCCTTCACAACTCCATCCATGCCTTTCATACATCAGATTGCTTGTCCAGACTTCCCCTGCCTGAATGGTCTCAAAGGGGGCTTCTTATTTCTTCTTTTCTCGTTTGTGACTTCTGACTTGCATGGAAACTTGTTTTACAATCCATCTGTCACTTACACTGATTTCCACCCTTCTTCCTACTTTCTGTTACCTTCCTCTGGTTACTACATCTCTTTCATCCCTTGCTCCCATGCTTCTCTTGATCTCCTCCTGTGGATGAATGCCTCCCTTCTGGAAGAATGTCAAGGCAGGATGTTCCCTACTGCTCTGATGCAGGGGCACATGTAGTCCCTCTGGGCTGAAGTCGTAAGCAACAGGCAATGCTGCAGAAAACACCTTGGTGACCAACTACACGTGTAGAGTCCCACACCTGGGGAGGAATAACCCCATGCACCAGTACAGGTTAGGTGTAGACCTGCTGGAAAGCAGTTCCATGGAGAAGGACCTTGGAGTCCTGGTGGACAGTAAGTTATCCACGGGACAGCAATGTGCCCTTGTGACCAAGAAGGCCAATGGTATCCTGGGGTGCATAAAGAAGAGGGTGTCCAGCAGGTCAAGGAAGGTTCTCCTTCCCCTCTACTCTGTCCTGGTGAAACCACATTTGTAGTATTGTGTCCTGTTCTGGTATCCCCAGTTCAAGAAGGACAGGGAAATACTAGAGAGAGTCCAACAGAGAGCTGCAAAGATGATTAAGGGACTGGAACATCTCTCTTATGAGGAAAGGCTGAGAGACCCATGCCTGTTTAGTCTGGAGAAGACTGAGAGGGGATCTTATTAATGTTTACAAATACCTGAAAGGTGGGTGTCAGGTAGAAGGGCCCAGTCTCTTTTGGTCACAGGAAGTTCCACCTCAGCATCAGGAAAAACTTCTTTCCTGTGAGGGTGATAGAGCACTGGAACAGGCTGCTCAGGGAGGTGGTGGAGTGTCCTCTAGAGACTTTCAAAACCTACCTGGATCTCTTCCTGTGTGGTCTGCCCTAGGTGAGCCTGCTCTGGCAGGGGGGTTGGACTTTATGATCTCCAGAGGTCCCTTCCAACCCCTACCATTCTATGATTCTATGATTCTATAATATATCTAAAAGCAGCCAATAAGACCAACATACACTACTGTGGTCAAAATTTTCAAGTGAAACCCCTAGTTTCTCTGCCATTCCTACCTTTTTTTTTTTTTTTTTGTCAGTGTACATCACCTCCATCACTTGACAATCCTTAGACTTGGTGGTGCTCCTCTGATGAACACCTTGGCATCAGCCAGCCCAAGAAGTGAGTCCAGGCTACAAACATCACAAATCAATACAAATCTCACGATCAATACAAATCTCACAATCAGGACAAAAAACCAGCAGTCAGCGTCACTTCACAAATATAGTATTATTCACTGCTGGTTAATGGGAAACCTAGGGCAGTTCTTTCCCCAGAAGAATACTGAAGAGGAAGAGTATTCATCAGCTTATGGTAATAAGGGGCAGTTTCCAGTTGTGCTGAGTTCGGCTGGCACAGAGTTGATTTTCTTCATAGTAGCTGTTATGGGGCTATGTTTTGGATTTGTGCTGAAAACAGTGTTGATAATACAGGAATGTTTTTGTTACTGCTGAGCAGCGCTTACACAGAGTCAACACCTTTTCTGCTTCTCACCCCACCAGTGAGTAGACTGGGGCTACACAAGAAGCTGGGAGGGGACACATCCGTGACAGCTGACCCCAACTGACCAAAGGGATGTTCCATACTGTATTGTGTCTGACAGAGCTGGAGTTAATTTTCTCCGTAGCAGTCCCCCCAGTGCTGTGCTTTGCATTGAGAGCTGGAAAGGTGCTGACAACACACCCATCTTGTGGCTGCTGCTGGGCAGGGCTCACACAGCGCCAAGGCTGGTCTTCCCACACTCCCCCCGCAGTGGGATGGGGTGGGCAAGATCCTGGGAGGAGACATGACTGGGACAGCTGCCCCAAACTGACCAAAGGGATATTCCATACCATATGACATCAGTTTAACTACAAAAGCAAGGAAAAGAAAAAGTGAAGGGAGGCCATTCACTTGTCCTCTGAAGCAATTGGTACACGTTTCGAGCCCTGCTTCCCGAAAAGGGATGGACATCGCCTGCTGATGGGAAGGAGAGAATAAATCCTGTTTTCTTTTGCTTCCATACGTGTGGCCTTGCTTTGCTTTTCATTAAACTGCCTTTGTCTTAACCTATGAGTTTCATCTTATTTTCTTCCCCCTGGTCCAGCTGAGAGGAGTGGAGGGAGTGATAGAGTGGCTTGGTGGGCACCTGGCATCCAGACAAGGTCAAACCACCATATATACCATATGATGTCATGCTCATCATATAAAACTGGGGGAAGAAGAAGGAGGGGGGGGAAGGATGTTTGGAGTCATGGCATTTGTCTTCCTGAGTAACCATTATGTGTGATGGAGCCCCACGTTGCTGGAGATGGCTGAGCACCTGCCTGCCCATGAAAAGTGGTGAATGAATTCCTTATTTTGCTTTGCTTGTGTGCACACGGCTTTTGCTTTACCTATTGAACTGTCTTTCTCTCAAACCACGAGTCTTCTCACTTTTACTATTTCGATTCTCTCCCCCATCCCACCAGGGTGGAGTGAGCGAGGGGCTTAGTGGTGCTTGGTTGCTATCTGGGATTAAACCATTATACCAATCTTCCTTTTGAAGCTGGTCTACTGTGTAGCCACCTTGACAGATGGCTTTGTATCCAAATAAGTGAATGTTACTTGGGGGAGACCAGAGCTGGGCTCTAATCGATTCTTTTAGGGTTGTTTACACTATTTTATCCAAAATTAAAATTGCAAATGGACAGGATACAAGACACTTCTCTGTAGCATTTTCTGTTGGCTTCCTGATGTGATCCCAGTTATCAGTCTAATCTTCACCTGCCTGATAGCCTTGTGCACAGTGTAAAGAGCACCAGTGGCTGTTCAGTGCTATGGATTTCAGACTAATGGCCATGCAGTGTATAAGATAGACATTGTGATGCTTGACAGCACTTGCCCAAGTCCCTTTGTGGGTCAAGCCCTGAGTGTCTTGTTAAAGTCATAAGAAAAGAGATGGAGAGGGAAGCAATCAATCTCCAGTCCTCAGAAAGAATTGTGTTCCTAACAGTGGTCCCAGCTTCTCTCCCAAAATGGAAGCTGCCCTTCTCTTCACCTTTGTAGCTCTGCCCAGTCAGCAGCTTCTGCTCTTTGCATTTATTTGATTCAAATGTTCTCAGTTGCCAGTTAGTTCTTCCATCCCAGTGGCTGAATCACAAAGCAAACCAGGGCTGTGTGTGACATACTGAATGGTATCTCAAGAGGTAGTAAATAAAGGCTTGTTTATTCAAGGGAAATGAAATACAAGATAATAAATAAAATTAATTGATTTTTTTGTTTAAGAAAATAAGTCTGGTAAGATTTATTTGAAGAGTAGGTTTTTTGTCCATGTTTATGTTTAAAAACAGTGCATGGATGCCAGAGTTCCAGGTATTTTTTTAGGATAAGTTCATGAATTCTTCAGATGCGACTTTGAAGCTTTTCCCAACTTTTTGAAAGTATAAGTAATAAAATTGGGTGGGTTCAGTGCCTCTGATGAAATCTCCTAGACGTAAAATCCATCTACTAAGGTGTTTCATATTTTCTAAAAGCCAAAATCGTGCAAACTGCAGCCCGAACTACGAGGTGCTTGTTAAGCGTAGGCAGAAAACAGTGTCAAATGTTCTTTAGCCTGCCTTTCATAATCACTTGTTGGCTCCACTCCTGCAGGACCTCCTACAAGGAGGTCTTGGCCATGTTCTAAAATAATACATTTATCCATAGGTGGCAAAGGCTACAGCTGCAGCCTGCTGTTTGTGTGAGATTTAAACACCAATGGAAAGGTCTTTTAACTTCTCTGAATTCCTCATTAAAATGCTGGTGTGATTTTCTGCAGCCACCTCAGCTGAGAGCAGCAGTCAAAGAAGCACTGGGAGAGATTGGCATTACATGTTTCTCTTTGAAATGTGGGAAACAGAGGAATAAACTTGGATCACCCATCAAGAAAAATGGGAGCAGGAAAAGTATTTTCACCACTAGCTGCTGTGGGTAGGGTTTCAGTGGAGGCAACTCGCCAACAAGGCGTTGGTGGTGAGGAGTTCAAGAAAAGACTGCGGTCTTGAAGCACTACATGTCTTTTGTGGATGCTGTTGTCTCTTTAAAAAAAAAAATTTTTTTTTGGTATTGCAATCTCTTCTCTAGCTGGGTTTTCCTTTTCTTAACACATGAGATAGTCTGCCTTTGCAGAGAAGACAGCATAGGACTGTCAGGGCTGTATATTTATGTATATGATTATGACCAGGTTTATTTGTCCAAAGAATAATGAAAACCAACGGCCTGAAACTGAAGCCAGGCAAAGTCACATTGGAAATAAGATATGAGTTTTTAACGAAGAGAAGGTTAGCCTTTGGAAAATACCACTGTGGGGAATGTTAGTGTCTCCATCTCTGGACATCTTCAAATCAAACCAGACCCCTGGCACTAGATCTGTGCGCTGGACTCACCAGAGCCAGGCACAGATGCCTTTGCCAAGGTCAGCCAGCTGCACCCAGCACAGGAGTAATTGGGTATGATTTAATGACTTGGGAAATCAGACTGTGTGATCCAGTTCTAGCACATCCTCCTCAGTTTTCAAATATGAGAAGCTTTGTAAGGAAAATAAGAGCACTGAAATTCAGCCCAGCTTGAGTTTGACAGGCTCAACTCGATTACATCTGCTTGCTTTTACTAGACGTGTAATGACATAGTTAAAAGGTATAGTAAATAGTTTTATTTCAAGTCTCCTAAGGTGTGTGAGTTTTTCAAAGCAGTTGCTCAAGGCTAGTATGTAGCTGATTTATAGACATTTCCTAAGGTAAATATAGTCAATTTTGTCATGTTTTATCACTTGTGCTAAAGCATAATAGATTTCCTACCTGGTCCTTGTGAAGTGATAGCTCATCAACTAAAAAAAAAAAAAATCTGGATCTGTTCTTGGGTGCACGTTGTAGTACTGTGTGACACATTCCAGTGCACTGAAGTGGATGGGACTGTCTGCTGAGTATTAGGATGAATGTTTCAGAGTCAGACTGACAGTTAATATTTGTTATTCACATGTGACCAAAACCATATTATGTTTAGAAGATTCTCTGTTTTCAAAAGCTTAAAATAAAAGAATCAGAGCTTGACATTTTTGCAGTGATTATTCTGAGATGAATCTGTGGTGGCCCTGAATTTGCCAGAATTATGTGCAGCATGAATGACAGCTGTAAAAATCAGCCCTATTACCAGGGGAAATAGGGAGATAGGAAAAAGAGAAAGTCAAAAGCAAGTGGAATTTAAAAGCTTTTTTCCTAGCATCTCTTGAAGAGAAATATGTGCCCTTATGCCTGTCTTGGAGGTAAAGTTTAAAACTGTGCTTGGTTTTATTTATTGTTCAGAATATCTGGGATTTTGCTGATGCTTTTAGAAGTGCAGTCACAGTCAGCTTCACATGAATTTGGGATGGCTTTGTGTCTGAAAACCTTTCTTATATGGTTTGTTGCACTTCAAAATCCCTCAATCTCTGTAGACATTTGCACAAATATGCTTAGCTATATAAAGTTTTTTTAAGGGATTAAATCATTTGGTGTTCTCATTACTTTGGAAAGGACAGTTAAATGGTTTAATAAAGGTATTAGAGTCAAAATTATATTTTTATTGTAGAATTAAGAAAAAGAAGCAAATTGTGGCTAAGAGTAATGGTCCTACTGTGGACTGGGCCTAAAAACTTTGTACTGCTTATGAAATGTTGGGGTTTTTTTTGTGGAGGAGAGAGTTAGAACCCAGCAGTGCTTATGAAAGAAAGCATCACACATGGCAAATTATCACTGTGCAGTAAATAACTGAAAGGGAAGAGATCTGCAGGACTTGACCCAGAATTTATTTGCCTTGATATATTGCTGTCCCAGTAGAAGTTGAGTTTGGCTGGGAAATTGAGGTGGGAAATCTACATGAAGGAGTAACCATTGGTTAGATGGTCACTAGATGCACCAGTCAGAAGGAGAGTTCAACCATGTAGCTGAGGACAGTACCAAATGAGGCTTTAGAAAACAAAGGTTGTCACCAAACTGTAACACTAAAAGGCACTGTAGTAGGAGTTTAAGAGTAGGTGTAGAGCTGAAGGAGCTGGAGTTAAAGCATTGTGTGAAACTGAATTTCTGCTCACATAATTATGTTCCACCTTCTTGTTTGGATTCAGTAGTGTAAAGCATTCATCATGTCCTAGCCTAAAATACTGCAAAGAGCTTCTCTGCTAAGCATTTATGACAGGTTGTCCTAGAGGCTGAGCACACCTCACTGGTGTATGAAGAGGTTTCTGTGTACATTGGCCACATATTGGCTTAAATTTGTAAAACACTTTGGAATCCTTTGGGGCACCAGGCCATGTAATGTAAGGCCATTATCATGTTTACTAAGAAAGCTGTGTTTGCTGCCAAAAATGACAAAATCTCCTTTAAACTTTGAAAGACTATGGATTGACTCTGCGTTAAAATAGTGCAAGAGTGAAGTAAAATGGGACTTACTGGTAGTTTCAGTGTTGCTTTGGCACTGCCTCTTCCCGCTGTAGGCAATGTTGATCCTATTCCTTTTCACCTTCTTCCTCTGGGTTCTCCAAAGTCCGTGGCTATAATCATGGGGTGGACTTGGCAGCGATGTGTAGGACCTGGAATGTGTTTTTCCAGCAGCCGTGTCTGGATTTGTGGCTGACTTCTTTGGCTGACGCCACGGCTAGCTCTGCTGGCAGACAGATCTTCTTGGGGGCTGTTTTGGGTTCATAGGGCTGTCAGCTCACTTTCTGTTCTGCCCTGGATGCCATTTTCCTTGAGTCAAAATTCTTTTTTATTTTGATTTTTTTTTTTTTAGGACTGCATTTGTGGACAAACTTTCTATTATGAAAACACATGATAAGGCAAAAATCTTTCCATATTTCAGGGTTCTTGTAAATGTTTCCCTACAAACCAAGAGTCAATGTGCACATTTACTCAGAAAAGTGACTGCTGCTGTAGACGTGGTCATTTCCAAATGAAACTGCTGGGCTGAGGACCTTCTGTTGCAATTTCTGTCAGTACTAGTGTTCCGAATACTGATTCCCATGAAAAAAAGAATGCCCTGTAGTGACCTTCGCTGGAATAAGACCTTGTTCTGCAAAGGTATTTAGGTGACTAACCATGGTGTAGATGCCTCATTTCCATTGACTCATATTAAGTGCACTAACTGCTTTAAAGGATGTGGGCTTAAACCTTGGAGATAGCCACAGGCAGCAGGTCATGTGGGTGATGCCAGCTCAGCGGGACGGATTCTTACTTACAATACTGGACTTCCACCTGATTGCTCCTTTGCTGAATAATTGCTCCACTGAAGTTTGGTTGATTGCTGAAAGTAGTTTCACCAGGGAATTGGATATGTATTTCCATTTGTAGTAAACTGAAAAACCCTCATTGAATCCTGATGAGAGCCTTCAAAGTTTATTTTTCTTTTTCTGAGTTTTAGAAATATATTTTCAGTGATAAAATATTTTTTTTTTTTTTTTTCCCTCTCAGGTCTTTCTTTCTCTTTCTTTCTTCTTTCTTCTTTTCTTCCCACTTTCCCTTTTTTTTACTTTCTAGATTCCTTCCTTCAGGGATTGCATGGAAAAGAAAGCAAGCAGGCAAGTAAGGAAAAAAAAACCTAAAAAATATGCACACTGTGAAAAGCAAAAATAATTCAGTTTGGAAAAGTGACCACTACTTTTTAGAAATGTAGAGTGGAGAATGCTGGGAGCTGTAATCTTGATAACTGGATTGAGGCAATAATTCTCAACCTATGTTAGAACTGCATTTAAGGAAAAGTGTTTTCCCTTCCTATGTTAGATACTCTTACAAGCATTTTGCATTTGGATGTTTACTTAGATGAAGCCGTGAGCATGTATTCTAGGCCGTATCGGCATGTCAGCAAAGTTAATTTCATTTGTAGCCTCTTTTAAGTGTGGACCCTGGTTTCCAGCTGCAGAGGCACTGGTTTACTCCTGGGCTTTTTTCTCAAGTGAAACAGCTGTTGATACAAGCTCTTCTCCTGCACTGTTGACTAGCTTATTGACTATCATTGAAGTCAACATCCCAGTGTCCTTTATATGGCTGAGCTTGAGTCTTATTATTTCCAAACCAGGTATATGCACAGAATATGCTTTTTGAGGGGAATTTTCCCTGGAGTCCACCTTGAATACATTTTTATCTTTTTCACCTTCTAATCCATCTTTAAAAAACTGAAGCAAGACTAAGAGGGAATTAGTAAATAATTATATGGCTTTGTGCAAGAGTAGTGGGAATATCAAGTTCCTCTTTTACAAATAAATGGGAATTCCATCTTTTTGACAAGGAACAAACTTTTCTGTTTTATAACAGGAAGGCTAAGCAGCAAAGGAAAAGTACAAAATGACATTTTCTGAAGCTGCAGAGGAAAACGGGTATCCCTGAACTCTGGATTACAACTGCAGTGATTAATACTTTTATTAGGTAGTGACATGAGAATGACACAGCAGAAGATAGTGATTTTCTGTTAACAATTCCAATTTTGCTTCCTAAACAATTGTTTAGGAACAGTTTTGGGCGGTGGTGTGTTTGTTTGTTTTAAATGTGCAGCACAATGGGGTTTCATTAATTTTACAAATATCTGACAGAAAGTACCTTCGGGAAGTGTTTATGAGTAGTAGGCCTAAGGGTAGTGTATTGTTTGCTTTAATATTTTAGACAAGTAAGGTTAAGTGATGTAAATGGCTCATTCAGTTGAAGGAGTCATCACTTGTCTTTTGCATTTGATTTATAAATATCATAAAGTATTATCAAACAATAATAGCTGGCAAGATCTCTTGCCAGACAGCCCCAGATAGATACCTAATTTTTTTTCCAATGATTTGTCCAGTTTGCTCTTGAAGTTACTAGGAACAATAAGACTCCTATTGCTTTTCTTCAGATATTTATCTCTACATAACAAAGCTCATTGTTCAGAATTTCCCCGAGTATATTAATTTTCTGTATTTTCAATTGCACCTTCTTGTTCCAGCCTGGTTATTTATTCCCTTCCTTGGTGTTTACACTCTTCAGATACTTGAAGTGGTTAACATATGGCTGTTGGACATTGTGCAGACAATCAAACATCATTCTTTTAATGTCTTCTCATAAATCAGACCCTCCAGCTGTTCAGTCATTTTTATGGCTTTTTTGTTTTTTTTTTTCCACATACCCATCGTTCTGTTGCTTTCTTTCTGGTATTGAAGTACCCAGAATTGTGCAGAGATTCCTGCCTGTAATCCCCTCCCCAAGGGAGGCTGAGTCATTCAGTCTCCAGTACAGTGTCCATGAACACATACACAGCTAGCTATGCACTCCGGTTTGGGTTGCGGTCTCACATCTGATAATTTGGTGCTTTGTAGCATGTCTTTCATTCTGGTTAAACTAGAACAACATTTTGGACTGTTTGAAAGCTTGAATTAATAAATGTATGGTATTTGGAAATTTTAGGAGAGATGTTGTAAATTGTAAATTACCAACAGTAAATAAGGACTTAATTTGATTTTGCAATGTCAGGAAGGGATGTAGAAGGAAAAAATGTTTTGACATGCCATATAGAAAGGAGATTCAGTATTCACACGCACTGAAGGGTACTTGGTAGTATTACTGAATCAGAAAAATAAGTCAGGAAGGTCTAAGACATCCCCTAGTCCATTATCCTGCCTAGAGGTGCAATATAGCTCTGTTGCTCTGGATGAGCTTAACTTTCCTGTTATTAAGGATGTTCACCAAAGAGGCTGTAATTTCTACAAGAAGTTTATTCCAGTATTTAAAAAACAATCCCCCTAGAAGGCTTTTCCTATTTTCCAGCCTGCATAATTTTTATTTTCAGTCTTCTCAGGAGGATTAAGAGTTGCTTTTTTTGCTACTTCTAATGGCAACATTCAGAAAACATGGGACTGGAACCAAGGTGCACCTGTTCCTTGCAACAAAAAGAAGACATAAATGATGAAAGAAATATGGTTACTGTGTGGCCTGTCATTATTAATCTAGTCCTCTAGTCACAAACTACTCGAGCAGCCATAATCAGTGCTCTTGAGAATGACTGCCTGGCAGGGAGATGCTGACAAGAAGTACTATTAATTCAATAAGAAAGGCTTTATGCATGCCAGAGTCCCAGCTGCTGGTAAAGATGATCGCAGTACTACTGTGCTGATTTGCACCAGCTGAAGGTCTGTGATCTATATAGACTGAGTTTGTTTGAAAAATGTAGAGCTGCGGTACAAATTTCACCCCAGCTCCTAGCATGTGTACCCGAAGTTTCCTCTGAACTAACTAAACTTCACTTGAAAAATGCTATCAATTCAAAACTGCCCTAACAGATGAAAATAGCAGGGCAAGATGCAAAGCCTGCAAAACTGCCCTGGAAATACTCAAAGAAGTTCTTTCTTTTTGAGTTGTGTTTTAAATACTTAATTACTGGGTGTCTGTAAGTACATTGCAAGTGATTTGTGGTTTTATTGATACTTCAATCTAACATTCTAGCTAGTGTCAGGAAACGCAGGAAGACATCATGGAGAAAATGCTACCCAAGTCTAGAAAGCATTTAGTGGTCTGGGAAGTGGCCCAGACTGGATATTCAAAGCAAAATATAGAACATCTTTTGAAAATCTCAGAAGTATTCCAGTTCTCATGTAACTATTAGCATCTACTGAAAATGCAGTGCAGACATACACATGGGTCATTCTAATCCAAAACTGGATTCATCTGATGAATAAGTAAACACACTTTTAAAAGTAAGTACTCAATTTCTCAATTAAGGTGTGGTTATTGTTGAAATCATGTGTTCAGATAGTTACATGCCATACTTTCTGATATTTGCTGCTCATAAGTGAACTAATTGTAATATCCTCTGGGTGGATAAGCCAGGAAATTTTTCACCCAGATTGTGTGCCCAGACAACATATAAGAAATGTCTCATATCTCCGACAAGGGTGCAACAGGTAAAAGAGCTCTTTGGAATTTACACCTATCAAGTGGGAATAATGCCATCAAATATGTCAAGAGTGTGTGTCAGGATCTTCTGTGATGTCCCTTTTAATAACAACAACAAAGCAAATGTCATAAAATGGCACTATCCCACATCTCTGTAGAACACAGAATTGCAATACACTGCCACATAAACTTGTAGGGCTTGGTTTACCCTACCTTGATTTAAGCACCGAGTCAAAACACCTAAATAATAAAAAAAGTCCTTTAAGAAGTTCTCTGTTGTCAATAGAAAGTGATGGGCACCACTGGAAGGCAAGAAATATAGTCTTAAAGTGTAAACTGTAGTGCTGGTAGAAAATAGTTCTGCTTCCTTTACCAAATCAAACTGGAATATATTTTAATTAGGAAATAAAGGTGCAATTTGTCAACTAAATGAAAATACAAACCTTATTAGTGTGCTCAAACCCCACAGATTCAGTCTCTCCCATAGCTGCCTCTTAGTCAGGCAGCCTCACTGCGGGATTCTTTGCGGATATGGGTACTGATGTACAACAGACCTAAAAATCAGCAAAATCAGACTCCGGGGAGCAAAGGGAGGAAAGAAAACTGCAGAATCAAGATTTTCTTACTTAAAATATCCTGTATGTAATATGATCCTTTCTTATTTAACTCGGGATCCAGCCATGTTCGTGATGGAATTCCTGTTTTTTAAAGATGGGACGACAGAACTGTGCAGATTATTTTATACTACTCAAATTATTTTAAACTCACAACTAGGGATGCATGTTTCTGCATATTTTGGATTGTATATGTATGTATAGAATATATAATTATCTATTATATTTTTCAAATATATTTTTGATTTTTGTAAATCCATGCCAACATTGAATTCTCCTATCTTGAGTGAAATATAGGTGATAGGAAAGAAACTAAGAGTTAAATCATCTATTCTAATAAACTAGGAACTTTTTCAAGGATAATAATACCTAGCAGTATGTATCTCACTAAACACTAATGCTCTATCAGCATTTAATCTGCAATACTGTGCATACTGTGTCTCCATTTTACTGAAGTTTTCTGTTCTAAAAGTGATATTTCTCTTCTATATATTGATCATCTAAAAATGGGTTGTTTATGTCTAAGCTAGTCAGCTTCATCTCCACATATATATTCAAAGGAAAGAAAAGGGTGCCCCAGGGAGCAAATGCATCTGGGACTGTCTTCTTCTAAAACAGAAACATAGAATTGTGAAGGTTAGAAGCAAACTTTGGAGATCATCTAGTCCATTTCCCAGCTTAAAGATGGGCCAACTGCTCAGGGACCTGCCCAGACTGGTTTTGATCTTCTGGGAAACCTGTTCCAGTGTTTAATCACCCCCATGGTAATTTTTTTTTCCTTTTATGCAAGAACTTCTGATCTAACTGAGCTCCAAATTGCATCTCTTGCATTGTGTTTTATTCCTCTGCACCCCTGAGAAGAGGCTCCATCTGTCTTTCATATTCACTCTAGCAAGGTAGTTACAGCCAACAATAAGGTCCCCGCTCAAGCCTCCTCTTCTAAAGACTGAACAACCATGGTTTATGCAGCCTCTTGTGCTCCCTGTGCACTGGCCTCCTGCCCACCTAGGTGGCCCTCCACCAAGCTCATTCCAGCCAATCCATGTCTTTGTGGTACTGAGTAGCCTAAAACTGGGTGCAGTACTCCAGATGGTCTCTCAATGGCCAAAAGGGACAAAGAAACACTTTGCTTGACATGCAGGCTAAACTCTTGCTAATACAGTTCAGTTGACACTCTGCTCCAAGGGCACACTGCTGACTGATGTTCAGTGTGTTGTGCATCAGGATGCCCTAGTCCTTTTCTGCTGTTTTCCAGATGGTTGAGCCCCAGCCTTTATTGCTGCATGGAGATATTCCCTTACAGATAGAGGACTTGTTATTGGCTTAGCCCTTGTGGTGAAGTTTCTGCCAGCCCGTTTCTCCAGCTTGTCCAGGTCCCTCTGAACAGCAGCCTGTGCTCCTGCATATTGACTGCTTCCCTCAGCTTGGTATCACCTTTGAAGAGGCTGAGTGTGCCCAGTAACTAGTAATGGTTAAACAGTATCAGCCTTGCTGAGGTCAAGACAAAACCAAAAAGATGTCAAAACAAAAAGATGTCAAAACAAAAAGATGTCAAAACAAAAAGATATCAAACCACCTTTTGCCCTTCTCTTTTCCATGAAGGTGGCCATCTAGTCATAGATGCCAGTCAGGTTGGTTAGGCATGATTTGCCCATGATAGATCCCTGTCACCTTCTTGCCTTTCATGTGATCAGAAATGGCTTCCCAGAGAATTTCCTACATAATCTGCTCAGGAGCTGAGGTGAGGCTGACTGACCTGAGTCATCCTGTCTACCCTTTCTAAAGATGGATGTGATGTTTACCTTTTTCAATCATCAGTAACTTCCCCTGACTGCAGTGACCTTTCAAAGATGATGGATCTTTTGCAATAGAATCATAGAATCAGTGATGTCAGCCAGCTTCCTCAGCACCCTCAGATGTATCTGATCTGCTCCCATGGGTTACATGTACTTGGTTTGCTTACTGTACCTGATCCTTCCTTTCTCTCCTGCAGGTAGGGTGCCATTCCCATAGACTCTGATGTTAACCTTCAGGGGCTGGAATGCCTGAGGACACACCTGCTCAGTGAAAACTGAGGAGAAAGTGAAAGAGGTGGAGTGACTCAGCCTTTTCCATGCCCATTGTCATTCAGTCCCTTGCTCCACTGAGGAGACAGACCAGGCTAATTAGTCTTCACTGATTTTCAAAAGCCTAGAAAACAATTGCTTGAATCATAATTCAGAGTCAGATAAAGCTTTGGTTTGTGATTGAGTTTGTCCTTGCCAACCCACACTGGGCTGGTGCAAGCTGGGACAGTGGCATGTTTGCACTGGTTGATAGCTGCCTTCAGCAACCCAGCAGGGTAGTGCCACCACATGGCACAAGGAGCAAGGACTTTGATCAAGCATTAAAATCGGGCTCTTCAGGCTTTTATTCTTTGTTGTATTCTGACTTGTATACTGGTTTTAATTGTTTGAAGAGTGATTCATGACAGAGAAACACAGCTCCATGATCAGTGTAGTCTCAGTTATTTTTCCTGTGATGATGTGGATCACCCGAAGTCTTCCAGTTCTTTGGGGGTTCTTGCTGCTGGTGTGGCGAGTTACATGAGTTTGGCTTACTTGTCACATATAGCACCAGTTTTGTAGGGTCTAACTTTTGACATGAAATGGTATTAAGTCAAGCAAAGATGTCAAAGTTTACTTTTATCTTATGAGTTAACACTGAAGGAGGGTGGTGCAGAAGACACCTGTAAGGTATTTAACAGCCCTTAAGGGAAGAGTCATCTACATGGAGAAGTCATTCTTCTGCTGTTCTGTGATGCTTTTCTTTTATGGGCAGTTTTACTCTCAAGAAGCTCACTGTCAAGGCAGAACCCTTTATGGGTTCTTCCAGTGTTCAGTGCCTCTTGAATGTTGGGCTGTGCTGTTGGATGGCTGATTTAGCTCAGGTTTTGCACATCAAGGTGACAGTAAAAAACAATATACATGACTTAATCTGAACAGAGCAAAACAAGGCAGGGAAGCATTTCCTATCCTAAAAGTCTGAAGGAGAATGCTCTAAATAATACATGGGAGGTGCATTGTTGGGGGTGTGTGTGTCATGATAATAGTGAGTGGAATGAGAAGTGGTATTTATAAGAATGTAAAAATAAATTGGTGACAAAGAAGAAATAGATTATCCCATTAACCTCTTTGTCAGTGCAGTCCTTCCTGTGACATCCGATGGTAATAACTATTGCAGGAGACTTTTGCCTTCCAGGAGAGTGGTGTTTCAATGGAGCATGCAACACTTTGAGGCCCTGCGCTGCTCCCAGAGAGGGTGAGGGGCAGATTCCAGGTGACTTTAATGCATTTCCAATCCAGGTCTAAAGCCTACAGTTAGCCTAAGACTACAGCTAAGTAAGACCTTCCTGTGCTTAAAAGCTCAGACCCACTATAGAAGGCAATGCCAGATTAGTGAGGCAAAAATTACTTTATAGATCTTTAGACTGCTGTAAAAGTATTATAAATTACTCTTGACTACCTGTGAGCCCAAAGGGTATATCTGGCAGCAAGGGAGGAACACGCTATCAATACTACACCCTGTAGCTGAAGAAGGGAAGGTGGCACACAGCCACTACTGCT
The DNA here is from genome assembly GCA_024336885.1 of Actenoides hombroni. Lineage (NCBI taxonomy): Eukaryota > Metazoa > Chordata > Aves > Coraciiformes > Alcedinidae > Actenoides > Actenoides hombroni. The sequence continues at coordinate 28,329,397 of WUAM01000431.1, forward strand.
GCTTTGAATTACCCAGTATTTCCCCTGATGGAGAACCATCAGGAGAGCCAGGCTGCTGGGCCTCTGGCTCTTTTGCACCACTGAGATGGCAGAAAGCAGCTGGAGCAAACCTGAGAATGGAGCTGCACAGCTCAACCCATTTAGCACTATAATATATTTTCTTCCTGTTTCTGAGCTGTACGGCAAATGGTAAAACTTTCGATTGGCTTTAATTACCCAATATGTTAAAATATAACTAAGCAGTCATCATACATTAATTACCAACAGATCTCTGAAGACACTTTTTGACATTGAATAATTACATAGAAGTGTGTCTCTTATAAAATGGATAACCCCCAATAGGTTTATTTCTTGCAATGATTATGTAATTATTTTACACTAACTATATTTAGATTCCTTAGCATAAATCATAAAATACCAAATTATTATTTAAAACAATATTTTAAAAGTTTAAGCTATGTAAGTTAATCCTACAGAAATATGTCTTCAATAATCAACTGGTATTTTTAAAAAATTGCAATTAGAATCTTATTAAATCTAAATTAAAAGCTTACATGAAAAACAATTTAAAAATAGATATTGAAACCTAAGAATTCACACTCTTCTGTGTTTGCTCCTATTACAATGCACACTTAAGAATTTGATAATTTTTTCCAGGTGGACAAAAACAAAAAGGGTTTAAATTTGTAGCTAGTTTCAGATTTTAAAGTCAACAGGCTATTTAAATGGAAGGACATGGTTTGCCCTGTTGTACCCATATGGGAACATTTAATTTTAAACACATCATAAAAATAAGGCAGATTAACATTTTTAAGCAACTTTTTGCTGCTTGAAGGGAGATTTTATTTTCATTTCAGATGCTGAACTTGGTTTTTCCAACATGCAAATTCTAGGTCAGTGATAGGCAGAGGGAAGTAAAAGCAAGGTTGCGGTGGCAGGCGTTCATTTTTGCAAGGCAAATTAAAGTGAAAAAATCTGTAGAGACCACAAGGTATGAGGACATAAAGTACAGGCAGTGTGCTCAGTCACTGAAGTGACACAGAGCTTGATGGAACTGGTTAAGCCTAAAGCCATACTTTGCTCTCCTTGCTTTAATGGAAGAGCAAAATTCCCAGCTCTTAGTTATTGCTAAGCCGATTTTTGGTCTGTGCTTCCAAACTGGACTATTATGAGGTTCTCTTACCATGACACATAAGTTTATACATTGACGTCTGTGCTTGGTGTTTCTTCTGTTCTACCCATGGGGCAAAAGCAGAATTAGACATAGAAGCAGAGAGACTCCTGCAGAGAAAGCAGCTAGAAAGGGCAGTGTATTAAGTCTTTCTGGTATTGCATAGAGATGTGTAGTATATTATCTGTAGTCACAGGCTGTGCCTTTTGAGCTCAGATGTGCAGTAGTTGGTGCTTTCGCATACTGATATCTAGCAGGATAACATAATAGCTATATAACAGTCATGCTTTTACTGACTTTCATTCACTGCTAAATATTTTTCAGGCTTTCTGGGAAATTTTGCCATCTTTACTATATATTCCGTGAGCACATAAGTCTCTCAAATGTCCATTGTTCTCAAAGGATTGCCTTTGGGAACTCAAGGGATGCTTGCTTGCTTTTTTGTGGAAGGAAGATAATTAACTTAATGGAAGAGAATCAGGCTCATTGAAGCAGAGTATCCTCAGAGCATTTCCAACAATTTGGAGTGGATTTTCTGAAACATAAATTGCCTTCTCAGCTTGCAGGATTGGGTCTTTCACCTACTTACTCCTGATGAAAGCAGTGAAGTGACTGGTTTTCTTTCTCTGGAAGGCTGTCGTAACAAAACAGCTTGAGCTGGTGCCATATCATCATCTTTATGACTTGTCTATCTCATTGGTCTGGGGAGGGAGGTGGTCTTGCAGCAATAAAAAGGAGACGTTATGGATGAACACAGAATGTTATTTGACTTTCATATCCATCGTGTAGCAGCATATTTTCTGCACCAGTCTGTGTTACCCTATGTGTAAAGGTCTGTAAATGTATATGGCTTGTATGACAGTCATCTTTGGGAGTTATTTTTTGGTTTAGTTATAGGAGAGATGCTGAGCTATTAACGCATATGGGAAGCATAAGTATAAATGCCTAGAAGGAGCATGGTCTCCATAACGTGGGAATTCACAATCATGCTAGGAAAGGGTGTAGGCTGGCTAAGAGTGGCTGCCTGGCAGATATATAGGCTGTGTTCTGAGAAAGAGACCTCTTGGTATTTTGAAGTACTGCCATACCCACAAGGGTTTGTATGCAGAACTTCACTGGAAAGACACCCTGAAGGTCTGAACCAAAGGGCTCCTCCTTTGCTGGGGGAACACTTGCTCTCCTTTCTGGTCACATTGAAGTGTACTGTAGAAATCGTTGATGTGAGTTAAGTATTTATTAGCATAGAAAAGACTTGTGTAACATAGTCCCTTGTGCTTTTCACTGCCTGCTCAGGCTGCTACAATGGATAGGCTTGATACTGAAATCCTTCTTTTGTCTAAATGGGGGAATACTTGCTTTCTGCTTTACACAGAACTTGCTTTCTAAGAAAGGATTTGTAAAAAGTGAGTTTTAGTCTTCTTTCTGACTTCAGAATTCTGGCTGTTACAGTTCTAAATACAGATGTCCCAAGTAAAATGTCTGCTTGCCTAGAAACAACTGATTAGTCTTGAGGACCCATTTGATCCTCCCTTCTACTTTTCTGAGCCTTTGATACTGCAGCCAGGGAAATGGAAGGCCTCTGCTGATTCTTGTACTGGAATGTTTTATTCCAGGAGTCCTAGAAGAAATCTCAAATATTTATTCTTAAGAAGACAATGTTTCTTAAGTTCACTAACTTACATTTTGCACCTGTATAGTCTATAACTGAAAAGAATGACCAGAACTGAAAAAGTGATGAAAGAGGAAAGCTAAATATAGTTCAATATCCTTATGATACTGAGAGGTTTTAATTTTGGATATATGGGTGAGGCAAAAATAAGTTACATGTAAGGAACATAAAAATTGTAAGTGCTGATTTATAGTGTGTTTATGTATTTCTTAGGCTCACTTTCAGTTTGACAAATGCTGATTTCTTTTAAAATGGCTTTTGTATGATTAATACCTTCTGAGTTTTTTAAACTTTTCACGTACCTCATGAATAAAGCTTGGGGAAGTCGAAGGAGTAGATTTCCTTGGGATACATCTCAGGTATTGTAGTTTTAACACTGTGTTTATAAGGAATGAGCAAAATGTTCCTATTTGTCCTTTCTCATCGTCTTGCTGGCACAGACAACAGGTGAACATAAGGTGCTTTATCTGTTTTCGTGAGCTTCTGATTTACAGAGTTTTGTTGTTCATAAGCTGTAATGTGAGAGGGCTGTGAGGGAATGGGTCAGTCACTTCAATCTCCCTTCAGCATTTTACCCAGGGTGGATGGGTCAGCATGAGAAAGGCTATCCAATGTCAGAACTTCTGAATTATTCAAGGATGTTTCAAAGGCTTAACAGAAATTCTTTTACAGACTGAATTATTAATCTTCTTCATTTATGTGGTTAAAGGATAATGAAATTAAAAGTGCAGTATGAAAGCAGTGACATTTTTTTATATATATTTTTCCAACTGTAGGTTTGACTCTGCTTCCTGATAGCTCTTTCTAATTGTATATTTGTACTTCATCCCCAGAATTTCCTGTGGTTTGAAATTCTTTTGCTGACATGAAAACAGTTGTGATTTGAAAAGCAGAACAGTGTTGAAACTGGTAATACATAAAGCAGTTGAACTTATTAATATGGCTCAGAAACAGGATAGAAGTAAAAGGTGCCATTTCCTATGTGTAAATGGAAAACCTATGAAATGGAGGGCTGGGAATCTCTCATGATTGCATTGACAGACCATGCAAATAGCAGGATCCACTTATAGAGACTGACTTGAAGGACCTAAAGATCTAGTTTCAGTCCCGGCAGAGACTCTGTGTGAAGTTTGTACAAAGAACTGCTATAGATCTAATGAAGTAGCTAAATGCTTCTTCAGAAGCTGGCCTTCGGGAGCCTGTCATATGCTTCTGCTACCAGATGCGAGAGAGGAGGTGTGAAAACCTTGCAGTCCCACTTCACCTTGCCCTGCATCTTATTAACATTGGCTTTTTATCAGGTTGTGTTAAGTATTTTCAATAACCCTTCCTGAAGTAGGATGCTGTGGGACTCCTGTGCAAGGCATTAAGCTTCCTCCTCTCCCTCCTCGTTGAACACCGCTCTGCATGACTCAGTGCATTTCTGGCCAAGTGCATCTTAGTGTACATTTTCTTGCCAAGCAGCAATGTCCCCTTCCTTAGTTAGAAGCATTATTTATTTTTTTTTTAACATTGTTAAATAAAAGGCCAGATTCCAGAGCCCCTCACTTCTTTTTGCAGACATCACATCCCCGAAGTGTAAATTTATCACCTGCTGAAGGGAAACGTTTTTGCGTGAGCCACTTGTTAAAATACTGGCACCATCTCCCTGCCTGGGCCACCCACACAGTCTGGCTGCCTGGGGGTGTTTCCATCATCACACGCTACGTTATCGCACCCGTGTTTATGGTATCGACCTGCTAACTTGACTTCTTCCTTCTCCCCTTCAGGAACAAAATGGCTTTTATTTCAAAGTGCTAATACATGTGGTAGATGAGTGTTCCTGCTCATGTCATGGCCGCTCTGTGCTAGTTGCAGATATGTGTTTCAGAGGTGTTGGAACAGCTCCGGAGAAGGCCACATTGAAGCAAGCCCTTAAATGTGTGTGTGGAAAATGAAGATAGAAAGTCTCTTTTCTCTCTACTCTATGTCTATGAAACGACACTCAGCTGTGGCATATTGAAGAAATATTTATTTCATCAATGTGACCCTTAAAGGGCCAGACAGGGCATGAGAAGGGATATTCCCTTGCTTTTTTACTAAAGCACTCCTAAAAATAAGAAACCTGTATTGGCTTTGGGGGGGGAGGGGGGGGGGGGGGGAGCAACCTGAGGGGTCTGTTGGAGAAGATCCCGAAGCGTTCCCCCTTTTCTATAAACACCCACCC
>WUAM01000431.1:28334452-28358203 GCA_024336885.1 Actenoides hombroni
TCGTGGAGGGGGGAGAGGGATGTGTGGGGGTGGGGGGGGGGGGGCGGGTGGGGGGGGGCTACATGAGTGGCTTCTTTGAGAAGATGCCAGAAGCTTCCCCCCTGTCTGATAAACACCACCCACCTACAAGATGGACCTGGTGTTGGTCAAGGCCAAGCCCACCAGTGACGGTGAGGTACCTCCATGTTAACATATTTAAGGGGAAAAAAAACCTTCTGTGCAACAGCAGCCAGAGAGGGGAGTGAGAATATGTGAGAGAAACAACTCTGCCTACACCAATGTCAGTGAAGAAGGAGAGGGAACAAGTGCTCCAGGTGCCAGAGCAGAGATTCCCCAGCAGCCTGTGGTGAAGACCATGGTGAGGCAGGCTGTCCTCCTCTGCAGCCCGTGGAGGGTAACGATGGAGCAGATATACACCTTCAGCCCATGGGGAATCCCACAGTGGTGCAGGTGGGTGCCTGCAGGAGGCTGTGACCTCATGGGAAGCCTGTGATGGAGCAGTCTCCTGGCAGGACCTGTGGACCCGTGGAGAGATGACCCCAAGCTGGAGCGGGTTTGGTGGCAGGACTTGTGGCCCTGTGGAAAGGACCCACACCAGAGAAGTTCATGAAGAATTTTAGCCCATGGGAAGGACTCACATTGGAGAAGTTTGTGAAAGACTCTTTCCTATGGGAGGGACCCCACTCTAGGAAAGAGTGTGAGGGGTCCTCCCCTGAGGAGGAAGGAGTGTCAGGGACAATGTGAGATGAACTGACCAGCAACCGCCATTCCCCATCCCCCATGCCGCTGAAGGGGAGGTGGTAGAGAAAATCAGAAATGAAGTTGAGCCTGAGACGATGAAGGCATTAGGGGGGAAGATATTTTTAAGATTTGCTTTTATTTCTTATTACCCTACTCTGATTTGATTGGTAATAAATTAAACTAATTTCTCCCCAAGTCGAGTCTGTTTTGTCAGTGATGGTAACTAGTGAGCGATCTCCCTGTTCTTATCTCAACCCACAATACTTTTGCTATATTTTTTTTCCCTGCTCAGCTGGGTAGGGGAGTGATAGAGCAGCTTTGGTGGGCACCTGCCATCCAGCCAAGGTCAACCCACCACAAAACCATATTACTTTGAAGATGGAAAGAGTAGGCAGGTGGCAGGGACCCCACAAAGACTTGATGTATTCTCCAACCACTAATGAATGTCTCACCTCTTGGAAACCCCCATACTCTGCTACATTCAGAGCAGAGGCTAGGCTGGAGGCAGCTGAGGCCACAGAAGGATGAAGTTGTCACAGTTCAGAGCTCCTCCAGGAAGGGCTGCATATCCTGCACTTGGGTCATGGTGCACACTCCCTTAACACTGTTCTTTCTGGACTTCGTTTTAGTGAAGAAAAGGTATATTATCCTGTGGCTGTTGTCATCTTGGCACCTACATAGGCATGCCTGGACTGAGTTGGTTAAGGAGAAGCATAAGCACCTATTGCTCTCTTCTCTCTGAGGCCTTATGGAGGAGCTGGAAGATGGTGGCAGAGCTGTTTGGAAAATAGAGTTTTGACAGTGAAAAAAGTTGAGTCTTTTTATGTTATTGTCATCTGGAATTAGAGTATAATGACAAAATATTAAAAAGTGTCAAGGAAAGAAATTTTTCTCATAAAAAAATGATGTGGAGGAAAAAGCTTTTAGACATTTATGGTCAGAATGAAGCATTTCAGTATTGCAAAAGGAAACAGTAAATTGAAATGTCAACCTACAGCTGAAACCATTTGTTTCAAACTATATATAAACAAAAAATGTCTTGTAAAGGTGATTCAAAGCTAAAAGTGTTTTTGAGACATAAACATTTTCTAAATTCTAAGGAAATCAGCCTTTTTTTTTTTTTTTTTTTTTTTTCTTTTCTTTTCTTTCCTGAGGAAGACATTATCTGGAAATCACTCAGCTGCTTCTAGGTTCTGAATTGCGTGGTGCCAGAGCTATAAGCACAGCAAGTGACCACTGTGCTGCTCATTAGCTCGGGTGTGCAGAAAGGAAACTGCTGGATTTGAGGTTCCTTGCCACCTGTCCCTGCCCAGGGACCAGCAGTCTTTCCTTCCCCTCTGAGCGGAGGGATACATGGACCGCAAGTGTATCTGCTTCCTGGCTATGTTCTGCCAAATTGTGCTGGGGTCACCAAGCATTTTTAATAGCAAGTTTCTTTCCAACCTGGATTGTTCCGACCAAGTAGATTTTGGAGTGACTACATGTGCTGTTATTCTCTGAGGAGACATAAAGCTTTGGAGAAAAGCAGTGGGCAGAGGCCTGAGCTTGTCCACCTATCTCAGCTGCAATCCCAGGTGGCACATCTCACTCGTAGCCACACGCTCACAGGACAGAGTTACACAGGACAAAGTTACGCAGCACGTTTTCTGTGGTGGTGCAGCTGGCATTATGAATTCTTGCCTGCACACCCCGTCCTTCCCCTCCAGCTTTTCAGCTACAGCTGTGGACTTGCCCTGTAAGCCAGGTCAGCAAAGATGTCCTGGCATGTCCTCACGGAGACGGTGGAGTGGCTGGCACCTGCGTGGGTCTCCATAAGCTGCCCTCACCCAGGCGATGTGACGTGCTTCTGCAGGAGCTGCGTGGACCATGAAGAGCTCACCCTGTGGATGAGGTCCCAGTGCAGTGAGGAGACAGACTAAAACAGGACTGCAGGGTTGGTCCCACTCAGTGTGACCAAATGTTTACCACAGTGCTTGTCAGATAAAAGCCTTGAGTTTAGCTCATGGGATTATGATTTCTTCTGCTGTGGCTTTTTCTTGCTGCTGTTCTTTGTATATCTATCTAGTAGCAGTGAGAAACCCTTTGTGCATCTTTTACTTCTACACGAGAGCTTACAGAGCAACAAATACAAAGATTCCCATTGTATCCTTACCTCTGTTGGAATCAATCAAGTTCAAACCTGTTGAACTTAAAGGATTTAAACTGATTTAAAACTGGTTTGAGGACAGAATCAGCTTCAAAGCTTAGTACTATGAAAACATAACGAAGAAACATAAACCATGAAGTTGAAAGCAAGTGCGTGTTTTCAGTGTTTAAGGGAAAATGTTGCATAGGCACACCAGTACAAATAGGCAGTTCTAATTAAGATGTTAAATTTACAAGGCAAATGTATTGATTTGTTTCTTTCAGGGAAGTTAGGTTGCATGGTGTCCATTAATTAGAATACACACAGTTAAAAGTGATAAATAAACAAATAAGTGTTCAGTGCCATATCTATTTTGTTTATTATGTCAACCCCCCCAAAAAATCAATTATTTCAACATTGTTACTGTTCGTTTATCTTCTGCATTATGTTCACACCTTAATGAAAATTGCCTGACCAGGTTTATTTCCCAAATGAAATGCATAAGTACAAGCGACACAAGTTTGGGACAATACAGGTGTTGATATAAAATATTTAAAATAGTATTTTCTGTTCGCATTGCCTAAACACACTTTATATTGTTCTGTTACAGTGACATCTGTTTTTCTGTGTCTTTGGTGCATTCCTCAAAATTTGTGGCCCAGTGTTTGCAGGATATCAGAGGATACACAGCTTAAATCATATCATCCTTTTTTGTGTTTGGAGGTGTCTCATTTTAAGATTGGATACATTTCTCCTTCCTTCTTTTTCTTGCTCTCTGTTTCTGTCCATCTTTTCCTGCCCCTTTGTCCTACTTTCTTCTGATGCTCTGTAGGTGTTCTATTTATGTAAAATTTAACCTTAGAATCTCTGCTTTTTTCCCCAACCTGGTTTGGTATGGTGGAGATAAAACTGGAAGATTTAGATCTGTTTTTTTGGGTGTGTGTCTGAGTTGGATGAAGTTTTTCTTAGTTTTCTCACTGAAAAAACGAGTTGGGATTTCTTTAGACTGCCTTATACTTCTTATGGTAAACATTTGGTGTTGGGATGTAGGGAAAGCTGGTGTTTTTGAACCGTTGACAATAAACGAAGGGCAGATATTTGTATGTTGCTGTGATGTCCCCAGCCAGGAAATCTTTCTAACTAGGGTTTCTCTCAGGGCAGCTTGTCTCAGCCTTGGGAAAGGTGACAGCTGGGAAGAGTCAATCATGAGGAGGTCAGTGCCCTCTTTATCAAGGTGCCACTGTGGGGGAATGTAAATATTGTCATCTACTGTGTTCAGAAGGTCTTTAAACCTCATGTCCTTCTCAGGCAAGGGACTCCTGCTAACAATTCTGTTTTCCATTAGGGACTGGGGAGATGCTTTGCTTGTACATGTCATTGCTTGGACACTTGAAGAGGGAGGTTGGTTATTTGCTGGGCTGGATGGCAATTTCTCATGAAGACATGGTTTCCCAGCTTCATCCAAGTCTTCAAAATCATTTAGATTCTCCTGAAGGTCCAAAAGTGGCTGATACATGGGTCCACATGGAGTACTGTTGCTTGATGACTTAGGAGGTCCAAGGTGGACCAACTCTCTGCCTGCAAACTTGGAAACTAAATAGAACATAGAATAAATTAGATCAGCTTCTGCTGGAATGGTATTTTCAAGAAAAATAACATGTTAATATCAAAACAGCTTCATCCCATCATAAAAAGTCAGTTCCTGTAAAGGCATAAAGAAATGAGTATCTTGATGTAGAATAAAATTTTGCACCAAGAATTTAACAGTAAATGGTGATCTACAGGTAGGCAATTGGCAATTTTTTGATTGGGTGAAGAGTCTTAAGTGAGCATCTCAGCATAAAGTTGCCTGGCTTAATTTTAGTGACTATTATTAATTTATGCTTCTGGGCTGTTTATTGCATTAATTTAACCATGTCACATATGTGAATAGCTGTGGGCATGTAATAACCAGAGCAGAAACAAGTCTAAATTCAGGTCTGTAGTTTGATTATCTGCCACTGTGCATCTTCTATATTTTTGAGACTATGGAAAATCATAGAATCATAGAATGCTAGGGGTTAGAAGGGACCTCTAGAGATCATTGAGTCCAAAATGATGTCATGGATGTGAGTGCAACTCCTTCTTGAGTACAGTGAAGTTGTGACACTTGCAGCATGCTTATATTCATCCTGGGAATGTAAATAATTTCTTTTCTTTTTGCTCATAAATGTCTATTCTTGGAACTGCATTATCAGTACTAGTGTCATCCCAGGGTGACTCATAGAGGGACTAACCTGCACAATGACATGGAACAGCTATTTGTAATCAGTACCTGAAGAGTATAAACTGGGTCAGGTGGTTGCCTGCTAATTTTTTCACCTGATCAGACTGAAATCAATCATGAAACTTGGGGCCAGGAAACAATTGCTTAAAATACTTGTAATTTCAAAACAAAGTGGAAGGATATTTCTACAGCATTTTCAGGAACTGTGTTCCCTTTTTTTCCCAGACAGATACCCTAGTACCGTTTCAGACTAAGATGCCAAGACTATATTTCAGAACAGTACCTTCCAGGAAGTTTTCTTGGTTTTCCAATGTAATTGTGATCTCATCTTCTTGAATAGCATCTGTCACTGCCAGCGTTAGTAAAGAAGGAAATGTCCTATTGCTGTAATTCCTGAGATTTTCCAGAGTGTCCATTTCAGACTTCTGAGAAATCTGAATTTCTGACTCCTTATTCAAATGCGTATCAGGATTAATATTGTGTTTTTCTGCTTCATTTTCCCTCTACAAAACAATCAGACACCTTTTGATTAGTATGCAACAAAAAAGCACCTTAAGGAAAATCACAGTATAACACATGCAATGGGAAATCTTGTTTTCACTGAAGCCTTAGTTACAGACATTGACTTTTCATCTGAGCAGACCCCATGCCAGAGGCTCTTCCTGAATCCCAGCTGCACATGGGCTGGCAGACTCTGCCTTTTACCACACAGGCCATAGGGAGCAAGTTTTCATGAAAAATCCACTGGAGACTCGAATGCCATCTTTGGAGAGCCTGTAGCACTTCCTTTGAGGCTTGTGGCTCACAGAGTCTGCTAACAGATGTCTACGGGAGACCAGAGCACCACAGAGCTCACACTGCAGAGCAAAAATGTTACAGGATGCTGTGAGCCACTCCCAGGTCCAGGAGGAAGATCACTGTGGGACTGCTGCTGTCTGCTGTGAGGGCAGGCAGTCAGCACAGAGCTAGAGAAGTACTGAGAAGGTTTTGGGGTGGGATTGCAGCAGGAAGACCTCTGTGGAGCTGTTGTAACAGGACTGTGCATTTTAACAAGAGCATGGGTTCGAGGACTCGTTCCTGCTGCAGTGCCATCACCCTTACTCCTACATGCATCTTACATGCATGTGGGGGGTGTGTTCTTATATGTAGGACACTTATCTATCCCATGATCCAAGTTTTCCAAGTCCTCACTGTGGTAGCCTCATGCACACTGAGTTTCAGGTATCAAACCCTTGTGAAAATGCAAGGTCTGTACAGTGAAATGAATCTCCTCCTACAGCACTAAGTCCTGTGATGAACTATCTGTGCCGTGTGCTGCTTCTGCCAAAGACTGTCTTCGCTCAGCTCTGGCACTCCTGAAAATGAAATTTCTGAAATGTCTTGACTACCACATGGATATTATGGTTCAATACCAAGCTTTTTTTGCACGTTCCCTATATCATCTTTGACAGATCCACTTTGTCATTATGCAGCTAACACTTCAAGGATTATCTGCAGTGAGTTTTGATCTTTTCACTGCTATCCCCACATAATACAAAATTCTTGCTTCCAGAATCAGAGAAGTAATTTGTTTTACTATGGTACATTTATATTTCATGGGTTTCTTCTATTCTTTGCATTGCGAAGTACTCTCCTTGCAAAAAATATGTTTTTAATCTAACATGCCATTACAAAAAGTGAGTGTAATTTGTGGAGAAAAGGCACTTTTGAAAGCTTGCATGTATTTTGTGAGTTAGCAAAAATGTTTGGAAAAATTTGAAGGGCCCCAAACCTCAAACTTGTGGGGTTACTCCATCCTTCCTACATTTTTGCAGCACCCAATCACAATTGAGGAAATTATTTTTCAAGCATTTATAAAAAGAAACACAATATGTTTAAGTTGACAACATATTGCTAAAACCACACTAGATCAATTGGGAATTTGAGATGTCATAAGCATTTTAGGCTATGCAATCAAATAGTCTCCCAGGATTTTACACACTGCTAGTTAAGAAAACAAATTTTCATCTTACATTTTGCAAGCTGTCACCTTATATACAGTATATCAGAAAACTTGCCATGACTGGTTTTACTGCCAGACCTCTTAAGAGCTAATTGGTTAAGCACCTGGGCAGGAAGCTTTTTGGCAGAAATGCTATTTTCTGCAAGGACTAGCTATAAAGTTCTGGATGGCAAATTGTAATCATTAAGGCTCCCTCTTCTACAACAGAACACATAAAATGTAAATACGTTGCTTGGAGAAATTATGATGCATAAAAGGACAGGCTGTGTTTTAAGCTTATCCAATGACTTACGGCTCAAATTTGAACATGGAAAGGTTCTTATTCTTTTTTCAGGGTCAAGCTTTCAGCAGACTTCTCTAATTACACCCAGAAAAATGAGAATCACATCTGTGTGCATCCACCAAAGCTATTATTTGCATGTACAAATGTTAACTTGTGTATACAAGGAGTTGCGAATACAATGACTTGCTCTGGTTTTTCAAACACAGGGGTTTTGTACATGAAAAATAATTTTCACAGACTCTTTTGCAGTTGCAGATTACAAGTTCTGCTGAACATTTGTCCCTAGAAAATCGTATTCAGTATTGTGTAGAAAATCGTAACGTAGTCTGCTGCCTGGAATGAGTTGAATGCCATGGTTTGTGAATATGTGTTTGAATTCCACACAATGTTTTGGGCTGACTGTGTTGGTGGAATTTTTTATTGCATGCTATTCATGAGCATTGTCATGACTGCAAATACATTTTTGTTTGTGTTGATATTTGATATGTTTGGTTCTTTTGGACAGAATTTTCAGAACAGCCAGATGCCAACTTTCTCTACAATTCACTGAGGGGAGGTTTTTAATTTGCTTAAAAATACTGGAGTATTTTTTTTAACAGTAATTTACTTCTTTATAATTATTAGTTGTCCATAAATATCTATTTATAGGCAGACAAAAATACACAGTAGTCTCTATAGTCATAGAAAAAATGTAAATGAATGGCAATTAGTTTTCAGGGTACTTCATTTTACCTGTGGCTGTTACTTGTTACTTATTTGCTTCAGTAATTTAGATTTAAATTTTCCACTCATTTAGATGCAACTGCTAATTTTTCTGCTTTAATTTTGTGCACAAAGTTATCTTGTTGAGCTCAGTGAAACTATTCACATAGTTAAAGTCAAAGCAGATGAATACATCTGCAAGATCTGGAGAGCTGAAAAGAAGTTATGTGATTTAAAGATGGATCACACACTGCTAGTAATAAATAGCAAATAGTTGCCATTAGACAGAATAGAAAGAACATCTATCTATGCACTTTGAAATATCCTTGGCATACTTTGTAATACAAAGTTCAAATACCCATGCTGTTATAATTAAAATCCAGTAACTTTATCAGGATCTCCCCAGGAAGATGAGGAAAAAGTGGGAAATTTCCCCCTTGCACTCAGTTAACAATCTTTACACTTCTACCTCAGTTTCAGCTCTCCGTGAGTGGGTGATTGGAGAATTGCATTGCAGCCTGCCAAAGAGGTGGTCAAATTTGGCCTCTTTTAGACCAAAGCAGATAATCCTCCCCCCAAGATAATGCCCTGCCAGCTGCCTCCTCTGAGAGCTGCACCAGCACAGTATGGCTAGGCTCCAGGGGACCTGGGGGCTGCTCTTGGCTCTGCCTCTGCCCAAAAACGTCATGCCACCCGTGTGAGGCTCTGCCTTGGGATCCAAGAGATGCATTCTTTTCTTTTCCCTATATACTTCGCATACGCTTAGGGCTAAGTTTTGCCATTGTGTAAGTATGTGTATGAAGTAGCTTTTGCTGAATAACAGGCCAGAGAATACTGGAAAAATAAAAACATTGAGTAAGAACTGCCAGCTTGGTTTCTTAGCCAGCCTTCCCCTCTCTGTCCCCTCTTCTTGCCCAAACCCCAGCCTTTCTGGGCAATACAAACATTGGAGAAAGTGGCATAAGGTGATAGCACTGATAATCTTGATTTAAAGGTACTCCTGCTGAGGAGTGATCACACATGTTATTTGTGTACAAGGCATGAATAAGAAACAACCTAGAGGTGATCATTGTTAGCTACAAGTAGTTGCAGAGCCTAACTACTAGCAAGGGAGAAATATTAATTTTTGTAATACAGAAGAATGTAAGAGGGATTAGAGGATGAAATTGAGATACATATGAAGTAGAGTGATTACCCAGGGGGAAAAAAAAAAAAAGGAGCTTTACATACACTATATAAACACAGAAAAACCTCTATATGATACTAGTAACAGGCTTTGCATTTATGAGTTTAAAGGTAGCATTTACAAAGCATGTACTAATAAATAAGAAGAAATAAACTTTTAGCAATGTGGAAAAATGGTATGAGTCAATCTGTTCTAATTTCTTAATTTGTATGTCTTCGTAACGGATATTAGGAGGTATTATTTATGATAGAACCCACTCTGCCAAAGTTAGGCATCTAGCTTGTGCCTGTGTTTCAGATTCTCAGCAAAGATGCACTCCTAAAAACGAGTCATTTTCCTGCAAAGCTGTCAAAGGGAGATTCTGTCCGTCTAAATGCAAATTTAAGAAATCCCCACAATGAACATGCAAAGATTTTCAGATCAGCATTGGTTTGTGGTGCAGAAAAGAGAGCTGTGCACCCCGGAGCTACATGGAGAGGGACTTTGAGAAGATGTGGAAATGGGGAGCTGTGATACAACTGAACAGACCCCAGAGTGCGTACCCAGTTCACATGCTAGATAGACATGTCCCCGCTAGATTTAGTTCAGCAAGGGAAAGTGCAAAGTCTTGCACCTGCGAAGGAACAACCCCAGGCACTTGGATATGCTGGGGTCACCCAGCTGGAAAGCAGTTTTGCAGAAAATGACCTGGGGATCCTGGTGGACACCAAGCTGATCATAAGCCAGAAGTGTACCCTTGATGCAAAGAAGGTGAATGGCATCCTTGGGTTGCATTAGGAGTGTTTCCATCAGGTCAGGGGAGGTGATCCTACCCCTCTACACAGCACTGGTAAGGCCACAGCTGGGGTATTGCATCTAGGTCTGGGCTCCCCAGTAAAAGACCTGTGTATACTGCAGAGAGTCCAGTGAAGGTCTGCAAGTATGATAAGGGACTGGAGCATCTCTCCTGTGAGGAAAGGCTGAGAGAGCTGAGACTGTTCACCCTGGTCACCCCCTCAGGGGGATCTCATGAATATAAACAAATATCTGAAGAGAGGGTGCAAAGAAGGAGGAGCCAGGCTCTTTTCAGTGGTGCTCAGTGACAAGCACAAAATGAAACACGGGAAGTTCCCTCTGAACATCAGGAAATACTTTTTTACTGTGAGGGTGACCAAGCACTGTCACAGGTTACCAAGGGAGGCTGTGCAGTCTCCATCCTTGGAGATACTTAAAAGCTGCCTGGATGTGGTCCTGGGCAACATGCTCCAGATGGCCATGCTTGAGCAACGGGGTTGGACCAAGTGACCTCCAGAGGCCAGTCTGTGATTCTATGAAAGTTACTACTGGTTTGAGCTGGTAGCTGGCTAAGTTATTTTGGGTGAGTACTAGTTTGGGTTTAAAACTTTGACAGAAAAAATGTCAATACAGAGAAAGAAGATGTCAATCATTCCTTTGTTAAACTCCCCCTCTTTTTTTTTACCTTGCTCTGCCAAAACCTCCAACCTGCTTGCGAAACATATATATATATACTAGGACTTAGAAACAACAATTTGCGGTATTATTACCTTACAAACAGAGCCATTTTTTGGGTCTGTGCTTGAATTCAGCTTGACTCTCTGCCTTTAGAGGGCATTTTGGATGCAAGGAGTGGCAGGAAGCGATGCAGCCCCTTAATCAACTTGTAACTTACTTTATGCACATGTTCGCTTCCCTCTTCCACCCGGGTAAGATGCTGAAAGGTCATAGAGGACATGAAATGCTACCACTTGCCTGGAAGGCTAGATCTCTAGGGGCTGTAAATCAGTTTGATATCCAGAGATTCAAGAAAGCTGGTCTATAGCCTTCACAATGCAGCTCTTTTTGACTGACTTACAATTCAACAGATCCAATTTAAATTTATAATATGAAAAAAAAATCACGTATGTGAAGGAAAGCCTCCTCCCCTTAAGCATGCACACACGTACATACACTCCCCAACTCATATTTTTGAGTTATGGCTCTGCTGGCAAACACTGCACAGGCTGTTGCGACCTTGGGGCTGTGTGCTGGGATGGAGATCTGGATCTGCTCAAGCTCATCTGAATAATTTCTAGAGGAGTCAACTGGACCTTCTCAAAATACAGCTTCTCCAGGGCGAAGGCTTTGAATGGGAGGCTAATCGTTGATGTGTGTTGTTTTGTAGCTGAAACTTTTCCCATTGCACTTGTGTGTTAGAAGCTGGAATTTGGCTTCCTGTCTGACTAGTTTCTGCCTGAAGCAAAATTTTTACGACTGAGCGCTGTGAACCCTTTAGTGGAGATGGTTGTAAAAGAAGGGGGGAAAAAAAAAAAAAAAAAAAAAAGGAAAAACTTACACCCCTTTTACTATATTTGGCCTTACCAGCTATTACCACAATTTTCTGAATTTATTTTTTTAATTTTTGTCCCCTCTTATCTCACTCCATGTCCCTGAGTGAGTCTAAGCTGGAGTGTGAGAATAAGATACCGTGGTAAAAATACAAAAAAAAAAGCCATGCTGGGAAAAGATTTTACAGCTTTCACAGCTTCCCACTCACCTCCCCAGACTTTGGATCAGGCCCTCACAGACCAGTCAGAAACGGAAGGGATGGCAAGGTTACTGAGACGCTAATGCTCCTTTTCCCAATGGAAAAGTAATCTTTTATGTAAAGCAAAATCATTCTCAATCCCATTACTACCAGCAGCCCATTTTTAAAATTCATTAGTCATAAAAAAGGGGACATATTTATCTCTGGGAAAAAAAAAATAAAAATAAAAATCACCTAAAATAATCACTTCTGAGAATGCCAGAACATAGGTTTCCTGAGACTGCCCGCAAATCTGCAATTTCATTACTATTTTTGGTGAGTTTTGTCTCCATTCCACGGACATTTTTCACATGTGCTGTGTGGCTGTTGCAATGATCCTCATAAGGAACCAGGGTGTTTTTTAAGCCTGTCAGCTTCATGATATCTTACCTGGGCTTTTTTATGGTCTTTCTGGTACCTGAGCAGTTTTTTCAGCAATAAGCAATAAGAAGCCATGGCAGGAGAGGGTCTATTATTTATTAAAATGTTGATAACTTCTGAAAGACTGAACTCCATCATTTCTGTCATGTAGTTTAAAACAACAGGATTCAATTCACTGGGGTGAAGTCTGAAATATTAGGAAAAAGTATTTAAATACAAATGATGCATCCAGGTACAATGTCAGAATTTACAGTTAAGTGGACAATACACTTCTTGGGAGGTAGCTGGAGTAGGCTAAATTGATTGTACAGGCAAATTATGATACACAGTTGTGCAGAAATCCTCCGTCTGTGCTAACTTTGCTGCTGTGTTGAGGCTCTGTTACTGCATTATTAAATATCCTGTTGTTGATATAACCGTTCACTCTGAAAGGACACCCACAAGGATTAAGCTTAAATAATTAAAAGATGGCAACCAGCATTTTCTCATTTTAATCGAGTGTGTATAGTTTGATTCTCAGTACAGTAGTCCCAAGTGGATTAAAAGAGAGATAGTGTGTGTGCGTGTGCAGAAGAAGAAAGTGTCCCAAAGGCAGGAAAATCTCAAAGCACAGAAAAAGAACTAAGGAAAATACAGGAGGATTTTTATTTTTATATAAATCATATTGTGAAATAAATCTGGTTCTTTTATAGTAATAATTATTGTACTCACAGGCTTCTGTGAGTAGTAAAGTCTAGTAAAGGCATTTTAGAATTTTGACAGCCTTGGATTCTGAGACTCCTAAGATGTTTTCTCAAACTTGTCAAACCAGTATGAATGGGCACAGACACAACTGAGGGGAAGGAAGGATGGCAAAGGTAGGAGCAGTGGGCAAGTCTCAGCAAAATGAACAAATTGCACATAGATTTCTAATAGCCCAGGCTGAGACTGGCAGTAGATTGTCTGGATTGTGGTAGGGAAACCTGCCATGTGTCTTGTAGACATCACTGCAGATGGTGCAGATTGCATAGGCCAAATTATTCTCTTTTTTGTTCAGTGTAAATTATTGGCTTTTACAGAATGATCCGGGCTCAAAATATTTGACCCATGACTAGCTACTTTAAGCTGTGAGGAAAGTGAAAAAATGTCCATCACTGAAATTAGGTATTTAAAGACATGCAAAGTATACTTTGCAGACTCCCAGTATGAAAGATGAATAACATCTCAAAAGTTGGCAGTGTTTATATGAAGTGTCATATTGCACATACCTATTTCAAACTTTTATAGTAATCTTAAACCATAAACTGGCTTGCTAGGAAAGAAAGGAGACTAGTTAAAGCCACTTACAAAATAAATGAGAATAAAAATTATTAGAATTACAAGAACTTCAGTGTAATATAAAAATGTCATTCCCTCAGGTGGGTATGTGAGACCTAGGTTTGCAGGAAAGGATTAGAAGCACACTGTCTAGAGATAAGTAGCACCAGTGAGGCATGTTGAGAACAAAATAATTGATACAATGGATATAAGCAGTTCTATAAGGATGTTTCCTGTAATATAAAACTTATCCATGGTTAGAAAAGTTGATGTGTTTTCTGATATAAAATTTTGACCTTTTGCAGTAGCTCTGAGTAGATAACAAAAATCTTCCAAAACACACGAATCAAAGAAATTCCTAAAAACCTCAACTCTTCCCCCAGATCCCAAATCCTGAAATCCCAAGCTAGAAGAGAGATGTGAAAAGTGATACCTGTTCTCATAGGCAGCAACACTCAGTATTTTTCTGGTGAAGCCTTCATTCAACCATTTGTCTTTTATTGCTTCTTTGACTCCAGGCCTCTTAGCAGGGTCAGGCTCAAGTAAGGTTTGCATGAAGCGTACAGCTCCTGTGCAGTGTTGAGATGAAATAGGTTGTTTACCACTAATGCCTGATTATTTGGGCAGTGCAGAATTTAGTTTTCAGAAACGTGGGACTTGTCCTGCTTCTCCACATTGAAAGACTATCAGCTGTAAAGGAGGGGTTTCTAGGGCTATCTCTGGATTGCTGGATAAAACAGCTCATGCTCTCCTCTGAAACTGCTGTGGTCCTGTGTGGTGACACTGCTCCTCCAAGGACACCTGAGCAGGGTGGGCAGCATGGGCCACACCATGCTGGGAGGCATGCTGTGGACCTATGGATGCTGCTGTAGGTATGGAAGTGGACCTAACTTCCTAATTTGCTTGATAAACCCCATTGAATGCAGCCTATGACAACAATAGCAATCTCAGCATTGTCCTCAGCGTTCGATCAAGGCTCTGAGAAGGGGCACTTCTGTGTTGGCTGACTACCCAGGAGTTACATTCCTCACACAAAGAAGCTAATCTCGTTGATAAAATTCTGTGTCAAGGGAGGGAAATAGGCCCATGTGCTCAGATGATGTGTTGTTCTTTGGCTCCCTGGAGTTGAGACAGAAAAAGATTAATCACTCTCGTATATTTATCACTCAGCTCCAACACTGGATAAAGTCCCTCTTCTTTTTTTTCTTCTTGGGAAAACTCTACTGAATTCTTCCATATTCCTTGGGGATGTTTTGAAATTAGCAAAATGCCAAGTGAGCATTAAACTGGGAACATACTGCTCCTTTCACTTGTAATCTCCTTCAGAACTTAGATCTAAAGTATGCAAAGCTTGTTTACTACTGCTCTCTCACTAAATTCCCAATGGGCAAGGGAACAATGGAGTTACCAGCAATCTTCCACTAACTGTGTGGGCTTTATAGAAAAGCAGAGATAATGCATTTATTAGTGGAAGCTATAACAATAGCATAAATAAGAAAAATTAAAAATATAATAATTGTAGCTATGGAGATGCTATCTGGAAACCAATCTCCAAAGAAAGATGAGACACTAATGTACAAACATTCTGGACAGCTATGGTAGATATCCTCATACAATTTACTGGGAGAGAAAAAGAAATTGAATCATCACATTTTCTTAATACTGTAACTCCAGACTAGATCCAGCTAGCTTAGTCTGGAACTGTATGATGCTTCCCAGCACTTGGCTGCAGGCAGCTGCTGAAGCTCATCTTGGTTCCTAGGCTGATTCTTGCCTAACATCAGAGCAAAGCTGCTCAAAACGATGGGGAGAGCTGAACCCATTCTGGCAGATAGCTGGGCAAAACATGACTCATTCTGCTCTGCTCTTCAATGACTCAGTCAGTGAAGCTGCATGATAACAGCTGTAAGAAGGGGCACAAGCCTGTGATGGTCAGCAGAGAAGATGCTAGTCCAGGTGGAGAGAAAACAAGGACTGAAGCCAGAGGTCTCTAGGAATCATTGTAAAGCAACAGAATTTTGAGCTTTGAAGAAGCAGAACTTGTACTGATAACCCAGAGTGTATATAAACCAATGTGACTTCTTGGTTTTAAAGGCATGGGCTGTAATTCTGGCTAGAATCTTTGAGAACTATCTTTCCCAGTTGTCCTGAAAGACTCCATACATTCTACGTCATTAAAGACTGTCAGTAAAATTCATTCAAAAATAATGTATTTCAGTTCTTTCTCATGAAAAATATGAACAGACTCTTCAGAAAACTAGCCCTCCCATTTCTTTAATTATCTCAGTGTTGTGGTTTCTGTCTGTAGCCAAAAGATAAGCTCTTGAGGAAAAATTGTCTAATATTTTGATAACTGATTTTTGGGAAAAACAGAAAAGAATGCTTGTCTATGACACACAGCATGGGACAGAATAAACATGACAGTGGTCTCGTTTACTGCACAGCTGCTCCACTTATGTAAAAGCAATTTATATTTTACTCTCCCTGTAAATAAGAACCAAGAATAGTGGTCTTTTGAAGAGACAAAAATGTTATTCCCCTATTAGCCCAAGATAAAGAGATCTTGCCTAAGGCACAGAAGTATTATTTCTAAATGAAAACAAAGCAGATGGAAAAGGTACCTCTAATTTGCCAGAAGATTGCATTATTGCTAAATTCACTGTTTTACATGGGTTAGACCTTTAATACATCATTATTCTTTATAAAAATTGGAGTGCTTTACCAGGGGAGATATCTGATGGAATAGGGCTGATTTCTCCAATTAACATCTTTTTATGTAGTTGCTTGATATTAAAAGGTTCCACCGTGAAGGGTAATGTGCCGGTTAGCATAGCAAACATGCTTACGCCTCTGTCAAAGGAAAAGACAAATACCAGAGCTCCATATAATGCTATTAAATATTTGTTACAAAAATCCCACAAAGCTATGAGTTGGGTTTCAGAGGTTTGCCTTCAGTATCAAGAATGTTACAAATTACCTTTGAGCAGCAATTTGTACTGAACACATATCTTACACCTTTTTTCTTTGTGTAAATGCCATTTTATCTGGAAAAGAATGTTGTGGGAAGTGTGTATGAAATAGGCTGTACAGTGAGTGACTGGAAAGCCTGTAGTGTTGAAAGTGGAAACCTGCTGTTTGTTTTTAAAATAAGCTCATTGGAGTGTCAGTGTAGTGTACCCAGCCCATCAGAATAAAGCATTTCAGTTTGGAGGTTGAGTGACAACACAGAGCTGGGACTGATGCGATAGATCTTGTTCCAAATAGTAATTCAGTTCTTCTTGCTTTGCTCAAATTGCTAAATTAGGTGTGACTTATGCCTAGAAGGCATTCATTTGGTAACAGCTTACTGTTGGCTAAAGACTCAGAATTTTAACTCTTGGGAAACACTAACAGTCTGCTAGCAGTGATCAGCAAACTTTGTGAAGGTTTGCCATTCAGTTTGGAGAAGTACCAACGTTTGGAAAACTTCCTCAGCAGCCTTAAATTTCTGAATGGGGAGGTTTCCTTGGACACTCTCCATGGTACTTCCTTGCTCCAGCTGATCTGTGCCACCACAACAGCACTTCTCTTCACCATCCTCTGCTGTTTCTCTGCTGAACTCTGTCAAGACAGTCATTTTAGGAATTCAGGAGATTCTAATTTAATTGACCTAGACAGGCTGGAGAGTTGGGCAGGGAGAAACTGAATGAAATACAAGTGTAGATTCTTGCATCTGGGAAAGAATAACCCCATGTACCAGTATAGGTTGGGGTTTGACTTGTTAGAGAGTAGCATGGGGCAGAAGGACCCAGGGGTCCTGGTGGACAGCAGGATGAGCATGAGCCAGCAATGTGGCCTCGTGGCCAAGAAGGTCAATGGCATCCTGGGGTGTATTAGGAGGGGTGTGGTCGAGAGAGGTTCTTCTTCCCCTCTACTCTGCCCTGGTGGGACCTCGTCCAGAATATTGTGTCCAGTTTTGGGCCCTTCAGTTCAAGAAGGACAGGGAACTTCTTGAAAGAGTCCAGCGCAGAGCCATAAAGATGATTAAGGGAGTGGAACATCTGCCTTATGAGGAAAGGCTGAGGGAGCTGGGTCTCTTTAGCTTGGAGAAGAGGAGACTGAGGGGTGACCTCGTTAATGTTTATAAATACATAAAGGGCAAGTGTCAGGAGGATGGATCCAGGCTCTTCTCAGTGATGTCCAATGATAGGTCAAGGGGCAACGGGTGTAAGCTGGAGCATAAGAGGTTCCACAGAAACATAAGGAAAAAACTTTTCACTGTGAGGGTCACAGAGTTCTGGAATAGTCTGCCAAGAGGGGTTGTGGAGTCTCCTTCTCTGGAGACATTCAAAACCCACCCAGATGTGTTCCTACGTGACCTGCTCTAGGTGGTCCTTCTTTGTCAGGGGGGTTGGACTAGATGATCTTTTGAGGTCCCTTCCAACCCTTAACATTATGTGATTCTGCGATCTGGTTCGTACATTAGTGCAGTTGATGACGACGATGTTATCTGTGAAACAGGTCTGTTCTTGGTGTGCACAACTACATACCTTTTTTAATGCTTTCAGAGAGTTGAGAACCATGAGAAGATGATGGCACCTTTTTCTAATTGTAGCACTGGATTGCATTTGAACCAGAGACCTATGCATAAATACTTCTTATTACTTTTGTCTAGGATTTATGTTGCCTTATTTTAACTAGCTAAATCTCAGGTACTAGTAGGTATCAATGGAAAGGGATGGTCCATTTCATGAGAGATTCATCACACCTATCTTATAGAGCTATTTTAGGCTACAGTTATGTATCTCAGGAGATGAGCTATCTCCCTGCACTGACAATAGCAGGACACTGACTGCCTGGTATATACCATATGCCTAGCTGCTAGATGGTTAAATTTAGGTGAGATTAATCTCTTCCCACTTTACCAAACCTTCTGATAAATCTAATCCTTGAATATGATGATTTCGAAAATTTTCCCGATGAATCCTTTGAGTAGAAATGTGCAGAGATACAAAGGAAACATTCTTCAATGATATGGCATTGAGTTGATGAAGTAGCAATGATTATCGTTCTATAACACATAATAGCACATAGATTAAGTGTAGCTGGAGTTGAAGCAAGAGAAGGGCCACGGAATGTTTTCTGATGAGGGGAGTAATATGCAGTGCAACTGGATCTCTAATGCCATTACAACGTTAAATACATTTTTCTTTTCAACACTGCAAACACCAATTTGCACTTCAAATTGCTGGTGATGATATATACATGATTGGTGCTTTAAATAGGCAACAGTTCTTTTCATCAGCATACAGGATAGGGAAATTCCCAAGGTATGGGTATGGATGGAACTACCATCCTAAAATCTCTTCTAAAATCTTATGATCTTATGCACAAATTGTAACTAGTTGACAGTAATGCACTTAGTGTGAATTGTAAAAGGGATCTGATGGTATGTAAAACTTAAAAATTGATTAATTATATCAAACTTCTTCTCCTCTATCCCACTGAACTACCTGGATTTCTTTGAATGTAGCAGCTATTTCCTCTATTTAGCTAATGCATGAAAGCTAATCACTTTCCAATCCCCCAATGCCTCTTTAAAACCTTATGCATAAAATCATGATTAGGCAAAACAGGCACCACTCTTTGCTGCTGCCTCATAGGAGCCTCAGCTGGATTGCAGCTGAATCTGGTTAGTTTTCTGAATATGTGTTTGACTGAATATGTTTTTCTGGTTCCTGTTGTAACAACTCTTTGTCAGTCCTCTTGCATAAAGTCAGTATTTCTGCAGTACTCTGAAATCTTCTGATTCCAAAGTCCAGTTGTCTGTAATCCTTTACTTATTTTGTAACAATAGAAGTAACGTATCTTTCCAATGATTAATTTAGTCTATCAGAATTTCATTTTCCACTATGATAATGTGAACAATTCAGATTTAAATTGTAAATATGTTTTATGCCTAAGACGCAGAATCTGTCTATGCTAAACACCATCGGCCATATGTAAGTTTTATATAGTCCTTGACCTGTTACGTGACATTATTAACAGAGTGAGCTCGGCAAATGGTTCTAAGGTTACTGCTTTGCCTTCCTTCAGACATCTGAAATGTGAAATGAGTATTATCCTATTTAAGTGTTGACAGCATCCTCTAGACCTGATTCATCTGTGTTATGTCTACATAGATTCAGACTGGTACTCTTGAAATCCAAACTTATACTGAAGCAATTTGGTAGAATTTGTCCCTTCATCCTTAACTTTGCGTACTATTCATACCCTGTAAATTTAGAGGAAGCTGAGTTAGGTTAGGTTAAAACCCTAATATGTCTGCCAGAAGCAGATCTTGAGAGAAATAATGTACATTATACATTTATGTGTATATAAAGCCTCTCTTTTGAGTATATGGAGATCCCTACCGAGATTCATGAAGGTCAAAGGATAAAATGATCGACTTAATATACATCATTTTCCCAGCTCCACCTACAAAAACTGTCAACAAAGTAAAAAACCCACAACTTGACTGCTAGAATTGCAAACTGCAAATGCGTTTGAAAAGTCTGAGATAATTTATGAGAAAAATTACTCCTCTGATGGCACCATCATCATTCTTCTTGTAAGAGATGTAATCTGTAGATGCAATGAACAAGGAAAACAGACTCCATTCAGGTTTGTGCCACCTATGAAGTAAATAATTTCACCTTTTTATCATAATCTGGTAGAAATGGCCTAGCTAAGGTACAGATGAAGGTGTCATAGCTCTGATATAACCACGTCTTTGGTCACTGTCCCTGAGACTCAATTTTTCTATTCAGGTTTCTTCTTTTGGCAAAATATGCCTTAGACAGAAAATGCCCATTTGTGAGTCCACGGCTTCCACAGTGTCCGATTTGACAGAATTTACTCAGATATCAGCTGAACCTCATTGCCAGAAGGACAGGAGGGTGAGGGGTTCATCTGAGGGGTTTTGTATATGCAAGTTCTATCTCTGTCTTTTCAGAACAGATCCAGATACCCTACCTTCTGCTGACTTTCCCTTTTCACAGTGTCTCCAGAATAACATGTGGGTTTTGTTTCTTTTTGGTTCTGGTTTGTTGGGGTTTTTTTTGTCATCGTTGTTGTTGGTTTTTGTTTGTTTGTTCATGTGTTTTTGTTTTGTTTTGTTTTGTTTGTTTGTTTTGTTTTGCTTTGTTTTGATTTTTTCTACAGTGTTTTGCAATGAATACACATTTCAAGATACTTCTCTCACACTCATAACACTTTTTTTCTGGCAATCCTTCTCTGATATATCTCTGCTTTCACCATTGATGCCCCAAAGCTGAGTGCCACCAATCCATTTATATCAGAGTCTCATCTAAACAATTCAGTGCAGAGAGTGTCAAGGTAAGCATATTTTTAGGTCTACTTACATGGACCAGACATCCACCTTTGGACCGTATTTCCTGTGAGCAAGGAGTTCCGGGGCAGCGTAAGCTGGGCTTCCACACTGGGTGTGTAACAGCTCCTGGGAGAGACCCTCAAACTTTGCAGTATTGCTCAGTCCAAAATCTGACAGTCACAAAAGAAAAAAAAAGGCAAAGAGGTTTTAGTTTTGAGAAGAGCTCTCAAAACACTTACTAATTGGACGAAGGTAGGAGCAAGATGAAAACAGCAGCTAGCTGCAGCATCTGCTGATGTCTCAGCTGCAGATGCCACTTTGAGTTCAAATAAACAGGCCATGAATTAGCAGAAGAGTAACAATGAAGCTCCCCGGCCATGGGTCTGGTTTGGTTGATTTTGGTGTAGCTATTTTAGTTTGCCTCCATTGGCTGTATACTAGTACCAGAGCTCAGTGACACAACTGCATTAGCACGGATTAATGAGTGCTGGCACTCAGCTCAGCTGGGTGTGCTTTAGCCCGTTGTAAATGTGGGGTAAAACCTGCTAACTTTAGCCTTTTCCTCTGTAGATCTGCACGTGTGCAAGGGGGAGGGAAGAGAAAGGTGTGATTGTAAAGGACTGGCTGGCTATAAAACAGGAGTGAAGAGTTGGTGCCTTTTTTTTCTCAGAGGTGTTAAGCTTTTAAAAGTTTGGGAAACACTGGGTTAAACATGTGGCGTCTCTAAGAGTGAGCTTCCCTTGCGGGGATTTTTCTGTGCGGTTTTCATAGAATAAAATTAATGTTTCTCTGAGCTGTGTTAACTGCTTGGTGCAAATTCTCTCATTTTTATAAATGTTTGCTTCACAATCCTACCAAGTTTTCTGGTAGTGACCAAACCAGTCTTTTTTCTTTTAACACATACCATATGATGAAGTTTCTAGTTGGAGTAATGACTCAACAGAAGCTAATGTGTCCATACCTGCGTTTCACCCCAGAAGATTTATTTCTTTGTCTACAAATCAATTCTGCTAGGAACAGCTTTCTACACATAAAAGCTGTAATTGTTTCTTGCTTCTCAAACAACACACAAAAGAAAACAATAGGATAAATTGTTTTCCTTGTTTTCTTAAAAATATGTTTTAGTTAAAGCTGAAATAAAAAAGCTGTTAAGTTATACTTCATAGCTTCTATTTATTCTAAAAGCTTGAATATGTTTATTGAATAATCACAAGCTCACTCATAAAACATTATGTTTAAATAGTATCTGAACTATCACTAAAAACCACATAAAATTAAAAGCCAAAAAGAAGCTCCACAGATAACATGCACCTACCAACGATTTTGATGTTGTTGTTCTCATCAAGAAGAAGATTTTCAATTTTTAAGTCCCTGAAATGAAGACAGAAAGCAAACTTTAAGATGTCTGATGTCCCAGCTAACCATTTGCAGATATGTTTTAGCAAAGTTAATTGAAATAATGACAATAGTTCTCCACAGCTCTGCCTACAATTTTAACAAGATCCTTATTCCTTCCTGAAGTTTTCAGTTGGGAAAATGGAAACTTCCTGTATTTCAGAGAATAATTTATGAGTTTATATTTTAAATAAACCATTCATTTTAGGAATCATCCATTCTACTGATGTATTTTTAAAAAAAAGAATGAACAGCATTTATTTATTCTTTTGAGTAAAGAAGAAAATTGAACGTATTTGGACCAATGTTTTTTTTGAAGTACCGAGCACTGCTGAGTGTTTCCACTTTCTTTGTGAACAGATCATGCCTGAGAGATGTGAAGGGTGAGAAGGCAACTGCAAAGTTCGGTGTGCCTTGTTTGTGGAAGAGGGAAGGTGTACCAAAGTTGGGTTGGGGACAGATACCCTAAAGATGGACACATCTTGGTGGTGATGTTTATGTAAACAGGGTCAACCGGCATCAACCACCCCTGAAGAAGGACGTGATTCAGAGCTGCAGGGAAAATGCTGTTAGCTGGCTCAGGTGCTTACTTGCTTATTGTGGGAACATTTATACCCTTACTAATTCAAACCAAAAGCCAAAGTATTGCTGCACTGTGGGGACCGCCTGAAGTGGCAACTGAAATCTTTCACAGCATGGAGGAATCCTCAGCCAGTACAATTTGGCTGTTGGGAACTGGTCCAGGAGCCTGCGATGCTTTGTGGACTCCCATCATGGCCTCCTGTGTGCTTCTGAGGGCTTCCCGTGGCTCTGCAGGGGGTTTGGGGAGACAGAGCAAGTTTCAAAAGCAGCCTTGGGTATGTGGATTTCCCTCCCACCCTCTCTGAAGTCATGAAGTGCTTTCATCAACCGAAAGACGTATGAGAGCACAGGAGGACAAATCAGAAGGAGGGATGGGAACAAGAACAGGAGCCAGGAGGTGCTGAGAGGACTGGTGCTGCATGAACAGCACTGCACTGCTGCAGGGGATTAAGTCTGGAGGTGTACCTGGTGGTCCTGATTGGGTGGCTTTATGGGACCGTTTATCTCTATGGTTGTGGATGGGACAGCATTGCATTATCTGCTAGACAGCATCTCTGTGGAAAAGGACCTTGGAGTCCTGATAGGCAAGTTATCCATGGGACAACAATGTGCCCTTGTGGCCAAGAAGGCCGATGGTATCCTGGGGTGCATTAAGAAGAGTGTGTCCAGCAGATCAAGTAAGGTTCTCCTCCCCCTCTACTCTGCCTTAGTGAGACCTCAGCTGGAGTATTGTGTCCAGTTCTGGGCTCCCCAGTTCAAGAGGGACAGAGATCTACTGGAGAGAGTCCAACGGAAGGCTGTGAGGATGATTAAGGGGCTGGAACACCTGCCTTATGAGGAAAGGCTGAGAGACCTGGGGCTTTTTAGTCTGGAGAGGA
>WUAM01000431.1:28358303-28389841 GCA_024336885.1 Actenoides hombroni
TGGAACACCTGCCTTATGAGGAAAGGCTGAGAGACCTGGGGCTTTTTAGTCTGGAGAGGAGAAGACTGAGAGGGGATTTTATTAATGTCTGTAAATACATGAGAGCTGGGCATCAAGAAGGCAGGGACAACCTCTTTGCACTTGTGCCTTGTGATAGGACAAGGGGCAATGGATTCAAGCTCGACCACAGGAAGTTCTGCCTCAGCATGAGGAAGAACTTCTTTACTGTAAGGGTTGCAGAGCACTGGAACAGACTCCTCAGAGAGCTTGTGGAGTCTCCTTCTCTGGAGACTTTCAAGACCTATCTGGATGTATTTCTGAGTGATCTGCTCTAGTTTTGTCCTACTCTGCAGGAGAGTTGGACTTGATGATCTTCGGAGGTCCCTTCCAACCCCTAACATTCTGTGACTCTGTGCAGTAGAAACCCTCTGCTGCCCAGGCTGAGAATTGGATGGAGATGGTTTTAATGATAACTTTTTAATTGGTTTTAATTTGAATACCATGTTTTCTGGAGTGAAAAATAAGTCAGTACCCAAAAGCTGAGAGGTAGATTTAAGATAAATTTGCTCTCAGCCCGTTCCTGTGACCTAACCCTGTGCTCTAAAACTGTGTGGTTTAAAACTAGTTGTGTTTCAGGCCACAGCAAATCTGATATTTCTATCAAGTTTAGGACCCCACAGTGTGCTTCGGTGACTTTTACTACACTACAAAAATTAAATAATGTTACATTGTATTGACACGACTACCCTTCTATAGGCTGAGCTGAGTGCTCACACAGTTAATAAAAATGTACGCTTTCTTGCCTGAAAAGCCTGATAATAGTTTACTACTAAAGTTTACATAGTGTCAGAAATTGTCTTGTATCAAAGATACATCTTGTTCTTTTTTTCAAAGGAAACTTTCCCAGAAGTATTGTAAGTTTAAGTAACATCATGAATTTTTTCTCATTCCCATGAGGACCTCAGAGAGAGCTTCTCCAGGTCTTTGGTCCAGTAGTGATTCAAAAGGATATGTGACATTTTTATATGGGAGAAGAGAAAATATCCAGGAAAAAAATAGGAAGTGTACATACAAGCAAGTTACTGTCACTTAGCAAGCACCAGCTTATAGGAGTTGGTAGCTGATCGTGTGCATGCGCTAGCCCAGTCCAACTGCAAGGTAAAGTGATTTACCTTATATGTCTTTATTTATGGTTTTTAAGCTCAGATGCATTACCTCACCACTTGGCCATGTCTAGAGCAGGCATAGGGATAGTTAGCAGAGCTCAGCTGATGAGTGTTAGCTTGTGAAGCTGTTTAACCTGATCTTGTGCCTGAGCCACCTTTTATCTGGCACTGTAAAATGCTGCGTGAAGAGGTGAGTCCATGTTCTGTCTTCTGGGCAACTCTTTGGCAACTGTGGCATCAAAATCAACCATGCTCTTGCATGAACAAGAAAGGTACTACATTTTCTGTGAAATGTACTTAACCTTAAGGATTTGTTGGATCAGTGCTAAATAGGAAAAGTAAATCTCAAGAAACAAAATAGCTGTCAAAACATAGCGTAGGATTTCTGATAAGTGATATCAATTTGGACTAAAAATAGTTACAAAACTGGTGAATTTATCATCAAGTATATTATTAAGTCATTAGAAAATGCTGGTTTTCTGAGGTATATCCCAGGGTTAAAAATCAGGAATGCCTGTAAGATGCTTCTGAGAAAAAGTAAATTAAACTGGCAAATTCCTAAGCTTGTCACTTCAGAATGAGACCTTGCAATCACCAAGCACCTCCATTATAGTAAAATTAAGGGGGCCTGGGCATAGAACTATCAGCACACAATTATCCATACCTGGTGTGATTTTACTGGCACCCTCCCAGTGGAGCAGCAGCTGTTCCCAACAGGCAGCTTGGGAGCCCTTCTTTCCTTGTGTTAAAGCAATGTGGAGCTGGACTTTGCTCAGAGCTTAGATGGGAAAATCAGATTGACTTTGTGAGGTAACTTTCCTATTTCTGTGCTCATCTTTGTGGAAACATCAATGCCTTCTTTTTCAGAAGAGGATACACCCACAATTTTCCTTGTTGGTTTAAACTCAGCATTGAGTTCCTATAAATCACTGCAGCTGGAGCTGAGCAGGGAAGCCCTTCCAGATCCTTCCCAATCTGCTTCTGGTATGAGGTCGAGGCACAGCTCTGAATCTCAAAGCTAGCAGAGGGTCATGAGCTGAGGTACTGCTGACTGAACTTACACCTGTGCTCCTCCTGGACCATGCAACTTCATAAACCCTATGACAAGGCACTTGAGAGCCAAGGATGAATTTTCCTTTGGTTAGGTGGATATGATAGCAAAGCAAACCTCTGGAAGACCTCACACCACTTTGTAACTGGTTACTCTCAGGGTATGCAGCAAAATTCTTCTCTCTTGCAAATCTTTCCCACCAAAATGTTACCAATAGAAGAAGCTCACCAGGAAGAATTGTTTCCAAATAAAAAGATGTGAAGAGGGCTTGAGAAATTCATGAGGAATGTTGTCATGGGAAGAACATAAATGTTATGATCATGAGCACTGAAGAAATTCTGTAAAACAGATTAGTTAGGGAACTAGCAAGGCAGGGATGTCAGCCTGGACTAAATGGGTGAAGCTGTTTGGGTTTATTTTCTGGTTTTGTTTAAATTCTCTAGGTCTCTTTCTTTCGTGTCCATTTCTTGCTAATTAACAAATCCAATCTAATTAAGTGCTGGACTGCAAGCATTTCAAGTCACAAAGCGCTTGTAAATGCTGAGCCATCACATTCACAGCTTATTTGTTTCATGGTTGCTGTAACGATACAGTCAACTGGATTACTTGTTATGTCCTAGGGACTTTCTTGATGAGTGCATTTACCATTTAAAATTAAGGATCTGATTGACTGTGAATTATTAAGTAAAACAGAAAAATGATGTGAAAAACTGATTCTTGCCTATTCTCTCAGTTAAAATGGAAGTCTTTATTCTGCCGTTCTTGGCATATGTACTGAAATACCCGGTGGCAGGAAGAAGATCGGCTCTCCTTGCATAGGCTGCTCAGGTTGCTCTAGAAGTGGCTGTAGTCACGATTTGACCCCCTAATGCAAAAGCTGGTGTGGAGAGCCAGCAATTTGCCCCACACGTAGACCTGCAGGACCACGTCCTCTTTGCAAGCAATGAACTGAGATTCCTCCATCTTCTCTCCTGAGTGATATGTGGTTATTTCAATCTGTTGTGGCTAACCAAATGAAATCAGTATTTTTATGCACAGCCACACTGAAGTATTTGAATTAGACACATGTTCTTCACCAGATAATTCTGAGATAATTGTGGCAAAGTATTGATTTGTTGCACTCATCAGCTCTTATCCCTGGACTTCGTTACTTTACCCCCAAGGGCTGTGTAACAGCTTATCTTCTACCACCACTGAGAATAAAGTGCTTTATTAAGATGGGCTGAGAGAACATAGTTGTCTTTGCAATCCCTGGTTTTATGAGGGAAATGTAAAGAAATGCTCTTGGTGAAGAAGAACGTACTACATTCTTGCACACTTTCTTTTCTTAGTGTTTGGAAGGAGGTAACATCTTACCTGTGAACAATCCCCTGGCAATGCAGGTGCTCGACAGCAGACAGAATTTGCCTTGTGTATCTCCTTACTTCCCTTTCTGCCAGCCTCTTTTTGTCACAGATTCTGTCCAGGAGGTCACCCCCAAGGCACAGCTCCATCACCATGTAATAGGAGTTGTTGGTCTCCAAGGTCTCATATAGCCGAACAACATTGGGGTGCTTAATCATCTGGTGTATCTGTGGCTCACGCTTCATGTTTTTTAAAACATAGGAGTCCTGCTTGGCTTTTCTCTTGTCAATGACTTTTATGGCTACCTAAATTACAGGATATATGCAAATTTAAAACAAGCTTTGCAACCCAGATTACTTTTCAAAAGGATGGGATGTAAGCTGACATGTGGGAAAAGTTGTTTTTCACATGGTATTGATAATCAGTATCACAGAGGGCGATGTTCCTGATAGAAGGATACTTTTTTTATTTCTCTTGAAGACCAAACCAGGAAGGCTGAACTCTGTCATACCTGTCCCTCTGATTGCATTAATAAATACACATATATGAAATGTTCTCCAATGCAAAAATCCCTACATGCTTGACTGGTAACTGCATCTGTACTGTACCACATGTTTTTTCTAACTTGCTCCCTTCTGACTTGGTCTAAAGCCACAAAAGATACTGGCTATTAGGGGCTGGGATTAGACTCGTTGTAGTTTGGGAAGCTAGTCAGCCGGTGAAGCTACTGAAGCCACAAGAAAAGTAAAAAACAAAAAGCCACTTGATAATTATCCACCTTTCCACAGTTACATCTACTGGTACATTATTTTAGCCTAACTGAGCCAGACATAACAGATGTTATCTGTGTCCTGTCATATAAATGGTTGCTGTTGGAGTGGCTGGCTTTTCAATAAATGTTGTCCATAGCTTTAAAGGTCAGACACATTCACTACTCAGTGAGTATTATCAGGGAAAGCAGATTTGAAATTGTCCTGATGCCATCATCCTGTTCTCTTTCCACAAGAGATATCTTTGTTGTCTATATTGTTTTATAATTGTGAAAACAGTTGCACTCAATACATATTCACACATGTGACTCATTACACATAAGCAATAAACTCAATTTATGAGCTTAATTTATGAGGATAAGGTTCAGAGGATAATTCACTAAGAAGATTGTGGTTTGTGGATTAAATATTCTGAAATTTTTCTGACATAAATTAGTGTGAGGTTACTTGGGATTCCTATTGCGTGGTACCCCCTCATTAGGAGCTTACCTTCTCCCCTGTGGGGATGTGCAGCCCCTCCATCACCTTGGCAAAGGAGCCTTTGTTGATCATTTTGCCTACTAGGTAATTCCCAACTTGTTTGGAGTGAGGGAAATTCTTCACAATCTCTTGGGGAATCTTGTTAAAACAAGTAGGTATTTTTATATCCTTTAATTTTTTCTCCCATTCTGGTAAAATCCCATCCAAGTTGCCAGTATCTGTCATTTTGTCATCCAAGCCTGCTTTCATTGCTGTGGGCATCCCTGGAGAGTCAGATTTGTATTGCTACTTTCCAGATGTAGCTTCTGATTCACAGCAGATCCAGGCATTAAGTCTGTACATCTTGTGGTGCAAGTGCCATCCTGCTGATCACAGAGCAACTAATCCTTTCCCCCCGAGACTCCGTGTTTGTCACTGATCTCTAGCCTGAGCACACAGATCTGCTCAAGCAGAACCAACTGGTAGATTATTAACCTAACCTGATATGCGATGTCAGTTAATGCCCCGGAGCTGCCGAGTCAGATGACACATAATCCTGGCATTAGCCTGGAATATACAGTTCTCTTCCTCCTACAATAGTTCCCTAGACACATGCTCAGTGCAAGTTGCACCAAATTAAACAGAGCCACGATTTTTCACAGCGTGCATATCGCTGGCGTGCAAGGGCACAAGTTTATTCTAAAACCACCATGGTAGCATGAATGCAAAGCTGAGTTATGTGCAAGTATTTACACACTGGCTGTGTAACGTGTATAAATTTGTATGCACTCATAGCACATTTATATCACAGGGCCATGGCCTGACTCCAGGTCTTGCAGAGGTATCTTGCATTCCCTGGGACTTGATTCCTGTTCTGTAAAATGCAGCAGTGGGGACAGAGAATATGTGTGTGTGTGTGTGTGTGCACGCGCGCGTGTATGTGTGTTGTGTGAGCATTTTCCTTCTTAAAGCAATGACTGATAAAAAGAAGAAAATAAGGTTTTTTGTTGGTGTTTTTGGTTTGTTTTTGTTTTTTTTTTCTACAGCTGTTGTCTATCTACATCTGTCTTCATTACCTGGGTTCTTTCCAAAGTCACGGAGAGAGAAAAGAGCCTTTCCAGAGAGCGTTTTTGCATGCCTGCAATTTGAGCTGGGAGTTGCCATCTCTCTCCACCGACTACAGTGACATCTGAGGGACTCAAAGCCCTTCCCAGAACTTAGTGTGATGACAAATCCTTTCTCCACCCTTCGTCACTTGGAGTTGAACAATAAGCGGTGTCCTGCTTGCCTGATTTGACTTGTGAAGTTCACGAAGAGCAGAAATTTGCCGGGATGAGTGAAAATGAGAAGAAATTTTTTAAGAAGTGCTTAAAATCCAAAATGGATTTACTGTATGCTTTACAATTCAGACTCCTGTGGGCAAGTTCAATGCAACACCGTCTGCTTGCAGCTGCTTGCAGTCACAAGGCAACCCTTTGCCTTTTAGTGTCTAAGTAAAAGATAAAGTCCCACAAGCTGAGCAGTTTTTCTCATCATAACATGCTTTGAGCGGCATCAGTTGGCCAGCTGCAATGGGAATTTGTGTGCTAACTTAAGTGACTTTTTTCTATTCCTTACAGAAAGCCAAAAACAAAGGAGACATCATTTTCTACAGGAAGAATGAGGATATTCTTGATTTGTGCTTACTGTTTGCTCTGCCTCCTTCCCATCTTCCTAAACCACTATTCATTGGCTTTCCCACTAAAAACAAGAAAATACAAGTGAGAGGAACGACTGTATGGAACAGAAATCCCCTATTTCTGGCACATTTCAGAAGAAAGGAAAAAATCTCTTTAAAAAATAACAAACATTTAAAACATGATAGCTAAGTTAACTGTTGCTATTTTTGGGGATTGTCCCAGCCTGACACCTTGAAAAATGTTCAAGTCAAAAAGCTTCCAAATACCTTTCAAAGTAATTCTTTTGGCACAGTGGAGGATTAAAAAAAGAGAGGTAGGGCAGAAGGAGCAAAAGAGAGTCCATCTCTATGTTAGGGAGTCTACAACTATTGATCACAAGTCAAATGAAGCTGAAATCCTGGATGAGAGGGGAGTAGTCCACCACTAGCAATTCTTCTGCTCTGTGATATGGCTGTTACAAGATGTGCTGCATTTCACCTTGAAAAGAAATGTGAGAAACAACCAAATAAAGCAGATCTCTGATAGAAGTGAGATGCCAGTAAAGAATAATCTCCAGCAAGGAGGAAGGGTTAGCACTGTAGAAGGAATGACCACCTTACTGGCTTCAGAAAACAAACAGCCCTCCTCCCCAAACAGGCCCTGTGGCACATTTTTACCACCTTGCATTCATTTGGAAGGGGTGGTAAGGGAGGCAGTTCTGCTTCCTTGAGAAATAAAAAAAGCCAAACCAACAAAACCACAGATCTGAAAAAGGTATAGAATTTTCCTATCAGCAAGTGATTTTATATAAGTTGGAGACTAATTCCATGTTGTGAAGACAAATTTTGCTTTATCACTCCATATTCTTAGTACCCTTCTAGGGAAACTGAAATTAAAGGTGTTTCTCATGATACCTCTGCTTCTGAGCCAGAAAATATGAGGCCATGTGTGTGCAAGAGTTAACTTTATGCAAGGGCCAGACTAGTTAAACAACCTCATTACATTCAGCAGAAATAAAACAGCATGAGCAGGAATTTGTCACTTTGCAGCCACCATCTTGGATTTCCTCCTGTGAAGCAAAATCCTGTCTGTAGCTGTATCAAAAGCTCTTCTTGTCTTACATTAGCAACGAGGCAACATGGTCCTGGTTTCTGGTTTTTGCCATTGCAGCAAACCTTGGTGCAGTGCACCAGCAAACCACTGCATTGAAACCTTGGCTTAATGAAAGGCTGGGATTTAATTCCTGGAGTTACTCTTTTTGATGCCGTAATTTATACTCTTGTGAATACTGGCAGTTTCGTAAGGTCTAGTGTGAGATTTTTCAAAAGGGCCAAAAAGTCAGATTCTTAGAGCTGTGAAGTCCCACCGATTTGACTCAAGAGCTCCCCCGAAGCCTGGATTTCTAGATTTGCAGAGCATATACCTTACCTAAAGATATGTTTTCCACAGACACCGAGAGCTTACCAACCTTGGAGTGGGGAAGGGCTGTGTGGGAGCAATGCTGCTGTGTGCTGGGACACGGGTGTCGTTATTTGGGAGGCAGCATCCTACTCTCAGGACAAAAATCAGCATCTTCTCCTGGATTGATATTGTCATAGGAATGTAGCGGCATGCATAGTACACTGCAAACATCTCTTTTCCAAGAGTGGTGCTTTAATGCACACATATTCTTAGGTGCTTTGCCAACTCTCCACACTCCCTTGACTTTCGACTTTCCCACTAACTGCTGCTGTTTGCTGCTTGAGGTACTAATGGTGCTGGCTTAAGTCTTGAGCTTGGCCTGCTTTGGAGGACTTGAAGGTTGCGAAGAGTTCATATTTCCACATGGCTTAGGTTACCTGGGTGTAGAACACAGGCTCAGCAGCCCGTTCTAAGACAGAAAGCTTGTCAAGTTTCATGCTGAGAAGTGGGGATTTCCTTTTCAGAGAAGGAAATCCAAGATGGTGGCATCTAAATGTGGTGAATGGAGCAGATAAGGGTTTGAAGACACGTGAGGAGGAATTTCATCTAAATAGCAACCTCACAGTCTGTATCGTAATAACACTCAGATCCTGGAACCACTTCAGTCTGTGTTTTATAATGTACCTAAGACATGCCCTTATTGCACTGTAACACCTGCCATATTGTAAGTTATTTCTGACTTCTCATACACTTTTTGGCAGCCACTGAGTTTACTTTAGAAGTTACTGCATGTGCAAGTTCAGCAGCTTTTCTGCAGGATTTACTTACTGCCACATGTTAAGGGGTTAAGAAGGCATGCACCCAAGGGCAGGCCGGATTCTCCTCCTAGAGTGGTGTAAATCAGGGATTACTCTCTTTCAAGAGTTGTAGCACTTCCTTAGTCAAAGCGGTGACTGTTCTTCACCACCAAATAACCAGTGGAATCAGAAACATATGGGTTGTTACTTTCTCAGTATCGATCTGGTCCAGCACTCACACAAGTGAATAGGAATATTTCTTTTGTCTTCCTCAGAAGCTGGATTAGGCTGTTAAGGTGAAAAAGACTTTGTTCTCCATAATAAATTTTAATTCATGTAAATATATTTCAAAGATGTCACTTGTGACTTTACTCACACAGACCATACCACCACTAAATTTGTATCTGATTACTTAGGATAACCATTAAATTAAAAGAAAGATGAATAGGTTTATTTTGTAGATAATCTTTGTCTTTCTGCCATGCCATATATGCTTACCAGATTTGCAAAAAGTTTCTTATGCATGTGGATGTTTATTTTCAGATCGTTTTCCATTTCTAGGAAAGAAGTCTTGCACCTTTTATTAATTGCCCATGAGTACTGATTCATGCTGTATTTTAGATGGAGAACTTATGTCAGACCTGTATTTCCTTCAAACAGGGTCTCTGTTTCTTCAGAAATATTGGCAGTTTTGGTCTAGTAACCCTTATTCGACTCCTTGAGGTTGCCTTTATAGTTTCATTCACATTTCAGTATTGTGTCTGGTTCTTGAATGTACACAAGGACATCAAAACAAAAAAGCATCCATATTGGGCCAGTCTTTGAGTGACGCCAAAGCCAGATATCTGGAGTCAAGCATATCATATAAAGCTTATGTGATACCTCTCAGTAATATAAACCAGCTCCAACCGCTTGCTTGTCAAGAGCTTCATAAGCCAAAGGTGGCTTCTGTGGTCTCCATGAATGTACACTGTTTACAACCATATCTTTCAAACTCTATGGATACCTGTAGCTTTTATCTTTAAACACAACATACCTTAAGTGGTAAGACATACTAGTCCTTCCTTCCTAGGAATGGCAAAAGTATCTCAGTAATCTACTTACAATTTCTCCTGAAGGAAACAATGATGGGAAAAGCAACAGCAATTTCTAAAACCCGTATCATATTTGGCATCTACCACCAACAGTGGCCACAGGTGATGTTTATATTCATCTTTTGGAAATTGAACTCAGATTTTCTGCTCTTTTCACAAAAGCTTTAAGAATTTGTGAGCAGAAGCATGAGGTGGATTCAAATTGCTGATAGAAATTAAGAGCTTCAAATATTTTGCTGAAACCGAAGTTCTTCTGTTATATCAATGTACTTTTTTTTTTTTCTGTTTAAAAATTACTCTAAAGGCCAAAATAACACTTTCAGCTTTACTCCTGAAAATATAAGCATATAGTGCAGATTGTGAAGAGCTGGGTTTTTGTTTGTTTTTTTTTTTGTGATTGGGACAAGATAGTCACCAAACACTGTAGCATCTGGATTGTTTTACTTGTTTACCTACAGCCTGATGAAGAACCAAATTGTTGCACATTCAGAAATGGAGCATTGCTAGGATTATTTATTTACTTTTTTACCTCTTTGGCATCTCCAGCTGACTTTGATGGGGTTAAGTTCAAGAATAAGACACCTTAACATAGTCATTTACAATTAGGTGTCCTCATGGAGGCCAGTAAAGGGGCTCAGTTGCTTAATTTAGGCACCTAGTGGTATTTGAATTGCCTACATGTATCCCATCAGCTTTCAGCTTCTGCTTGAGACAGACACGGGTATTCCCAGGGTCCTGTGTCAAATCTGCCAGCTCCTTGAAGGGTGTCTTGAATACCATGGAGCATCTCAAGTGACACTAGATATCTACATTAGTCATTTGGACCAAGCTCTCAGTGACAAGCTAAGGACGAGCTGAATCACTGCCAAGGCTTCTCCAGCTGTACTAAGATCTCCATTAGGTACAGTGGCAGCTCTGACCCTCCTCTTGCCCACAGGCGTTACTGGCCTGTAGATATTCCCACATAGAAGTTTTGATCTGAGACAAGAACCACTCCTCAGTGTGCTACGTGTCTGTGTGAAGATAATGTTGTGCCCTCAATAGTGTTAATTTAAAAATGGCTTTTATCATGGCAGCATTATAAAGTCTTACATGTAACACTATGATTCTCACCAGCTTGATGACTTCAGGGAACAAAGTTGTATTGCTGGGGCTAGTCATTGATTAGATAAAGTCAGATGTTATTATACCTTTCTTCATTAATGCCTTTTGGAAAAGGAGAGAGATGTTCATTTTTTTAGTGTGTTTGTCTTTATTGAACTCAGGGGAAATCATCGTATCAAACTGTAATTCTTAATGGACTGAACTTAGAATGAACTCCCTTTTTTGTCATTTTTTTTATTGTTTGTTTTATATTTGCTTTACTGCTCTGAATATACAAAAGTGATACTATCACTGTCTGGAGCCAGTTGTAATAGGCAATTTTTTTCTCCCCTAAAACTCTCAGTATAGGCCTTACACTGTCCTTGCTCAAATCCATGAAAAACTGCCTCTCACTAAAATGGGAGCAGAATTCATGCCGGTAAATAGTTCTGAAATCCCACTGAAGATGGGTGGAGACCATACCATTTGCTAACAGACTTTAATGCAAACATATGTTTGACCTTCAATTAATAGTGATCACTGGAGACCAAGAGAAAGGTGGACAATTAAAAAAAAAATTAGTTTCTTAGATATTTTGCATGTGTTCAGAGGTTTAATATACTGCTGGCAGCAAAGAGGCAAATGGGAGACATTAGATGGTATGATTGTGACATTTCTTCTTCTTTTTCTTCTCTCTCTTAGTCCTCACCATCCAGAGTTTTCAAGCATGCAGTACCGTATAGAAGTGGTACCCTCTGTCTAATGCCCAAAATCACCGGCATATTGAACATATGAAGGCCACAAATTGTACAAAATCAATGCGTGTTTTTGTGATGTCAAGAATACAAATCATTACTTGATATCACCATATCCATGTTCTTGGTTGTCCATCTACGACCTGAAACAATAGAGTTCTGTATTGAATTTCATCTTCTGTTTGATGGCTTATCTTTAGCAAGCAATGCAATATGCTGGTTTCAGGTTGCTTTTTCACAGTGACATTCTTTTGAGGCCAAGTGGTCACTATGTACATGGTCATTGACCACAGGGAAAAATGAAAGCTGAAGAGATCTTTAGCTTTGTAAGCTCCACAGTTTCTGAGTGGGTGAATTCCCTGTTGTAATCTTGCAAATTGATAGCCAGTGCTCTGGTGGTAGCCAAGCTTGTCCAGTGGTACCATTTTTCGGACATGTTGGAGTCTGGTCACTTGTACCTGGCTGAAGTGTAAGAAGGTAGGAAAAAGCATGAATCTTTGATCTCACTGACACCTGGTTCCTACAGTGGGAGTGTGTGCCTTTTGGGTTTCCTTCTTAATGAAAGGATAATCAGTCTTGAGGGAGACAACTCTTATTATTGTGACACTTGTCCTTCCACCCACTTGAGCAAAGGAGAGATGTCAATACTGTCTGGGTCATTCAGTGAAAACACAATAACTCAAATGAGCAGCATGCAACTTCCATAGCATAAATGAAGCTCTCTATGAAAGGGGTAGAAGAATTCATATAACATGCTTTTTCTTCCACGCCCTAAAGCTAGAGTTTAATAATCTGCTCTTGACTATCCCTATTTTCCATAGTTTTGCTGATTACAAGTTTACAGATGTGAGAGAATCTTTGGCACAGCCACGTACCTCTGCTTTCTTTTGGGATGCTCAGCACAGCTTGTCCAAAGCTGCAGTGTCAGCTATCTGAGAATCCAGTGTCATATATCACAGAATCATGAAATACATGAGTTTGGAAGGGACATGTAGAGGTCATCTCATCCAACCCACCCTGGTCAAGCAGGGTCAACCAGAGCAGGTTGCTGAGGACTCTGTCCAGAGGAGTTTTGAATACCTCTGAGGATGGAAACTCCAGAACTTCTCTAGGCAACCTTCTCCAGTGCTTGGTCACACTCACAGTAAAAGAGTTTTTCCTGTTTCTCAGAGGGAACCTCCTGTGTTTCAGTTGTGCTTTTTTATTTTTGTCACTGGCTACCACTGAGAAGATTCTTGAGACCCCAAAGCTGGAGCCAACACTCCACATGTGTCTCACCAGAGCTGAGCAGAGAGGAAGGATCACCTTCCTCGACCTGCTGGCAAAGCTCCCACTCGTGCAGCCTAGGAGGCTGCTGTCAGTCCTTGCTTCAAGGGTGCATTGATAGCTGATGGTCAAACACACATCGTGACTGTCTCAAGGGTGGGATCAACAAGAAGCCTCATTCTGGTTTTGTCTTCATTGTTTTTGTAAATATTTTTTTCAGTGTTCTAAAAAGAGATGAGGTAGACAAAGATGATTAAAACAAGATTAGAGAAGTAAGTGTGCAACCCCAGTTTAATCTGGGATAAGTAGAGAGACAAGGATATCTTTGAAGGTACTCCTTCTGAGTGCCGATAAAGGAAGGCACTCATTGCCAGCTCTTCTCTCAACTGCCACTTGAGAAATAACTCCATTAAGGGACTAAACCAGAACCAAACTTGTCCTTGACCACTTAAAAAGAAAATAGAAGGCATTAAAAAACTGTAAACTCCCACAGCAGACTTGTGAAGAACAGTAAAAAAATTAGGAAACACTGTAGGTTGCGTGGTCATGACTAATAATAGTAAGCTGAAGAGTCGAGATAAAGATCTATACAGGGTATATTCAAGAAACAAACCCTTTTACTTACATATTTGGGGGACTTAATATTTTTGTTTGTATACTTTCTTAAGACACTCATACAATTTGATGTCATGAATCTGAGAGAAAAAAAAAATCTTTCATAGAAAATCAGGTAAACAAAAATAATAGGGCTTTTTCAGGGAGTGACAACTTTTAAGAAATATTTCTACTTTTTAATTAGCCAGTATTTTTATTACTAAAGGGCTCAAGTTTTTGAGCAGTACTGTGGAAAGAAGTTCTTGACCTGTCAGAACTGAAAAAGTTTGGCATAATTTATTCAGCCTACATATTAATTTCTCAGCAGCTGTTAAGGGCATCCACAGGGTATCTAGACAATATGAAAGCAGTAAATCTCTGTTCAAATGGAGCCTCAGTTGAAAGACTTTGAACTGAGGAAAGAAGTGTCTTGCAGGGTAGTGTTGATGACATCCCACTGTCTGATAGCACGTATTCCTACAGGAGCAGTTGCTGAAATTAAGGAGGGTGAAATAGGTGTTACAAGCTTCAGCACAGTGCAGCCCTGCACAACACATTGAGATGTGGGAGTACCATGTGCCCCCCAGATAAAATTTGAAATCCTGGTCCTACTGTGCTGGCAACTGAGGTGGGCATTAAGAAGAACGTAAATGTCAGCAAGCTTGGTTCAAATAGTAATTAGGTATAATGTGTCCCAGACAGTGCAATTCTTCTTTCACAGGTTTTGATTATTATGTGAGATTTCACCAAACCAGCTACTGTTAGCAATACAGATCCCAATCAGAGTAGTCACCATTGACTGTCATTTGTGAAACTGGAACAAGCTGGTTTTTTTTAAATGAAGACGTTTTTCCGTAGGCAAATACTGAACCAATGTTTCATGGGAATGTACCAATTCCTATGAGAATGATTTCTGTGCTCCAGGGTAGAATTTGATCTGAAAATGAAAGAGAGATTACAGGACCAAACAAATAACAGTTTGATGGCTAAAACTTTCCTACAGACTGTTGGAGACACCTACCTCCTGAGCTCTCCAAAGTCTCCTGCTGCTGTTTTAGCAGCAATCATGAGGAAGCTGCCCACTTCTGTAAATGAATAAAGATTCATTAAGACAGAAAAAGGCAAAACTGGATTACAGACTCATTTTTCAATGCATTGTCTTGGATATAAAACCATCTGAAAACAGAAGGATTTGAGCTTCAATTTCTCTTGTGCCAGGCCAAATACTGGGTATTGTGTTGGTCTTCTCCTCAAGCTCCGTTCTTGTCATGGAGAAGATTCCAGAGATTTGGTGGCATTCTAATGCAGAATAAGATACTTTTGTTTTCTGTTGTCTTGAAAAAGTCTTATGAGGTGAGAAAATAATTACCTGCTTAATTCTGATGAACCCAAGCCCAATACTGGCCAGATCTTACTCCCCTGAGGTTAGACATAAACCTCCATTGACTCCACTGGGAGAGGGTGATTTCTTAGTAATCTACTGCTCAGTAGAAAAGTTACATTCTTTTTTTCTAATTATGTAGGATTCAGGGGAACAGCAGGCTGTTCTAACATGATGTGCCTTCCTGAAAAGAGATTCTGCAAACACATAAGAAAAATTGCAACTGGATTGAAAGGGATACAAAGGTCAGGTGTTCAGAGAAAAGGTCCCACCGCATTAAGGCTAAGTCAGACTGTACTGTCCTTCCCTCCTTTCTAAGCATCGTCTGTAGAACACAGACTCAGTGGAGGTCTCCATCCTTTATCCTGGCTTGGTACGGCTTTTTCACAGGCTCCCCT
Source organism: Actenoides hombroni (assembly GCA_024336885.1). Lineage (NCBI taxonomy): Eukaryota > Metazoa > Chordata > Aves > Coraciiformes > Alcedinidae > Actenoides > Actenoides hombroni. Next base: position 28,373,521 of record WUAM01000431.1, read on the forward strand.
GTAACCTACTGTAACCTTCACATGCACGGGTTTGAAATCTCTGAACAGCACTGAAATGGTAAAATATTAACCCATTCTCTACGTATCTTACCTGGGCTGCTCCCTTAACAACTTTCCATTAAATTTATTGGGGTTTTTTTTGAATTTAAGAGGAAGAATAAGGATTAAAGACAATGATTTAATTTGAGTTATTCATTTAAATTGACAGCTGCAGAGTTTGTACTGACAGAGTGAGCAAAAGGAATAATCCGGAGAGTAAGACCTATTGTGCAGCTCTATTGACAACTTGTTAGGTTTAAGCCGACCTGGACTTTTTTGTACCGTTACAATACACTGAGATCGTGACAGGGGTGCCCGTTTTCAGAAATAGTTACAAGAAGGAGATAAAACCTTTTTTTCCCTAAAAACATATGCAGAATGCAGTTTGTACTGCCTTTGGATTCTCATTCCTCTGTGGATCAATAAATTAAGCAACACACCAATACCAGACAGCAAATGAATCTCTGCAAAGGAGAGCTCCCCCATGTGGGTTTTTCTCTTGCCATGCGAAGTGTTTGATCTGGGTGTGCTGTCATAAAAGATAAGAGCTACTTCATCATCTTTGGGGATTTTGATTTGCTATCTAAAACTGATGGGGTACCTGTTGCTCAGCCTTAATCTGAGGTGGTGTGTTTTTATTTGAGGTGGTATGTTTTTATTTGTTTGTTCTTTTGTTAAAGAGTTTGCTTTTTGGTGGAGAATAACAAACTGAGGAGTAAATAGTTGGAACATTTGTAGCAGCTGGTCTTTGAACAGGCACTGAGACGAGCAGTGCTATGCTGGCAGGCAAAAGGCAAATGAGGGCAGAACAATCACTGCTGAAAGCCTTCCTTGTGCTAACAGTGTTTGCCAGAGCCAGACTTTGTTAAATCAATACCGGATGCGGGAGTTTGGAAATGCTTAATACTCCTCATGCCTGATCGAACAGACCCCTCTGCGTGGCCTCCAGAAAGAGCTCTGCTGGGTGCACGCAGGGCTGCCTGCAGAGCGATGGGCAGCAGCGTCTCCTCCGTTATACTGCAGCATGAGATTTCTTACACTCAGCAAGGTAATTTCCCCCTGATTTATATTAGAAATACAGTCTGGGAACTATCTGGTGCGGGCTGGAGGTGCCTAGGCCGTTGCACATATGCCTGTGGTTTTGCCTCCTAAAATACCTTCCCTCAGTACTGGAGCTGCGTTTTATCCCCTGCTCCTCTCCGGGAAGAACCCCCTTGCGCTCTGGGGCTTCCTCGGGGTCGGTGCTGCCGCAAGAGGGAGCGCAGCTGCCGGGCAAGGGGAGGAGACGCCTCCGGGAGTGCAACCATCATCCCGGCAAAGCCTCAGCAGAGAGCATCCTCTGGAAAGCACCCAGCAGCGGAGGCAAGTCATTCGGCACGTTTGTTAAAAACTGAAGGTCTACTTGAGAAGAGGAAGATGCAGGAATATGTTTTGGTTTTATAATATTTATATAGGTTTTTTTCCCCCCTATTTGCTGAGTCAAGGGCAAGGCGGGGGTAGATCCAGTCCACAGCCTCTGGCATGCTACATCTGCCAGGTAAACAGCACGTGCGTGTAAGACATGCAACAGTGCTGGCGAGTTGCTTATAAATCAGATAATTAAAGAGGTAGTTGACTATAATATCTTGAAGGAGGCTCAGCACTGGGCTGAGTGACTTTTATTTACAATTTAACAGTTAAACGTATTATACTGCATAAACCTTGAAATGGCTTGATTATAAAATATGTTTTGGAAAGTCTGTGTGCCTTCCCCACAGAGTGCTAAACCTGGTGAAAAATGGGTAGCATCAATAAACACCAAAGCTTGTACCAATAAATGTGTTCCCTTCATTACTCAAAATGCCCAGAGCTATGGAGGTATAAAAGGCCCCATTCTCCCCTACAAGGGAATAACACATGTAGGGCAAAGGAAACTCAGTGAATTTCAGCATGTAGTTTCCTGGTTATTTCGCCATGGGAGGGGGATGGGTGAGGACTTAGGGCTTGCTTTCTCCACAGGACAAAAAAAATAGCAGCCTCCCTAATTCATAGATTCTGGGAGACCCAGAGAATCAGGAAAACCTTTTCTAAACTATCCTACAGACTGCTTTTGCAGTCATCATTAGGTATCCCTCACAAGTGCATTTTTTTAAAAAAGGCAGGCAAATAAGTTGTATGTTCTAGTTCTGTCATTTGCATGAGAGGACTGGGAACTCTGTGTCAATGTAGCGTTCCAGGCACCCTGACAGATCTTCACATCAACACAATGTTTGGCCATAAATTGCAGCCTTTGAGTTCCTGCGGTCCTAATGGGCAGTGGGAGATCTGCTATCTTTTCAGAATAAATTAAAATTGCCTTGTTTCCATTAAATTATGCACGTTGGCTATAATGCTGCCTATATTATGCGCTTTATGTGTGTATATATATATATATGTAAATATACAGAGACAAGGCATGTGTAATTTCTAAGTTTCTAAAGAAACCAGTTTGTCTGAAGCAGATGAGGTGTAGCAGCATTTGTTGATTCGTATCGCTACAGCAGCAGCTACGTTCATCAGCCCAGGAACTGAACTTGGAGACTGCCCCAGACCCAACTCAGTGTGCACGAAAGTGTCTGATGGGAGACAGATGCTGGCCCTGTGGGGGACAGAGAGAAAATTTGACAATCTGGTCCATGGTTTTCTCTCCTGGTTAGGGGTAGAGGGGGTGTCTTTTCCACCCTATCCTCCTTCCTCTTGCACTCTGGAAAGCTGGATTCCAGTCAGACCAGAGTAAAGTTGGGGCACACTGCAGTGGCTGAGTTCCCAAAACATCATTTTTTTTAAAGCAAGATTTCTTCCATCAGTCAGCCCAGATCTTAGTTTGAGCCTAAAGAACATCTTTCCCCAGACTTTGAATTAGATCCAGAGATGAGCCTATACATTGTCTATGTATGTGTGTTGTATGCTTTTCAGTATCTGCAAAGTTATGACAACCTTAGTCTTTTTAGATTATTCCATTTGTCTTATGTAATTTTTTTTACCTGACCTTTAACCTAAATAAGGATTCTTCCATGTAGCTTAACCCTGGAAAAAACAGGTGAATTTGCTTTGATTTTTTATTTTTTTTTTTTAATAAGCTTTTCCTTTTTCACCTGACTTTCTCAAACATAAATCCCAAACAAAGCATGCTGGCAGAAGTGACCCCCATCATTGCTCTGTGCAATCTCTCTGAAAAAGCAAAGCAGGAGCTTCCCCAGACATGACAGTTGTTGCAGATGTATTGCCCCTGTGTGGCAGATGAGAGAATAAACAACATATGGGAGATGCTAAGTGCTGCTCCAATGCTGTAGAGCATTGAGCGTGGGATAAGAGCCCCTGTAAAAGAAAATAGACTTTTTGCCCTAATCTGTTTTAAAGTGCCGTAAAATTACATTTATTTCAGGCACATTTCCTCAGCCCTTGTTTTCATTATGTTGCTCTTGAAGATTTAAGTCGGCATATCTGAGCACAGACCCCATGCAGTTCCTCAGATAATCAGAAAGATGCTTATCCTGAAAATTTGCTTGAGCTGCTGAATTTCACAAATTGGCCTTTCCATTGCCATACCAGGCGCTGTTTTCCCTGTATTACAGCAGCAGCCTGTGACTCCTAGCCATAGCTTATGTTTGCCCCCAAATACCCCAGGAGCCACTCTGCAGACCCTCATGGTCCTTGGATCCTGAGCCTTCTGCCCATTCCAGGAGACTACTCAGTCCAGAGCACACAGTGGTGGCTGGTTTATCTGGGTAGGAGAGGCCTCTTCCTATAAACATTTAAGCATGAGTGCATTACCTTCAGAAAAGGTGCTTTTGTTGCTAAATATCTGATGAAGTTTTAAGAACTTACTAGTTTGGGTTCTTAACCCTCTCTGGTAGTGAAAGCATGAGTTGCTAGTGGGGATATTTACTTGTTATTTGCCCATTGCTATAGACAGTTGTAAGAGTTACGATAATTTTGATCTTTTGTTTTCCTCACTTGGAGAAGTCCTCATTACCAAAACATCATCTCTGACCTTCTTTTAGATTTTCAGAGTACATTTTAGCAACTCCTTTTTCATATGGAACATGCAGCATCAGCTACTTGTTACAAAGGAAACAAAGTTTGCACTTCTGATACAAAGAGCAGTGGAGAGGAAGCCGACTCCTTGCCAGCAGCTTATGAAAAAAAATATAAAATATATATATATATATGGGAAGGATTAATTAAATCTGTGTACATAGAGTCAGACTTTATTTGGGCTCACTGCTGGGACAAGCCTATTGCAGGTAGAGGATTCAGCTAGGGAAAGTGGAGCACGTCTTTATCCCACTCTGTGCATACATGCACTTGACACAGAGATGATAAATTTCAATCAATTGCCCAAGGAATTTATTTTCACAGCACCTCTTTACTTCCCAGGCTAAGAAACAAGGCATCCGGCCCCTTCCTGCCAGTAACACTGGAGGTTTTGCACTTACTATACATTTGGTGAAACAGTATGCAACAGGGAAAATTTACTACATGTTGCAGAAAGAAGCAAGGGAAAGTTAAAGCACAGCCTAGAAAAATAAAACAAGTACTGTTTGCATGTACTTCTGTTGATTTCTGACAGCCATGTTATTTTCAGGAACAACAGAAAGGGAAAAAAATTCAGTCTTTGAATGGATGAGTGATATACTACTCCCCCTTTTTTAGCTAGTCCTTTTTTTCTGTGCTGTTGTGTGCATGTGCAGAAGGGTGTCTACCTAATTGGCCTCAAGAGGGGATTAAACTAAATAAAATCACAGTCCACAGGGGGCCTCTAAATATGGCTTTTTAATTTGAAAATTTTTGTGGGTTCCAGTGTAATTCAAGCTTTTCAGGCTTTATTAGTGCACAGTCGTTCGTGCAGCTCGCAAAGCTCCCATCTCGGTGAGTTTGATATGCCCGCCCCTGCTCAAGCAGAAGACAGAGCACTCTCTTCAGCTGCGAAACACACTCAGTGACATAACAAAAGCCCTACTGTAAATAAAACACATGTTCATAACAGTGACAGGAGGCAGCAGAAACCGGCAACGTGCATCCAGGCAGCGACGCCGCTTGAAAGTGATATTAAATGGAGGTAATGACAGTCAGCAAGTATCTCTCTGCTCTGCCTGGGACAGAGGCGCTGGGAGCAGATAGGAGTAAAATACCAGCAATTTTATATGTTCGCTTGTAATAAAAGTCAAAATATGCAGCTTGGTGTAACTAATTGCTGTGGAAGGAGAACTAACCAATAGTGCTCGTTGCTGTGAAACTGTTAATGGAGAACTTATGGAGAGAAAGTCCAAGTTCTCTCGTCCAAATTGGAATGTGAAAGAAATCTGTTGGAAGGTGATGACAGAAATGAAGTAAAACAGTTGTTTCCTGATCCATGTGCCAGATGTGTCACATACTGTGATAAATAAGATCTGCATCTTACACTCCAGAAATTGGGGAATATTACAAGCGTTTATTATAGTGAGGTACAAAAAAATGTACTTGAAATGCTTTGTTTCTCCTGGCACCAAGCAGTGAGAAGTTATTGCACAATGCCTGGAGCTGCTAATTCTTTTGTTTAGGTTCAATCCAACACAGCCTATTAAAAGCTTAAATTCAATTTTATTGTTAAGGTATTTATTAACTGATTATGAAAAGACATTAAAGGGCTCATAATTAAACTACTAAATTGTTCCTTACCTTGATGAATCCCCCATTTTCCAAGACTGACTTCCATAGTATAAAATATCAGGGTTTTAATTTAGAGAAAAATGCTGCTCACAGGCAAACCCCAGTTTTTGCTTCAGCTCTTGAGCTGATCACAGGCTGCCTCACCACTATTCGTAAGCCCAGAATATCATGGCAGGAAGCCTAATGCATTGGTGGCATTTCTTGGGAAGACTGCTCTGCAGGTTTGTGGCATGTTGTCACACATTTGCAGAAATAGCCACATGTTGATGTTGGATAAATCAGCCTTATTTCTCGGGAAAAAAAGTTTCATTGACTTTTGGCCCATATGCTTTTGAAAATGTGCATTGTGAACAGCTTGCTATCCCTGCTGAGACTGAAGGCACATGCTTCCAGGCAAAGCGGATTCCCAGCACTTTGCTAAATACTCCCCCAAATTCAAAGCCTGGGAAGACAGTGAGATCTGAGTGACTGGACCTCCAACACCAGGTCAGCGTAGGACCTCAAAGAGTCTGCCAGCCTTCCAAGTTGGTGATTTTATAGAGGCAACAACATTGTGTCTTCATCCAGATGACTGGGTGGGGTGGGATGGGTGCAGGAGGCAGTCAAAAGGGATTAAATCTTTTTGCGTTCTCCCTTTGGAAATTTCTTTGTTCATCAGAAGGGTCATGTGTCCAGCACCTGCACCAAGGTTAATGGGGATACTGGGTTGTCTACTCAGAGGTCTTACGGCTCTCAGCTGGCTCTGGCTGTCTGCGTCCTTGCAGAGCTCCCCTGCAGGGCTGTAATACTTGGTCTCCTTTCACACTGACTTCTTCAGGATGTTTTTACTGTCAGAACAGGCAGAAAAGTACAGGTCTGATTACCACAGGTAGAGAGGAAAGCTTGAGAGCCCTGGTAAGCATGATTTAGGTGAACCTCTGCAGTCCCAGGACCCTGCAGTTCCCTGAATGTGTGAGCTCTCTTTAGAAAAGAAAAACAATCTCATGGTTGCCATTGCTCATGATGACCCAGGGAAGAGGTAGGTCCCTTTATTGTGGTGCTGTGCCCAGTAGTTCAAAAAGCCTTCCCAGTCTGTCTGAGTCAGTAGGCTACTGTGTGTTCACTCTTCATGATTGCTCAGAGCTGGGGTGGGTGTCCCATGTGGCACTGCACCATGCCATGGGGACATTCTGGTCAGGATTCATCTCACCCTAATCCTAAGCATCTAATGTAGGCTGAGGTGAACTGCACCCTCCAAGAGTCTCTGTCTCTCCTTTGATGATGAAGGCATAATGCCTCACTGCATGTAGATGAAGCTCACACTGGTTACCAATCATATTTTCCAGGGTCTCTTCAGAGAGATTGGCTTGAGATGCATTTAAAAAAAATGAGATTTAGAAAAAATGTGGCTTTGGGGAGGTGCCAATATCCTGTCTTGGCTTGTAAGACCTATAGGTGAGTCCCAGCCGGGAAGATTTCCTAAATCACATTCTCTCCTGCTGCCCAGTTTCCCCACACAGCTCCCCTCAGGATAGTTTTTAACCTTTGCTGTGTAAGTTAGACTGTCCCACCCTGAAGATGTGACATCATCTACAGTCTTTGTTAGTATCTCACCAGCCTTTACTCAGATTTCAGAGGAAAAGACGTTTGTATCAACTTTAAAATTCTTGGAAACAATTTTATTCTTAGGCTATGTCTTCCCTGCTGGAAGAGTGTTTGCTTACCCCATGGTAGGTATCTCGCTCTAAAATCCCAATTCAGGGCAGCACAGGTAGCTTTTATTTTGAGATATGTCTTTCACTCCTCCTGGGATTTGCCTTCATTAGCCATATGGAAGTAAAAGCTCTTTTGCCCTCTCCTCCATTGATGTTTCCCAGTGAGATACTGAATTTAGCAACCCCACTGGAAAAACTACCCTTTTTTTTGGCAGAGAAGTTGCAGCTGTAAGTGTTTATGGGAAATAAAGATATCTGATTAGGTTTTTTTTACACACTAAGCTGCATACCCTCTGGTAACCTTATTATTTGTTATACTGTTGGAGGCTGTGGAAGAATGGAAAGACTTCAGTTTCTCAGGAACACAGCTAGAGCTGGCCCACCTTTCAAAATACAGAGGTGCTGTTGCTGTTCAAACATATTTTATTGAAGAAAGTGATACTGCTTTCGACAAAAGCAGGCACAGCCTTACAGTAAGGGCTAGCTAGAAGCCTCAACAAAATGTTATTGTCATCTGGAGCCATGTTTACCCTTAAGGGACACATTAGAAAAAACAATGGACAATGGGCCATACTGACAACTTACAGGAGGAAATAAATGAAAGAAATACAGCTTACTATGCTTTTGTGAAGTTGCCATGAAGACAGCTGACAAAGGTCAATATGCTATGGCTTTGCAAATGGTGAAAATATTGATTGTCCCAGCTTGTCAGAGAAAGTGAAAACAGGTATCGTGCATGCCAAGTATATGAAAAAAACCAAAGGTGATAATTACTGCAGTGAATAGCCAGTGGTGAATGTGGTGAGTAACACATGATGCACATCGCCTAAGCCAGTGAGTGGATGCCCCTGAGGTGGGGAAAAAATTTATGTTGCCTCTTTATACATTGTGGGATTTGTTTCTCCTAAATGCAGACTCCAGAATGTAAGACCTAAAGAAGAGTCCAGTCTAGCCACTTTCCTAACCTCACAGGCTGCTAAATTCATTAGATGACTCCCTCCTTAGGCTAAAGGATCCTGGAACAAGGAATGTTAGTGGCCAGAAGTACCTGTTCTGGGAAAGGGATGCCCATCTTCCCCCACACACTCTCCCAGAAGACGGTTGTGATCCAGAGGTGGTTGGAGAGGAGCCTCGGCCCCACCTGAGGTCTTGTCAAAGCCCAAGTATGGAGATGGGGTGGGAATGGGAGGGTCAGGTTGATGATTCCATCTGCTCCCTGGGACAGGGACCGAAGCCTGAAACTAGAATTCACTTAAGTCAGGCATCCAAAGGACTAAGTGGGCTGGATCCCTTTCAGTGTTACCAGCAACACTGGGATTCCAGTCAGGTTCACTGAGAGTTTGTGCAACAGGCGTCATGGGCAGTAACTTGGGATTATTTACACCAGTGTTGTTCTCAAAGTTTACGCTGTGGATTTCTTGGTCTACAACAGACAAGCATTGCCAAAAAAAGTACATTCCTAACTCTGGTTAGATAATCCAAGTTTGCTATTTTAATCTGAATTCACTGTGAAAACAAGATGAATTGGTTTTCAGGCAGTGTCTGTATTTCAATTCCAGATTTATACTGGAGCCTGAAGCAGCTTGCTCAGGTTGCTGTGTCTTTGAGGCTGTTTTCACCTAAGTCAGATAAATTGGAGGAGTGAATTTTGGAGTCTGGAAAGCTCTTAAGATCTCCCCAGAGATCTGTCCTTCACACAGAGCTGCATATGGCTCAGAGGCTGTACAGTTGGCACAGTGCCTGAGGCTGTGAGAGATGCCCAATGTGGCACAGGGATGGGTGCAGGACACCTGTCAGCCCAAGAAGGACCTGGGGCAGCTTTCCCTCATAACCCCTGCTGAGGATTGTCAATTCATATTTCACAGTTTGTACTGCTCTTTGCATATAGAAAATGCAGCACTGACTACAGTTCAGGTGACCCCTTGGTGAGAGAAGGGCAGTGCATGGTGCGTGAAAAGCACAGTGTCTCCAGTGCAAACCTGGCCCCACTGTCAGCCCGACTGAAGAAATGTGCACTGGCAGTTCCCGTCAGTAGGTGTTGCTGACTGACAGATAACAATGGAGGCAGAAAAATGTCAAAGTGTTAGAAAAGTCAATATTATTAAGACCTTGCTCCCCTCGCTTCCCTGTTCCGAGGAGTTTCATGAGTATGACCAATTAAATTCTTTTTTTATGACCAGTCACAAATGCAGTTTTTATTAGCTGGTTTGCTCAACGATTCAAATGTATAGACTTTATTTCAGTCTCATTTGAGTTGGAGAAAAGCATACAAGGATTTTTGCTGGCTTAAATTAGTGGAACTGCCCCTTTGGCTGAATGACAGGGCCCTTGCCTTGCAGAGCAGAGCTCCAGCCCTGTCTCTGACTTTTGCCTGTAAATTAGTTTGTGAAGTGGTGTTTATTGCTACATTGGGAGGTTAAGACAGCCTAATTGTATGTTTGTACAGGAGAAAACATCACGCCAGAGCCGTAAGCAATTATTCTTTCCATGTCCTTTCACTGTTTAATCTTGACACTGTTCAGAGGGGAAAGGAGACAATTTGTCTTCACCCTACAGCCAATTAGCAGTAAAAGTGCAGATTGGGTAATGCAATATCCACTGAAGTGCCATCATCCATTCATCAAGATAAGGTCCTGAAATAGCATGCATCTAGAACCCCTCATTGGGAATTGTTCTGAGCCCATGCCTGATCGCAGCCAAGGATATCTCCATGATTTATAACCCAGCGTGTGGTTCCAACATGTGACAGTGCTCAGCACCTCTCCTCCCACTTTTCCTCTCCAGTGGCCATCTTCTCTTTATGGAATAGTTATTCTCTAGAGGATCAGTCTTTTTAAGAGGCTATTACTCACTGAAATGTTTTATCTTTTCTAAACAGCTAAGGTGAATCATAGGAAATTGCCTTCTTTCCCAAGGAGGATATGCTAAATACAAGCCAGATGGATAGTGTCTTCTCTGAGTTGGCGAAAAGGTATGGCACAGCAAAGGTAGTCTTTGATATGACAGCCATTGTGTTAGAGAGAAGAAATCTCTGTTTTGCACCATATCTCATTTATGGAAGTGGCAAATACCTTAAAACCATCCAGGTCTTGTGCCTCACATTAACATGCAATAAGCCTACAGAACCACAGTCACACCCAGGGTAAATGACTGACAGCAGTGGAGCTCTGGTCACGTATGCATGATTTGCACCTGGTTCTGAACGTGTAGGATTCGGTTTCCTTGAAAGTGTCTGCAGGCAGGTTCTCTCAAATGTTGCTCTTGTTCACAAAATACTTCTCTTAAAAGTGCTATATAAAACCCAGCAGGATCTGTCTTCCTTGGGGCCAGCACAACAGGGCCTCAACTATTTCTTACTGGATGATTGAATATATGGTGTAAGAACAAGCTTGTGCTCAAATTTTGCTTTCAGCTGACAGGGTAGAAGTTTTCTGGGCTCATCCCCAAAAGTGATCTGGTCCTGTGTTTTAAGAGGTTAAATTTAGCCCCTGACTGTTGGTACAGGCAATTGTAATGAATCAGGAATGGACATGACCCCTAAGTTCTATAACAAATAGGAGGAGAATAAATCAATAAATCCTTAGTGTGTTGCTTCATCATCCTGACCCATTTTGATGGAGTAAGGGAAGCTTTCCCTCAAAGATGCTGAGTTTTGATACAGGAAAACTAGACTTTTTCAAAGAGGCTTTATTTTCTGGATGGAAGAAAAGGGAGGCTCCAAGAACATTTTAATCAAATGCTCATTACGGAGAGGATCCAAGAAAAAAACACTGGCTGCACCATTCCCTTCCAAGCCAACAGACCATTTTGAAGGCTTCAGCCTCTATCTAGCTATATATACATACACAAGATGTTCTTACACTTCAAACAAAGGACAAGGTGGAGGAGGAGTAGTGGATAGCAAGATGGGAACAGGACAGCATGTGAGACTGGTCTGGGAAACATGTTAGACTATTCTAAAGCTTCAATTTTGACCTTTATTCAGGAAAAGGAAAAAAAAAAAAGGGGGGGGGGGGAAGAGAAAGAGAAAAAAAAGGTGCTTTATATAAAAATCCTTAGATCTTTAGGTTCTCAGAGAAATTGTCTTTTGCCAAGAAACACAATCGCTTACTTACATTCCACACGTCTCTGCCAGAGGGTATGTCCCAAGCCTGATGTGCTAGTAAAACAGAGAGTGTAAATCTGGACAGGGTGTTCACACCAGGCTTAGGGATGTGAGAGGACAGGAGACGGGCTTTAAAAGCACCCCTGCCTTAAAAATGCACCTAGGAAGGCAGTTATAGGTGCCGCAGTGCATGCAGGAGCTCTTCCCAGGTATGCCAGGGACAGGAGAAATGACATCACGGTGACATTATGCTCATCCCAAGCTTCCCTAATGTTAATCACACCAGCATCTGCCACAGGGAAGCATTTCTGGGGAAAAGGTGTCAAAAACATGACACTTTCCAACCATAGCCAGAGTGGGGAGTTTCAAGCAGCAAAGTGTTGATGCTGTGTCCCCTGGGGCCTGAACCACTTCTCTTCTAGGTGTCTGACTGTCTAAAGTGCTGTGGCGCATGTTTTTCCTCTCTTTCATTTACTTTATTGAGGATGGCATCAGTTACAGCTGTTTAAAAAATATCTGAGCAGGTTATTATGGGAAAAGACAGAAGAAGTTCTCGCTGCACAAACACAAAACTCAGATGGTTTTCTTTGCAAGGGTGAAGATCATTAGTGGTTTTTCTTGCTGGGCTGTTTTTGAGGAGGGGAAGCGTCTTTGGTGTGAGAGAGCTAGCAGAATGGGCAGTCGGGGATTTTGGAGTGCTGACTGCAGCTCTGGCACTGATTTCCACTGAAACTTAGCTAAAAATTTCAAATTGGAGTCTCTGAAAGGTCGGTAATAATAAGTAATAGAGCTGGCCGGAAAGCAAGAATTCTGTTTTGTGAAAAATGTTGTGGTTTCAAAATTTGTTTTCATTCCAGTGCAGAAAGAATATGAGATCTTTCTTCCTTTTTTTTTTTTTTGTCTTCTTCAGGAGAGAGGAGAGAAAATAAAAAATAGGCAGATTAAAAAAAGCCTTAGTAGTCTGGTAGGTTAGGGCAATGGTTCAGATGAGGAACTTCATTTGATATCTCTCCATCCAAGGTGAGATGGGGGATCTTGTCTATGCAATTTGGTTTTCCCACACAGTAATTCTATCCCAGAGATTAAAAATTGTCTTAACAACTTTTTCATTGAAACATTTGTGTTTCGTTAAAAAGTTTTAATACTATGACTTTTTATTTTTTATTTTTTATTTAGAAAGGGAGTTGGGACATTGCTTGATCATTTCTAATAACCACCTGTATATATATTTTTATTACTTATAGCAAATGCCAGGTGCAGAGACAGTCCTTCATCTCACAGACACTATCCAACTGCTTGCTGAAACTGAGGAAGACAAAGAATGGCAACATGTCTGAATATTTGGCCATTTCCATATAAAGTTGTTTAAAATTCTGATTGTGTATTTGTTCTGCAACTTCAGGCAGACACATTAGAAATAGAGGTCATAGCATCTCTGACTTCACCTCTTTCACCTCTGAAATGCTGATGATAATACCAGGATATTTTCCCATTTGGGAGTGATGCTGAAAATTTTAATTAATATCTGCATGGCTCTTTGAATAGGATAGTCTTAAATGTGGGTTTGAATACTTCACCTTGAATACTTTGTATGGACAAGACAGAGGTGTAATCAAAGATACAGACATAGTACAACATATCAACAATAGCATTCCAGACTATCTAAACTGAACCAGCCCAATGAAGGTCTGGTCAATAGGCCAGCTAATGGCTTTTCTCAGTTTTGACCATGGCACAACAACATGAGATCGTTTTATAATTAATCAATTTCTGTTTACCCAAATGTTTTATGTGAAAGCTTTGGAGGGTTCTCCTAGGCAAAATGAACCAATAAGAAGTACAATGGGGATGAGGTGCAGCTGTAGCTACTTTGCTTGTTATAGCTAATATCCAGTGCTTAAATGGTGCTACAGGAGATGAGTTTGCAATTGCAGAAAATTCACACAAAGCAGAACACTGCAGACATTAGACTACAGGTGCAGCCTGTGAACTTGTAAAGTCATTTCAAAATTCATCTGGGGCTTTTCCAAAGCAAAATACAATTTCTGTAGGCAAAACAGGTTTATCACCTGTTCTTGTAAAGCTGTTAGCCTCCTTAGGTACCACTGAAACCAATTAAATTTAAAAGTACAATATTGGACTTTTGTTATATAATAGTTCTGCGCTGAATAGTTCCTTTAGCCAAGCAGAAAAAAAACCCAAACTGTCAATTCCCTTTGTAACCTGTACTTGCATCAAGCCATGGTGTGTGATCTTAGGGGCTTTGTGGAGGAGTAGAGAGAGCCTCAGGGTATTGGAGACTGACTGGTTTCCACTCTACATTGGTAATATCTCTGGCAAGTCCGACAACATTCAGTGGCAGCAATAGCAAGAACAAACTGAGATGCCACTTTGTTTTTTCATAATATAGCAGAGACTCTAGTGAGTTAATCCTTCTAAAACAGCCTCTGAAGTGGCTGAAATTGGTTGAAGTGGGAAGCTGGTGTTAAAACAGTTAAATGTGGGTGTCTATAGTAAGGCAGCTAAATATGAACATTTTTATTTTTTTTTAATTCCCTTGAAAGACAGAGTGCTTTGGTTGAAGTGCTTTACTTGTTGATGCTCAGGTTCAGGATGGATTTGCAGGATACAGAACTTACCTTTTGATCTTTCTCAAGGAGGCCCAGTAAGCATTTCCTGAACTGCTTGGGGACGGTGATTGTTTCAGCCCTTCATTTAGACCTGAGTGCAGAAACACTCATCTCTTATTTCCCTGTCTAAAAAACCAATCATGGGTAAAATTCAGTGAAAATCCATCAGCTTAATAATGGATTTTAAATTGTAAGTGTTATTATTTTATAACATAAAAGATTCTGAGAAAAAAAAGTCCATGTCTATCTTCTACACTTTGAAAGCCCTTGACATTTTATGGGTATTACAGGAAATAAAGACAGGAATGGGAGTAGCTGGTCCATGATGCAGAGCACACAATTATGTTGTTGAATAAGGTAATTACACAGAATAATACCTTGGTCACCAGCAATAGTTTTTATATTAATACTGTGCTGTACTGAATTCATCCTATTTAGCAGCTGAAGCTGGTATAGCTGGCACTTAGACTATGCTGCTAGGTTAGGTTTGAGTGCATGTCATTAGTTCAAATTTCACACCATCATTGGCCCAGAAATCTAACAAGCAGAAGATTTGAACTGTTTGTGCTCCAAGAAATAAGCCAATCAGCTGTGAAAGCTCGCTACATTTAGGACACACATACACACCCAATAGCTATTTTAAGGCCTGGAAATCCATCCTCTTGGTTTTGATGGGTCTGTGTTGCCATATGGAACTTAAGCATAACTGGGGGAGTGGGAGGGTGCTACAGGGGATGGGTGGCCTCAGGCAGAGAGCTCTCACAAACTTCTTGTGATATTTTCTCTGCCATTCTCAGAAATATGGTCAGTGATATCAGACAAATAAAGATATATGTTCATGTGACAGTAGAGTTATGCCTTGGTCTGTCTCTTAAATGTTTGACAAAGAGCTCAGAGATAAGCAAGAAAATCAGTAGTTATCCTTTTCATAAACACAGGAAAGTAACTGAAAGTTCCCTGAAGGGATAGGGATCTACTGAGGGAGAACACCCTAGGAAACAAAAGATTTGGCAGATCCATTTTCCCAAGATTAAAAACAACACAAGGGAAGAGTTTGTGGAACCAGCTCCTGAGGCATCAGGTTTTGGGAATTTGGAATCAAAAATTGATTCTTTTGGCCCATACTTGGTGAAAGCAGTGGAAAGACTAGATTTATTTGAAAGAGAAATTAAAAAAACATGAGCAGTAATAAAAAAATAGTACTGACTATGACAGTAGGACAATTTATAATTGAGGGTCAAGTATCCTATTAGTTTGGGACTATTTCTCTTTAAATAGAAGACCAGTCACAAAGGATTCCTGAGAGATGATATAATCCGAAACTACATTGGAAAAAAGTTTGCTTCTCTCTTAAATTACCAGGGCCTTTTGTATCCTAGTAAAATACTTTATTACTTGATCTGGCTCTAGAGAAACAGTGATTCCATAACAAACCTTTCCCAGGACTTTAATTATTTCCTTTATTATATCCTGAAAAAAGGACCAGGTCACTTCTGAAGGCCACATAAAGAGTATAAGATATTTTTTTTCCTGGGCAAACAAACAAAAACCATAGGAACGTTTCTTTATATTGCAATTTTAAATTGAAGTTAGGTTGCTAAGTACTGAGACTTCAATAGTTCTGTTCCCAGAAACACATCTCAGAATATATTTCAAAGAATTATCTGATAATCTTCCAGTGAATCCCTTAAAAAAATACCCTGACCCAACACAACTGCAAATCTTCTTTATCACTACAAATATAAGGAGGGTTTTCAAATGAAAGCCCATGTGGCTTGTGAATCATTTAAGTGCTTCTATAAAGGAGTTGATGTTTGATGTTTCAGTGACGGACCCAGCCGTGCATCACAGGGCAAGTTCATACTTTCAGTGACTATAAATTTCTGGTAGTACCTGACCATATGATAAGCCCATTATGGATATTGTCCCTCTGAAATTTACCTGTGGAGGTGGGCACTCAACACAGAGTAGCCAGTGAAAACAAGAAAGATGTGCAAAAGCATTTGTCACCCTACAGGACAAACAGGCAACACAGGGCCCTTCTGTGTGTACTGTGACTTTTTTTGTAACAAAAAATATGCCTTAATTCAGAGTTAAATTGCTAATTTTCCCTTCCTTCCTTCCTTCCTTCCTTCCTTCCTTCCTTCCTTCCTTCCTTCCTTCCTTCCTTCCTTCCTTCCTTC
>WUAM01000431.1:28405489-28433949 GCA_024336885.1 Actenoides hombroni
TTCCTTCCTTCCTTCCTTCCTTCCTTCCTTCCTTCCTTCCTTCCTTCCCTCTTTCTCTCTCTTTCATCTTCTGTGCTTTCACTCTCCCATCCCCTATTTCCTTCCTTCTCCCTTTCTCTCCTAGATCATATCTCAGAACAGGAGAAAGAGGCACTGGGGCTCTCCTGGGGCTTCAGTGCGTTTAGAAACAACACCCACCAGCTGAACTCATACACATTTGACAAAATGGTCTGAAAGAATCAAAGTAGGAACAGATGGTAACCTGAGGTGGCAGTACAGCTTCACGTAATGTGGGATGCCTTTTTATTTATTTCATTTATTGGTTTATTTTCTAGCTAAGCATCTCTTTGTGTGGGGGAGACTCCATCCTCACTCATTACTGCACTGTAATCTGGGAAATAGCAGCAAATCTCATTTGCTGAAGAAGATGAAGAGCTTAAGCAGTCAAATGCCAGTGCGATTCAATGGATATTATTAGCAAGTGACTCTCTTGCTGTTTCCGTTCAACACATTTCCATGTATTCACATGAACTGGGGGCACGAGTCCAACCCCTGATGACGGAATATTGCTATCACAGTCAGGCAAATCTGTGGAATCAGCAGCAAAAATATGTCTATTTTTCTGGCCTGTTCCTTGCCATGAAGAGGAGGAGAATGTAGGGACGAGAAAAAGGTAAAGGTAGGGTTAGTAGTTTCTGGGGTGTTTTCAGAAGCAGTTGCTACTGGTGGTGGCAAATCTCTTGGCAGGCTTTAAGCCATGCTTGTATGTGTGAGGAGAGATGCCAGGAAAGGGCTGGAGATACATAAACCAAAAGCAGCTGATGTGGGATCCTTGCTGGTTATATTCAGAGGGTGCAAACAACAGCCCACGATTGGTGGCTTTGAGGGATGCCACACACAGCCAGCAGCAGGGTTGGTACTGGGAGCACGAGGGCATGTGGAAGGTGCATGCCCCATGATGCTCTTTAGCAACCCACAATGTCTGGCTGCCCTGGCCAGGAGACTTATCTCCAGAGAAAGAGATATTTGCTCACAGTTTCTCTGTGGCTTCCTACCTACCATCTGTTTGGCTTCATAAAGTCCTTTTCCTTAGACTTTCAGCTCCCTGAAGGGCCTCGGCTTGGTTTTGGGGGGCAAAGAGACACCAGCAACCTTCAGGCTCCCTTGCAGGCAGAGGGAAGGGAAAGCAGTCATGTTTTGCACCCTTCAGGAACCTCTGGATTTCCAGGGATGAGGGCAGACACAGAAGTCGGTACCTTTCTGGGCACCTGGCTGATATTAGTCAAGGTTAATTTTTAGGCTATACCAAGCAGACACTGTCTGCGCTCTTGGGCTCAGCCCCACTGGGAAAGCCTGGGGGACTCTGACATTACTGATATTTTTTTGTAACATATTAAGCACAGTCAGGAGATGGATGAAAGTGCCAAAATAGATAACCATACATGTGGTATTCGCATAGAAATTATGCCCACTTCATGTACCATTGTCAGATGGGTTTTTGTGATGGTCTGGATGTGCTTATCCTGAAACTCCTGGAAGCAGTTGCAGGTACTTTTCACTATTCTGATGGCAGCATGCTGGCACAGGCTAGAAGACACAAAATAAAGAGCAAGAAAAAAGAAACAAGCTTTTCCTCTAATTCCATGTGGTGCCAGTATTCAATTCCCTGCTGTGGGGACACTCTTCCATCACCCACCAGGATGTGGGGGGACAGCAAATTGCAGAAAGCAGTTGCAGAGTTTCTTTGTCTCAAATGCTTTTGACAGCAACTTCTGTGCTGCCTCTGCTGCCCTAAAGATGCTGGGTTTCTCACTTTGTGAACTGTGCTCTTTGGCAAGCCAAGGAAACCGATGCAGACACATTTTATATCTCAAATCTTTGTGGTTTTTTTTTTTTAACCACAGTTAATTCTTCCCTTTTGCCCTGGGTTATAGGACTTATGTCCGGAAACAATAGGAGCCTAGCACCTTCCCATATGATCCCTTTCTTCGTTTTAGCTGCTTGTAAAAACCTATCTTGGTCCCTTGAGTCCTAAAGAGTAATAAGTCCATTGCCTCCACAATTGCCTACTCCATCTGGGACTCTCATTGGGATTCAGTCCACACATTCAGTTCAGGTGGGATCTTCAGAAAAATCAATAACCAACATGTCTGGCAGCACTTTACTGCATGGTATCTGTGTCCTGCTTCCTGGCTGGGACTCTCAAAATACTGATGTTCTGTTGAATTGGTTTTTTTCCAAGGTTTCCAGCCACCTCTCTGTTGCTCTGTGCTTTTTTTTTTTTCTTTTCCAGTTGACTGTAATCTATCTCTCATAATCTATATGGAGATGACCATTCTTCCTGCTTTGCTGTTTCCCCTCTAACTGAGGCCCTGCAGTTTGCAGTGTTCAAATTACAGCCTTCGGTATTATTGAATAATGCCACTACTTTGGAAAGCCACGGGTGACTGCAACCTGCCAGTTGTATCCTCTGCTGCTGTTGGTGTGCTCCTGCCATGGCACCAGGCTTTCTGACCCCAGACCATTGGGTGGACTGCATGCCAGTGCTGGCAGTGTCAGCTGGGCAAAGGGGGAGATGGGGGGCATTGTTAATAGTATTTCCCACACTTTATCTGGAGGCATGCTTACACTTGAAGCACAGAGACAGGGTTGCAGTGTCACCCACAAACACTAAGCCAACTTTAAACTCTCTTGCTTGGGTATGGATAACAGCCTGCCTGAGGCAGCACAGAGCTGTAAAACAGCACAAGCTGTAAAACTGCTAAAGTACTTGGATCTGGTCCATGCTCTTGGATGTTCTTGGATACTGCTGCTAGATCGGACTTGAGGGCTGAAATAATGTAGCTACACCTTGAATACTGTGTTCAGTTTTGGGCCCCTCACTACAAGAAAGACATTGAGGTGTTGGAGTGTGTCCAAATAAGAGCAATGAAGCTGGTGAAGGGTCTACAGAACAAGTCTTCTGAGGAGCAGCTGAGGGAACTGGGGTTGTATAGTCTGGAGAAAAAGAGTCTCAGGGGAGACCTTATGATTCTCTACAACTACCTAAAAAGAGGTTGTAGTGAGCTGGGTGTTGATCTCTTCTCCCACGTAACAAGTGATAAGACAAGAGGAAATGACCTGAAGTTGCACCAGGGGAAGTTTAGGTTGGACATTAGGAAAAAATTTCTTCACCAAAAAGGTTGTTAAGCTTTGGAACAGGTTGGCCAGGGAAGTGGTTGAGTCACCATCCCTGGAGATATTTAAAAAGCCTGTAGATGTGGTGCTTAGTGACATGGTTTAGTGGTGAGATTGTCAGAGCTGGGTTAATAGTTGGACTTGATGGTCTTAAAGGTCTTTTCCAGCTGAAATGATTCTATGATCTTTGCAGCTGCAGCTAATTCAATGAGCTGCTGTGCCGCCATTCACCTGGGGAAAGGAATAGAGCTCCATGCTGGACTGGAATGGCCCTTTTCATGCCATTCATGTGAATTCAGCCAGTCATACCTGGGGAAATGTTATTGCTGTTTTAGTGTGGGGAAAGTGAGGCACAAGGAGATTAATGCCTGATTTTTGGCCATATTGGCCATCTTCACCTCTTGCTAACGGATATATAAAGTAGCCTGGTCAGTGTTTCTGAAGAAACTGAGCATCAGCTGACTTATTTAAGGTCACAGAGGCAATACTTGGTAAAGTACTGACCCCATAAACCCTGAATCCCTTGCCATTGGGACAACTGGGAGGCCTTTTTTCCCTCTCTAGAAGCATCTTCCTTGAGCATGCACTAACAAAACCTTGCCAATGTTGAAAATGGCCTGCATTGGTGTAGTTATTAATTTTGCTGAGGCTGGCCCTGACTCAGTGCTTCCGAATGCTTTTGAACCTGAAGTCTACAGAAAACTGTTGGTTGAGAGTTACCATCTTTGCATATGCAGAACTTCTACTCTCTAAGTAAGGAAGGCTGATGACAATTCTGGTTTTTGTTTTCTCCTACAATAACATTTATCTATCTTTGAGGGGCAGGAAGGCTGAGTATTGAGGTCCCCTGGAGAGATGGACACCACTTGTCTCCTCTAACTCCCTCTCCCATCAGTGATAATTGCACTTTTGCAACTGTACTGCCAAATACTGATGTAATTTCAGATCTAGACATGCCACTGCCACCAATCAACACAAACATAACCAGTGTTAATGTGACCCTTTCCATTATTCAAAAGTGAAAAAGCCTTTCTAAGCTGGCCACTGAAGGACTGAGCAGCTTTCCAGTCCTGGGGAGGTGGTGTTAAAGTTGGCTTTGGAGCCCCTGAATTCTGTCATCTAACAGGAGGGACATCTTCACAGGTGTCCACATAAAGAAAGGTTGCCTCTTTAATTCCTCAAAGACATCTTGAAATTTGTAATTATCTATAATTTTATGCAGATTTACACTATATGTGGATTCTGAACAAAAGGAACTTTTCTTTTTTTAAAACAAAAAATGAGTTTAGATTGATTGTTTTACTAAGTATTGGTAGCTGACCATAATGCTCTCCACTGACAACACAATTCCCAACATGTGGGTATTTCTTGTTTAGAAATAATTCTTCCCCATGTTTTAGAATAAAACAATATGTTAGAATAAAAAATACATGTTTAGAAAAAAAAAGATTAAATGGATCTTAAGGGTCTATCCCAACTGATAAAGTGTCATCAACAAATATTTGTCCCTTGTGTACTTAAATTCACAAAACAGTTCTGTTGTGTAAGTTGGTAACTTCATATTCAGGAAATTTGCTTTTGTCTGCTATGCAATTAAAATATTCATTGCTGATTTCTTCTGGGACTTCTCCCTGTGCTTACAGAGAGGAATCAGGAACACTGTCTTTTTAACTTTTTTTGATAATTAGGCTGTCCTTATGGTTCCATTTATGATCCATGGTTAGCACTAGGTCCATGATGAAGCAGTACCATTGTACTATGGCACTGTAAAGAACTCCAATTTAGCAGATTCAGAATAGAAAAGACTTATCCTAAGGCCCACTGCTAGAAAAATTATGAGTAAAAGGAAAAGCACTGTGTGACTATTCCATTTGCTTCAAAGATAAAAAGAAAATCTTCAAATTATGAGAATATCAAATGCAATTTGTCTGGCTATATTACAGGGCAAAAAAAATCCATCAAGAATACAATATAAAACCCTGACTTACATTTTTCTCCTCATCTATCTTATGGTTAACATTAAAAAAAAAAAAATACATGAAGGATAACGGAAAAAAACCCACTTTTATTATTTGATTGCTTTAGTGACATAGTCGAACTTAACATATTCTCAACCACTGAAAATTCAAGGCAATTTGTGTTTTGCAAATAAATCACTGGGAAAATAAGAGGTGTGTAACAAGCTTTATTCTATTTATTTTTAGGTTGATCTCATGTATGCATTTATCTAAGTATCAGCAGAACCTGAAATTATCAATGCATTTTTTTGTCATACCATTCTCCCCTAGGGCTCCCACGACGTGTGTCCCACTATGCATTAATCAGCCTTCCCAAGCTCTGATTTATCAAAGTGTATCACATTGTATCAAAGTGCTATCACATTGCATTTGCATCACATGATACTAAGCAGGAATAACTTATCTGGAAAGAAGGAATTTTAGGCATTTTCTTTCCAAGTAAATATGAATGTTTTCCTTATGGCAAGGCTGGACTTAATGAATCTGATCTTATTTCATCTCAGAAGCAAAGATGTTTCAGACTGGTTAATGGAGAAACTGTGCTCAAGCCACAGTCTCTATGAAAATTTGATAATTGTTAAACCATAGAAAATGAGTGGAAACACTGCTTTTGGTCCCATCATCACTGCAGAGTGGATGGACAGGAAAAGAAATACATAACTTTCCCTGTGTTGATACTGAAAATTAAGAGTCTCACACCTTCCTTTGTGGTAGACTTTTTGTATGACTAAGACAAAAGAATTCAGAAAAACATTTTCAAAGGCAATTGTAGCAGTAGGGCACTGAAGTGTCAGTGAAAGCCAAAGGGAGTAAGCAAGCAAGTTTGAACCTCTGAGCTGCAGTGTCTGAGTCCCAGCCCTCCACCCTGAGATGGTTATAATTCTTCCAATCTTCCAAGCTATTTTTTCTTTTTATAGCACAGGCAGTTTTTTGAAAGAGATAACTGACCAGACACAGGAATGGCTGGAAATTCAAGATTTCCATTTTGTGTGACAATATGTCATGTCAAAAAAGATTTCACTCTTACCAAAAGGAAAAATCTCTGTGTCTCATGGAGGAGAAACTTCTGGCAACTTTTTCCCTTGAGGAATGTCAGGATAATGTCTTCTGACTTCCAAAAAATGAAACAGAGCAGCCAGCCACACCAACACATCTTCCTCCATACAGGTTGTCATGGAGCCTAAGTGATCTGGACAATTTGGACTCTAGTGGGAATTACTTCCTTCTTGACCTAAAATGTATTGAAACAGACCTGAGATAGTTGTCCTTGTCAAAGATCTTTACATGTGTTTACACTGTTGGCCTGTTAGACAACAAACCCAAAAACTATTTTATGACTTGCAGGTCTCCAGACAACATCTCCACCCTGGCTGATACATTGCCTCTATTTGCTCCCACAATGCTCAAATCATTCTCTAAGTATGAAAAGTTCTTGGCTTAAAGTGCTTCCCAGGATGATGGTCAAACTGCACTAAAATATTAAAAGGAGCCAGACAGATTGCAATAATTGATACCTGCTCCAATAGCTTTATATAGTTAATGAATGCTTTTTTCATCTCAGCAGTGTAATTAGTTCTTGTTTAGACCTATCTGCACTGGTCATGAGGTCCCTGGGGAGTCTAAACTTTTTATATCAGCAATCTTTTCAAAATTGCTAAGAAATCACAATTTCTAAAAGGTTAAAGCAGAACTGTGAACATGAAGCAGCTCCTCAAGTGTCCAAGTTAAGTGACGAAGTCCTCACTGAGAAAGCTAATTCAGTGCAATTAATTTCTGATTAATTTATAAATTATCCTAGAATTATGCACTGAAATACTGTGAGAACAAATGACAAAGGAGAGCCCTGTTGCAAAAGGTCCTACTTCTCACTGTGGAAGTGGAGAATTGTACCTATTTGCTTATCCCTAGCTTTTGAGAGAAGAGCAGAAAACAGGGCTGGAGGGGATCATAAGACACTTCCAGTCCATCCTTCTGCCATGAGAAAGGGTCTACTGTTCTTCAGGCACCACTCTCAGATTGTTACCCAGATTCTCATCAGGAGCCTTCAGTGATAGAACCTTCCCAAGGGCAATGTATCCTGGTGCTTCCAAATAATTCTTTCTAATGTCCAAGTGAAAACTTCTTGGCTGCGTACTGCACTTATTTCTAACTCTAAATACCTAGGTGATGGAGAACAGGGGATTTTCTTCCTCACTAAAGTCACCTTTTATGTGTTTGAAGGCATTATTCAGGTTTATAGTAGGAAATTAAATGTGCTGGTGATCATTCTCTGGCACTGGGACAATTGGCATACAGCTGTCTGGATCTATTCTAGCAACCTTCTTCAACCTCTAATATAGTCTGATCACATTAAATCTTTCAACTGGGAACTTTGCTGGGATGTATCTGAGACCCTTTCCTTGGCAGCTGCCCAGAAGAAAGCCAGCCAATCCAGAGCAAACCGCAGTAGCCATCTGACCTCAGTCTCCGCTTCTCTTCACCAACTTGTTATTTCACTCTTTTCTCATAAGCCGCATTTTCAAGATCTCCCTTCATAGCCATTGTTCTGTGGGCTCATTTCCACTCACTCGCATCAAACCTGCATGTGGTGTTTAGGCCAGAGCCTTGCCCATGCTGAAAGGAACGATGTTCCTCTATCTTGAGGGCACAGTCCTAATCATGGAGCCCAATATTACTTCTGCCTTCTTCACAGAAACAAGATGTTGTTGACCTATGTTCAGTTATGATCTGGCAGAAACACGATACCTTTCCCACAGAACCTATCCATTTGTTGCCTATCTTTTACTTGTCCAGGTGACTATTCCTGGCTAAGGGTAACATGTAGGCAGGAATCCTAAGTGAACAACATCACATCTCTTTGTTATACGATTTCTCCGATTAGTTCTTAAAGATATTTCTGTGCTGCAGCTTCTCCCACATAGATAATATAAAAATCTTCAATACATGACATCCAGATCATTAATGAATATACAAATGTTGCTAAACTCAAGACAGACTCTTAAAGAATACCATTTTCACAAGTTAACCATCATCTGGGGGCACTGCTCCTGCCTTTTCTACATTCACTTAATAATGGCTCAACCTAGATGTCTCCCTGGCTTGCCTTTATGAGGCAGTGTCAAAAACCTTGTTAAAATCACTTTATGCAAGCACTTATTAGCTCTCTTCTATCCATCTATAAAGCCTGTTAACTTTGTCAGAGAGGGAAATACTTCAAACTGATGCAGTGCATTCTGCAGCAATCCATGTGGCTGCTATCTGCATTGTTAACTTTTAGGTGCTTTTGGATTATTTTTATTATTTGTTCCAGTCCTGTTCTGGGATTTGAAGCCAAAGTGTGGTGTCTATGATTCCAGCTGTGCTCTTTGAGAAACAGGAATGTTGTTTATCCCTCTCCCTCTTCTTGATCCTGACCTGAAGTTTTTGCAGAGTACTTGCAACCAGTAACACTCTGAGACTGCTTTAGCCAGGCACTAAGGATGAATGGTGTGGCTGATCTGAAAGGCTCTAATTTATTTAAGTACTCCCTTGCTTTTTCTTCCCCTGTTGTAGCAGGAGATCTTGCCTTTTATCTGCCATAGTGTATTTAAGCCACTCAATTTTAGTCATTACTTTCAATAAAGGCTGAAGCAAAAAAAGCTTTTGGCCTTCAAGAGATCATCTGTCAATAGCTTTTCTACAGCACTTTCTTGATTTTCCTCTTACATCATTTTGTGCATTTGCCTTCCTGATTTTGTCTTCTACTGTCACATTACTGATTTTCATCTGCATCAGTCTAGCCTGGTTTCCACTGCTTTTGTATATTCCAGTGTTTGAAGTTGAGAAAGAGCTTGTGGTTTCACCAAGTTGCTTTATTACCATTGCTGCTTCTTCTCATGCTTTGGAATAGTTTTCTACGTGCAAAATTTGCTTCTCAAAAAACCCCGATTTTCCTTAACTTCTCTTTCCTGTAAATTATCTTTACATGAGATCTTACCTACCTGTTTCCTGAATTTATTGAAATCTGTGTCCTGTGATTTGATCTTGCTGTTCTCACTTTCCTTTCCTATGGATCCTAAATGCTGTCATTTTGTCACCCTCATCTCAAGTTCCATCTATGCATTTTCAGTCATTTATTTCCAAATTTGTAGAAAACTTCCCTCTGGTCCCTCTTCTGGCTTTTTTTTACCTACATGTCAAGAAATTGTTGTCACCACATTCCTGGAGCTTGCTAAACACTACGCCTGCATTTTGCTATACAAGATACATGCCCACAGCTATTCTTTAAAACTGAGATCAACTGGCAGAGAGTGGGCCACATCTGGACAGCTATACTCTCTTGCCCTCCAAAACTGGGAGGCCATACGCTGCCCATGAGATCTGGCTGCTGCTCTCTGCTAACTCCAAACAGTGTTGGGGAAGTGTTTTAGGACAGTGGCTGGTATCTGAGGGCAAAACCATTTCAGAGCATGTCCCAGCATTTCAGTATGAATGGTGGTACATCAATGCTGAGGAATGTGCTGCCTATGGAGCTGTTTCATTTACTGCTATAGATAGAATTTCTTGTTTCTTTGTTTATTACTTTATTACAAGTTGCCAAAGAATGAAAATCCCTGGAGAGCATCACCTTCTGGATGATCCTCCCAGTAGCTCACAAAATGCTGTCTCTACCCACACTTGGTGAGTGAGCTGTCCACAGTAGATAGTTATCCTGAGAACACCAAAACTCCTTTCCTCTGTGATGAGACATTCAACAATATTTCATCCCTCTGCTTTCTGGAGCTGAAAGCTCTATGTACTAAGCAGCCACTCTTCCCTTCTCCCCTAACTTGCCCATCATGAATAAACTGTTTCCTTTTCTGCTAATAATTCTCCTAGAGAAGCCGGCAGCTCATGGCATAAGCAGGTATACTCTTTGATGGGTTAAAAACTGGCTGACCAGATGAGCCTAGAGAGTTGTAAATGGAGCTTAATCCAGTTGGTGTCCAGTCACCAGTGGTGTTCCCCAGGGCTCAGTTTTGGGGCCAGTCTTGTTCAATATCTTTATCAGTGATCTAGATGAGGGGATTGAGTGCTTCCTCAGCAAGTTTGCAGAAGACGCTAAATTGGGCAGGAGTGTCAACCTGCTTCAGGGTAGGAAGGCTCTGCAGAGGGATCTGGACAGGTTGAGTCAATGGGCCGAGGCCAATTGTATGAGTTTTAACACTGCCAGGTGACGGGTCCTGCATTTTGGTAACAACAACCCCAGGCAACACTACAGGTTTGGGAAAGAGTGACTGAAAGCTGCTTGTCAGAAAAGGACCTGGGGGTGCTGAATATGAGCCAGCAGTATGGCCAGGTGGCCAAGAATGCCAACAGCATCCTGGCCTGTATCAGAAATGGTGTGGTCAGCAGGAGAAGGGAAGTGATCATGCCCCTGTACTGGTGAGGCCACAGCTTTAGTACTGTGTTCAGTTCTGGGCCCTTCACCCCAAGAAAGACATTTTGTTGCTGTAGCGAGTTTAGAGAAGGGCAGTCAAGCTGGTCAAGGGTCTGGAGAACAAGTCCTGTAAGGAGAGGATGCAGGAATTGGGATTGTTTAGTTTGGAGAAGAGAAGGCTGAGGGGAGACCTTATTGCCCTATACAACTGCCTGAAAGAAGGTTGCAGTGAGATGAGTGTGACCTCTTATCTCAAGTAACTAATGACAAGACTAGAGGAAATGGCCTGAAGTTGCACCAAGGGAGGTTTAGATTAGATATTAGGAGAATTTCTTTACTGAAGGAGTACTCAGTTGCTGGAACAGGCTGCCTAGGGAGGTGGTGGAATCACCATCCCTGGATTATTAAAAAAATGTGTAGATGAGGCACTTCAGGACATGCTCTAGTGGGATGGAGAGGTGATGATTGGGTTTTTTTGTTATTATTGTTGCCAGTTGGACACAGTGATCTTAGGCATCTTTTCCAACCATGACAATTCTGTGATTCTGTAATATGCCAATTGTGTGAGTTATCCCATCACAATCCTATCTTATGCCCATTAATTTTTGATCATTATATAGACTTCCACTTCTTCATATTAATCTCAAGCTTTTGTGCATTAATCTAAACATCAAGAGGTTTCATGGGCTGATGTCCCTCAGCATGCACACACTCTTTCACCACTCCTGTGATCCTTGTGTTGATAAATCTGTGATTCTCTTTGGCTAGAAATAGATACTGGAAATCATCTCATTGCTGTGGGCAAGAAGAAGGAATTGGGTCTGATACGGTTTGTTTAGCTTCAGATAAAGAAAAAAATTGCAGAAACAGGACAATGACACCCACCCTCCACCATTTTCTGAATGTGGTTCGGCTTCCCAGGTTAGAGTCTATGCTGGGAGCATGTGATATCCTGGCTGTAACACAGCAAATGTCCAAGAGGGAAATGACACGTTAAAACAAAAAGACAAACACATTTTTCACCCTGACAGACAGCTGGCTTACATCTGTATTTTCACAGGCGTCAGCACTGTTGACTGTTATTGTTAAATGCTCAGATACTGCGCTGGAGTGTCAGAGGGCCTGAATTCTCTGCAGTGTTATTGCCCACGTCTAAAACATCCTGAAGTGATTAATGGGCTTTTGGGTCTTCCCTCTAGGATGCCTTCAAGTCAGAAAACACTGGCCGGGAAGCAGGAGGCTGTTAGGGCGTTTCGTGTTAGCACCGCAGTCATGGCTCCCCCGCCGACGCCCACGCGTGGTCGCCCACGGCGGGGCCGGAGGTGCTGGGCCGGGCCGGGCCGGGAGCGAGGCCGAGGCCGCGGCCACGGCCCCGGGCCCACGAGGTGGCAGCACGGCGGGTGCCGCTGGCCGGGCCTGGCTGCGCTGGGCTGGGCTGGGGATGCTGCTCTGGGAGGGCAGCTGAGCTGCAGGGGCCCCAGCACAGCCGCGGGGCTGAGGGCGGGGTCCCGTTTGCAGCGGGCTGGGTGCAGACTGGCAGCCCCAGGGAACAGCGAGAGGGTTAAACCCCACAGTGAGCGCTCATGCAGCGGGGATGTGAGACCAGCAAATGAGAATTCAAGTTGTTGGCAAGCCCTTGGACACGCTGGAGCAAAATTAAGACACGAGCCTGTATCTACAGAAGCATCAGCTCCACTTGTTGCTCATGTTTCCACAGCACGGGGGTCAGTGTGTCTAACGCAGAAAGCATCCCCCAGCCCTGCCTTTTTTGTCCTTGTCAATCTTTGTGACTTTCCCCTGGAAGCAGGGACAGCGCACTGTGACAGGAGAGATGTTAGCTCAGGCACAGCCACCTGCAGCTGTACAGCCCTGTGCTGGACTGCGCGCACACACAACTGGGGATGTTGAGCTGCTTAGGAAGCACCTCTGTGAGTGCTTATGGAGAACGTGTGCCACTGTTCAGGAGCCCCTGCCACCAGTGTCAGCTGGGGTCAAAGGTTAAGTGTCTCACCAGCCTGGGTCATTCATTCCCCCTGTCTCTTGCCAGCGCTGCATCTCACGCCCAACATTCTTCTCTAACAGTGGATGCCATTTCTGTCAGGGATGCCAAGAGAGATTTGTTTGGGATTCAGAATATTATTTTTTATGGATTTTGGCTAAACTGTTGCTTTGATTTTATAATCCTTCTACAAGAGCTTGGCGCAGAAGCAGGGGACATTTTCCAGTCAGCCTCACTGAGAAAATACCACAACAAGCTATCTTGTCCGTGCAGTAGCTGCACATGTGCCAAAACCTGCGTGCTGAAATAGTTGTGAAAGATGTCAAAAAAGGGAGATGCAGACTGAGAACAGCAGGTTCTGGGCTTATGTCCATATGCAATTGTCCCATCTTAAATGTGTCCTTGTTCTGGCTTTACAGTACCTTCTCAGTAGCCAGGTAATTGCATTGTAAAGTTTGTAGATCATGAAGTTTGAAGAAGCCACGGTTTGATATAGCAAGCCAGTGACAACTTGCTGCTAAAGTGAGGGGAAAAAAAATCTGTGAATCTCTGGAGCTGACCTGGAGGCACCTCAGCAAGTCCTGGTTTGGCCTCCCCTGGGATGGTGGTGGGAGGAGAACTCTACTCGGCTTCTCTGCTCCTCCATGCTGCTCCCCATGGCTTCTCAGTACGTATCTCCAGTGCCCTGAACTACATATGCTTAGGGGGCCTGGATGAAAAGTGAGCTCCGAAAGCTCTTCTCTTCCTCCTGGCCTCTGAGTGGGGATTTGGGTAGTTTTACATCCTCTCACGCTGTGATGTATAATAAAAGCATTAACTGATGATGCATGCAAAATGAAGGCCCACAGTGCAGGGTGATGCGCAGCTATGTTTCCTTTCCGTGCCCTAGCAGATCTTCTGGGAAGCCACTTGGTCCATCAGTCCCCGAGACCTAATGTCCTCCCAGAGGAAGGAGCCTTTTGCTTTCAGAGGAGGAGAGCCATCACAGCAGGCTCCACATCCCCCAGTGCTTCTCCGGGTGAAGGAATTTGCTTGAGAGCCACATCTGTCCCCTGCCATGAACTGGTCAAGATGCTGTCTCCTGGGGGCCAGCACCATTTCAAGGGTGAAGTCCCCCCTTATTTCAGAAAATGCAGGAGGTGCCAGCCCACCCTTCTCCAGGAGCCCCTGGTCTGCCTTGACTCCCAGAGAAATGAAAGGTGAGGACATTCAGAGTGCACTATAAGACATTTCTATTTTCTAGTGCTTCTGAGAGGGTTCAGATGTACAAGAGGCTGAGGGTCTCTGGAGAGGGTGGGTTATTTTTAGCTGTCACTTGGCTGATGTTTGCTGTCATGTAGAGAGAGTTTGTTATTCTTTTCTTTATGGATTATATT
Source organism: Actenoides hombroni (assembly GCA_024336885.1). Classification (NCBI taxonomy): domain Eukaryota; kingdom Metazoa; phylum Chordata; class Aves; order Coraciiformes; family Alcedinidae; genus Actenoides; species Actenoides hombroni. The sequence goes on from WUAM01000431.1 coordinate 28,419,458, forward strand.
CTTTTAGGAATAGCAAAAGCTCCAAGAGTCTGGGATAGGTGCTTTTCCTGCATTCACATAGGAATAGCAGTAATAATAACAATAGTAAATTAATAACTTTGTAGAAATGCCCGAAGTTGCATCAGAATGCCCATCTTCTTCAAGAAGTTTAGCGGCTCCATTTTAAAAATATGTAGTCTTGTGTTGGTCTTTCTTAAAAAGAAAAAACAGGATTATGCAACTGGCATTATAGACCTATTTGTTTTGCCTATTATGAACTCATGTAGCACTTGAAAACAGTAGTTTTTGGCCCAAATTCAGCACATCACTTAGGCATATGCTTAACTTTAAGCATGAGAATAGTCATATTGAAATCAGGGGGACTGTTCACATGTTTACAGTTAAGTCTCAATCCAAGTGCTTTGCTGAATTTAGGCCTACTGGGAACTGAGAATGCTAATACAGTTTTCAGAGCCTGACCCTGTAAAATATTAAATACAGCTGAGCCCTCTAATTCCCACTGAAGTTAATGGAATTGAGGGTACTTGGCATTCCTCGGGTGCATGCAGCCCTGCACAGAATCAAACCCCAACTGCAGCTGCCGAAAACATGGTCTCGTGTTTTCTGAAATCAAATTATGTTCCTTGATTGCAGGTTGGATATGACCTGCCAAACGTAGGGCTCTCCATCTTACAGACTGTGTTTCACCAGGAGCTTTCAGAGTTGAGGACGTAAGATTACAAACATGACAAAAATACAGTATGCGACCATAAGAAATTAAAAGAAAGAGGTGGGGTAATCATGGAGTGTCTCAGCAATGAGCTTTTTTCAGACACACTCATTATTTACATTCAGAATGTGATGCTTCAGAGTGATTTAGAAGTATTGCCTCCTGACTTGCATTGGTATTTGTTACTTTGCCAACTTCTTGTAGCCATTGAAGCAGAGTTTTGATGCAGGATTTTGAAAAGCAGAGCAGGACTGGCTGACAGGTCTGTATTTTGAAGATTTTATTTTTTATGTTTATATTTTTGTTGGCTTGAACTTCATATTTTTATTATATTTCTTGTTGGAAATAGCAATTCTGGTGAGGAAAAGCTCCAAAAGTTTTCAAACCACAAACTCAACCGCATACTTAAAGCTTTTAAAACAGTCTGCAGAAGAGGCCGTCAATTTTTGGCAATCAAAAATGTTGCTGAACATTTTAAATACTGGTAAGAATTGAGTAAAAATGTATTCATGTTTTGTTATTTATTTTTCTCCAACAGTTTCAGGCAACTGACTGAAATTGTTGACAACCCTTTTGAAACCAGTAACTTTTTTTTTTAATTTTAATTGCTACTAAATAACATACAGGTTTTTCAGACAGGCTTGGAAGTTTGGATGGCTTTGCAGGTTGGTTTGGGCTGGGGGAATCAAAAGGAGGTTGGCTGGCACAAGGAAGGCTGCAGTGGGTGACATCAGGGACAACAGTGACAGTTTTGGGGTTTGATGTGGAAGAAGGTTTGATGGTAAAAAAAGAAATCCAAAGAATTCAAAGACGCATCAAGTTGCTCAGATATGAGCAGTAGCAAAATTCATGATTGTGGCAGCTGTACTGGAGGCTATGGGACATTTTTATCAGGATGGTTTTACAATTCAAAACACAGCCTCTCAGCAATGGACTTTTTCTGAGGCGAAAAGGAAGAGGCTTCATTTAGAGTCAGTTTGATTCAATCAATTTATTTTTCTTTTAATTACAATTATGTAAAACATTTCATTTCAAAAAGGTTCAGATAACAGCATGGTGATTCCCTTAGGGGCAAACAGTGGGCTATGGAGACCCTTGTCTCCCATTGTGTAATCTACAGTTAGCTCACCAGATTGCATGGTACAGACACAAGCATTCTTTTGGTGCCTGATCAGAGCTGTAGGACAGCCATGAACCTCTGTTCTCTGTTCCTTTCTGCATGGGGTCCCTCACTATACTGTACCATTAGGGGCTAACCTTCTGGAAAGCAGCTCTGTGGAGAAGGCCCTGGGACTCCTGGTGGACAATAAGTTAACCATGAGTCAGCAGTGTGCTCTTGTGACCAAGAAGGCAAATGGTATCCTGGGATGCATTAAGAAGAGTGTGACGAGCAGGTCAAGGGAGGTTCTCCCCCCTCTCTACTTTGCCCTGGTGAAACCATATCTGGAGTACTGTGTCCAGTTCTGGGCTCCCCTGTTCAAGAGAGACAGGATACTACGGGAGAGTGAGCAACAGAGGGCTACAAAGATGATTAGGGGCTGAAGCACCTCCCTTTGGGGAAAGGCTGAGATACCTGGGTCTGTTTAGCCTGGAAAAGAGAAGACTGAAAGGTGGTCTTGTTAATGCTTATAAGTATCTAAAGGGTGGGTTTCAAGAAGATGCAGCCAGTCTCTTTTCAGTGGTGCCCAGTGACAAGACAAGGGGTAACAGACACAAACTGGAACATAGGAAGTTCCACCTAAACCTAAGGAAAAACTTCTTTACTGTGAGGCTGACAGAGCACTGGAACAGGCTGTCCAGAGAGGTTCTGGAGTCTCCTCCTCTGGAGACTTTCAAAACCCATCTGGACATGTTCCTGTTCAACCTGCTCTCAGTAAACCTGCTTTTGCAGGGGGGTTTGGACTAGATGATCCCCAGAGGTCCCTTCCAACCCCTACCATTCTCTGATTCTGTGACACTTCTCAGTTCACACTAGATGCTATTCCCACTGTAGCATGCAGTATAGGCAGTAACGACCACGTTAAACTGAAGTATAGCTTCCTGTAGATTTTGAGTCAGAGCAATCAGAATGTGAAAGGGAAGGGTAATGAAGCCTGATGTTTCTTTAACTCTAAATAAACCATGTCAAGTAAACAAAACAAAATTCAGCATTTAGAATTCATCAATTAGAAATGATGAAAAAAAATGCCTAAATATATAGAAATTAAGATGTAAGTATTTCTGCAGAGGTGCTTTTAAAATTGGAGCCTTTCATCCATTTTGGATGAAAATGAATGTTGGATCTTTCAACTGGAAATTCTGCATTTCAGTCAAGTCTGAGCTAAACTCATGGGAAAAGAAATGGCAAATCCTGATAATCAAGATATAGGGTGATGAAAACTGGAAGAAAATTCTAGTAGACTACAAGGGAAGTCTGATTGATTTAAAGGAAAGTGCAGAGGAAAATGCATCATAATTTAGGTAATATTTTTGTATTCTAGCCAAGAGAAAGGAGAGGAATGGCCAAAAATACTAGCTACTCTTGAAACTACATGGCAGGATGATATTAAAAGCACTGTAGAGTGAGAGCTGTCCTGGAGAAAAACTGATGCATGCTTCATTCAGGCTGATACTGGAATGTGAAGGAGGGTCAGAGCTGCAGGCTGGGATGGGTGATGGTGTGAAGGGAATCTGGATTGTAAAAGGCATCTGAAGAAATCAGATCTGAAGTCATGGGAGCAGGATGAATGCCCCAGAGAGGTGGAAAAAAAGGAGAAATCTGACACCATGACCCTTTCCTCCTTTCCCATAGATCCTTCTTTAATACAGACGGGCCTGACCTTCCGCTCAGGATTTCAGCAGAGTGCAGAGCAGTGTGGCATGTGTGTCCTGTGGCACTTCAGAGACATTTGCACTTCTTACTCCTGTAAACACTCACAAACATCCCAAATTCAGTTTCAAGTTTTTTTCTGAAGGCAGCAGATCGCACAGCTTGGTTTGACTGTACCTAACAGATTTACTGCTTTCCATGGAAAGAGCAAATGAGTGCTCCTAGATTTACTGCGCGGATGGGGTGCACAATGGCATTGCTTGAGTGGGATCTCTTTCCTTGGGCTTTCCCATTCCCTCTCTCATGTGCCCTGGGAATGCTCTGTCCCTCCTGGACCCCATGGATGACCGAAATGCCACGACACATGGAAGGATGTTTGCACTTGCCTGTGCACTGTTGCCCTCTGCTTCTCCAAACTTCAGGGGCCACCTTACAATAATACTTATATAGGTCTATATATTTTCCTAGCATTGTACAAATATTAACTAATTAATACCCAAGACTCCTGTCACCCATTCTGCTAGACTCTACCAGCCTCAGGCAAGTCATTTAACCTCTGTTTGTCTTAGGTCTCCCATCTGTTACACATTGTTTTTAATTGTCCTCTGAGAAGCCAAGCAAGTGGAATGACATCTCGGACATGTAAAAATAACTTGCATGGAATGATGTGAAACGGTCTGGCTAAGCTCCTTGTGGATCCCTTGTCAACCCAGGTTATACTTTAACATCACCAGTACAGCTAGACTAGGCACTTGGCAGATCATGTTCATATGTGACTTCCAAGGGGGAAAAAATGAAGTTTTGAACAAGTTCACTTCTAATCATTGAAAGAGTGGGGAGAAGAGGCAGTACTTAGCACAAGAGCTGCTTGTTTGTCAGGTGAGAGGTTACTTGACCTGTATTAGTCTACAAAGAAATAGATCCAGAGTCTCACATGGGACATACAGTGTGTTTCTCCAGCAGCCCTTACTCCCCGGAACAGACAGGGAGAAATGCAGTAAGGTTCTGGGCAGGATCTTGATGGAGAACAAGCCTCTCAGTAGACCAAAGCTCTTGGACCCTAACTTCTGTGCATATCTTTGGCCCTAACCTGGCTACAGCTTGGACCCTGAGCCAGTTCTGCATGCTTAGGAGCAAAGCTGGTGGGATACAGGTGATCAGTGGTGTGCTTCTCCCTGTGTGAGTACACTCTCCCCAGACAGCAGAACCACAAAGGATTCCAGTAATCATGCTGAGGCAAGATCTGAGTATGAGTCTGAGGCTTTGTAACTGGTTGTAGATGAACAGGGTCATGAGATAGACTTTGCTCTTTGGCCTTCCTGACCCAGAGTTATATTAGTCTGGAGCATAAGCACTGAGACAAAGTTGCAGAGCTTTGATGCTGTGATGGTCTAAATCAGGTTTTCCTGGCAGAGTGCTGGGAGGACAGATATAACAAAGAAATTTGGCAACAGTGGTAAAGCTACTAGTGGAGACATGCCTTCAGTTTTCCCAGGAGCATCCCCACCCAATGGCAGAGCAATGTGATCCCAAAGGCTTTTCTGATAGGGTTGATGGACCCTACAAGTATCCAAGATAAACCCCTCCTTCTCCCTTTCTTTCTCTCTCCATGCAAGACCCAGTGGATCATAGAATCATAGAATTGTCAGGGTTGGAAGGGACCTTAAAGATCACCTAGTTCCAAACCCCCTGCCAATGGCAGGGGCACAGGATGGAGGCCCCTGTGATGGTAAATTGCTACATCAACTCTGGGGAGATTTCCTCCAGAAGGGATCCTCAGCTGCCTGCCCTTCAAGGTTGCTTTGCACTGCTGATTGGCTTTGCCTAGGATTCGCAGACTGGGAGATCTAACCTGCATCACAGGATTCCATCAGAAGGCCATGCTGCTGCCTTTCTCAATGCAGAAATATTACAAAATACTTCTAGCAGGCTTTTGAGTCACCTGACTTTCCACTTAAATGTAGCTTGCTTCCCATCATACTCTTAAAAAGAAGGAAGAGAGCTCAGAGTCCTTTATGCAGGCAGTGTTGCTTTTCCAAAAGCTCAGTTTTTCCAATGCTAATATTAAAAGGTAGGAAGGTAAAACTTTGCACTAAAACCCATTTCTGAGTGAGTGAAATCCTTTTCAGTGATTTAAATGGCTTTAAGATGATTTTACAATATCTATTTTTAAATGGAGGTATAAGCATGTGAAACTTTGACCCAACAAGGCACTTACATGCATGTTCAACCCCATATGTAGAAGGCTGCAGGCTGGATTCAAGAATTAAGGGGCAGGATTATACACAAACATTTGCAAAGCTGGTTTTACTTTTTAATGAAAATGGAAAACTGGTTTTTTTTAATGCAGAGGCTCTAAAACGGGTCACTGCAAGTGCATGTGTAGCATTGCCGGCTGTTCCTGGGTGTAATCAATAATCACGTGAGAAAAGTTCTGAAACTGTAGCTTTCACAATGTGGTGAATTTTTGAAAGTATGGGAAATCTGCTTTTAAATCAAGGCTGAGTTAGACTGTGTTTACAGCTGTTAATATAAACAAGGAAACCTAGCTACAGAGCTCACAGCATGACTGCGACATCATGTTTTCGTTACACTGACTGAAAACTATGCATAATAATCATCAGATTATTTGGTATTTAAATAGAAGTATGGATTCAGTTATAAACCTCTGAAGATGGATATTAAATTAAGGCTCCTTAACTCTGTCATCTTTTTGCAAATACCTAATAGTTAACTGTTACTAATTTTTGCTTGCAACAAATTTGGAGTTAAAATGGTTGCAATTAAGCAGTTAAATACTGTAATCAAGAGTCAAACTGGAAGTTAGCTCTGCTCAGTGAGTATGCTAAGCATGGAAAGGGGGGACTGAATAGGAAGGCATGGATTAGACACACACTATATTAAAACAGCTTTTCTTCATGTATGCAACTTCTAGGGTGCCTACTGCTCTGTACTGGGTGAAATAAAAGAATTCAGGCATAGCATCTCTATTGGGCTGAGAGGAATTTGTTGGTAAGAGTTATATTGTCTTCAGACAGTGAAACAGGCTTTAGACTTTCAAAGTGTCTGGCTTCTTGAACAGTTGCATGCAAATACTGTTTGGGAAAAAAAAAATGCTAGTGCTCCCCCATTCCCCCCTCCCCAAACCAACAGTAAAATAATATTGGAAGAAACAGGAAGTTAATGAGGATATTTCAAAATGATTTCTGGCACTCCCATGACCCAATTTTGATTCTATGTGGTTTACAGGAACCTTTGAGTTTAGCACTTGCAGGAAACTCAGGTTGAGCAGCAGTGTTGAAATAGCACAAGAAAGTGGGAAAAACAACCTCCAAACAGCCCTGTAGAGCCCATGCTGCACAATTATATGTCTTAGCTGGTGGATCCCTGTTTGGATTTACTCTTTCTGCTTCCCAGTGGAAAACATGCAGTTTGAAAATACCATGTATGAACCCGAAAGCCAAAGGTCATAAGGTACGCATTGCCCTTCTGCATGAGGTCCTGAACCCATGGTGTTGTATGCATGTGCCTCACTTCATGTGTGTGAGAAACTCCTGTGATCATACCAACTTACCTAAGGCTTTGTAGGACCAAAGCCTTTTTGTGTCTCAGTAGTTTTCAGGGTTAATTTCCAGAGTTTGTCATTAAAGTCCATGTTTTCCCACCAACCTTGGGCCAGAAAAAAAAAGGTATCATCAGCCTAATTTTATAGAGACAGGGAGTTCCCCCTTGCTCTGTGGAGCCCCCAGTGTCCATAACGCCCCAGGAGGGTTTAGGGACACAGGGACTTCCTTGTCTGCCAGCTCAGCATTACCTGTGGCATGCAGCAAGGTGGAGGGGCTGCCCTGGCTGGGGCTGCTGAGGAAGGGCAGGGACCCACTGGGCAGAAAGCATTGGCTAGGTGATTGTGGTTGGCTGGAAGACAGAGAGAAGAGACATGTACTGGAGGGATAGGTAAGGTGGATTGTGCACAAAGGGCTGTGTGGGAAGCCAGGTTGGATGAGGCTTTAAGCAACCTAGTCTAGTTGAGACATATACCTGCCCATGATGGGGAGGTTGGATTAGATGATCTCTAAGGTCCCTTCCAGTCTAAGCCATTCTATGATTCTATGATAAGACCAGATGTCTAAGCTGACAGAAAAAGTTGGGATTTTTAGCTCTTGATCAATCTCAGTGATCTATACTGTGTCCTGAGACTGAAAAGAGGCACCTTGCCCTGACTTATCAGATCCTAGACCAGCATCAAAATGGGTGCTGATCTCCTCTCGCTCCTGATTTCTACACAGGGACCTTGTGAGGAAAAGTGCCTTGTTTCCAGTCATGCTTCAGTCAAGCTGCACTTTAAGAGCAGTGAGCAAACCTCAACAGACCGGGAGATGAAGCGTGCTTAAACAACCCAGCCTTCAAATAAACACATTGCTTTTTGCTTCATTCTCCCGCAGGCCAGCCCCAGGTGTTGCTGAGTTTAGATCTTTTCCTCATGGCTGCCAGTGAGCTCATGCCCTCCTGTCAGAGAAAGGAGGGATGTCCCAGGATCTGATGGGACCTGGGAAACCTAGGTCACCCCCTGCTTCAACTGAGATTGTCCTCCATGACCTTTGTTAGGACACTACCTTCATCCACTGCTTCTGTCTGGCTTTGATAAATGCAGAAAGTATATTTCTATAGAAAATGACCTTATGAGGATGAAATTGAGCAAAGATTGCCAGAGACTTAGATGTTGCATGGTGAAGATCATGTAAGTGTGTGGGTGAAAGGTAACTTTACAGCAAGGTTCTCCTGGTGGCTGCCTCACTTACTGCCCTTTCACTGAGAAAGCCCAAACATCCACCTTTTCTAAAAGAAAGAACTTAAAAAAAAGGCGCTGGAGTAAGCAGAAAGAAGGGAAGCCCCCACAGAACCCTCTGTGGAAGTAATTGCTTTGCTCTAAAAGTGTGGATTAAGATAAATACAGGAATTTTGGAGAAATCAGGCTATGTAGGTTCTGGCCTCAGAAAGAGTGGTCCTCATATGCTCCAAAAAAGCACATCCTTGACCCTCACACACCTTTTCTTACCCAAAGGGTTGGCCACGTTGGGTTTGTGGGCCAATTTTTAAGTGAATTGAGAAATCTCTCATGTGAAGGCAGCTATGCTATTCTAAACAAGGCTGGAGCGTAACTGGTTTCAGCATGCCGATCTAAAGTGCCTACGCAAACACTTTTTTACAGATCTAGCTGCCTCTGTGGGGAGGCCAGATATAAAAGCGTGGGGACGGCAAGTGCTGCTCTGATCCCTGGTCCCGGAGCGCCGGAGTGGGGAGCTGCAGGCGTGTAATCACCCCTCTGCAGCATGCACATCTGAAAGCAGTCAGCTCCCAAATCCTCTTGTGAATCCAGCCCCAAAAAATGGAAACCTTTTGTTTCTTAAATAGGCAAACTCGTGAGATTTTTTCTGATGATTTCCCACCCCCCTGAAATTTTTTGGCTGAAGCCTAGTCACTAAATCTGACCCAAATTCAAAAATAGCTTTGGCTGCCAGTGGGGAGGGAAAGGTTTGACTCTAGCGTGATGTTCCAAAAATCTGGACTTTCGTGTGAATTTAAGTAGGGGGAGGTTGGTTTGGATTTTTATAATAGCCTATCAAACCTCATCCTCTCCTAATGTTGAAGCATTGCTCAGAGCTGTTTCTGCTTCGCTGGTGTTGAGTACCCAAGAGTTTTGACAAGATGTTAACACAGTGTACTCAATATGTACTTGGTTTGCAGCAGTTGTTGCTCATTGACATCTGAGCTGCTTTCTAAATGAGCTTTTCAAGTAGATTCTTCGTGATTAAGCTTTTAATATTTCTATTATAATTCCTTTTTTTCCTTTTTTTTTCTTTCTTTCAACAGATGACTTAAATGCAAAGGAAAGATTCTGTGTCCAAATTGGCAAGTGAGGTAGAGGGGACAATGGTTTTGGGGTTTTCTTTTTAGCTTTAGCTTCAAAAGACTGATTGATTTTACTCTTTCCATTATGACAAGTCTCTCTCTTTTTCAAATCCCAGAATTTCCTTTTCTAAAATCTTTTCATGCTACAAATATCCATGCTTGTACTTTCTGAGTCAAGTTATTTTAATCAAAGTTAGCCAAATGTTATTTTTGAAATTGTGGGTGCAGGGTTTAAGAAGGATATTTTCCCTTCTATTTGGATAGCTAGAAAATCAGGGTTTATTCCTGTTTCTCCAGTGCAGGAGCAAGGAAAGGGTCAGCCCCAGGGAGGACAAAGGGTGAGATCCTGCACCTTTGTTTTGGGTAAACTGTGAACAGCCTCTGATTTGCCCCATTGACTTCTGTGGAGTCACTTCTGAAGCAAGGCCTTAATTGGTATGATCTGGGTCAGCCATATCTGGTCTTAAGGAAAACAGAGGCACTCGTGTGGTACATTAATTGGGTTATAAAAGTTGTCTCTCAGGAGGGAGAGGACAAGTGTGATGAATTGAGTTAACAGGAAATGAAGCCAGCCACAATAGTTCTGTGAGACCTGTTCATGGTCTCCCTCTCTAAACATAACCAACTGCAGCCAAGCGTGACTCCATTGTTGTTTCTGAGGTGGCCCTGGTGATTTTTTTACAAGGCTAGTGATAGGATTCCTTGGCACTCAGCCTGGACTCTGCTGCTTGTTTCATGGGAGGGGGCCGTTGGGTTTTCCCTGATGTCTCCTACTGCAGAAGTTGAACTCAATTGATACATCACACTGAAGGCACCCTGGGAATAAAAAGTTTTGTTTCCCCTCTGGATGGCTGTTGAAATAAGCCAGGGCCTCAAGCTACCACTGAGCTTGCATGTGCATTCCACACAACCAGGGCTTTGCACACACGGAGCACTTCATCACCACAAGCGCACCTCTGCAGTCGGCAGCAGCTCCCATGGAGAGAAGGACAGGATTTTTTCTCCACGGGAACTGGGTAAAGCAGTGCAGGGAAGCTGGTGATGTGACCAAAACCATGTGAAGAATCTGCATGTGACCACAGCTTTGAAGGCACGCATCCTTGGCTGAGTGACACAGAATTGACATAATCCCCGTGTCTCCGGTTCGTCTTCCTAATTCCTGGTTAAGATGGAGCCTGTGGCAGCAGCCTGAGCATGGCTGTCTGTCTTGTGTAGATCCTCCTCATGCTGTAAACTGAAACAGGAACTTCCACATCATCAATGGTGATGGTTCTCATAGCCTTTACCTTTACTGACTAGCTGTGGTTAGTCTTAAGACATCTGTTGTTTATCTGTCTTCTTTAGCTGGTGACTTTCAATCAGAGGGAGCAGTTTATATCCATTTACTGATTCATGTAGAGCAATAAAGCCAGAAGGCTTTAAAAGAAAGGGAAGCCAAATTTCTCCCGTATTTCTGTACATTCTGCAAATCCTTCCATGGCTGTGAAGAGCTGATCTTGTCTCATCTGTTGATAACAACATGTGTGTGCTTATACTGTACACCCCTACAAAAGCTCCTCAGCAATTCCTGTTTATTTGACTTGCTTTATAAAGTAACGTGTCAATTTGAAAATCATTAGGTATTCCTACCAGGAGTCAAAGACCACATTCAGAGTGGATTGCATGCATGTTTCTTAAAAGTGTTAATGTGCTAATCTGCTGGTTACTTGATCCAGGCAAAATGCCATGATATTCCACATGAGCAAAATACCACGGTTCTTGGAGATTTCATATAAATATTACCCACTGTGTTTGCACATTTGAAGTGTTATACTTGTCTATTAAAATCAACAAGCTGGAACTTGTATCTGGAAATAAGTGATATTACGATTTTATTTATGAACTTCAGATTCTTTTTAATAAAATACCTTACAAATAAGGAACAGAACATGAATCTTACTGTTATTTCATGTATTCCATGTAAATATTTCAGCTATGCCTTGCAGCAGTAAAAGCCCATTATATACACTCTGCATTACCATTGTGACCAATAATGTTTGACGTACTGTACTGTATTTAGTCCAAAACCAAAACAGAGTCAGGGCAACACCGTGGCTTGTTATAACAGTATGCCGCAAGTAAGGAACTAGGCTTGAAATGAATAAGGCCTCACACTAAATAAGAGCTTGTTCATTATGAAGCTGTTTGGATTATAGAGTACTCCTGACTTCGTTAAAGAGTAAAAATTTCTTATTTGTACTCTGGAACAGGGGTGAGATGAGGCCACGCAAACAGTATCCAGGCTGTTATTCTGAGATTCATAGCATGGTCCCTGCTGCTTCTTGCAAAACAAATGCATGAACTGGAGAATAAGCTGATGTTCGGTACAGTGAGTCAACAGGTATTACCCAGACATATCCAGAAATCTCTCCTGTAGGAATTGTAGGGTCACTTCTGCTTTTTTCTGTTATTCTTAAGCTTAAGGGCTTGTTTCAACAAGGAGCAAAGCTCATTACTGTCTAAGGATTTGTCTGTCATTGACTCCCTTTGCTTATCAAAGGAAGCATGAAGATGGTCGTTAGCCTGCAGGAGGCTGCAGCTCTCTGCAGTCTCTGATGGGGAGGAACCTTCCCTCTGATGAACATGGTGGCAATAGGGATAATTTTTTTTTTCTTTCTTCTGTTTGCTGTCATGCAATCTAGCTCAAGGTAAAAAATGGCCCATATTTTTTTCCAGCTCAACCTCACATACTTTTCTTGTGGGACTGGGCATATTTTTTTCAGCAAAGTTTCAATGGGGCTGAATGCAGATGCAGACACACAGATACCTTCTTGGCCTTATAACCAGGGGCATACAACTTATGTTGCTTAGGACTAATAGGGGAAATTTATGTGTGGTTATAGGCCTCTCAATAAACTGTTAGGCTAACACAATGAGCCATCTTTTCTTCTTTTTCACCTTTTTTCAGTCTTATTCTTTCTTTTTAGTAAAATGCCAGGGGAAAAATATTTCTAATTTGTTTAAAATTCCTTAAAATATTTATTTCATATCAATTTCAAGTTGCTTTTCTTCTTCCCTTCAGCTCTCCATCTAGGCCACTGAACTGAAAAACCTCACATTTTCTCAGTGCTACTTCACTGCCTACTATTATACATATACCCATCATTTAAGGCTTAAGTAGAAGTTGACTTATATGCATTCCTTGAGTATAGATTTCACTCTGTATGGCTGCCAGAAACTTGCATTCATCTTATCAAGAGTATCACATGAGCCATAAGGAGATAATAGGCCATATATCTTTGCCATCAGTTATAGAGGCTTGGGCCTGCCCATCTGCCATCTCTAAATCCGTGATGCAACCCCTGATACAGTTGAACTTTAACAAGTGTCTTTTATTCCGGGCTTATTCAGAGAGGACATGAGATAAGAATTAGACTAGAAAACCATCTCCAGTTTATAGACAGATGTACAGCTAATGATGTCACAGCTGGTAAGGCATCAGGCTTAGGGGGCTGATAACAGCATACAGAGACTTTTCTTTTGGATCATATTTTGCTCAAGATGCCAGTAGTTACAGTAGAATATTACCATCTGAGATCCATTTGTGACATCTGGTAAATGAATGATGCAATCTTCCTTCCTTTCAGAGCATGTCAAGAGTATGCAGTTTGACCAACATTGCTAGCCCTGCTGGTAGCCTCAACTGCCATGGTGAAAATACTTGGCTGTTGGGTCCCCTGGTACATGTGCTCTTTTGTCGATCTGCATTTGCAGATGGCCAAGGCTTGTGTTCATTGCACCCATTTTAGGGTCTTGATGTTAGTACCTAAATAATAAACCTTGTAGGAGACCTGCCTGCTCAATGGAAGCTCTGTTAGGGGGTCACTCAGCCTATGAAAGGAAGAGGTGTGCCAATCTGTCTGCCCGGATTACTGAAGAAGCCTTGGATGTCTGCACTCCTTGGAGAGGGGTCTTATGCAAATGTCTAAAATTAGGTGAGGTTAATCCAGGCCGTGGTCTCTATAGCTTCAAACTCAAGAATTTTTCATGAGCACTGAATTTATTAAAAGATACTGGGACACAGGTACAGCTAGGCTGCAAGTTCAGTGCCAGTAGAAGGGGATTTTATAACCTGTTTTAATATCACAAGAAGGTATCACTCATGGAGGATCCAATACTCCAGTAAGAACAACCCATATTTTCTTTATATTCTCCCCTTGTTACGACCTCTGTGAACCCAACTGTTCTTTGGACACAAAATGTAAAAAGTTCTCCAAGCTCTGACTTAGATGGTGTTAGAACTTCATCTCTCTTGAGGAACAAAAATTAAATAGCCACACACAGACTAAAATAGTAACACAGCAAATCAGCCAAAGCTCGTCATCATGTAACCAAGGCTGCATTGTTCTTCTCTTCCTCACTGCCAATAATTTTTGGGTCTAAATATATTCTGCTATAATTAATTTCCTGTGCCTAAGAAATTCTGTCCAGAATGCCAGAATACCTAAATCTGATAATTACTTCCACTGGCCCACTTGGCAGAACTCACCGTTATCTGTTTAAGCTCCCAGTTAAATCTTGCAGCAGAGAAGTAATGCTCAAATTGGTTTAGGGCATGGCTAAGGTCAAGCGGAAGACAGCCTAGCAGTTTCCTTTGGAATGATGATGTCTTGATGTCAAGGTGGCAGCCTCAGTCAAAGCCTGTCACTGTCTTGTAGAAACATTTCTGTCAAGGTTGTTGTTAGTTAATACTTATTTCAGTATAGCTGAGACTTGGATTGGTTTTCCAGTGCCATTGGAGTAAAGTGGTGGGGGAAAGCACTGTTCTAAGGTTTCCTAGTTTGTGTGTATGGATCTCTGAGTTATCAGAAATCTGTTGCAATCCAGCTAAGATAGAACAATCAAGTTTTCACATAGATGTTGCTCCTTAATCATGCCTGTTCCCTGCAGCTATTTAATATCTAATTTCAGTTCATAGGGTTCTTAAATTGAGTTAGCAATGCAGCATGATCCTGGAGCTAACCAGTCTCTTATCCTGTAACAATACATTTTGTCATTTCAAAAAATGCTTTTTCTTTTTACCTT
>WUAM01000431.1:28433977-28459561 GCA_024336885.1 Actenoides hombroni
GGGTATGGGGGGTGGGGTGGTGGTGTTGTGTTTTGTTCTGTTTTTCCGGTTGGGGAGGTGGGTGTTTGGTTTTGTTTGTCCCAAAGGCAAAGTCATGTCATGCTCCAGGAATTTGTCTATTGCAGCCAAAAGAGGAAATCCAACTAACCAAAATGTTATCAGCAATTAACAAAATAGTTTAACGATTTTTTTCAGCATTTCAGAAAAATGAAAACACCAGCTCAAACTAAGTCCCTTTAGCTGCATTAGACTCTGGTATACTGCCAATATTCTTTATAACGGAGATTTAGAAGTTAATAGTATTGGAGATTAGAAATTGGTGTCAGTTACAGAACTGTGCAAAGTGATTTCTTTGCATTAAGACATAACAGCTGAAATGAATAAAATACATTTCTTTCTTATTTTTTCATTTAGCTGTAATTGCAGCTTTGGCATGCTGGCCAAATCTCTTTGTCCTGGCAGAGTGGCTCCATTCCTCAGTCAAAGAACACCAGGAAAAAATTAAAAAAAGGAAATGGCTATGATAGTTTAACCTGGAAAAAAAACAACCAAACCACCAGTCCCTTCTCCACCTCCTGTACATGTAGCACAGAAAACTGCTTAAAAACTAAACAAACCAAAGGAGACTCTTGGCCTGCCTCGGTACAAAAGCTGAGCCTGCTCCTGCCAGACTCACAGCTGGTGAAAGCTGGTGTCTGCAGGCTGGCCTCGAGCAGCCGTGTTACACCCTTGAAGATGAAACCATTGCCAGCATCCTGAGATGCTTTGGTGCTATCAGTCCTGGCCTTAGGTCTTCCCTACATAGACCTGGAGCTGAACCTCCCCTAACTGCCAGCAGGCACAGCTGCACATGTTTGCTCCTCTAGCTGGGTTTGTAGAAACAAATGCCGGCCATGACCCACGTGCAATGGAATGGTTTGCAGACACTGATGAACAGGGAGGCATAAAGACCTGCATAGGTATGTTTTCATGTTCTCCTATAGCACTTCACAGCTATAGCTAAAAATACTACATAAGAACATTTAAAGTTACCCAAAAGCTCTTAATTAAAGTTTCTGAGGGGGAAGAATCACAGAAACCCCATTGATTAGGTTCAATAGGGCCTTGTTTTTAAAAATGGAATTTGGGACCCCAGAGTGTAACCCTTTAAAGTGATCTTTGTCAAATACCTCAGTGATTCAGCACGTGCCATTCCACATTGAAGATTTATTACAAAGTTAATAACATAAGTAATTTTAATAGACTGAGTGTGTGCACATGTGTATGCATGCATGCTTGTAAGGGATTATAGTTTTCCAACTACTAATTTCCTTGCAAATTAAAATGTTAATATTCCACATACACTTCAAAGTCCCCCAACAACAAACAATAGTTCAGCTGAGTTGTTAACACACAGAGAAAGTACAGAAAACTTGCCAAGATCACTGATTTGAGTTTTATGTAACTAATAGCTTATAAACACTTAATTGGAATCTGTGCAAAAATGTGTCTCTGGGCTGAAACCACCTGCCACGTCCGGTCTCGAATAAATGCTACCTGCTGAGGATCAGCCTTTGACAAACATGTGGGCAAATCTGTTCTTAGTCCAGCAAAGTGCCACCTGATGGCAGAGTGAGTCCTGCCTTGCTGAGGACTGCAGGGTTTGGATCACAGATAAAAAGAAGCCCACGCTGTAGCAGATGCAGCTGCAGTCCAGATAGGAGTGTTTTTAATGGCTGTTTAACAAGGGCTCTCTCTTATCAGGGAAGCACTTTTTAGCCATTCGTATTTATTATTAATGCCAGGCAGGGCAAGATAGCAAAGTTATTTTTGTTTAGGAAACATAATAACAGTAATGTGGCATGTGAAATGTTAACCATTAGTGAGTTCTTAAGGGGGAGAGTAAAGCAAGCTTTACATATTATAACTGGCTTTATGCTCAAAAAATTATTTAAATGCTAGTCTTCAGGTAAGACGCCATCACACAGAAGTTAATAGCCATGGGAAGCCTTGTGCACATGAGCAGATTTACACAGGAGTAGTCACAGATGTATGTTCAGGGACCATTGGCAAGGGCCTAATACTGCATGCTTCAGCTGGACACCCAGCCCCAAGCTGGACTCTTCTTGCTTGGACACCCAGCCTCCAGCTGGACTCTTCTTGTTTTAGCAGAGGCTTTGGAAAGATTCAAGAGGCCCTTTAGTGAGCATTTTTTGGAGAATCTACTTGGAGAACTTGCTCAGGAACATATCTCATACTAGGAGGGCCCTGCAGAAGGAAAAGCATCATTGTTCCTGTCATTTCCTAAATCAGCCCCATAACAGTGTTACCAGAAAACTGTGTTATTGAGCATTTTCTATCTTGGAGGGGTTTGCCATGCTTTGATTACTGGTTAGATCCTGTTTTATCTTTGCAATATTCAGTAGGAAAACAAACACTGATTTTACAGTGCAGCACATAGCTTTTCTGGGAAGTTTATGAGCAAACTTTGGAGCTGAGCATGATTTTCAGTAATGACGAAGCTATAGTGAGAGTAAACATGAATAAAGCAGTATTTGGTTTATAAACTTGTATAGACAGGAAAGACGCTCCTCAGCTCTGCTGTGAGACAATGCAGCCCTTGGCCACACGGAACGGTGCTGGGCCCCGTGCGGCAAGCTTTTTTGTTTCTTGCCAAAGAAAACCTTTGCCTGCTCTGGGAGAGCCTGCAACCTGGGCTCCTCAGAAAGCAATTCCCTGCTAGAGCTGGGAAGTGAGCAGCAGAAGGTGGGTATGTGGCAAAGGCTTCTGCTGAGGTTCTGCTGCTCATGGCCTGAAGAAATGCAGATTCAAGTGAGAAGGGCCAAGACAAAAGGAAAGAAGTTGGGCTCTCTAGTCAGCCCTATCTCTGCCTCGAGGGTGGCATCGAAGACAGCAGTCATATGGCCTGATTGGCACGTACCAAATTCTGTGCTGTGAATCCACATGAGAGCATTTTGTATCAGAGCAGCAGTGCAGAATAACAAAATGTAACCCTACTAACGTGATGTTCCCAAATCCCAAAAGGACTGTCTGCCACATCTTTGATCCCCATCAGTGCCTGGGATTGATGGAGGTATGGCTGCAGTCCAGGGTGAGGATAGTGTCCATGTGGATCAGGAGAAGAAATAGCATTTCTGAGGGACAAGGAGGAAGGTCAGACTGTGGCATCATGGGCATAGATTGGCTTAAGCTCCTCCAGAAGCTCATCCTCTACTCAAACAAGTGATAGAGTAACCTTCAAGGTGCCTTCCTGATACATGTTTCAAGATAGGATGAAACCACTCTGGGAGAGTCTCCTGCTGTCCTTTAACAATTAGCTATTTTATGCCAGTTTAAATTTTGTGCTACACTGACACATGCTTTATTTAATTACACGTGAATTTTATAAAAACAATAATTTCACTGTCTGAGAAAAGAGGTCTTTTTCTTCTAGGAATGAAATACCATGGATTTTAAACAAGTGGAGTTTTGTTCTGATTTGGAGTGGAAACAAGCTTGAACATGTCAAAATATGTCCAGAAATGGCAATTTCAGTTTTTGACCAGCTGTATTGCCAATGCTTTCTATTTCCCTAGAAATACCCAAAATATTTGTTGTATTTTTTTTTAAGATCCAGAATATCTTTTTCTCAAATATTTTTTAAAAATCTTAAATTAGTGCAGAGAATAAGTAAAAAATATATCCCAACCCTATAAGTTCAAATCAAGAAAATCAGGAAACCCTAATTTTACATGCATATCAATAGTAATTTCTGGGACAGCTTCTTGTTTTTGCAAGGCTTGTTGCCTGATTTTTAAACATTTGCAGTCATTTTCTTCTGACTCACAGGATTCAGACAGCATCAGTCAGAGGGAAGTCACAGGGTTTGCTCAACAAAACCATTTTTCCCATATGAGCAAAGGGGTTATTAGCGAGCTTGTGGAAGTACAAGGAGGTTGAGAGTTATGTGGATGTTTTGCATTAGAAAGCTTGAAATCGCGGATGCTGTCTGCTCAGAATTGCCTGCATTGTATTCCAGCCACCAAAACACCATTTTGCTCATTTTCTGGATTTTGCTCCAGCAGTATCATCCTCCTTATGGTTTTCAGGTCATTCTCTGAGGTAACGCACAACCCCTGAAGGTCTCATGTCATTTCCTGCATTTCCATAGACTCTTAGCATATGGCACATGCAAGCTAGAGCTAAAAAAGTAGAGGAAGGAAGGGCTCGTGGTGATTTTCCCAGCACTGAGGGTAAGCAGGACTCTTAGGGAGGATTTGGAGTCTCACTTGATGGCTGGGTGTATGAGATGCTGGGAAGAAGGGGTGAGAAAAGGGAAGGGCTTGGCTGTGGTCTCCTGTCTGGAAGGGAGTGGGAATGGAATTGGAAGAGAGACTGAGACAGGCAGCCAGTGCATACAGACACCCAGTCTGCTGCAGAGACCTTGGTTTCGCTACTGAAGGCTTGGGAGAGGAGAGAGGACTGGATTCCCCTTCCCTGTGCTAATCTTACGCTGTTGTTGCAGGGAGACCTTGGGGTTTTGACACGAAGGCCAAGCTGCCTGATCCTTGAGGTGTCAGGGAGGGCTGAGCTGAGGCAGGAAGAGAGGCCAAGGGATGAGTTGACTCCACACACCTCCTCATCCTTGCTCTCTCTCTCTCATGTAGTGCTCCTAGCCTCATTTATCTCCACTTGGCTAGGGCACTTTTCACACTTTTCATATCTCCCCCAAGTAAGGGAGGAGGGAGGCACCAACATGGCATCCAAGTAATTGTACCACTGACTCTTTTTTAATACTCCTGGCTTGCTATATAAAATGACAACGGAGTCCATAAGACCTTTTTGGATATTCTGGACAGTTTTATGTTAAGTGACATGGCTTTCATCCAAGAAAAGGGAATGACACAACTTGAAGAATCCTTTACAGTTGGGGCTTCATGCAGCATAAACTCAGGATTAGATCTATCAGGCAGTGCAAATGCATGGACTTATAATGTGTCTGCTTGGGTCCCAGCTAATCCCAACAGGTGCCATGCAGACATACCGCACATTAAAGATTTGTTGTGGGGATGAGGATAAAAATATCAAGAGTCTGGGAGAAAAAGTCCATTTCAAAAGTGATTTTCTTCCTCACAGAAATGCTGTACTTGCAAACAAAGTTCTCTCCTGCACAAGAACCACAGGCACTAATTTTATTGATGTTCATATGCAGTTTGGAGGAGAGTCTCAAATACGCCGATCCAGCATTGTTGGATTTAAAGAAATTAATAAAAACAACTCCAAGCAGCTGGTTGAGACAATTATGCTTTTCACAGAGATCCTTGCAGACTGCACAGAAAGTTATGAAAATAATCCTTTCAATTAGTGTGTGGTCAGTGCACCTGCAAAGGAGACTTGTCCAAGTAAAAGTATCAACTAGTGTCAATGAGAACAATTCATGAATTCATCACAAGGGCCTTTTTCTATTACCACATTTACACAGATGTGAATCCCTGGGGTGCAGACACCAGAAGGGTAACCCTACTGTAATCCAAAGAGCATGAGAAACATGAGTTCAGATCAGGAAAGCTATTAATTTTTGTGTATATTTGACTTCAGCATCCTTTCCCCTTTTGCACACACTGCATTTAATCATCGTATCTATATTCCTTCTCTGCACTGCCCAGCTCTCTAGAAAGAAATAACATATTATTCCTGGTGAAAAATGACATCAGCTAAAGGATTCTAGAAGACCAAAGGGATTTACAGTGTTGTAATTTTATCACCTGTACTATAGCTGTAAATGAGTTCATCAAGCTGGTAGAATAATACCCATATTATAGTCCACTTTTAAACCACTGGTACTGCATACATGCACCGTATTACATATCACCCAACTGGTCATCACAGCAGAGTGACATTAGAGGAGGGCAAGTGAATCATTTGAAGAAAAGTGTTGAAAGAATAGAAAGTCATGAAGCAAAAATAGCTGAGATGAAAGTGGAAGTTGCGTGAAGCACTGACATGTCTTCTCTGTCTTATTTTTCTACAACTTTCTTTAAGTAAGAAATTAACATTTATGTAAGAAATAAAGCTGGCACAGAATTATAACAACTCTATATGTTTACTCTACAAAATAAAGAAAACTGACAAGTCTGTAGCTCAATAAGCATACAGTAAATCCTGAAACATTAAAACATATAGTATATATGTATATAAGTATATAAAGTATAAAACATTAAGGACAGAGGAGGGAAAGACTCTGATGTTTACCAGTGTCTTCTGGGCAGGGGACATTATTTTAACTGCAGTATGTATTTATTGACGACTTCTTCTTCTGAGTATAATATCCTAGTGATTGCAGCATATAAAGTAAAGGTCAACAGGGTGTATGTCAAATAGGCAGGCCACAAGGGGATTGTTCTGCTGTCAAAGACCTCTGCACACTTTGAACATTTAGATAAACATTAGTTTATCCCAATTGCTTTAACAGTTTTTCCCAGAAAAAAAACAACCCAAACCAACAAAACCACAATACTAGCAGTGGCAAGGCTTTGTTAAAAGTGCTGTTCTTTACATTTGGCTACATTTAACACATTTTCCTTTTAATTTTTAATTGATGGCTACTAAAAATGCCTATTGGTATGATATGGTACATGCTTCCTCATGCCCTCTTTTTGCAGTCCATGCAAACAATAGCAAATAGAGGTTTTTATATTTATTTGCAATGTATTCTCTGTTGTCTGCTCAGATCAGTGAGAAAGCCCTGACCAGCCATAATGCCCGTGATTGAGCTGTGCCTTGGGATTTGCTGCACCATAAATACAGGAGTTGAGGAAGCTCCAGAGCTGCTGGATGTCAGTGACACCCCTGATATTGGAAAATCGATCCCATCTCTACCTCCAGGGAGGGGGCTGGGATGCAGCAGGACTGCACTGTCCATCTCCTAGTGAGCAGCATGCGTGCTAGCCAAGCGGGAGACAAAGGGAATATGTAAACCATGAGTCCCATTTGGAGTTGTTAAATGGTATGTAGAAAGCACTGAATGGAAACAACACGGTGGAGCAAATCTCTTCTTTAGGACTCCAGGGAAGTTAATATTTCTCCATTAGCATGGAGAAGACTGGACTTTAGTACCTGCTGGTCAGATCAGGAAAATGAGATAATAAAGCTTTGTCTTGCTCAATCTGGAGAACATTTTGCCTTCAGTCAGTAGGATTCAGCGGTGTTAATGAAGGCAGGGTTTAGTCCTGGGCTTTTATTTCCCCACTTGCCTTTTGCTGGAAAAGAGGATGAGTTTCACAGGGCTGTGTCCCTGGAGAAGTCATTTGCACCTGTGCAACATGTAGGCAGCCCTGCCAAATTGCAGGGAGAAGCGTCTGCGATGCCAAGTGGGCCTTGCAGATTTCTTATTTAGCAATCACATCTTCACACATGTTTCCTTCTCCCCAATGTACCTATTCAGCTCATTTGAAAGGGGCTCTTCGTAGTGTTTGAAAGTGGCTTTGCACAATCGCAGATGCACGCAGTCCTACAAGTGCGGAGAGCAGAGCTCGCCAGAGGAGCACAGCGTACACTTCAAATGCACACTGGCAAGCAGTTTCTCCTGGATCTCCACAAAAGATCAGCTGCAAGGGATTTAACCCATCCTCCTCCTTACCCAAGATCGCTGTTAAGACTCAGGCCGTAGGGGAAACAGTGAGTGCTTCCAGGCTGTTAATCACTGCGTGTTTACAGACTTGGAAAGCAGAATTAAAGGCTCTTGGAAATTCAAACCTCAACATTTCTAGGCCCGATTCGGTGTTGTTTTGTCCCCGGAGCAGTCTCTTACATCTGCTCAGTAACCTGCCATGGTGATTTGGCTTTACAGCCCTGCTGCGCAGGTGCGAGTGGCTGCTGGGGAGCTGTCGTGAGGAACCAAACCCTCTGTACCCCTGCCAAGGTGAAAGTGATTGCAGCCGCCGGAGATGCAAGCTGAAGAGCTGTTCCATACGTGACCTCCTTTCATCACCTTTTCGCGGCCATCTTGGAAAGCTGACTGCTGGGCTGAGATAGCTTTACACTTTTTCCTTCCAGCTGGTTTGGAAGGGTTTGAGGGTTTTATATCTTTTTTTTATTTTTAAAATGAAATGAAGAACCATTGAAATCTACACTTTTCCAGAGGAGATCCGGAAAACAGATTTTTTAAATATACTATTGAAGTTCTCCAAGCACTTTATTTCAGTGGTGAAGAAACACCAGCTGATCCTATTGTTTGACATGTAGTTTCTTTTCAAAATTCAAACTGGATATGGTTAGTTTTTGCAATTTATAATGGTGGTAAAAATGCACTATTTTGAATATGCTGAAATCTGTAAATTACTCAGGACCACTAAGGCAGTCTGGTTGAGAGTAAAGCTGACACTTCCAACCCATGGACTCCTCTGACTACCCATGGAACTGTACTTCTACAGAGAAAATTTCCCTTACTTCAGAAAAATCCTGGAAAAAACAGCACAAAAATAGCTTTACTCATTGTCTTTGTTTCATTCTACAGAATTAGTCCTTTTGTTTTATTTGTATAAGTGGATTCTGTAAGTATTCAATACAGCAACTTTCAAGAGACAAAAATTCATGTCACTCTGATGCCTCTGTGTGAAACCGTATCTCCTGAAAGATTGCTATTAGAATTTTTGTTTTTGAAAAAATCAGATCCAGGAAAAATAAATGTGCTCTACTGTACATGCTGGAGTGTTGGGTGTGTAATCCAGAAAGTCCTATAGAGGCACAAGTTTATAATTTCAGTGGCTGGATGGGAAGCTCAACACTTGTTTCAGGTAACGCTGAACTGAATTCATCTTATTCTCAAACCATAACATGTCAAAATACAATGTTTGACCTTTTCCAAATGATTTCTCCTTTCTTCTTTTTTGGGCCAGCTCCTCCTTCTGCCAGAATCCCTCTCCATTGGGTGGGCAAGGAGAGCTTGGTTCAGTTTCTGCCATAACAGAGGCTGGAAGTTTCAGCAACTGCCTGCTTTAGGAAGGGGCCACAGGTCAGGTCCTGCAGCTGCTGTAAATAGTTGCAACACTATTTAATTCAATACAGCCTTTATTTACATCATCTGATCTGGCCCCACTTCTCCTGTTTTCCTATGCTTGTTTCCTTTAAGATGTATTTTTATAGTCTTGTAAAACACCACTGTATATTCCTGTATAAGCTAGTAAAGATCTAGGCACAATGTGATTCTGCAGTTGCTATTACAGCAGTGCCTGAAAAGGAACCCCAGTGTGCCAAGCTCTGTGTGGCTCTCTGAGTGACAGGCAGGGCCAACAGTGGGGAGAGAGAGGAGAGAATGGGAACAGGAGAGGTTGGCCTAGCCAGGAGAGGAAAGACGAGGCAGCAGGCGCCAAGGACCAAAAGGAATGAAGCTGAGAGGAAGAGCCATGAGCTGGAAGGGGAGATGGTGTTTGGAGGAAACAACAGTGAAAGCCTGAATATGGCCAGTGAAAACTGCAAAATACTGTGATGTCTGACTCAGCTGTTTCTGCAGCTGTTCTGCCCTTTCCTGCCTTCACTGGGCTCCTTCCTGCCTTTCCCTTCCAAAAGGCCAAGTCTTCCAGGGCAGGGAGTGGTGGGAATAGGGAAGAACAGGAGGAGAGGAACAGGGTGAGAGCACAACCTCCCTGAGAGGTAAGAAGGACATGTCTCTGAAAAGCTTTGGGTCCAGCCACTGAAGGGAGGAAGGTGTCCCTTCAGAGCCCCAGATTTCCTCCTTGTCCTTTTCTGCTCTCTTAACCACCTTTAAATGTTGCTTGGGGCTCCCTAGACACCTAAGCAAAGTAGTAGAAATAAATCCTGACAGAGGTCTTGATTATTATGTGCAAGTTCAATCTATGTGCCCTCCTGGGGGAAGCCTTTCTCTGTGTGAAAGAAAAGAAGACTCGGCTGCAGAACAGCCAACCTATCTCTGAGCCCCACTATGTTCAGAAGGAAGCACCTACCTCAGCTAGGAAAGTTGGGCAGGATAAGCAAAAGACAAGGAGGTGATTTATTTTTTTTTACCATCTTTTGATGGGGTTCAGACTGTGTCGCTCTGTGCCTGGGCATCTGAGTTGCACTCAAGAAGCACCCCACCTAGGAGTGCCCAAAGGAAGACCACAAAATCAGTGAGGAAAGTGAATAATGCACATGAAAGGAAAACAAGGAAAGAAAATACCTCAGGCAAAGAAAATCAGATCTGCTGTGCAGAAGATTTCTAAATGCTCACTGATAATCAGTACTCCAAGTAACTGTGTCTAGAGCTTCAGGTTTGAATCCGAGAAAGGTCAGGAACAGCAGGGAAGGGACAAATCACAGGATGGACAGAAGTGACTAGAGTATGAAGAGAAAAGATGTTTGCTTCTCTTGGCAAAACATGTTCGAGAGCCTCAGGGTGGGGGATCTCTGCATGGACAAATGCAGAATGTTGTACTTCTGCTCCACCTGCACTAGGAGACATCCAGCAGCCCACCAGTTGTGGGCCACATAGTAGCAATGTCATAGCACAGTACAGGGCTTGAGGTGATAATATACATACTCCAAGCAGGACTTACTCTTTCAGGCTCTGGACCATAATAATGTGACAGCATGTCTTGCAGATAAAAACTATCTGAGGTAGTACCTGAACACAGTGTAAGCATGACTGCTAGACGTGGGTATGTCAGCATACAGAGAGACACTATGTATGAACATACTTACTGTAGCATGTGCTGTTGACTTCAAAGAAAAAAACTGTCTTTTCCTGGTTTATTCAGATATATCTCACTAACTGGCATCTTGAGGTATGACCAAGCATAGGCATTGCAAAATCTTTTACTTGTTCCACCAGAATTACATTGATTTATCTGACTTTTTGTTTTTTCAAGGAGCACCAGCTCTGACCAAGCTTTGATGGTAAGGGGACTCTCAAGTCTACTGGGGAATTTATGATTAAAACACATCAGAATCATGGATCTCTGAGGCTGGTGAAATACAAGAGGTTCATTCCAGCCCAACCACTGCCTCTTCTGTGCTCCTTTAGTTTGGAGCTGGTTCACCATGTGTGGACAACCATTCCTTGACATAGTAACCTGGTTACTAGAGTAACCAGCACCTCTCAGGAGTGCAGCCTGCATGCTTACTGCCTGCTGGTAGTCTTTCCTTCACAGACTCACTTCCTGGCAAGAGGACTGGTGTCTTGGGCAGGAATGATTCTTACCTCCTTATACTGGAAGAAGGAGGAAGGGAGACTGAGACCAACAGGAACTGTAACTCACCAAGCCCTTCAGAGGCCCGTGTACCTCCAGAGGTTGGAGGTAGCCATCTGTGTCTGAAGGAATGTGTTCCCATATGAAATGCCATCTAAGGCTATAAATAACACCTAGCACGGGTTGCTCCCTGGGCATCAGAGAGATGACAGGCTGAGACCTCTCTTCAGGGCTCTTGCTCCATTTTACAGATGGGGAAACTGAGGCATGGTAGGGTCCTTGACCTTGCCTCATAGCAAGCCTGTGATGCAGCCCTGTGGGTTTTCGGGGCACTGGGACATGTTATCCAGTGTCAGAGGGACTGATTCCTGCTGGGAAGGGAAGGATTTGACAAGGGCTTTTGCTCTACCAGGGGGTCCATACAGTGTGCCACCGCAGCTGTGCTCTTAGGGGACCCATGGAGCCTTTCCCTGCCCAGAGAAGGGTACTCACAAGGGCCTGGTGTCTCACAGCCTGCAGTAGACAACCCTCTGCCCTTCTCACTTGCTGCTCCCTCCCAGACATCTGTTCCAGGGATGGTAGAAAGCAGAGCCAAGCCAGCATACAAGTGGCAGGGCCATCACTGCCTAACAGAGGGGCTGAAGTGCTCACTTGGTGGTGTCATTTGAGACTCTCTGGAACAGCAGTGCTTGAAGGAGCTGCTCCTCCATTGCTCCCGTTATAACCATTTTTACCATTTTGTTTATTCCTGGCAACTAGCTGCTCATCTACACCACATGCTTCCAAGCTAAGAGTAGAAGGTCACAATAGGATGAAAACCAAGGCAATGAGTGAAGGATGATATATTTGGGGAAGGATGATTTCAATTTATACCTTCTTCAGCTGGAATGTACCTTTTCAGGATGTGAAAGGTGAACAAGGGGTAAAGAAACAATGACAGGTAGTTGTATTTAGCCCAAGCCACTTGCTAAACTCATACATTTTCCTTTTTTCTCCCTCGTATCTCAAGCATATGCCATCAGGGACATCTATAGCTTGTCAATCATCTAATGAATGTATTTGAATAAACATCTTATGTCAACCTGAGAACCAAAAGAAAAGGGTCCTAGCTCATGAGAATAAAGTGCAAAAAGTATGTGGAGGAGCTTTCAACAGTAGTAAAAATCAGCTCTCTTGAACAAAATTGTAAGGCTCCAATAATAGACCTTGATGACAAGTGGAATTAAATAAAACATGAGTGATGAAACCCTGTAATGTTTATGGTGAGGTAGTCCAGACAACTGATTATTAACTGTTACCAAAACATTGTCTTGGCAGCAGATATGCAGTAACCAGGATGGAGAATGGTAGCTAGTTTAAATTATTGGTAAAGATTTGCTATACATTTCAAAGAGTCCTTCTAACACAATGAAATAATAGCATGAAATCAGTAATTATATGTGTGTGGGAATAGTGTCTGACAGATCATATTCAGAGAAAGGAAAGAGGTTATTTTCCATTTTATTCTGACTTGCTATCATATTGCTGTGCCCAGTTTCACAGCAAATACCTAAGGAGTAGGTTTGGGGCTTGTGTGTTGTTTTTAGCTAAGCGGCCATGCACACACTATATCACACCTGATTGAAAAAGGAAAGCATCAAAAAAGAGATTTTTTTTTTTTTTGGCTCCCTGACACATCTGGAAATAAAACATCAGTCATCCATAGATGTAAGTCACTGACTGATTCCAGTTTGACTGAGATGCCCAAATCCAGCCTCTCTTTTGGCCAGGAGCAGTGACATCTGCCAGAATCAGGACTAAGTACTGAAGAAGTCTTCTGGGATCAGGAACACCTACATCTAAGCTAGGCAGGCGCAATTCATAAAAGCCTCGATCTCCTTGAATGAACTGTTTCTAACCCATCACAGATCCCAAACACCATCACCGCCTGCTGCAGGGGACCTCTGTTTATGTCCCTCATCGACAGGCCATTCCTGTAAAGGCTTGGGAGCCCTCAGAGAGATGGATAGAAATTTCCAGGACTTGTCACTCTGCTACGAAACAGTGTTTGTCTCACACGTGTCCTGCACAGTGCCTTAAGTACCCCATTGCTTTTGCCTTCATAATGCTTAGGGCCTGTGAGCTGCAGCTCCAGAAACTTTTCCTGAGGCTGATGAGGCAGTGTTTTCCAGACGCTCTTTGGCAGTACTGTTCTTTAATTGTTTTTATGCTGTTGTTCCTCTGCTGTTATTTTCGTGGCCCTGCACCTGCAAATCCTCACAGCTTTGCCAAGACAGGACCTCGTGGGAAGCAGCTCCAGCTGCTGTGGGAATTGACCTCCTCTCCCCCTCTTTCTTTGTCTCTTGGTTTGTACATTTTAGATTATGTTAGAGAAAACCAAATATAATGCACAGCAAAGTTAGTAACAAAGCAATAACAACAACGATAGTAATGTGTGATAATAATAAGCCATAATAATATGCAGTAACAATAAATACTCAGTAAATGTTATCCAGTAATATCTGTACACACAGAAACTTAACAACCAGTCAAGGTGAAACATTTGCTCTTGATTAGCGTACTCTGATCATCACTAATACCATCATAAACAGGAACATCCCCTAAGCAGTTTGAGTGGGTCCCAATGAAAAATATATATTCTACTAGGGGAAAAGAATCATCCTGTTCATCCTTATCTTCAACCTTACCAGCTGCTGCTCTTGAGAGAGACTCAGAGGAGGATCATGATCTGGGACACTGATGCTGCTCTTCCCAGTTGGGCTGGACAGAATTTTCCTTTTATCTTTTCTGTTTGTGTTTATTTCTCCCCAGAAGTATCTGTCACAGTTAGAGCAGTTGCATGCCTTTATCTACAGACAAGCCTTGTGGCTGCAGGGTCTGGGCTGGTGCCATTACTACCCTTCCCCAGTTCTGGTGCCCTCACAGGTGCCATGGGGCTAAGGTCCCTGGACCTTTATGTACCACTGCAAATACTAACTCATTGCGCAATGCTGAGGTAAAGTTTAACAAAGTCCTTAACTTCTGAACCACTCACCTGCCTCAGTTCATCAGCCATCCCTGATCTGAAACCTGGCCAAAATCCTGCCCCATTCACAAGACTCACTTATGGTGCTGAGCTTACAGGCAGCTCAGTATGGCAACGTAACCCTAAACCAAGCTTGGTTGGTCTCTTCATCACAAAACAGGAATGCAAGCCCATGCAGCCAAATTGCAACTTTATCCTTAATCCTTAGTCTTATTCTGAGACTTCCTAGCCAGTAGCCCTGCAACTTTATCCTTAATCCTTAGTCTTATTCTGAGACTTCCTAGCCAGTAGCCCAAGTGCCATGTATAGTCCCTAATTAATTAAAATTTACTTGTTCAAATCACAGAATCACAGAACAGTAGGGGTTGGAAAGGACCTCTGGATATCATCGAGTCCAACCCCCCTTGCTAAAGCAGGTTCACTTAGAACAGGTTGCATTTTCAATAGGAAAACATCCAGGTGGGTTTTGAATATCTCCAGAAAGGAGACTCCAGAACAAATCTGGGCAGCCTGTTCCAATGTTCCGTCACCCATAAGTTTTTCCTTATGCTTAGGTGGAACTTCCTGTATTCCAGTTTGTACCCATTGCCCCTTTTCCTCTCACTGGCCAGCACTGAGAAGAGTCTGTCCCCATTCTCTTTACACGCATGGTCTTTAGATACTTATAAGCATTAATAAGATCCCTTCTCAGTCTTCTTCAGGCTAAACAGACCCAGGTGTCTCAGTCTTTCCTCATAAGAGAGATGTTCCAGTTCCCTAATTATCTTTGTAGCCCTCTGTTGATCTTTCTCCCATAGTTCCCTGTCTCTCCTGAACTGGGAAGACCAGAACTGGACACAGTACGCCAGATGTGGCTTCACTAGGGCAGAGTAGAGAGGGAGTAGAACCTGCCTTGACCTGCTGGTCACACTCTTCTTAATGCACCCGACGATACCATTTGCCTTCTTGGCCACAAGGGCACAATGTTGTCTCGTGGTTAACTTGTCCACCAGGACTCCTAGGTTCTTCTCCACAGAGCTGATTTCCAAGAAGGTCTACCTCTAACCTGTACTGGTGCATGGGGTTATTCCTTCCCAGGTGCAGGACCCTATACTTGCCCTCGTTGAACTTTATTATGTTCCTCTCCACCCAACTCTCTTGTCTCTTCAGGTCTCTGAATGGCAGCACAGCCTTCTTGTGTGTCAGTCATTCCTCCCAGTTTTGTATCATCAGCCAACACTATGGATACATTCTGTACCTTCTGCCATTTCACTGATGAAGATGTTGAACAAAACTAGACTCAGTATGGACCCCTGGGGAACACTGCCAGCTACAGGCCTCCAACTAGACTCTGTGCCACTGATCACAACCCTCTGAGCTCTGTCATTCAGCCAGTTCTCAATCTACCTCACTGTCCCCTCATCTAACCCACACTTCCTTTAGCTTCCCTATGAGGATGTTATGGGAGACAGTGTCAAAAGCCCTGCTGAAGTTGAGGTAGACAACATCCACTGCTCTCCCCTCCTCTACCCAGCCAGTCATGCCATCATAGAAGGCTATCAGATTGGTCAAGCATTATTTCCCCTTGGTGAACCCATGCTGACCATTCTTGATAACCTTCTTTACCCCCACATGCTTAGAGATGATCTCTAGAATGAGCTGCTCCACCACCTTTCCAGCAATGGAGGTGAGGCTGACTGTTTTGTAGTTTTCTGGGTCCTCCTTCTTGCCCTTTTTGAAGACTGGAGTGACATTGGCTTTCCTCCAGTCCTCAAGCACCTATCCTGTTCTCTATGACTTTTCAAAGATGACGAAGAGTAGCTTAGCAATAATATCTGCCAACTCCCTCCACACTCCTCAGTGCATCCCACTGGGGTCCATGGATTTGTGAGTGTCCAGTTTGCCTAAATGATCTCCAACTCAATTCTCCTTGACCAGGGGAGTCTTCCTTTCTCCAGACTTTCTCTTCTACCTTCAGGGACTGGGATTCCTGAAAGCCGGCCTCAGCAGTAAAGACTGAAGCAAAGAAGTAACTGCACCTTCTCTGTATCCTCTGTCACCAGGGCATCCACATCATTCAGCAATGGGCCTGCATTTTTCCTATTCTCCTTTTCCTAGTAATGAACTTGAAGAAACTCTTTTTGTTGTCTTTGACATCCCTTACCAGATTTAGTTCCAAGTGGGTCTTATTCTTCCTTGTTGCATCCCTGCATACTCTCACAATGTTCCTATATTCCTCCCGAAGTGATGAGCCCCTTTTTCCACATTCTGTAAACTTCCTTCTTCCATTTGAGTTTTTCCAGAATGTCCTTGCTCATCCATGCAGCTCTTCTTTGTTTGTTAGCAGAGAGTCCAGCAACACACCTCTCTGCATTGGCTCTTCTATCACCTCTGTCAAAAAGTTATCACCCCTCTGCAGGAACCTCCTGGACAGACTGTGCCTAGCTGTGTAGCCTTTCCAGCAATCAGGGCCTATGATCGTGAGGCTACTTGCAGCTGTCTGCAGAAGGCCTGTAGTGAACACCCACAACAACATCACCTATATTAGCCTACCCCTTAATTCTTAACTCTCTACTTATTTTTCACCCCACCTAGGCGGAGTTCGATACATTCCAGTTGCTCTCGCACATATAGAGCAACTCCACCACCTCAACTTGCTTGGCCTATCTTTCCTAAAAAATACATAGCTATCCATGACAGCATTCTAGTCATGTGAGCCATCCCACCATGTCTCTGTAGTTGCAATGGGATCATGGCCCTGCAACTGCACACAGACCTCTAGTTCTTCCTGTTTATTCCCCATGCTGCATCCATTGGTGTACAGACATTTCAGAGAGGTAAATGAGCATGCAGGTTTCGCTGGAGGGGTGGAAGAGGATCCATCGTAACTATATACACCCTTGAGGTGGGTGGCCTTCTGATTCGTGTTTTGGAAGGCAGCTAAGGAGCATATGTTGCTGCTTGGTTGGCTTGACTTACTCCCCAGTTGGATGCGATGACATAAGCATTGCCATTTTGCACCCTAGGTCCTTCAGTTTAAGGCCCACCTTGTAAAGTTGGCAAGCCTACTGCCAAAGATTGCCTTGCCTCTCACACATCAACATCTGTCACCAAGATTTTTTAATACATCTCCATTTTAATATCATCTCCAGTCAATACTGAAGTAAAAGACATACAGTAATGGTTGTAAACCTAAGTAGACTTTATTAGATACAGTCCTAATGCATGCTTCCCATTTTGACCCCAAATACAAACTTGTTACACAAGATAATACAGCTGTCTTAAGACAAGAACAACAAGCTCTGACTGTTTTCAATAGACAGACACATAGTCACATAGGAAACCTCTCCAAAAGCCATCAATCATCTTCCTGTTGTCCCAGACTCCATCTCTAATTCTAATTCTTGCTGCAAACCCAGTGCTGGGAATTTTCCCTGGATTGCAAGGGCTTATTGATCCAGTTTTAGCATTGTAACTGAAATGGACCATCTAGCTGTGAGCAGTTTTGGGTCTGGCAGAGTCATTGATCACTCTGCAGTCATATCACAGCTGGCTGTAGGACCAGACTTCAAACTCTGTGCAGGTCTGCTGTTACAGTCAGACTTTCATTCACTGTAGAGCCAGGAATTTGAGTTGTTGCTGAATCTAAGTAATACTTTTAAGATAGGTTTGGAGATACTACTTCCATCTTCTGTACTTAGATGTAGTCAGACAGTCATCACTGGCCTATTCTTAGGTATGTGTCTAGAGCTGGGTTTCATTTGTAGGTGAGATCAGGGTTTGACTGGCATTGAATGTTTATCCTCAGTTACTGTTCAATACAGAAATAACTACCACGCTATTTTAATACCTCTTGCAAACGGTGCCAGGGAGTCTATGGTTGTTTTGGTGTCTGGCAGAATTTCCTGAACCAATTTTAGAATGAAGGCTTCTTCTAAGATTTAAAGCATGGAGGTTTTTTCAGTTAAAATCCTACCTCCTGCTCATCACTGGGTTTATTAGATGTTGAATTGCATTTCCTACATTCAATCCCGTTCCCATTCAAGCAATCCACCTGAGTCAGTTGACTGTCAAACTTCCACACTGTCCTGCGCAAACAGCAATCCTTTAACACATGGTGGTGCAAAACCACAGTCTGAACTCACTCCCACTCTCTGTCTGGCCCTTCATTCACCTGTGTGATTCCTAACTGTGGCTAGACCTTTTTCTGAGTGTGAGGTGACTGTTGTTTTTGCACCAGTGTTTCAGCTCATGCAAGATGCATGTGGATTTGTATTTTACTAGAAAACATGTTCTGGTTTTAATATCATTTTTGTGCAGACAGTATAGGTTTATTGGTGTGGAAAGTGAAGCACCTATTTTTCTGTTTCTTGCGCTGCCTCTGATATTACTGCAGATCTTCAGCAGCAAGTGTGAGATGTGCGTTGCTTTAGACCATGGCAGAGCTCCTCTGGCCCTCTCCTCTGTGGGACTGCAGTGCACACTCTGCTTTCAAGACCATCCTATCACCAATGATGCCTTTGCTTCCTGTGTCATTCACATTCAGAGATGTGGAAACATCCACATAGACTAACTTTTTATTCTTGGACAAAAAAAAGCAGAGATTGACCACACTGCCCTCAGCTGATCCCTAAGGTTTGGTGGATGCATCCCAGCATTTCAGTACAGTGAAATGAATAACCTTCATTTTTCCTGCTTCTCAAGGTGCCTCCGAAGCAATTTGCCAACCTATCACCTGACTGGTGATAAGGTCTGGTGAGGAGCTTTAGGCCATTGCTAGTCCTGTGTTCAAAAGTATTCAAATAGTACCGAAAGACTTCTCCAGCACACCATTAAGTACCAGCCAAATTCACATAAAATTGATCACTGCAAGACAATAGTAATGCCACATGTACCCAGCTTCCATTGGAAGTTCTTCCATAGGAAGAATTACTTAATTTGCAATATATATTTTCTCATTGCTAACAGAGACCTCAAGTTATGTTCCTTTTCTTCTACAGTCTGTGTTGCCAGAGAGCCCCCAGTGGCCCCTGGCCCACAGCTGCCTATTATTTATTCTATACATAAAATATGAATTAGCATTCTACACCAATTTTGGAGCTGTTCATCATTACAATAAACTGGATGAATAAACAACACATTGGACAAACTCATGCTTTTAAAAATTACTGTTAGGTACCATAGGGTTGAGTTTTCTTCGTCCTCTTGTTTTTTCTGTGTATTGTTTTGTTGTTTTGATCTTTGCCGTAGGTCCCTTATTTAATACCCATCCTCAAAGGGCTCAGAGTTTTCCTCACCCCAGAAAGCAAAGGACAAGACATCAAATCCAGATCTCTTGGAAAACAGCATAATGCACAAACCACAGGAGCAATGTGTGTTCTGAGAGCGTCTTTTCAATGTTAACTTTGTCCCCCACTTTGATGCTTTCCCATATGCTCTCTTGAAACGTGGTGAATCTCTGTTAAAAGTTCTACCTTCTGGCTTTATCCCGTGTAAAAGGCAGATCCTGTAGTCTTGTAAAAGTTAGTAGTACAGGATAATAGAAAAAGTATGGAGAAGGTTTTCAGTCTAGAGGAGAAATTAGAGCTGACAACCAACATGCCACCCACTTTCTATTAAAAGATAGTGGTTATTTGCTAAAGCCCCAAGGATTAAATTCTAGCATTACCTTTTATATCAGCATTAACAAACATCTCCCACAAATCACAAACAGATCTTCAGACAAACTAGGCTAATGCCCTGTGAAAATTGCAAACATTTTTTTCTCTCTAAGTTAAGAAATTGTCACAGTATGAGGAAAGCTGCACTTCCTTCTATGTGCTCACATCACCTTCATTTTTTTCCTTCTTGATGTTATCCTTGTCAGGTTGTCAGAAAACATTTCCCCAGTCCTCAGTAAGAAATTACTGAGCCTGGCCAAAAGGACCACAGACTTAACTGCTAGGTCCCATGGTAGGTACAACACCCTCTCTACTAAGCTGTTGTATACTTTTAAAAGGGACCATCCTTCACCTGCTGCCGGGCACCCAGTGGTTGTACCAGCATATGGAGCGAAGTCTTTTTTTTATACTTAAAGAGCAGATGGCTTCCACATCTCTCATCCACACAGAGATACTCTCATGTCTCCCCAAAAAGAGCATCTTTATCCCTGCTGCTAAGCAGGAGAAGTGCCTGGCCCTGGTTGTCCTGTAAGAAGAGTTTGGCACTAAGTGGGAGAAGGTGGATGGCCACCAGCCACAGCCTGGTGGGCAGTATGCCAGCACTATGCAGGATGGACAGTCCCACACCAGTGTTTGAGGTTGTGTTTGTTTTATCGTTACAAGTACAGTCCAAGAGCTTGGTCCCAGCTGCTGATGAGGATGATCAAACAGGGCTGGAAAATCCAGACTCTGACTCCCACTGTCCTTCTTTTTAAGGAGAGCAAAACCAGCCCAGCCACACTGGCAGAAGTAATGCTGCAAGGAGCAGTACTGCCTGCTGCTTCCTAACACCTAATCCCAAGGGCCTGAGGTGTCAGGGTTCCCAGCGCTGTCAATATATGCAGAAAGAAGACCCATTTTGGCAGCATGACTTGCTTCCTAGGAGCTTTCAAAAGTGTGTCTGACCATAAGGAGAAGGCCCACCTTGGCTAAGGAGCAGTCCTCTGCAGAAGTTACTTTCACAGAGCTGATGGTGAAGTAGCTACTGCTGAATACATGGAAGTAGTAGACAACTATTTTTCAAACCCATGCTGCAATGGCAGGCTGAAGCCTGATCCTGCCTTATGCACTGGCACCACACTTGAGAACCCCCCTGCCTATAAAATATTTTGCAAAAGACTCCCAGGGGGATAAGGATATAAAACTGAAATGAAAGATGGGAAGAATCATAAGTAGGAGGGTAGGTCAGATGCCGAAGTATATTGAGGCTGGTGACAAAATGACGGTTCCCATGTGTAAGCACAGCTCTCTCACAGCTAACTTCCAGCTTTGTTCAAATGGTGGAAAGTCTCAGAATGGCATCAGCTCAGCCATGAGAAATTTGGGACATGTTGTACTTGGTGAGCAGCACCTGGAATTGATTGGCGATCACCCACAGTGTAAAGGCAGGGCTGGCCTGGGAATTGTTTCCCACTAGTGCAGCTCCAAGATGCAAATTCCCTTTCTGAGTCCCCAAAGAAGCAGCTGCATTAACTCACTCCAGCAGAGATGCTGTGGAGATGATACATAAAGGCATCTCATTGCAATATGTTCATCTTCTGCGCTGCCAGCTTTGAGGAGCACCGTGCTTTGAAAAGCCATTGGTTATGAAATTGGAATCACCCCTGTGGCCAAAAGAAAGGGTTAGTGGTAAGGTGAGGCTATTCCTCTCTTATCTGCCATATGGTCTCTTGTTGTTTGGGAGGAATGGTGAATTGTCCTGAGCTCAAACTCAAAGATCATGCTTCACAAAATGTTTTTAACAGATCCTCCTAGAAACTGTACTGAGGTGATTTGAGACAGACAGTGTGGCTTCACCAAGGGCAAATCCTGCCTGACCAACCTAGTGGCCTTCTATGACGGAGTGTCTACATCAGCATCCAGAGGGTAGTGGTCAATAGCTTGATGTCCAGATGGAGATCAGTGACAAGTGGTGTCCCTCAGGTGTCTATACTGGGACCAGTGCTGTTTAATACCTTCATCAATGAAATAGTAGGATTGAATGCACTCTCAGCAAGTCTGCAGATGACATCAAGCAGAGCGGTGCAGTTGACCTACTTAAGGGACAGGATGCCATCTAGACAGACCTGGACAAGCTTTAGAAGTGGGCCTGTGTGAACCTCATGATGTTCAACAAGGCCAAGTACAAGGTCTTGCACCTGCTTTGCAGCAATCCTCAGTATCAATACAGACGGGGGATGATGTGATTGAGAGCAGCCCTGCAAAGAAGGACTTGGGGGTACAGATCGGTTAAAAGCTGGACATGAGCCAACCACGTACACTCACAGCCCAGAAGGCCAACTGCATGCTAGGCTGCATCAAAAGAAGTGTGGCCAGCAGGCTGAGGGAGATGATTCTGCCTGTCTACTCCAGTTTGGTGAGACCTCTCCTGAAGTGTTGTGTCCTTCTCTGGAGCCCTCTGCACAAGAAAGACCCCCCTGTTGGAGCATGTCAGAGAAGAGCCACAAAAATGATCAAAAGGCTGGAACACCTATGAAGAAAGGCTGAGGGAGTTGAGGTTGTTCAGCCTGCAAAAGAGCAGACTCTAGGAAGACCTGATTATGACCTTCCAGTACTTAGAGAGCACCTATAAGAAAGTTGGGGACAATGTTTTTTTAGTAGGGCCTGTTGTGATAGAACAAGGGGAAATAGGTTTAAACTAAAAGAGGGCACATTTAGACTAGATAGAAGGAAGAATATTTTTACAGTGAGGGTGGTGAAACACTGGTTGCTCAGAGAGGTGGTAGATGCCCCATCCCTAGCAACATTCCAGGTCAAGTTGGATGGAGCTCTGAGCAACTTCATGGGGGTTGGACTAGGTGATCTTTAAACATCCCTTCTAACACAAACCATTCTATGGTTCTATGATTGTATGATCCAAAACTTACAGAGGCTGTCAATGAATTTTGAGTAGTTTTTGAAGTAGGCATGTCTACTCAACCTTGCTGCAATTTGTCAACAAAAACATCATGACTATGCCGAACTCATGATGTGCTTCTAGGGACAGTTGTGAGAAGGGATAAAATGAGAATTAAAGAAACATTAGGAACTAGTAAGTTCTAGGGATGTTTTTCATTTTCTGCAGACATTTGCCAAAGTATCTGAGCTACCTAATCCAAAAATAAGTTTGGCATGCCCTTTCAGGCCAGCAGAGCTCCTCCTGATGGGGCAGTTGCAGTGAGTTTAGAGGATGGAAGACACTTTTCAAGCAGACAAATGACAGACTAATTGTTCATAAATTGTCTAACTATTTATCTGCGGGTATGCCCGATAGCATAAATGCTTATATTCCTTCCAAATGCATATATTATAATCCCAGTTAAGGGGGTTATGCACTCTTCTAGAAAAAGAAACAATAATTTCCTGCTTTTTTCAGGAAGTTATCTTGAAAGATTTTTCTCTTTCTCTTCTCTGTCCTTCTCTGAGCTGCCCTTCTTTTCTTCTAGTATTTAGTACCATTTTCATAAAAGATTCTGTAAATAGCATCATTTGGTTTAATCAATACATGTTAATAAATAAACACATAAATAAAAAGGGTGCAACAGTTCTAACCTGTAGTAGTGGCAACACCTGAATTCCAGAAGGTCTCTATCTTGATGAGAAGACAGTGCAGAAGAACAAGTATCACAGACCAGCTTTCCCACTATATGAGGAGTTGGTTCCACAAGAAAATTTCTCTTTCTCCAGATTTCCTTCAAAGTGGGACTAACATTTTTGTTGAGTAAACCAAACTTAGAGCTGCAAACCATGCTTTGGTCTCTCTTTCATACAGCAGCAAACAAAAGTGGGGACACATGAACAAAGAAACTTTACATTTTTTCTTTTTTTTTTTTTTTTTTAAATTCCTTTTTTAATCAAACCCATGCTTTGGGGTATTTTACTTAAATGATTTGAGGTTTTTAACCTTTGAAATATATCATGGTGGAAAACATGGAATATTTGAGTTTTCCTAACTTCTTCCTTTCTCTCCATATTTTCTTAGTTACATCACTGGTGTTCTTTTAAAGTGGTTTGCTCAGGAAAACTTTTTTTTTCAAAACCTTTTGTTTCTAACATTCCCCTTTTTTTCACTATTTTACATTAGCAGGGATGAAGGCTTTGCAGGCGGAACGAAGCTCTCTGTCACAGCTGTGCAATGGAAAGGGGCCACATGAGTGAAATGGACTGGAACTTGGAACATCCTTTTCATGCTGGTGTAGTTAGAACTGGCCTCAGAAGAAGGACTTTTCATCACTTAAGCAAGCAAGGCAGATGGAATAAGCTCAGGAATCTCACCAGCTTCTTAGTGGTGCCAGTTCCACTTAGCTAGTCCTTAAAGTAGAACCACACATTAGCAACTTCAATTTTTCTTCCATTTCCCTGTCCGTACTTTGTGGCTGAGAAGTTCTTGCCAGACCCACAAAGGTATTTAGGTGCCCAATTCCTATATAACTGTTCAAGTTGACAACGTGAAATAAAAACCTTTCGAGTCCTGCCCAGCTATATCCTTCCTGTCCTTTGTTATTGTGAACTGCATTTGGCTTTTATGGCATTTATTTTTCAGAAGAGGATAAAACATTTTATCACTTATGAAAATGTGGTTACAATTTGTATGCAGCTCTATAGAATATTACTTGGAGGTGTAACTCTTACTGTGCCATTTTCTGAATAGTCTATTTACTAAGTGTTAATGTGAGTCCCCAGCAGGGTGCAGTTAGTAAACTTATGAGTGTTTAGAAGTATTACATTAATGGCTGTATTAAGTTCCTAATCCTGCAATTAGAAAACATGTCACTAATGCTTATGAACATAAATTGTCTCTATTGTCAAAGCTATTTGGATACAGCTTTGATTTGAGGACAATTAGGCCATTGTCTTTTTCAGACCCTGCACACTTCTTCCACAGATGGAAAAGGGCTGTGGTGGACATCACATAGACCTGCTGCATCGAGCAAGATGCACAGAAACAAGCTCCCATCTTTGTCCCGTCCAGTGGGGCTATTCTGACTCTAAATCAAGCTCAGGTGCCTTGGTGACATCTCAGGGTAGCTCCATCCTGAGGGCATCACGACCTTCAACATATTCCTCCCCATAATGCCACTAGGACAACATGCTTTGTTAGCTCTGTTTTATAGACAAGGTACCGGGAAACTGTGGTTATGGCTATACAGTATAGCAGTAAGTCCAGCATATATATATATATATGTATACATGCACATACATATGTTTATGCGGAAATGCCTATACACACTTACGTACTCACACCTGTATATATAGGTGCATCTGTGTATGCATGCATGCATGCTTTGGTATATGCAGAAACTACCTAGTTGTGATTGTGCTGCAGTGCTCACCAGGAGACCTTGAGATGATTTATCCCACAGTGAGTACCCACACTACTGTTGTCCTGGCTGCTTCAGCAACTGCGCTCTTGATCCCAGATTCACCCTGCCTGATGTACACCATCTGAAAATGAGGAGTCTGATCCTAGACTGACATGAGTTACTAGCTGTTTCACTGCAGAGGAAACCCAGACCCCAGCTTATACACCTGGACTTTCAGTTGCTGCAGCTGGGTGACATGAGCCCTATTCCCAATGGCATCTAGACTCATAGAATCATTGATCGGTAGAGGTTGGAAGGGACCTCTGGAGATCACCGAGTCCAACCCCACTGCCAGAGCAGGAACACCCAGGGCAGGCCACACAGGAACAGATCCAGGTGGGTCTTGAAAGTCTCTAGAGAAGGAAACTCCACCA
>WUAM01000431.1:28459661-28491983 GCA_024336885.1 Actenoides hombroni
CAGGAACACCCAGGGCAGGCCACACAGGAACAGATCCAGGTGGGTCTTGAAAGTCTCTAGAGAAGGAAACTCCACCAACTCCCTGGGCAGCCTGTTCCAGTGCTCTGTCACTCTCACAGTGAAGAAGTTTTTTTCTTCATGTTGAGGTGGAACTTCCAGTGTTTCAGCTTGTGACTATTACCTCTCATCCTATCACAGGGTACAACTGAAAAGTGACTGACCCTTTCTACTTGACACCCACCCTTCAGATATTTCTAAACATTAATAAGATCCTCTCTCAGTCTTCTTTTTACCAGGCTAAACAGTCCCAGGGCTCTTGGCCTTTCCTTATAAGAGAGACGTTCCAGTCCCTTCACCATCTTTGTAGCTCTTCTTTGGACTCTCTCTAGTACTTGCCTGTCCTTCTTGAACTGGGAAGACCTACAAGGTCACACTGGAAATTGTTGCTGAAACTGATCTGGAACCAGGATTAGGCACAAACTAGCAGTCAAGCCCTTGAACCAGCTTTTCTTTCACCTTGTATGGATATGCATATTTAAAACTGCAGTCATTTTTCACGTGAGTGAAAGCCCTGATTTTATTAATTTAAGCCTGAGATTTGTTTAAAATCAATTTTAACCCATAGCACTGCTACACTTAGTCTCAATCTACCTAAGTGTAGAAAAAAAATCAGAAAAACATATTCTTTAGGTTTGACCTTAAGTTCCCAAATTACATCTGGATCACTCTTTACCGTATCTTGATTATACCGCTTCATGATGCATATGTAAAGCCTTTCTATGCTCTTTATTCTATCTGATAAACTATTATAAAAAATGAGTGGAAAAATCTGACTATAGCCAGCTCCTTTGCACTAATTGGTCATTACCTTTTACAGAGACATTCTCAATATGCACCACACCTGTTGGCTTCATGGGCTGGAATTCCTAACACTAATAAATAAACCAAAATGCTGTTTTGTTTCACTGACTCCCTTTTTCTGAAATATGATTTTGCAGCTTCTGACATTACTGTCTCTGAGTAATGCAAAGCAAACAGGAACTCCCACATCATCACAGACATAGGCTGTTCTTAACCTCAGGTGTAACATCTTTACAGAGTCACAATTCATTTGCTGTCCTCAGTTCTCCTTACTTCACAGCCTGCTGATCATAAACCTGCAGAATGTGTATGCAAAGGCGTAACAGGACTAAGGTAAGAGGAAGGGCTGACTATAAGGCTTTTTCAGCAGTGAAGTTTATTTATTATATAAAATAAATCCATAGAGATTAAAAGGATATTGCAGAACTGCATTTGTAAAATGGTATGTGTTTAATAAAAATCATAATTGAGGAAATAGTATTACTTTCAGAAATGTCAGTATTACTAAGACAGCAGCAGGAGACACAGGGCTGTCTAGATTTTTTCTTGGAATTGGAGTTAATCCTCTAACACAGTTAAATATAACATTTTTCTTTTTAAGGGGGAGAGGGGGGACCGGCAAAGTAGAAAAACCCCAAGGCTTTGATCTTCCATAATGTTTCCTTGTGCACTGTACTACCTGTTGAAACCACACAAACATGTATTTTTAATTGGAAAAAGGACAGTATGTGACTATGTTTGTGTGTGATGGCATTTTGTGGGAATCTGGGATTTGTGGTTCAGCCCATGTGTTTGTAGCTATTTCTGTGGATGGTACTGACTGCTCCTTTGCCAGTCCATCACTGGAAGGGAGTCTCCACCAGTGAAGAGCTCTGGTCTCAGAGCACCACATGTCCCTCTTTTCATCCCACCATGACTACAACTAGTGGGTGTCCTGAAAAGGAAAACAAGCCTGTCCCTTACAACCAATACAAGGATGGGAGCAGATATGTCAGCCTCAGCAGAAACACACAGAATCCATGCTCTGCCTTAGCTGATATAAGACTTGGCTGTGTCAAGGAGATTTGCTTGGCTAGAACTTTGGATATAATTATAAACAAAAAAAAACCCCAAACAACAAAACCCAAACCAAAAACCAAAACAAAATGAGCTCACTTACAGTAACTGGGGAATTGCAAAGTGCAATATTTTCCAGACCTCAGGCTAGGAAAATGTGTTGGGTTTTTCCCCCACCCTGAAATCTCCAGGGACATCAACAGGATCAGCAGAAGGCAGCCCGATTT
This sequence comes from Actenoides hombroni, assembly GCA_024336885.1. Taxonomy (NCBI): domain Eukaryota; kingdom Metazoa; phylum Chordata; class Aves; order Coraciiformes; family Alcedinidae; genus Actenoides; species Actenoides hombroni. Next base: position 28,461,806 of record WUAM01000431.1, read on the forward strand.
TGTCTTAAAACAAATAGAAAAGGTTCCCTGGTAAGCAACGTCTCTGAACCTTGTCATTATTTCTCCAGACAGGTAGCAAAGCATGCAACAGACCAATTAGTTCCCAGAGTGTACCTCAGGGAGTATGATACCATCTGCCTTCCGATTTCCTAACTAGCATTACTTGGGATAGACATTTCTTAAATTCATCTTTTACTTATGGTGGGCAAATGCCAGTAAAATGATCAGATACTAAATATTGGACATGCATATGTATTTGAAAATACCATTAGAAGTTTTTCACTATTTCAGGCAATAATATAAGAGTGAATTAAATACAGTCTTCAATCAAAGAAGGTTTAGCCATACTTGTGTAGGTAAAAGCAATAGGCTATCCTCTGTCTCTGCAGGTGCAAAAGGATTCACAAGACAGACAGGGAAAAAGCCTTAGGTTTTAATGATTGATCTCCCTGTAAACAAAAAGGAAAATAAGGCTACTGTAGTGACCTTGGGATTTCCACCTATAGTCATTTTATAAATATTTGGTGATACCTAAAATGTATTTTGAACATGTGTTTATTGTAATAAACTATACTAAAATGAAAAACAGAGTAAACTCCAATTACTTCCTAAACATTTTGCCTGATAAATCTGGAACACGTTAAAAATATTTTAGGAATAATTGAAACATTTCACACATACAGCATTGATGCAGCATTCTTTTTTATATCTAAACCATCTGTGCACTACTCAGTGCTTGTCAGATGGGCACTGTGAAAGGAGCCAGCTGATTTGCTGGGAATTGCTCTGGCTGAGAAAGCATTTGACCAGTATAACCACACAGGTCACGATTTATTAGCCAAGGCAGCATGTCACAGTACATAGGCAGGTATCCAACATGAAACTCACCTCAGAAAGCTGCAACCCCTACTGTTTTCTCCTGGAACCTAATCCAGAAAACATGACTTGAGGGAGGATCCAGCAGAGGAGTTGCATGATCTTCTGCTGTTTCATGGAAATGCTTTTGGAAGCTATTTTCTGGGGTAATCCATCATGAAACAATCATGGAATAATCGTGTCTTATATGAAGGTCCTGATCCTTTAACTATTCCTCCCTTGGCTTCTCTATCCACTCCAGTTGCCACTATAACAGTGGTCCTACTTCTGACTTACATTTCCTTCTTCTTCCCAGACTCCATCTCTGTATTTCTGATGATCACAGAATCACAGAATGTTAAGGGCTGGAAGGGACCTTGAAAGGTCATCCAGTCCAACCCCCCCTGCCAGAGCAGGATAACCAAAATTAGGCCACACAGGAACATGTCCAGGTGGGTTTTGAATGTATCCAGAGAAGGAGACTCCACAACCTTCCCTGGTCAGCCTGTTCCAGTGCTCTATCACCCTCACCATGAAAAAGTTTCTCCTTAAGTTTATGTGGAAACTCCTATGTTCCAGCTTGCACCCGCTGCCCCTTGACCTATCATTGGACATTACTGAGAAAAGCCTGGCTCCATCCTCCTGACTCTTACCTTTTACATATTTATAAACATTAATGAGGTCACCCCTCAGTCTCCTCCAAACTAAAGAGACCCAGCTCCCTCAGCCTTTCCTCATAAGGAAGACATTCCATTCCCTTAATCATCTTTGTGGCTCTGTGCTGGACTCTTGAGCAGTTCCCTGTCCTTCTTGAACTGACAGGCCCAGAACTGGACACAGTATTCCAGATGTGGCCTCACCAGGGAAGAGTAGAGGGAGAGGAGAACCTCCCTCAACCTACTCACCACACCCCTCCTAATACAACCCAGGATGCCAATGGCCTTCTTGGCCACAAGGGCACATTGCTGGCTCATGGTCATCCTGCTGTACTCCAGGATCCCCAGGGTCTTTTCCCCTACTCTGCTTTCCAACAGGTCAGTCCCCAACCTATACTGGTACTTGGGGTTGTCCTTTCCCAGATGCAAGACTCTACACCTGCCCTTGTTATATTTCACAAAATTTCTCCCTGCCCAACTCTCCAGCCTTTTTAACCACAAATATTTTAACAATTCATGGACCGTTGATTATTTGTGACAATCACCAAAGTCCTTTTCATGCTTCCCATGATGCAGTGCCCCGTCCTGTAAACATAGTTTATACATTTTTGTTTCTACATATGAACCTATAATGTGGCTGCACTTAGTTGAACCCAGCTTATGAAGTGAAACAGATCACCTTCATGCACAAGAGTGCTGTCATCTTTACCACTTCCCAGTCTGTGTCATCTGAAAAGTGTATTATCATTTACGTGATATTTGTGATTTAAATACAGATCATGTTGCGTGGAAAGGAGAAAAGGGTGGTTTACCTTTCAGAAGGTCACCACTCATTGATAATTGCTCATAAAATATCTGTGTTGAAATCTGGTAGATGCTTTTAAAAGTGGTATTTTTAAAATTTTACAATCAGATTATTGATTTATCAGACTTCCAATCTTGAAACATTTTTTCTATGAAGGAAATCAAGTTGATTTGACAAGCTGCAGCTTCCCTGAAATCATAATCGGCACAGTTTTTTACCTCCGCCTTCAGTATCAGCCATTTTCTATGTGCCACTCACAAAAGAAAGCTAGGCTAGCCAGATTACAATTATTTAGGTTGTCCCTCTCACTTTTTTGGAACACAGGCACAGCATTCACTGCCTGCCTAGAGTAAGTTCCTTAGCTGCTGCCTTAAGAACTCTTGGGGACTTTTAATCCAGCTTTGCTGAATCAAACAGATCTGAGCTGACTTGCATTCTCCCAATTTACTGTTAGACCAGAAAACATTTCATCAGCATCATATAAAGCGTATACTTCCTCCAGCTTTGATCCACCAGAAATACTTATTGAATGCATCTGTCTCATAACATCTCATTACTAGGAGTTTAACCATCAACATTTAGTAAAGGACTCACAGAAGTTGCTTTCATTTCTCATGTGTATTTGTAGAAGACATTTCTTGTCTTACATGGAGTTTACCCTCTTTTTCCCTATGCAATGTATGGGGGGAGAAGCAGCTGGTTCGTACAGCTTGAGGTGATTAAAAGCTCAGGTTGGAAAGGCTCTGAGGAGGCAGAGCTTATATGAACCAGGTTTGCACAAAACCACTGAAACATCTGGGAGCTCCTTCCTTGGGGAATCTTCTGGAGGAGATTTTGGACAGAGCTGTCTTACTATGTCAGGACCCAATGCCAGCCATAAAGCTCATAACAAACTTTTTAAAATACCTTTTTTCTTCCTTGTGAGCTGACTGGGGACTTTTGCACCTGATCACACTACCTGAACCAGGGCACAAGGCTTTCTGTGCTTCCACAAGACTGCTGCTTATGATGGTGAAGTCCTGACATCAGCAGAGGAATGATGATACAAAATAATGTGTTTACCCTAGAAAGAAAAAGCAGCACAGACCATCACTCTATCTCATTTGACCTCTTGTGCTTGTCAGATCTTGAGGTCTTATCCAGACAGGCCATCTCAGCTCCAGCCAGGAGAGGTAATCATCTCACTGCTGACTCATGCCAAGCTCTTGGGCTTAGCCAGGTGGTACAGCAGCCTCCAGGGAGCAGATAGGAAAATCTGGGACTTGTTGGTTCTCATTAGGTCATGGAGCTCAAGCCACAGCTGGACCAGGGGGAGAAGGACTAGGAATGCCTCTGTGAGGATCACTGGGATGGAGAAATGCTGGGGCATGAATGACAGACACTTGGCCCAGACTTGGGACTTCCCAACACTGTGCGCCACAGCACCTGGTGTGTGTTCACGGGGCACATTGCATGGCTGGGCAGAGCTGTGCCATGTTGCTCTGGATGAACCCTAACAGTGGTGGTAGTGTGGTGCACCTCATGGTCTGCACAAACCTCCTGAAAAAACAGCTTTTTGGATCAACCTTGTGTCTCTCTCTGATGCGGTGCAGACACGTTCAATATTGTTGAGGCAGAGAGCTTGGTGCAATGAGTTTTTCCTTGCTTTTGGTGGCAGTGCCTCTGCAGCCATCCTTCCACTGAAGCCCCACCAGAACCTTCTCAGTGACCCAGTGACAAACCACCTTCCCATGTTAGGGTCCACATACAGGACTGAACTTGAAGAGATAAAATAAACCCAAATCCACCCATCTGGTGCTCACTGCAGGACCCCTGCTAGCATGGAGCTCCACTGGGATCCAGACCCTACATGTTATATTTTCTGCAGATATTCTTACAATTAAAAACAGGACTACAAAGGAATCTGGGAGGGAGCTCTTGGCAGCATGTTGAAAGCCCCTGAATAATTTTTTAAAAGAAGATTAATGTAACTGTTGCTGGTACCTCTAGGGAAAAGAACAGCTCCGTTTTGCAGCAGGCTGTAATTTGTAAATTGAATCTAATATTGCCACATAAATAATACTGCAGAGATTAAATCTGAGGAAAGGTGTGAAATGAGAGAGTTACAGCATCTAAGAAGCAAATGCAGCAAATACTTTTACAGTCACTGCGGAGCAGAATGTATTAACAAACATTTCTATTGTTCAAGTCAGCTCTCTGCTAAATGAGAATAACATGCACTTTATATCACAGAGAAAGTGCCAAATATTGCAATTTTTTTTTCTGTTTCCTCAGAGCTAGCCTCTTTGCTCTTCGTGTTGCAGTCTAGTGCTATTGTTTCAAGAAAACTTTTGTGTCCTCAAAGTATTCTCTATAAACTGTGAAAATTCCACCTTAACATGAAGGATTTATATTTTTCCTGGCTGGGAGTGAGGTCATGAAGCTACCAGAATGCATTATGTGCATGAAAACATTACTGTCTCCAAAAAACAAATAGCTAAATGTAGAAAAGTTCCATTTCTGACCTTTCATCCCTTGACACTGTTTGACATCCAGCAGCCTATACACAAGGCTGATCCCAGAGTGTGTGGGTTTATTGGGTTTTAGGACACAGTCTTGTAACACATTACTCACTAAAAGTAGTTATGTCTACTAGAACTTATAACTACTAGAGGAAAGCTACACCCTCAGGTACTGTTAAAGTGGTTAAAAGAGTCATTTAATAAGCTATTAGCTCAAATTTTGTCAAAGGAAACATTTCAAAGGGAAGCATTCCTTAGCATCATCCCATTGTCTATAGGTTTCTCTTCCATTGCTGTGTATCAGTCAGTTACCTATGTTCTCATACCTCAAGGCAAATTCTTCATTCAGCACAGCAGAGTAGCAGCTGGGCTGTCTACTTTCCTATAAACTACAATAAGGTTCAATACCCTGCTCTGGTCCAACCCACTCAAAGAGAAGAAGGACATCCACATTGGCTGTGGTGTGACCAGAGGTAGCTTTGTAGCCTTGGCATAGACATTAGCTTGACTACCAGAGTACCCTGTCATTGGATGTGTAGAGGGACATGAGTTGAATATTGTAACCTCTATGCTGTTGAGCCAAACAGACGATCTGCATTCAATAACATCACAAAAAGTCCAATTTTTTAATAGATCTTTGCCTTATTTTGGGCAGCTGTGATGTTTTTGGTTGCACTATAGCAACTTAGGTTTTCTGATTAGAAATCTTTGTGTGGTGTCAGCCTCAAAAAATTCAAATTCAATAAAAATTTAGATGCCATTTTCTATTGATATTTCTGGATTTTCCTGAAACCTGTGCAAAGTTTGAAAATTTCCAACCTGGAACAGAATACTTCTGCAATTCCAGGAGAGGACTATACTTTGAGAGATGAAAGACAAACACTTTCCAAGCCACCCAAACAGCTGCCAGTGTTTATTGCAGTATGGATAATATGATGGAAGATCAGAAAGCAGAGACTTTGTAAACATACATGCTATTAACACCTCAGAAGATGTCCAATCTTCTCTCCAATCTGCTGCAACATAAATTACATGATTGAAGAACCTGGAAAGTATTAAAACAGTTAGCTATATATAATACTTCAAACATAGGTACTGAAAACAATCAAACCACCACCAACCCTTTGAATCTGATGCACTCTAGAAGCTACTTTCTTGTGAAATTTCTGTTACTTCTTGAGAACATCTTGGATTTTAGCTTTTTTTTTTTTTTTTTAAGATGAAAACAAAATCCACATGGTACTTGGGCAACAAGCCATTTCTTTCTGGATTTTTGAATGCTTGAAGTCCTGCAACTTACAAACATGAGAATAGCTGTAGCAAGTGAGATGAAGGGACTGTCCAACCCAGTATCCTACCTTTAACAGTCTGAGAAGACCAGAGAGGAAGAGCAAATGAACAAAGCAAGCGCATGTGATACTTCTCCTTGTCATCTCCTAGCCATCCACCACCTGCACTACAAATATTTCTCAAGGCAGACGTACTGATGTAATTTTTATGAATTTGGTAACCCTCAATAGGATATAAACACAAACAGTTTGTGACTTGCTTTGTTATTTTTGGTTTATTTGGGGTTTTTTGTGGTTTCTGATCATTTTGATCAAACCAGAAGGTAGGAAGGTGAATGAAACATTGCACAGGATGGGAAGGGCCCCCTGAGTCCAAGCTCCTGTGTTGAGAATGACTGTGGAAGAATTGCCCTGTTTCTTGTTCAAGATGAGATGACCTTTTCAGAGTCCATAACAGCAATATGCAGTCCACAGCTACTTCTGGTGCACTCCTGTGATACTTTTTTTGTATGCCCCAACCTCCTCCACTCCTCACTGGATTCTGTGTTAGTGCTGTAGTTTTATCGTAAACTTTAATAAACAAGGGTTAACCAAACAGATTTTTTTTCTGATTTTTGAGGTGGTCAAGAGCAGCCTAGTGGACATGACATGTCTTGTTAGTCCATTACTGATATACCCTGAGTATTCAAGAATTATTTACCCCTGGTGCTCACCCCACAACTTCCTTCCACTGGGGACTTTGGGAGAATCTGATGAAGTCTGTTCATCCATCCCTTCTGTGCCCCCCAGGGAGAAGGCCTGGGAGATGGTATGCCTTCATCAGCTGCAGTGGGGAAAGTAAACCTGCTACACTCAGTGTGGTACCTCCTGGATTTTAGAGCTAGTGGGGATGGGAGTGGAGGGTTAGCTCATCATTGTACGTCCATTTCCCAAAGTTAGCAGCAAAAGGCAATTATTCTTCTCCAGCATGGGGTTGCCTATTGTAAGCGGTCCTTAGATAGTCTTTCTGGAGGAGAGTGTCATAATTATCCCTGGACAACTAGATGGGGTCTGTTTGTCATCTAGCTTTGCTGATCAAATCACACCATGTCCCCAAGAGGTGAATATTCACTAAAGATCCCATTCTCACTTTCTCAATGCAGAATCACTCTTCCTCTCCCCACCCTCTGAAAACAAAAAGGAGGGGGGGGAAAAAAAAAAAAGAGAAAAGAAAGCCATGAAAATTCAGAGTTCATCTAAACCTATCAACATGTGCATAACGCATGTCTGTGCCTATTAATCACTGCTGGGGAAACACAAAGCCACATTGCCATTATGGAAAAGACAACAGATCATTCCAAAGCCATATGGCCACCACCATTGATCCTCACATCCAGGAATCAATGAATGATCTTGACGGGTAAGAATGCAGAATGAGAGCCAATATTATAACTCCACTGCTTCTACAGACTGTGGGGAAATACGCTTGGAGAGTAATGCAAAACTGCAACAAAGGGCACATGGATGTGCTATCTGTATTTGCTATCAAAGGATCTTATCATGTGGTGTGATGTGCTTTAAGAGTGATTACAGCAACTTAAAAAAAATACTGCATTACCCTATTTGTTCCTTCATAAATCAGTTTTTTAAATGAATCCTGTGTGAGTTGGAACTTAGGTTATACGAACAATCCTTCAAATCCTTACAATAGTACGTGATCTCATATATACTAGCACTTGTTAAAAAAATCATTGTCTTCAACATAATTTCAAGACTGTTTACAGCAAATGCACTGAATATCACTAGTGGATGCGGGACTCAGCGTCTACTTTTTGGTCCCTTCATTAGTGCAGAAGACAGATTGGGGATTTCCAGTTTGCATAACAGGCTCTAAATGTCTTCAACCATTTTTACATGCTGTGTTAGAAAGTAGGTGGTCTCTGACATGGTCTTTAAATGCAATAGGCCAGATAGTCAGCTGGTATTAATTGTCACTCCTTTGTCTTTGAGAGCACCATGCCAGTTTAACCCAGTGTAGGATCTGGCTCAGCGTGGTCCTTTCTGCACTGTCTGCTTAATCTGTTTAAACCCAAGTTAATCTAAAGTAGCTTTCAGTATCGTTTAAAACTACCTCAAGGAACAAACTTTTCTTTCCAAGGATGAAATGTCATCCAGAGATCCTTATAAAATGGGCTTTCAAAAGCTGATCTCCCACACTGCAGAAGTATGTGACAGTCTTCAGTTCTTGTCTGGCACAGAAAGAGGGTCTAAATTAGAATCTCTCAGTTCACCATCCCAGACCTCAAGAAAATTTGGATCTGTCCTTCAACTTTATATAATCTTCAGTTTAAAAGTTTGTATAAATAGATAGCAGAATGTCTTGCTATAAGGCACTGTTAACCTCTTAGGGGAAGATTTGCCGTAAGAATGAAATACTGAGGTAATGTACTTCCCCCTTTCTCTGATATCTGTGGTCTCTCTCTGGCCTTCAGAGAAATGTCATTCCCCTCTCAGCTTTCACCAAGTGTGACATTCCCATTGGGTTGGCACCAACACCTTTTTTCTTGTGGAAAGCTTACAGGCTTTGTTCATTTCTCTGGTCCTGTTCAGTTCAAGCTACTACTTTCCCTGACAAACTCGGCAACTTTTTCCAAGCTGAATGAGGAGCCACCAAAGGTGTTTCTCTTTCCTTAGTGTTTTACTGGTTGGCACAGCCATCTGTGGGATGTGAGACATGAATTCAAATGCCCACTGCTCATGGAAGTGTGCTCCAGGCCATGAAGTGTTAAGGAGGCGGATGTTCAGTTGCCTCACCCATATGTTAAAACAGTGAACAGAGTTTCAGTCTGGGATTTTTCCACTCTTGCCTGAAGGTTATCAGAGGCCAGAGATGATTCCCAGAAGGCAAGGCAGCTGCAGCCACCCTTTTGAGGGGAAAAAGGTCATGAATCTCTATGGACATGCTCCTTGCAGTGACTATTGGCCTCAGGATCAGAAAAGAGTGTCTGACGTCATACATTAAGGTAGATGCAGCCTCTCCTTTTCTCATATTAGAACCATTTAGCTTCACATAAAGAATTGAAATAGTCAATGAAGTGGTATCTGAAGGCAAGTGTTTTCTTCCCACTTTTGGCTGCAGTGAGGGGAGGTGGTGCCCAAATACTGACATGCTGAATTGTACCTGAGCATCCTCCTCCTTTGACGCAGGAACACCCTGTTGATGCTAAAGCAGGTTAGAATATCTCCAGGGACTATTTCCTGCTTGTTCAGGCCATCCTTGGGAGAGAGCTTGGAGGATGGGGTGTAGAAGTCAGTTTCCAAACCAGTCACGTAACAGAAGAAACATGCGATCCTGTGGAGTTACGAGGAGGTTCCCTAAATGCCAGTAATACCTAAATATCCAACATGGATCCTCAGTGTCTCCTTCAGCTCTGTGCCCTGCAGTGAGAAGCTCAGCTTCAGCTCTAATTGAGCCCTGCAGAGTCTCGCAGTGCCATGCGGAGAAGCTGCTCAGGTCCCAGCACAGCACACTCTCAGAGACCTCCTGGGTGCATTAGCTCAGGTAGGACACATGCAGCTACGGCTACGCTGCTTCCTGCTCTGTAAAGACAGCAGTCCATGTTCGTGGTGGTGATGCAACCTGTAAGCGCTAAAATGCCGAAGCCGGGTGAGAATGCCAGGTGCCTGTGCAGGGAGTGCTCTGCACCATGCAGTTAGGCTGGGCTGTGTCTGTATCCCAGACCAGGAACTATGCATGTGCATCCCTTTGGCTGACTATCAGGCAAGAATGCATGAAAATTATACAAATTACTGATTATTACAAGAAACATATTTCACTAATTGGCTTCTGAGGGCAACATTTTATTGGGCAACAGCTATCAATAGGCAAAGTGTGGCACTTGTTTAATATTAGAACTTTATTCTAGCCTAAGGGGAAGGAAAGACTAAAGGATCAAGGAGACAAATGAAAAACAAACACGGAAAGCTGCAAAGTTAAAAACACTGAGGGGAGGAAGCCACAAGGGAACGGGATTAGATTTCAGAGTCTCCATAAGCGAGCACTAGGATCTTTCTTGTAAATTAATTCCACACTTAATTTTTTGAATTCTTTCTTACTTTTCCAGACTCCAGCCAAAACTAAGTCAGATGAAATGTTATAAGAGATTGGCATCCTGGGATGTAGTGGTAAACTAGTTTACTTTCACAGTTTCCTTTCATATGTAGATTAAGCACTGAATTTTCTTTTGTCATTGCTTGCAAAGATCTAAGTTTCCTTTCTAAGGCATCATCTTTTATTAATCAGCTTATCCACAACAGAGTCCAAAGAGACTGGAAATGGGTTCAGACAGATGTTGATAAATGTCTTAAGTTTCTTATAAACTAAATCAAGGCCAGCCATGTTTTATTAATAAGCTAACCTTCAAACATACTTTGCCCTCTGTATACTGTATCACACTTTATATGCCATCCTGTTTACACTGCTTGTCCCAATTTTATTCAAGGCTGTTAACATCCCTTACTTAAAAAGGCAAACCCCAATGTGTGTGTATAATGCTGTCATAAAAGGTAAATATTATCAAATGCAAAAGTACATATCAGGTGTGGTAAGAATTTGGAAAGACTTATTCCTTTATTGTTACATCTCAGGTCCTTTAATGAATTTTTTTTTATGCTAAACATATTTAACCAGCATGCAGCTTATCTGATGCTATCACCTTGCCATGGAAAATAGACTTCTGTCATGCCCCTGAAGCTGTCCACCCTTTCTAACAGCAATGCTGTGAAGTGGATGCTGGGATCACACTATCCCATTTCTAAGAGTCTGTTCTCAGCCAAGACAGACTAGAAAGCCCTGGACTATTCCATATGAGAAGAAAGACAACATTCAGTCTCTGTGGGTCCCAAATCCTTCAGCTTTTGCCAAGCATGAAGTGGACACTTCAACATGTATTTTGGTTTTATAAATCATTAATATCCTTCATATAAATTATAAGCATTTAGAGTAGTAAAAGAACTGTATGGATCCATGAATGGCTGACTGTATGAGCCACGTGACCAGGATGATCTGTGAAACTAGAGGATCTGCGTAGTATATCCAATATAAAATTTGGTAATGTGGACAGATAACAGCCCAAGGAACATGTTTAGAGAGGTGAAGAGAGCACGGACAGTGATCTCTGGCTTAAAGTGTTAGGGGAATGTTGATCTGGATGTCCCCCAGTGATCAGAACTGTGAATGTGATTGATGACATCATCACCTTCAAAAAAGCTGAAATTATTTTAGAAGAGGAAAGAAACAAAAATTTCTCTGAGTATCTTTTGACAAATCATTTTTTTAACCTTTCCCTAGAGGTTAGCATTTTAAAGGCATGACAACATTACTGAAAGAAGTGTTACTGCAATTATGGGAATGTGGCTGCTTAAAGGTGTCCTGCAATATGCCTTACAACATGACATCTGTAGGGGGGTTGTTGTGCTCCTCAAGTTCCAGAGTAGAATGTTTTTCAGGATCATCCTTCATTAGAAAGCAGATGATACAGAGGACATATTTTCAAGAGATAACTTTTCTTTGTTGGGGTGTATTATGGAAGTTTAGATATCTGCAAGCTGATTTTTCAGAGATGCTGAGCATTTTAGGGGCTTAGAGAGCTCATAATTTTGAAAAAGAAAAATCTGCTACCGTGGGCAAATCCTGGCTATATTGCCATTGATTATAATTTTATCAATGACTTAAAAAATAAAAGAAAGGTTTGTTTCTTTTTTAAATCATTCATAAAGTTTGCACTATCTCCACTGAAGTCCAAAATTAACTTCATATACGTAAAACAAAGAACCGAGAAAAAAATCACGTACAGTCAGAGGCCCCTCTTGCAAATATGGCTCTTGTATATGCAGCTGAGAACAGGATGTTCACACAGGCACAAAATCCCAAGTAACATGTATCATGAAACACTTACCATTAGGTCAGAGTTATAGTGATGATTCATTAAAATGCAAAGTGTTTCACTCAGACTTCAACTTTCAAATGAAATATTCTGAAAAATGCACCTTTGGGGCTGAAATAGTGTGAAGTCTGGTCCTGCCTTCTCTTCTCCTCTCTTCTCCCCTGCCAAGTTTCTTAAAAAAATATTCCAATGGGAAAAGCCATGAGAAGATAAGCAGAATTCAAGTGAAGGAGCTTGAATCACAGCAAATAATTTATTGCAGTGCAAGGGATATCCATGAGAGATCTGAAAAGACCATTGGATAATTAAAGTGATACATGATTGGAAAACTATTTCTGAGTCTGTCAATTAGGCATCTGTTAAAGGTTTTAACAGAGACTAATGAAACTGTGGAGAAAATAGAAAAGTGAAAAACAAAAAAAAAAACAAAAAAAAAACTCCAACAAAACAAAAACCAGAAAGATGTCTCCAATTTGCTAGATCTATTGTTTCATAAATGTATTTTCCATTGTATCTCAGTGCTAAAACACTTTAAACGTCTTTCTCTCATCAGGTTCTTGCATAAAGTATCCCCTCTGCTCTTTAGATGCTTTCTGACAAGTGATTTTTGCTGAGCAGCCTCAAATCTCACTGAAGCTAATGGGAAATCATGAAGGTCCTTCACTGTGCAGGCTTGGGCCCAGAGGCACAAATGAAAATACTTTCACTGTCTTTATTGTGTCCAAGAGATGAAAGGAGAATTATCGTTGGCACTTAGCACTAACCTTGTAGGCTCCATATTCTGGGCCTTTTGCAGGACACAGAAATCCCACGTGCCAATTCCTCTCATTTTTATTGTAGCTGATGAAAGTTCCCACCATGGGGAATCACGAGAGCCTGCCACAATTCCCTCACAAAAGAAACAGCCTCTAAAAAGTCAGCTTTCCTGCCAGAAAGAACACCTACACAGTTCATGACTACACAGTGCAGCGTGTCCTTCTGAACACCAACTCCAAGGACTTTCCTGTATGTTCTTCGTAAGAAGTTGTAGCAATACCTCCTGTCAGTCTGGTCTGCAGTGGTAACTCCATTTCACTGAGGGCTGAAAAATAAAAACTTGTCACATGTCCTTATCTGTAAAAAGCAAATGAACTGTGAGATCAAGTAGCTACCTGATCCATGAAAAAAGGGCTGTGTTCTGTCAGTGGGTGCACTAAAGCTTGAGACACCTTGCTTTTTAAAATCAGTAATTTGTTTTTTCCTATCAGCTATATTTATATGTAGCAGCAGACAGTCAGGAGCCTGATTGATCTGGACAAGAAATTTCTTACATTAAAGTCGTCAAAAATTTCTTAGTCAACCCAGTGACATCAATATAAACATTAGGACCATGACAACAAACAAGGTCAGGACGCAGACATGGGCTTTCAGCCTGCGCAAACTATCATTCTCCTAAGCCATTCCCAAGTGCAGCTCAAATAAAATAAAAAGAGCTTTTTTCTTTAATACCTTGGGGTGCCCTCAGAGAGGATGTTCACCACAGTTTGTCTTTCTTGTTCTGTGGGATTTGCTGAAACATCCCAGCTGTATCTTCCATATAGTTATCTTGAAAGACTAATTGTTCTTAATGGGTGAACAACTTTTCTTGCTCCCTGAAGAGGGTAGGGACAGGGCAGGGACTCCCTATGCTCCCTCCCACCACCACCTCTACCCCAGGTGTCATTCAAACTCTACTGTAGCAGCAGCACACACACACTGAGCTCAAAATGGGCTATTACATGGTCTTCTACTGCATCAGCACTTCATAGAGACACACTAGCAAAGCATGTGGCTTTGGTGCAGTGGTGACACTGAGGCTTCATCGGCGCCCTCTCCACCTTGGTCAGTGCAGCAGCGTAAGCCTCAGAGAAGCTACTGTGCAGCACGCAACGAACGAGCAGCTCCTGCATGTGCTGCCTTTATATCGCAGATGCTGGGCCAAGTGCAAAAGATCGAGGTGCTGTCTCTAAAGGTGTAACCCTGATCCTGTGCCGGAGCCCAGCGGGCGGTGATCAGGGAACCAGGCAGCTGAGAGCTCGTGCGTGTGTGCGCATGTGAGCACGGGTGTGCTTTGAAAGCCATTAAAATGGCTGGCTGTTGGCGGGAAAATGACTTCTTTAATTGCTCAGTAGAGGCTTGGCCCACCTATAGTGAGACTGGAGCAGTGTATAGTCACGGGGAGTGTAACTGGTGGGAAAAATATGCTGGTTTTACTGAGTGTAATAGATGCTAAAAGGTATAACCTGCTGTGTAGTTTAACAGCTCCTATTAAACCCCCAGACAAAGAGTTTGCTGGGATTGTGGAGATTCTACAAAATCGCCTGTCCCGAAAGTCACCAGAGAACACGAAGCCTTTCTCCCTTTATAAGTTGAATAATCAAAATAAAAAAATAGAAAAAGCAATTTATGAATATGTGGCTGGATTAATGAAATTAACAGAGCACTACTAGTTTGAAAAAGTTTAATGATGCTCTAAAGGAAATGCAAAATGAAGGCGTTCAAAAACCAACAACTGAATGAAGCTGACTTGATCCCTTCTGTGCTACAAATTGCTCCAGCAATGAAGACAACTGCTAAAATGCCAGGAAGCCCCAACAGCATCTGGTAATCTTTACAAGAGATACACTGGTGGTGAGGCAGACAGCACAGGCGGCACTTGGGCTGTGCCTTTTTTTCCCTCTTCTTGTGGTAAATAATCTTCAAAGCATGTTCAAACACAAACAAAACACACACAAAAGACACAAAAAAGAACAACAGCCTTCTCACAAAGGGAAGAATGAAGGACCTGGAGTCCTTGGAGAGGACTGCAGCAGCTCTACACTCAATTAAGCGGCGTTTGGACTGCTTTACAATTAAAGGAACAAGACTTAATACAAAGCTCATTTTGCAGTCTGCTGCTTGTAAATGAAATAAGACCATCAGGGACTGCTTAGAAGTGTATCTGGATGTGACTTCAGCACTGCTAAAACACACACAGAGGAAATCTTTGCTGCATTGGCTGCTGCTACATGAATGTAAAAAAAAATAAATTGCAGAATATGCTAAATGCCTGAGAAATGAGAGGGTAACAGCCAGCTCTGCAAGTGGGATTATGGTTTGGTACAGCAGGAGCCACTGCTCTCATAGAAGTAGAGCAGCTCATCAGGGTGCCCTGCTCTGAGGTTCTCCCCCACAGGCATCAGCACTGAGACAAGGCTGCACCTCCCTCAGGCAGCGCAGGTAGTGCAGGCAGCCCAAGATGGGCACATTGCCCCATCTGTTGCTCCCAGTTTGCAGCTCCTGAGAATGAAAGATGGCAGAGAGGAGGCATGGTCAATGTGCAGAAGGATTGCAATGAGAAATTCATCATCACCTCGACGGAAATCAGGCTGAATTTAATAGTACAGAGGTTACATTTGTGCATTGTGGTGGTGAAAGAGCCTGTGCTACTGTGTGCAAAAAAAAAAAGAATAATTAAAAAAAATATCCAGGGTAAGCAGCTAGTGAACAGAAGAATACAGAAAATTTTGACCATCATCCAGTTACAGGGTGACTGAGTATATTGTGGCTGTGAGAAGACCAAGCATGTCTGGAGGGTCTATTAGAGTGGCACTGTGAATATCCCATGAAGTGCTGGGGCTATCAAGCAAGAAAGGCTCTGGCAGACCCACCAAGACTATTGATGTGAGCTGCTGACAGCTGCTTTAAACAGAGCTCTAAGGCTCCAGTGAACTAACAGCTTTTCTCCAGTTCTCAAGTGCCTCAGATACTCTCAGAAATTTTAAATCACTCAGACTCAGATCATTTGGGTCAGTCTCTCTGATGTCACATCCATAAAGAACCAACTCTCACTACTCGGCAAAGTAAGTCTGAAAGAGCATCCCCTTTGTGTGAATCGTAGAATGGTTTGAGTTGGAAGTGACCTTAATGATCATCTAGTTTCAAACCTCCTGCCATGGGTAGGGACACCTTCCACTAGAGCAGGTTGCTTAAAGCCCCGTCCAATCTGGCCTTAAACACTTCCAGGGATGAGCCATCCACAACTTCTGTGGGCAACCCTTTCCAGTGTCTCACCACGCTCACAGTAAAGAATTTCTTCCTAATATCTAATCTAAATCTACCCTCTTTCAGTTTAAAACTGTTACTGAGGCAGTCAGTCTTCATGATGGAAAAGCTGGATCCTGTCACTGTAGGAAAAAGTGCTCTCCAGTCACAGGAGTTAAGTCTTCACTTGTGCCTGTGGCTTTTCATGGTTTTGTATATAGCCATTGCTTGAATATGCAAAGAGAGGGAGTGTGCACCCCTCAGGTGCCTCAAAGTGCTGCAAATAGTAACTTGGCTATGAAGCAGCAGAAAACTAACTGAATTTATACCCTTCCTGACACCCAGAACCCAAAGAACCGCGCTCTCCAGTATCTCTCATCTCTCCTGTTTTCTGCTCTTTCCACAGACAAAAACCTAGAGATATGTGTCACAACTCTTACATGTAGGTACTAAGTTTAACCAACCAGGTCATAGAAAGTTATTTAATCTCAAAGGAGCCTTACAAAAAGCCCTTCCCTTAAAAGTCTATTGGTCATAGAAAGTGCTGAGTTTTGGCATAAATTAGAACTTGCATGAATTTGGTTGTAAAACAAGATTTTACAGCCTCAATACACATTGTTATTACTACGAAGACATCAATGGATCCACTTCAGATAGTTTCCAAGAATTACACCAAGGTGAACTTAAGCTCTCATATTTTCTCCTAGATGCCTAGAAGCTCTGTCTCACTAAACAATCATGTTCTTCAGTCTTTTATCTGGTTTTGTTGTGGTTTCATCCACACGTGCGGAAAACAGTCAGTAGTAACATTATAGCCTTTTCTGTATTTGTACATGGGAGTGGTATTCTTCCCTTTGTCTAAAGGTCAGATTACATTAGCAGTTCACATTCCTGGTTAAACATGCAGGCAGATGTTTTCTTCAGGGGGCAGATCATGTAGGAGGAGGCATCGTTCTCTCCTCCGGTCTTCAGTCAAACTAGACTTGTCATCCTCAGCTGTGTAAATGTGCATCTTAACTGAATGGCATATGCTTCATTTTGGATTTACATTTCAATGAGCTTAAAACTATTTGAGGGTCTGTTATCTCTTTGCTTAAATCCTGGGACACCGAAATTAATGGCAGGTCTGCTGTTGACTTCAGGAAATGGTACTGGGACTCCTGCCTCCCCCTCATCCAAAATGTGGTTCAGGCATGAAAAATGGAAATACGGTTCCCTCTATTTAGCAAAGACTCATTCTGAAATGCAATTTGTCAGTGAGGAAATAAGTCTGGTTCATAAAATAGCTATGTATGCAGAAAAGAAATTACTTTTGCAAAGCCTCTGGCTTCTCTTTAATTAGACTACAAACCCAAGACTGTGACAGGCTTTTTGCAGAGCTGGGGGTCCTTGTGGACCCAGCATTCAACTGCACATGTGTGCTTGAGTTCTACTGATTTTCTATTCTTTTCTGTGAAATTTGCATCCTCCAGCTTGAATTTTCAAGGTCCAGTTGAACATTCCAGGTCCTGTATAAGGAACTTACTAGTGTAAGTGTTTCAGAGCTGGGGGACCATAATATAAAAGCAACTTCCTGAAATATTTGATTTTAATTCATGGCAAAGAGAAGTTTGAAATTATGAAAAAGAGTATATAAGACAGTGCTCCCTCCAAATAATACTCCCACAATGGCACAGTCTTTGAAAGCTGATTTTTTGAAGATTGTGGATGAAGGGTCCACCTATGCTGCTCTAGTATGGGACTCCCTTGTGTCTAGGCTGAGTGAGGAGAGACCTGGATGTTGTCTCTGGTACCGTCCTTTCATCTCCTCACTGGGTGTTAGAAGAAGCCTTCACTCATAACACCAACAGGGTATTCTGGTGTTCTGGTGGCTTGCTTTGGTCCAGTCACACATGGCACAGTTTGGCATATACCACTGCCACAGCAGACTGCAAAGAAGGTTGAGTTTTGAGCCAGTGCTTAGAGTCATACCGAGTCTATGTGTGGCCTGGAGTTTAGGGTTTAGGGCTACCTGTACTACCTTTTACTAAGACTGTTGACACATCCTGACAGAAGATCCTAGTTTTAGTTGGTAATAACTCTGCAAAATTATGATTTGAATATTCCCAGTGGTCATCTGTGGTTGGGTGAATCTGTTAATAAACAGAGGAACATCATGGCAAATGTATGTCCATATCCAAGATTGGATTAGGATAAAAATTGAAGAAGAAATTAATGTCACTTTTTCTTTTGAAAAAGAAAGCTCAAATACAACCACGCTGTAGGATGCAGCACTTCTTATATGAAGTTTCTAGCAGGGTTAGGTCTGCTCCAGAGGCTGCCCAGACTAGCTAAGTTTTGGGGGAAAGGCTGTTCCCATAGGCAGGAACTTTTTGCTGGATCAATCAATAGCATGCAATGCTGCTGTGCACATTCATGTCACTCAGTCTGCACGGGCATCACAGCCCAGGTGATGAGCGTGTCCCAGCTCAACCTCATTCCCATGGCTACTTCTGTGCTCCCACAGCCTCCACTCTCTGGGGAAGTCCTGCAGAAGAGGAGGAGGAAGCCCTGTGATCTGAAAGTAATGCGGAGTGAAAGCAAAGCCAGGTGGAAAGAGCCACATTATGGCATCAAGATGTTTCCTGTAGAATCACTGTCAAGTGGAAAGGAAATGTGGGACTACTTAGGCAATGAGACATGGCCTGAGAGATGGAAACAAGGAGGAAGGTATAGATCAGAAGAGGATTTAGGAGGGAGAACTGTATGTGGGCTAGAAAGGAAGTTATGGCTGGAAGGTGAAATCTGAGGAACAGATCCTGGGGTAGTTAAGTAATGAGGAGAAACTTCCCTTTCTCAGCTGCAGCTCTTTTCCTAGTCTAAATCAATCAGAAATTAGGGACTTGGAAAAAAGGTTATCCTAAAAAGGAAAATATTGCAGTCCTGTGGGGAAAAATACTATGTGATCATGTAAGTAAAGTAAAAAAAAAAAAAAAAAATACATGTATCATGATGCATATGCAAAAGTAGGCCAAATTTAAATTGTGCAGACAATAAATATTATTTTTTAATTAAATTGTAGAAACATTTTATGACCCACTGTTTTATTTAGGGGGAAGAAAATTGTGGAAATAAGTACAGCAGCCAAAACAATGAGATAGAGTACACTAATACTGGAAAATATTCAAGCAGTGTATTGAAGTGACAAGAAATTATCTCAAGAGAACCACAGGCTACCCGAATTTATTTCTCTTTCACTTGTGAGTTCATATGATTTTTGTTACATCATGTTATTTTTTTTCTTCCTGGAAACTGATCAAATATCTGTGGGGATAAATTTTTAGTCACAACACTGCATTTTGGTGACTAAATACTGCTGATGTCTCTCTTAATGACTTAGTTTTCTGTTATTTCAAGAGGAAGTATGTGTCTATTTCTTTATGATAAGGGAAGAAGCCTGAATTCTGCAAAAATGTCTCAAATCTATAGAGTGCCATTGTGTCTGGCCACAGACTAAACAAACACTCCCAGCAACGTATGGAATTAAGGGCTGAGAAAGTCCACTAACACAAAAGGAACTGTTTCTTCAGATACTTTGGATCGTGCCTCATATTTCCACCGGAAAACCTTCACATCCCATTATATTAGGAATATGGAAAGTGAGGATATTGCTTCATGATCATGCATTCTTTAAATTTGCTGTAAACGCTGTACATCAGAGATAACTTTTGTCAGCTTCAGACAACATTTCTTTGGCTGTCAAAGTGGAAAATGGACAAGTTTGCTGATTTCTAGAAGAGGTGGTCAGACAGCCTGCCATGCAGACTCTTCAGGCAGCATCTCAGTCCTAGTCTTGCTCTTACAGTGGAAATAAAACAGATTTTTATGGCTTTTACTTCAAAAAAGACAGTTACATTGATCCTGAAGGTCTGTAAAAATTGCACCCTTTGCCTAGCACTCCTGGAAGGGCTTACCCCAACACTGCCAAGTCTGTGCTTTCCCACTTCCTTACAAAGCACCTCCTTACAACCAAATATCACATTTATTGACGTTCGTAGGGTTTTATATTCAGGGCCAGCTTCTGTTTTTATTTACACTTTGTGCTTTTCCAGGAAGAAGCTCACCATGTTGGGAAGCACCTGCCTTAGTGGATGAGCTTTTCTAAGCAAGGAGCCCCGATCTCCCAGCAGGATGGAGCATTGGACAGCAACACTCCCTGTGGAACCAGCCGCTGGGAACCTCAGAGGCTCATTTTTCTGGGACAGGGGTGACAGTATTTGGCCAAGAATTTCTGTGTCCCAAAACAGTGCACTGTCAGATACAGCAATCTTGTCGTTTTTATCTACAGCACCATTATTTTCCCTTTCTTTGTGTTTGCACAGTGAATTAAGTTATTTTGGATAGGCACCAGCATGCTTCTTGGACTCTATCTGAATATATTCCCATAGACTTTCATTATAGTTTGAGGAAAATCTGGACTAAATCTGCAGCTTTTTACTCCTTTTATTATCAGTTTAAAGCAGAGGCTATCTTGCCATGCACTCAGATAAATGAATTTTGGAAATATCAGTGGGAGCTTGGCTCTCCTGTCTACTGGGAGGTTGGGTTTTTTTTTTATTAACGTGTTTTGCTTTAATTCATGGATTTGGCTTCTATCATCAGGAACAAAAGCATCCACTCTGCTCCAAAATATGGCCTTTGCCTTGATTTTAATTCATGTGCTGGAGGATTAGAGGTTTCAGACCTTTGGTTTGCTACATTTGATAGCGTATTTTGCTCTGAAACAAGTGGTGAGCCTCTGCGGGTGCAGGCACAGGAAGAGGGACCCTATACAGCTCCATACAACTAAGCCAGGAGCAGCTGCTGCACCTACTGTGGCAACACCAGGATTTGCCTCTGCTGCTGCAGGAACAGCCCCTTGAAGCTCGAAGATCACATCCTTCCTGGACCATCGAGGGACTTCAGCACCATTTACGTGTGTTTCTTGTAAATGTACGTTGCAAACACGGTATGTCAGTTTTGTGTTGCAGTTGATAGCTTTAGTGAGCAATTATTCTGTAAGAGAAGCTGCTCTTTGAAGTCAGGGCTTGAGACCACAAGCGAAGGATGTGCTCCCAGCCTCTTGCAGGAAAATAAACAGAGAGGCCCATTCTGCTGTGCCACCTTTAGCAAACATGCAACACTATTCAGGGCTTTTAAAAGAAAACAACACAGTTCCTCCTGCCACCCAGTAAAAAATGTACATTTGCAATCATGTCTTGTTTTGCATATGATTGGTAGCATACTTTTAAACTGCTGTAAGTAATAAAAATATATATGTGCAAGTTGGCTATAAGAAATGCCAAAGTTTCACCTAATAAAATTTTGGTATGCCTCAATTTTCAAAGTAAATTTGATTTATTTGAGCCACCAGCCATCTGATGACAGCCTTGTGTTTTTTATATGAGTCATGTCCCAAGGGATCTAGAATATGCCAATAGTGTACCTTGGATCAGATCCAGTGTCCGCAAACAGGTTTTCATTAGACTTTGATGCCAGTTGCATTGGGGAGCAGAGAGGCTGCTGAAAACTAGCTTTACTTTGGGATCATTTCTTTCTTTTAGAAAAAATAACAAAGATCTTTTTTAGAGAAGCTTTACGCCTCCACATTGTAGGTGTATGGCAATATTTTAGGGAACAGTAATCTGTTATTGCAGGTGGTCATGCTTCAAGCACTTCCGTATTTTGAGAATAGATCAGACAAAGTGCAACAACTTTTATTGAAAAATTGCCGAATTTGTAAATTAGAAACACATTTTTCTGTGGCTAAGATTAAGTTAGCATGTATTACAGTCACTGGGACTTCTCTGAAGCACTAAGGGGAATATAATTACATAGATTATTCCACATATCCTGGTTTGGGACCATGGGCATACTAAAGGCACCTCAGTCACCCGGTTCTAGATCTGGGTGTTTGATATCTGTGGCAATACTATGGTGCTTTTGGACTGCAGGTCTTTGACAGGCAATACACACCTCCCTTCTCCTCATCCCCTCAGTGTGGGCATTGTTGTCTCCCAGTTGGCAATGTGGGAAGGCAGCAGGAACTGGATTTCAGATTCTGGGAACAGTGCTGCATATAACCTTACTGCTGTTGCTGTAATAGATTCAGAGGTATCACATTCAGGCTAAAAAAGGACCCAGGCCTGCCCTCCCCTTCCTGTAAGGTTATTATACTTAGAAATTTTGAATAGGACAAGAGGGTAAATGGCAGTGCAGGAACTCTCTAAGAGACACTTGGAGATGCTGGCAGGTGCATACTCCAGTCCAGTAAAATAACGTTTTTGAGGCAACCATAATTGCATTCACCACTGATAATTCTGCAGGAATACGTAGAGTCTATAGCTCTCACTGATAACAGGCAAAATATTGAAAAATAAAAATAGAGGGTTTAATTTGGAATATTTTTCTTTCATAATCCCAGAGCACTTCTTACCCTTCTTGTCTAAAGTTGCCATGGGAAAAAAAAAGCCTTATGTTTCTTTAGCTGGACACCACCATCGACAGTTAGAAGGAATGGGGAACAGTCCATGCTCCCTAGAATGTTGCTGGCCACACAGTGTCAGATGGTAGCAGGAGGGAGGGAGGAAGGGAGGCAGGCTTGTGGCCCATGCGCTGCACTCCTTCCAGGCAAGACAATGCTGTGCATGGCCATCCATCCATGTCAGCTCCCACCATACAAAATACTATTCCTTCTGTTCTCACTGTTCAGGCTTCTTTCCCTGCATCAGGTTTGAAGGCAGAATTATGCCGATGCTAGAGATCCAGCATCCCTGGGGTGGAAGACTGCATCTCTTTCCTGTGAAGAAGGATAAGGAGGGAAAGAACATCCCTCCTTTTTCTGAGTGGAGCCCTGAAACACTGTGCCGTAGTCTTGGGGAGGAGGTTGAGTCCTTTTCAGCCAAAGGGTTTCACATAACTGCAAGTCTGAGACAGCTGCAAGTCTACAGACACTTCTGGAGACCCTCCGGTCATTCTTGAAACTTTCCTTCAGATACCATTTTCTGAAGGCAGCACTGCACAGGGAAATGAAGGAGATGTAGGGCTTGCAGCACCAGGGAGAGCTGAGCTCAGTTTCCCTGAAAGGGAAGCACTTTGGGCAGGAGTTGTCTATGAGCCATTCATCTTCAGCACCTCTGCCACTGCTGGAGAGAAACAGGCCTCTGCAGTGAGCCACTCCTCAGTCCCTCCCCTCCCCGCTGGATTCAGTAACTCTGGCTCTTACCCCCAGTGACAGGTAGTCCCAAAAAACACTGGTCTCCCCTCCTTTGAGGAAGTGTGGAAAGATGAATGCGTCACAGCCTACAGAGTCATGTAGATGAAGGACATACACACATATACTATAGACAGCAGCAAGAACCTCACACCTCCTACCATCCCTCTAAAGGTGTCCCTGCAACTGCGTTCAGTCCACAGCAGTAGCCAAGCACCTCTCTTCTCACTGACTCTAACCAGATGTGAGGTGTCACACAGCCTCTCGGTGTGTGAAAGCCTGTCTAGCCTCTGGAATCTGCATTTTATGGTGCATAATGCTTACAGCAAAGATTGGAGCTCTGAGCAACACATACTGAATACTTTTTGGTGAGCTACATTATGTTCCAACAGAATAAATAACTCTCATAATGCAGATTACCGCCCAATACTCATTTTCCAATTTACACAAAGCATTAATACCCTAGTATTCATTATCTGCTTCCTACTGGTCCTTGGTTTCTAATTAATGAACATCAATCCCTGCATCCTCCCTCTCACTGGATGCAACTGAGCAGCTGCTCAGTATCAGGAGATACTGGTTGTGTTGCTGTGACTGTCCTACACCACACAAACTTGTCAAGTTGTGTCTGTGTTCCTGTGTGTGCTGCTTATGTTTCTCTTTAAATGATCTGTTTTCACACGCTTGATGCTTGCAAACAGAATCCATGCAAATACCCCACACCATGCAGTCATTAGTCATGCTTGGTTACAGTTTTCAACAACTTCTCAGTGTGAACCCTGAAAAGGCCCTGCTCTGTTTCACAGTTTTTAAAGCTTGCAACCAGTAGAGGTGAAGGACAGGTTTCTGGTGTGGGTTTATTTGGCTTTTTAATTCTGCTACGCTTTTATGGGAAATAAATATTTCTGTGAACTCACGGACACCTACAGAGTGTGATGCTTAATTCATTTTGACGTTCAAAATAAAAGAAATTCGGACACCCTAGCTTTATCTTCATATATAAGGTTTTCCTTCCGGCTGTGGCAAAAGCCTTTGAAAAACAATCCTAAGGAGATGCAAGAATTCCTCCCAGGCAGACACGCTGCTCAGAATTTTCTGAGCCTGGAAACTTTAGCAGCATCTGCAAGGGGAGAAGGGCTAGGGTGTGAAACTCACCAGACCAGCTTAGGAAAAATACTGTTTCCAATAGCTAACTGAAGAAGCTGTCCTCAAAACTGAGATGAAGACAGTGCCAACTGCACCCGCCCATAATTTACACTGTGAGAGATTCTGGTCCTCTTACAACATGCTAGACTTTCTTACATGCTTGCAAAAATAGTAGCAAAGGGACAGAGGCTGAACTGGTATAAATCAGTCATGTAAAACCCAAAAAATACTCAGTTCAAGTGCCCTCTGTGTGTAAATGTAAAATACCCTGTAGTAGGAGGTATCTCAGAGTGCCTGGAACACATGTTAGACCAGCTTAGTCCTGGTTTGCACATTAGGAGATGTGATGCAAGTGGGCTTAAGACTGTGCTTGAGTGTGACCAAAGCTGATCTAATGCACAGCACACCACGCGTTTCTTCTGAAGATGATCCAGTCTTTACCAGCAGAAGCTATGCATGAAAAGCAGCTGCAGGTCCCGTTATTGGGCACACTGGATGTTGCAGAAACATTTGGCTCTAATGTAATGGAACATAAGAAACAAATCCCACATGTACACTGTGTGTATGCATGTGGTGTATGTTCCATGTACAGTACTTTTCTTAATTTATTGCCTCCCATTGTAGCAGAGGCAGATGCTGCTCTATCCATGCAGCTGAAATCATCTTCCGTCACCAGTCCCACTGGTGGCCTCAGGGCTGCCACCGCTGTTACTGCCCACACAGGGCTCCTTCCCTGCTCGGTCAGACTCTGACAGTTCTGACTTTTTCTCCATTCCTCACTCTCAGGAAGGAAAGAGGAAACTTGAGAAGGTTTCTTTGTCAGAAGCCATTTTCCTCCATCCAGAGCAGCTGTACTATGAAATTATTTGCCCAGATATTGCCACCTGGCTGCTGACTTCTGGTCCAGCCTGCCATAGCTACCTTCTCTGCTCCCAGCTTGACTGATGAGTGGTTACAGCTCTGCTTCTGCAAATATCCACTACACCTCCCAGCTTTGCACCTTTTTATTCTTGCTGCCCAGGCTCTGTAGAAATGGTGGAGGGAGGGATGTTGATGTTTCTTAATCTTCAAGTGTATTTTCCAGTAAAATATGCTGTGTATTAGGAATAATATCAACTATTCTTATAGATCTCAATGTCAGTTAAAGTCCTTAAGGTTTTTGTTGATAGCTTGTTCTTTTTATTCTTTTTTTTGCTTCACTGAAACAAAAACGTTGAAAGATTTATGCTACCTTTTGCTAAAACCCTGCCTCCATTTCCTAAGGTGAAATGTGCACCTGTGAAATTTGTGCTTGCAAGTTTTTCTGGGATTTGTATCATTCTCACATTCTCCTCTGTGCTCTGTGGATTCCAGAAACAACTCTTAACACAAGGTTGACTTGCCAACTTGCTTTGCAACAGCACAAAGAATGGCCACAGGAAAGGATAGTATAAAGCATACCTGTGTAAGAAAAACTACCTTGAAGAGTAATTTAAACTTCTGATTTCCTTCTCCTGCCTAAACCAATGAGAATTATATATTTTTTTAAATCAGTCAATTGCCAAAAGAAGAAAGGAAACTTTTTTACTGCTTTGTTCTTCTGACTCTTGTTCTCCAAAACATACCAAACCCTTAGACAGGGAATGATTTATCAAGGGTGATGTTGTTAGGAGTGTTACAAGAAGAAGCTGACAGACGTGTGTTCATCTATAAGAGAATGTGAAGGTGGTCTGCAACTACTTACTGGAGGACAAAGAGAAGGCAGAACCAGACTCATCTCAGCAGTACACAGCAAAAGGCTGAGAGAAAATGGGCACAAGTTTCAGTTCAGTGAATTACCATTATATATTAGGAGAATTTGCTCACACTGAGGGTGGTAAAACAGTGCAAAAGGTTGCCCAATATCCTCTTGAACATACTGAAAACTCAGTGATCTGACTCTAAGCAAACTGATCCAACTTTGGAATTGGACCTAACTTCAAAGTTGTTCCTGCTTTGAGCAGGGGTTCTAACCAAATGATGTCCAGAAATTTCTTCCAAATTAAACTATTCTATGACCTTATTGCAACTAGGAAACTGTGGAAAAGTCATAAATGAAAATCTGTTTCTCTCATGAATATTTCAGTTGTAAACCTAGACACGTATTGAAACTCTTGGGTGCAAAGACAGCTCAAAGTTTTTTAGCACTATGAAAGTCCCTGGATTGCCACTGCCCTGTGGCAATAGGGGATTGTCCAGGCAAGAGCTGACCACTTCAGTCAATGAAATGATGTGGTGTTGGTGTGGGAAGGAGGACTAGCCCTAGGTCAGAGAAGCAGGAGACGAGCTCTGGAGAATTAGCTCATGGTACTGCCTGATGCCAGGGGAAATGAAGGATGGGGAGTCAGAAATTTTACCTTCTCTTCTAGCAGTGTTTACCTCCTTATATGTGCTCCCAGACAGTCAACTTCATTTTAAAGGGCTATGACATAGGCAACAGAGGCTGCAGAAGCAAGGCTATTTATGATCTTCTGTCATATTCAACCTGGAAGCAACAACAATCTATTTCCTGTACTTGAAACCAGTTCTCACTTATTTAACATTATTCTACACTACCTTTTTTTCCCAGGGATAAACTGTGAAGCTTTATCATCCCATTAGGTGAAGATTTTATTGATTTATGAAACTCTTATTGGCATAGGTCTAATTTTGAGTGCCATTCTCCTCCCATTCTGATATCAGCTCAGAAATGCGGAAGCAAAGAGGTGCCAGTAGCAGACTCCCTAGTAGACCTACTTCTGAAGGCCCTGTGCTGAAATAGACTGAATCTGGTGACATTCACATGTGCTACAAACTCCATCTCTGCTCACCCTAGCATTCAAGAAAGCAAAAGAACTGCAAAGGAGGGTATGTGGCAGAAAAGAAAAAAAGGAATTGCCATTTTTTTGCTACTAGGACGCCGGAGAACGTGGAACTCAAGTGGATCTGGTACAATTGAGATAATTATGCTGAGGCAAAATAGAACATTTAGATATTCCTTTTCCTTGTAGAAGACTCCAGTGAAAGTTTTCAAATTTCACCGCAAAATGTCACGTTAGTCCAATAAAAATCACCACTTTGAAAAATGACTAGATCTTCAAGGCAGAAAGGCCCAACTTTCCAGAAAGGTGGAGTATCAAAATGGACCTCCTCAAAATCAATCAGATAAGCTAGCCAAAAACTGAAGTCTCTTGAATCAAGCCTCCAGTGTCAGTAATGTTTTGTATTATTCAGAATGAGTCTCAGACATTAAGCATCAGGGCCACAGCAGTGAATTACTGATTTGACTTCAAGACACTTCTGCTAAATTTCCTGAAACATAAGTAACTAGTTGCCCTAATTGTACTTTGTTCTCAATAAATGGGTATAAAAGGGGAGAATTCTGAGCCTAGATCTAAGATATACTTTTTGTATGATAAAAGCATTGCCTGTGAATTTGTGTTGGCCTGGAAACAAGCATTGACATGAGAATCTTTTCCCATACAACAACTTATTTATTTCGAGATTATTTTTAAACAACCACAACATTCATTCTCTATCCAAGGGTAAGACAAAAATCTCTCAAAAATTTTTTCTAGATGATGTCTGTCTTAGCAGTTTTTTTACAGGATATTTCTTAGAAAGAACTGATAACTATTTCTAGTAAATATCTCACAGAAGGAAATAGACATAATTTAGAAAGCTAAGAATATTTAATTCACCTTAACTTGATAAAAGTTTCAACTTTTTTACTTTTAATTCATAGCTGTGTATTATTTCTACATTATATCAATTTCCAATATTACTGGCTTTCATGTAAGTCTCTTAAAACCCAAGCCATTTCATAGCTGTGTTTCCTCCTACACACTCTCTTGTGAGATGTGCAGACCTAACTGAAAATGTTTCGGTTTTTTTACTGTCTTAGAATCATAGAATCATAGAATGGTAGAGGTTGAAAAGGATGTCTGGAGTTTATTGAGTTCAATGTCCCTGCCAGAGCAGGATGACCTAGGGCAGGCCACACAGGAACAGACCCAGGGTTGTAAAAGTCTCTAAAGAAGGAGACTCCCCAACCTTTCTGGGTAGCCTGTTCCAGTGCCCCATTACTCTCACAGGAAGGAAGTTTTTCCTCATGTTGAGGTGGAACTTCCTGTGTTTCAGCTTGCTGCCATTACCTCTCGTTCTATCACAGGGCACAACTAAAAAGAGACTGGCCCCTTCTACTTGACACCCACCCTTCAGATATTTATAAACATTAATAAGATCCCCTCTCGGCCTTCTCTTTTCCAGGGTAAACAGACCCAGGTCTCTCAGCCTTTCCTTACAAGAGAGATGTTCCAGTCCCTTCATCATCTTAGTAGCTCTCTGTTGGACTCTTTCTAGTATTTCTCTGCCCCTTTTAAACTGGGGAGCCCAGAACTGGAAACAATACTCCAGATGTGATCTCACTACTGCAGAGTAGAGGGGGAGGAGAACCTCCATCAACCTGCTGGACACACTCTTCTTTATGCACCCCAGGATACCACTGTCCTTCTTGGCCAATGCACGTTATTGTCCCACGGATAACTTATTGTCCAGCTGGACTACAAGGTCCTTCTCCATGGAGCTGTTTGCCAGAAGGTCTACACCTAACCTGTACAGGTGCACGGTATTGTCCCTCCCCAGATGTAGGACTCCACAATTACCCTTGTTGAACTCCATTTGGTTTCCCTTTGCCCAGCTCTCCAGTCTGCCCAGATCTCACTGGAGGGCAGCACAGCCTCCTGGTATATCAGTCACTCCTCACAGTTTCATATCATCATCAAACTTGCTGAGGGTACACTCTATCCCTTCATCCAGGTCATTGATGAAGATGTTGAATAAGACTGGACCCAGAACTGACCCCTGGGGAACACCATTAGTTACAGGTGGCCACCTGGACTCTGCGACACTGATCACAACCCTCTGAGCTCTATTGTTCAGGAAGTTATCAACCCATCTTATTATTCACTCTTCTAACCCACACTTCCTGAGTTTACCCATGAGGATGTTATGGGAGACAGTATCAAAAGCCTTGCTGAAGTAAAGTTAAACAACATTCACTGCTCTCCCTGCATCTATCCATTCAGTCACACCATCACAGAAGGCTATCAGATTAGTCAGACATGACTTCCTTTTAGTAAATCCATGCTGCTTTCTCTTCATAACCTTCTTTTCTTCCATGTGCTGAGATATGATCTCTAGTATGAGCTGCTCCATCACCTTTCCAGCAATGGAGGTGAGTCTGACTGGTCTGTAATTTCCAGGGTCTTCCTTCTTGCCCTTTATGAAGACTGGAGTGACACTGGCTTTCCTCCAGTCCTCAGGAACCTCACGTGTTCTCCATGATCTTTCAAAAATGATGGAGAGTGCTAGAGTAACAACATCAGTCAGCTCCCTCTGCACTCGTGGGTGCAGCCCATCAGGACCCATGGATTTGTGTGTGTTCAGTTTACACAAGTGATATCTAACCCTATCCTCATCTACCACAGGAGAGTCCTCCTCCCTCCAAGCTTTCTCTCTTACGTCCAGGGTCAGGGATTCCTGAGGGCTGGTCTTAGCAGCGAAGACCGAAACAAAGAAGGCATTCAGCAGCTTCACCTTCTCTGCATCCTCTGTCACCTCATTCAGCAGTGGACCCACGTTTACCCTATTCTTCCTTTTACCATTGATGTATTTGAAGAAGCCCTTCTTGTTCTCTTTTACTTCCTTTGCCAGAGTTAATTCCAAGAGGGC
>WUAM01000431.1:28492083-28507631 GCA_024336885.1 Actenoides hombroni
CTTTTACCATTGATGTATTTGAAGAAGCCCTTCTTGTTCTCTTTTACTTCCTTTGCCAGAGTTAATTCCAAGAGGGCCTTGACCTTCCTTGTTGCATCCCTACATACACTGACAATGTTCCTATCATTCTTCCAAGAGACCAGTCCCTTTTTCCACATACTGTGTAATTCTTTATTCTACAAGTTTTTCCAGAAATAAGTCTTCTACTTCTACGTTTATTTCTTGAATATGGGAAAGAAGGAAATGCATTCTACTCTGCAACTGTTCATGAGATGATTCTCCATTTTTCTTACAGCAATATAAATACCCAAACTCACATTAATTAGGTCTTTATTCATCAACTGATGGGAAGGAATCTTCAATCCATGGTCATAAGTGCTGGCACAACAGAAAGAAAATATTCATTGGAGTAGTGATAATGGGTGCAGAGGCAGGCCAGAATGGCTATGAGAAATGGTAAAGTGTGGGAATAGACTGAAAACCAACCTCTGCCTTAAAAGACAAAGGTGATAATTTTTTTAACCAGTTTGAAATTTTCTATCTAGCAGCTCATTCTTTGATTATATCTCCCCTGGCCACTTGAAAGAGAGGGCCTTGGATTCTGGTCTTCAAGTTCATATCATGGCTAAAGAAAACTGAGATGGAGTTTGAAGGACCTAATTTAGGTAGGAAACTCCCAGCAGGATATTATTCTTGTGCTTTGAGGCCATGTTAAAGTGCCTGGGGTGCATGCATACAGTTAAAATTAATTTCTCCATCCAATCTTGATTCAGGGCATAGGTATTCACTCCGAAGTCATACAAGAGGCTTCACCAGTTGTATTGCCCAGTCAGCCTGTTTGATTTTCTAAGTCTATGGCCACAGCTTTCACCTTTGGGAGAATCAGGATTCCTCGGACAAAACTTGCTTCTTTTTGAGGAAACTTACTTCCTACTCTTAATCTCTGTAGCTACCTCTTGTAAGAAAAATATGTGACCAAAGTAAAATAACTGTCATGGGTATAAAGCTGCTTTCTGGTTTTTGTCTTGCTGCTCATGGGCATTCGAGCCTTTTTTATTTTCTGTTAGTCAGACACTCCTCTTCACCTAGTGCTTTGGAAAAAATGCAGGCTTTTTTTTCTGGTAGAATTGGTTTTAGCCATGGGCTTAGATCCCTCCATGGTATGAAATGTAACTCCCCTTGGCAGTTGCTTCCCCTATTAGTGCTCACTTTCTTGACCATGCAGGTATCAGAGATGGAAGAGAGCTCTTGAGCGACAGGATCCTTATTCACGTGTCCTTCTTTCAGCTCAAAAAGCAGCCTACACACAAGAACCAGGAAAAAAAGTGCTTTTGCCATGTCTTGCGAAGAGGACATAAGAGGTCAAATTTTACATTATTACAGCAGTGAAATGCCACAGACCTCAGTAGAATAACTCTGAAGTTAAATGTGTACTTGTGCAACAAAGCTGGCACGTGACCTCAACCAAAAATTGGGTTATGACCCCTATTCCATCACCCAAGCAAAACACATGAGGAAATGTAGTTCTTTGGTTTGCTTTGGGAATGAGAAATTCCTGTCACCGTGGAAATACACAGTAAAATACAGTTAAAAGCTTATGAAATGAACAAAACTCAAATAGCAGAACTGAGGAGCTTTTACAGCATTTTTCAACATAATGACACATTTTTTCTCCATTGATAGATCTGTGTAAATCTGATAAAGTGACCTAAATAATGTACATATAAGTCACCATTATTTTTTCCAAATTGCCCCAGGAATTGCAAATTGTCAGCCAGTTTTCAACTGTCAGCATCTGTAATACTTGAGCAAAGATTATGGTCCACAGACTGTTGTGCAACCACTCACATCTGCTGTTTTGCTACACAGAATTAGTAAACCTTCTAGTGCAGCCCACAGATACGACTCCAGAAAGGAAGTCTGGGAAATGCAGAATGAAGGAGAGTCTGGGGAGCCAAGCGCTTCACTGGTGTGCAAGCCAGACTGCTCCCTTGCACTGTCCTCAGGCTGCACTGAACTTGGGGCCAGGAGTCCCATCCACCCAACAAAACCTTCTTAGTCTTGAAGGAGCTTTTCTTCATTCATACAATACCTTTTTCTAGATGAATTGCAGAGGGATGAGCATGTTTAAGAGGAAGATGAATCACTCCTACACTCAGCCAATTTAATAAAGTAGAGAATATGAATGAAACAGCCCTTTTAATAGCTTTGGCTAGTTCTGCAGAGGGATTTAAAAATCAGGAGTGAGGCGTCGGGCTTGGCATTCAAGAGGGAACCAGCAACATATGGAACAGGGCACCTGGATGATGTACTCCTGGCAACCTGGAAAAGGCCATTTGCTTTCTAAGCCATCCGGAGCCTCTCTCTATGGTCAATGATTTCATTACTTAGCAATCTCAGTGATTAATCTGCAGTTCATAGCTATGTGGCTCTCTACAGGTAGGTCAAAGCCAATGAGCTAGAATGAGGTCCTCTGCCAATACTGTTTTTTTCTGAATCTAGCAGCAGGCAAGTAGGAGAGGCACCAAGACTATGGGATCTTTGAGAGATGGCCCTTTGATGCACTGGGACACCAGGGTTAATGATACCTATATTCATAACTCCTGCTTGACTTCTGTGGGAGTTAAGAAGACCAAATAACTGTTTGGATCTGGGCCAAATGCCCCTGAAGCATTTTCTCTGCTCTTGGTATCTACCCCTTGTTAGCCTAACAATAATCTTGGAAGATGGATATCTGATATATGTACCATACTAGTGTTAATTGAAAAAATCGCATGCCAGAGAAGATTCACAAGGAGGTATTAGCCTGTGGGCTATGGTGAAACCAGCCAACAGTGTTCCCTGTAATATCCCAGAGCACAGCACACCTCGTAATAACATCAAATTACATCTGAGGATAGAATGGCAGGAAGGAATTGGTAAGGCTCAAGGCTGACTTTCCACAGCTGGCTCTGCAATTTAAGCCTGGACCACAGTCATACACTTCCTTGGAAAGCACCTCAGCTCAAGATGGATAGCTGAAAAGAACAAAAGGAGATGCTGGGCAGCAGAGCCTTTTGCTCAAGTATTCTCATGCACAAGGCAGAAGTAGACATTCCTATCTCTTTTTAGCCTTTTCATAGCATGAAGTCTAGAAACAATACTCCTGGACAAAAATTACCAGATTGTAGCACATACTATACATCATATAGCCATATGTTCTTATTTTCTTTCCTTGAAAGTGAAATGAATTTAAATTACTTAATTTAAATTACTAGTCAAAGACCTGGTCCCAAATTCTGCGATCTCAGATAGGGCAAAAAATAAAAATAAGGGAAAAATTCCAGATGTGTAAGAAGATCCTCCTTTGTAGAAGAAGATCAGATTAATGAACAAATTGGACATACGCAAGCCGATGGTACACAGTGGGATACACACATGAGTGATGAGGGAGATGGACAATGTCATTGTGATTTTCAATGTCACTCTTGATCACCACTGAAAGATTGTAGAAAACAGGAGAAGTTTCTGAGGAATGGACTAAGCATATGTCATCACTATCTTCAAAAAAGGCAAAAAGAGAGGATCTTGGGAGTGAGGCCAGTCAGTCTTTCCCAGGAAGAGAATGGAGCAAATAATCCTGGAAACATTTCCGAAGATATTAAGGACAAAAAGGTTATTGGGAATAGTCAGTATAAATCTACAATGGACAAGTCATTCTTGACCAATCTGACAACCTTCTGTAATGATTTGAGTAGTTTGATGGATGAGGAAAAAGCAGTGAATGTTATTTATCTTGACTGTAAAAAGACATTTGACTCTATCTTTCATAATGTCCTCACTGACAGGAAGGATGAATTACAGTCTAAGTGGACATTGAGTTAAATAGAAAACTGTCTGATTTCAGTAGCTCAAAGTGCTGGTAAACAATGACACAGAGTCCAGTTGGAGGCCACTTACCAGAGGTGTACACTAAAGGTTTGTACTGGTCCATTTGACATACGGAGAGTGCCTGAGAGAGCTGGTATTGTTCAGCACAAACATTAGCATCACTATACAGACTGTACAAAACCACCGGCCTTATGTTAATGCCCTTCTCTCAACCCTCTGCTACATTTTGGAAAGACTTAACGTCACAGCGTGTAAAATATGTAAGGGTTATGTAGACTAAATAGGCTACAATGAAGACAATTATTGTTGAAAAAGAAAGATATTTTAGGATTTGGGGAAAGGGAGGGGGAGTCAGTTGGTCCTAGAGGATACAAGACTCCACTTTCTGCTTAATCTGAATTCATCTATTTCATGACCAGTTACTTATAGGCATTATCTTTCCCATGAACACATACTGTTGACTTCATGACTTCAGCTTCAGATAGGAAGGCCATAAGGTTGTGGAGGATTGGTTTGCTTTCTAGTTTTGGGTGGAGGAGGCCACTAACTCCAGCTAAAGGAATTAATCCCTCATTGATTTAAACCCCCAAGAAACAGCTGTTCTGAACAACACATACCTCTGAGTGCAGTCATAGTGGGGTTAAACTATGTCATTTCTCACTTAAGCACAGGCACTGAAGTACTGAGAAGGCTGGTATGAGGCTTTCAATGGTAAGATTTTTGGAAGGTATTCTTCCACTAGTCACTTAGTAAAACTCAAGTAGTGCTTCAAGCTGATTTATATACTAGACATTTTGAGAAGGGTTGACCAACCTCTTATTTAACTTTTAAGCCTATCATAAACTGGGATGTTGTAACCATAATTTATCCACTGGACAAGAGTTTGCATGGCTGGTTTCTTTTCCTCAAACATCCCTAAGAGAAAATCCTGACATACTGAATTTATTTTAGAATTAGCAAATGGCTAATTATACTTCAAGGTGTCTTTAGTGGCCCACACATTGTGATAAATCTCTGAGTTTAAAAAAATATTTTCTGTACTAGCAGAAGAATCCCAGCATGTTTCCAACTATCTCCATTACTCATTTTGTATTACATGTGATAAAACTGAAAATAAGTCTTGCACAAGAAAATCAGTGGCATTAAAAGCAGGAGCAAAAGTCACTCACAAAACCTGCTTGAAGTAATCCCAACGTCAGTACAGAAAATCACTCCTTTTTCTGAATGTTAGCTATGAAAACTTAAGGAGAGGAAAATTTGCATCTTTATATTTATTGCCATCCCATGTGAGAATATGCTGTCATTACCAGACAGATAAGTATTTGGTGTGAACAACATGTAGCCTGTATGAAATCCAACATTGTACTTCACTGGAGCAAGGATCTGACACTTACACTTTATAAGGAGAAACAGAAATCATGCAGCTTTCCCTGCTCCTTGTAAAAAAGGATGGTCATGTCACTGTGTGAACAGATATTTGCTAAGTATAACCATATCTTCATTCATACC
Organism: Actenoides hombroni; assembly: GCA_024336885.1. Taxonomy (NCBI): domain Eukaryota; kingdom Metazoa; phylum Chordata; class Aves; order Coraciiformes; family Alcedinidae; genus Actenoides; species Actenoides hombroni. Next base: position 28,497,463 of record WUAM01000431.1, read on the forward strand.
TCCCCCACTCACCAAGAAAAAAACTCAAAAACAACTAACAACATGCTTTTCTCAAATATCTAGCCTCTCATAGCTACCGGAGTCTGAAGGAACTCCAGTTCTAGTAAAAAGTAAAAGTCAATTTTTTAAGCTATTTAACTTATTGGATGTAATTTGTCAGAGTACAAAATTTCAGTGATTATGCATGGTAAATGTAAACAGCAAGGAGAAGACAAATGTTTGGGTGAGAAATATCACCTAGCTGAAATATGGCCTTCATGGGCTTCACGGAAAATGATGGAAATAATGGAGAGAAAGTAGCATATATCACAGGGAACAATTATTGTTGTCCATCTCCATAATACCGTCATCTAGCTGGATTTCTGTTCTACCCTCTTGATACTGGCAAGACAAGTGACTAATATATTTAGTGTTATGAGAACTCCGCAAGGCAATGACATCATATTACTCAATTCATCTCCTGTGTCCTCTGAGGAGTCAAAGGTCTCATGTACACTCAAAAGAAAATCAAGTGACCTAGTCTGAAATGAAACCACTTTCCAACATAAACAAAGCCAAAGATCCAGTATTTTTGCAGCTATGACAAACTAATTTGAAATTTAATGGTTTGGCCCTCACTTTGAATTAGTCATTTTTTTATTTCATTTTTTGTTAAGTGAAAGAAAAACGCCAAATGCTGTCAGAGCATGAAAGATATTGGTACAAGATTTCTCTGTTAGATGATGTTTCTTACATTGATCTTATGCTGCCAACAACTAAAATACCTTTTAATGTGTTCTGGCTTTTAATGTATAGCACTGCCTGTGTTCCATATGTTTACCATTATCCATAGGCTCATCAGTCCCCTTTATTTTCAATAGAGGCAGTTGTGGAAGGAGGCCAGATTGTGCAGCAACACAGTTCCGGTAGTGAAATTAGCAACTGCACAATATTCCCAGAGAAGCAGTCCTGTTCGCTTCTGGCTGTAAGCCTATTTCTGACACAAAAAGTGTCCATAGCACAGGAATTGCATGTGCATGCATGTTTGTAAGAACACACGTTTGCAAAATAGCATATATTGCACACATTCACAGAGAACACTTCATGTGCAGCTCAGAGGTTCACCAGGTTGGGTAACCATTGGTGACTCCACTCTACAACATGAGAAATCGACATACTGAGGTGCAGGGATGCCAAGTAACTTTCCCAGAGTCCTGCCATGAGTGTGAGTCAAGCTAGAAACAGAACATAAGGCTGCAGCTCTGCAAAGTCCTGTCCCTCGTGGCAATAATGTCCAGAGGTATTTCTATGCCTTGCTCCATCCCCCTGCTCTTCTCCTGGTCTTGGAGCTGCAGCATAATGCCCCTGTGGCTCTGTTTGTGGGGAAAAGCTGTGAAACAAGTCAGGAAAATGGCTTTAAGAAAAAAAGTTTTGCTTGGTTGGTTGGGTTTTTTTTTGTGTTTAAGGGAGAGAAGGCTTTTTGCAAATCCAAACCCCTTGCCTGATGAGGGTCACTGTGTTGTTGCAAGAGCAGTTTTGTCAGCATAGCCGGAAAACAGGGAGAGGTGATAGGCAAGGCAGGACAAACAGGCAGGAATACCGTAAGCCATCATTAGCACATCTATGGCCCAAATTATCCATACATGCTGATGACATCCATGTGGTACTCTGCAGAATGAGGCAGTAAAATGAAATTATCACATACCTTTCACTTACCTCACTTCCAATTCCCTGTCTGTTCTATGTCATACTCTTCTTGTACTCAACTTTCTTTTAATGAACTATTACTAAAAAAAAAAAGCATAAACTCCTTCTATTCCCTAAACATGGAATATTTATCCTCATCTTACCCTATGTTTGGTCTTTGTATATGCAATATTTAGATGTGGATTGCTCACACTTAGAGATTAAACTTGGGAGTTTTCCCAGCAGAAAAAAAAGCATACATGGCATACATGGTAGTTGCTGGCTTTGCTGAAAATGCCCTTTCTTAGGTGCACCAAAGATACAGTGTTTTTTCTCTTTAGGAAAGTAATCAAAGGTTGCTTTTACAGGTGTTACCCAGATAGGAGTTACAGTTCACTCCTTCATCCTTCCTCCCCAAAAGAACTGAAAACACTGTTTCAGGATAGCTGAGGCATGTGGCTTGGTAGAGGAGACAAGAAGCAGGACTAGTAGATGTGCCATTACAGATTTTATGGTCCTCACCATGAGTGCTGCCCAACCTGATGGCATCACAGGGAATTTTTTGGATATGGAGAAGTGGTGCCCTGCTAGAAAGGTTGTCACTGAGTCACTACAGCCTAGTACTAGCACCACACTGAACAGATGCTGGCATGAAGAAAAGCATGTGTCAGAGATGACTCCTGGATTCATTCCATCACCAGACTTTGCACCTAGATACTCTGAGGCAGGGTGATGGTGTGGCCTCCAACCACACAGTCCTGGTTTAAGGTATCTCCTTGACATCCTGCTGACACAGGAGGGCTCAAGCCCAGAATTGCTCTGCTCTGCATCTCCCTGGCATTCCCATGTTCCCCAATAGGCACATGGCTTCTACCACCTCCTGCAGACTATGAGTCTCTGAAAGCTTAAGGCACTTTACTGGCCATTACAAGCCAGTTAAAGTCCATGTCTAGGTATTCCAATAACTGGGAACTCCAGTATAAGCCTACTGTAACCTTCATGCTTTAATCTAGCATATAACATTATCCTTTTTCTGAATCAGAACAAAAACATTATCTACCATTACCTTTTTGTAACTGTGAATTGGGTCATTTTTCCTTTTTTTTTCAGTTTCTTCACTGGATCTGTCTTTATCTCATTAAGCTTGAATTCCTCAGCCTCCGTCATATTCCTACATACTTTTACCTTTTCCTGCTTAGCTTATCAAGGGAGCTATACCCATAGTATTGTAGAGAAAGACTGTTTTAAGATGGACTGGCAGCTTCTGTGATAGTCATTTGGAGCTTGGAGCATGTGCAGAGCAAACCTCTGCCAGCTTATGTGACCGTGCATTTTTTCTGAGTAACACAATTATTATATTGGCTCTTATTACCTCTTCTCCACTGCTCACCTCAGATGAGCCTGTCTCCTGCCTCCTGGGAATACAAGGTATGCTCCTCCTGCTTCACTGTGTTCATATGCAATAGCTTGAGATGGAGTTATGAGCATGATATTGACATTTCCCAGGAAATCAGCCTGGAGGATCATGACCAGTTTCATCTGGCCTCAAAATCTAGGGGAAAGTTGAAGGTTTTTTCTTAAGTGAGTATAACCAAGTTGCCTGTTCTGTCTGTCATTTTTTTTCTCCTTTCTAGTGCAGAAATTGGGTAATTTTACTTTGTTTTATCAAACATTCAAAAAAAATGTCTGTTAAATATATGTTCAATACTTATTCAATGTATAATGAATATATACTTGGGAATGTAAATATCATTTATATGTATATGCCTATATGAATGTATAAAATAAATAAAATACATAGCAGCTAAAGTCTGATTTAATATAGGTCTGTGTATACAAGCCAGGATCCTGAAATTCCTTGACAGGTGAAACCAAGCAAAAAACATTCTTATTTTCCCTATAAATAAGTATGAGTGAAAGCTACTTGCAGACATCAGAGAGATTAAATACTCAATAGAGTGCTCTGACAGCTTTCTGTCCCGTCCAGTGTCATGTAGCATGGAAACACTGCAACCACACTAAGATCCAGGATTACAGAACTGATGGAAAAGGAAGATGCACATGGGCTAATGGAGGTCCTATTTTGTTCCTCATCCCCTCATTCATGCTATTTGTGCTATATATCATTACATGTGATGTGATGTCACTACATCCTCTCCTGCATCTTCAAGGATGTGAGATGAAAAGGGCTGGGGCTGGGTGAAGGGTATGTGGAACAGGAACAGAAACAGGGTGGAGAAGAGATATTTGTTATATTGTGTCTGCTTTGGTCCGGCTCTCTGCAAGGAGTCTGAGTGCTCCCACTGATGCAAACAGCTCCAATCTACTCTTGTTCTCTTACTTTATGTTTGTTGGCACAGCTGAGCAGTCTCAGCTCCCCAGCAGTAGGAAAGAAAATCTGAAGAGAGAAGTCTTCATCCTATTGGATTCTGGGAAAAAAAAAAATAAAAAATCCAGATTTTTGTAGAAGAAATAAAGTGGATGGAAATATCTTCTACCTGACATACTTGCCCTGATAAAAGAAACTCCATGCAGATTAAGACAGTAAGTGGCATGGACTTGAATTCCTGAGCACTTTGAATGTGTTGCTACTATTGTACACAGTGAAGAAGACACACGTGACACCCTGTGAGGTGATTTGAACACTAACCAGACCTTCCAGCTGGTTTTGAATGCTCTCAGATGGATATGTTTGCTGGAAAACATGTCCTTTGGAGTACAGCCACCCTTTTTTCCTTGCTCCAAGTGCTGCTGTGTGTATGCTGACTTGTGGTGGTATTCGTGGTACTCAAGTTAGATGCAGAAAAAGTAACAGAAATAACCCTTTCATGGTAAAAATCGTAATTGCTGGGAAGTAAAGGATTATTTTATTTTTCTTCTTTTTCTCCACATGCTGTTTCAATGATGATGGCAGTGGCTTTTCACTAAGTCATATAGATACCATACAGGATACGGCAGTGGTGAAAGGGAAGAAGTACTATTTCAAAGGGAACACATATCCCTGGAATCCTTAGACACTCAGAGTTCCCATGTGTTGTGGTTACAAACCAGGGCAACTGTCCTTTGTGTAGGAAGGACAACTGAAATATGCTTGCCCTTCAATTGGGCAAGTCCTGCATGAGCAGAATGACCCTGAATGCACAAGTACAAGCAACTGCCTTAGATAAGAGAAGCTGCTCCATTACACTGTAACATCTCCCTCCATTCTCAATCAGTTCTTCCCCATTGAGGTGCACTGCTGAGACTGATCAGTGTCAGAGGGCTCAAAGCAGGCTCATCAGAGATGAGTGGCTCAGTTACTTGCTGTCATTGAGCAGACATCCAGCTATATCTGCTACAGGTTTTACAGATCTTTCAGAGTTAGATGTTGCTGAAGAAAACTGGTCAGGAAAACAAACTTCTTGAAATATGAAATAGTCCAGGAATACAAAACCTTATATGTATTTGATGGATGGTATATGGCAACACAAGGAATGATGCAGAGTACACAAGTTGAATTTTTTACCCAAAAAAGTGCTACCGTGTGAAAAATATGTACATCTAGTTCTCATTTATTTGACTTTTATGCATGTCAGAACATGTTGATCACCCAACCACAGATAAAAATGATTCCCCATGCTAAACAATGGGCAGAGGAGTCAAAGCAGACTAAAATTATTGAGGTGCTTGTATTTGTTCTTTACTTTGAACTTAAGGGTTTTTTGGGGTCTGGCAGTGAAACAACACTTATAGATATGGACAAATCCAGTTTCACTGTAAACTTTTCAAGACATTACATTGCATCCCAGGGCATTATCATAGATGCAGGCTTTTTACTCCTGGAGTTCCAGCAGTCCCCTCCTGTACATACTCTCGGCCATCACTCCCCATCACATCGTAAACACGCATCAAGGAGACTCCTGGAGGCAGCAGGCAAAATGAGGAAGACAACAGAGCTCACAGCCCGCTCCTTGTTTGAGTCTCCTTCAAAATTCCTAACTTGCTCTGGCAGAAGCAAGCACCCTTGCTGGAAACCCTCAAGATGTGCATATGCAGCGGAGAGCTGATGGTTTTTCTATGCATGCACAAAAACCCCAGCCCTTGAAGGAATGCCGGAACCAACCACATTTGTGCTGAGGAGATGGATCACCACAGGGTACAAAACTAATTCCAGAAGACAGGGACTGGAATATGACTCCCTCAATACTTCTAACAAGAGTGCCTGAACCAGTCACTCACCCTCCTGCCTACTCCTTTTCCTGCCCATGGCTCTTGCCTTCCTCACTGCTAAGCATCCCAAGCTAACCCGGGGCGAGCAGGGAATTTCAGCTTTCTCCTCCCCGGGAATAGAACAGTTGCAGTTAAGGACATGGCAAATGGAGCTGTGACCCTCTTCCTTTGGGAAAGGCAATGGAACAGATGTTTGCCGTGTGGGAAACAACAGTTCGGTTACAATACAGAAAGCGAGCTCCCACAGGCCCCGATTTTGACTGAAAGTGGCTTTTTGGTTTTGACAGTAGAAACCACAACTCCTGCGTGGTTGTTGGGGTTTTGGGAGTTCTTTTGTTTTCCTTTTTCTCTTGGGGAATTTTTCCACACTTGTTACTAGGAGATAAACTGCTGTACTTGAGGGTACTTGGGAGAGGCAGATAAATGTAACCTCCTTTGCGTGTGTGCGCGCGCACACGCTTATCTGCATGCTCATGTGCATTAGCAAGCCTCTAAACAGTGTACATTCACAGGCTATAAACAAAGCATTGCAATCGCTACCTTGTGCCGGTAATGGACTTTCCTATCACTAGTGTTCAGCACTTGGACTCTTCTGGGCAAGGAAATTAATAGGGAACAGATCATAGCCCATACTAAGGGAATAACCTGAAGGTCTCACCAGGCTGGGAAGTTTTCTAGACGCACCTTTTACCTGGGCCCCAGGTAGGCAGCAGTCTTCCCTATGAAATGGGACCAGTCTGTATACTGGGCCCTCCACACCCTCCCTCAGGAGGCAGTCACCCACGTCAGTGACCCATCTGGTTTTCTTTATGGAATCAGTTTTGATGTGTGGTCTTGGGTGACTTTGCCTTGGTGAACCATCTTCCTTGTTCTGAACTGGTTCTTCTGCAGGGCCTCATTAGTAGTCGATTCCTCCTGTAGAAACCCACACCTCTTTCTCAAGGGCACCTGGGATGGTGAAGGGGCTACTGGGGAGACACGTCTGCCACGTCGGGTAGGAGCTTGTCACCACTGACAACTTTGGCCCACAACTTGGTTTTCAGCCATTCAGTTTACCAGGATTATTTTCTCAGTCTTGAAAAAAGGACACCTTCCAAAGTACTGCCAGAGGTGAGAATCCCTTCTTGTGATGAGATTCCAGTCCAAGCACTGGAAATGATGGTGTAGCACAAAAGAAAACTCAAATGCCAGTCAGAAATAACCTAAACCCATCAGTGTTGGGCTGACCAGCTCAGGTAGGCAGGGATGCAATGGCTTCTAGACTTCAGAGATATGGTCCAGGGCAGGTTTTTAAAACCATAATTCCTCAGTATATGCAAAAAGTTCAGAACTGGAATGAATCCTCAAAGTGGCGTGGACCAGTTCCCTCTCCTGTTGTCACTGCTACGAAAAGTTGATGAGAAATACCTGCCATCTGCAACACTTAATGGAGAATGACAGACTTTTGTGGCTGTGGTTGTCTTAATAAATTAAATAATGTCAGAGACCAACCTCTTGTCCCAAAACCAACTGGACTGGCATTGCAATGTTGCCTGTGTTAAACTGGATCAGGATACATGTTAACAATTTAACTGCACAGATGACTGGGTTGCAGTCCTTGGATGTGTACCATAGCATTTTTTTGATTGACTAGTAGGAACATGGTCTGCACATAATCCTATGCTCATATTCCTCAACAGGAACTGGTTATTTTTTTAAGCAAAGCAAGCTCTGTCAAAGGACCTGCTGAAAGGATACTTATATATATAAAGCTTGCACCAGTTAAAAAAAATGCTCATTGCCTAGTTCATTGAACAGTAGGAAGTAGTAATGGAGGTTTAAATTTAGCAGAGATGCTACTGCTAATTATTAACCACAGTCTCTCATTAAGCACTTGCCTGTCATTCCAATGAACGAAAAAGGATACAATATCATCTGCTAATCAAATTGTAATCTAGTGATATCCAATCAAACAAGTACGTGGTCATTTTCTCAAAAGTTCAACTGATGGCTTTATCTTGCTATTGCTAATTAACTGGGACTTCACCGCTTGAAAATAACATGGATGATTTCTATATCACATTCCTTATTGTCACAGCTAGGGACAGAAGAGTACTCAGCACTCAAGAAGCACTGCAGTGGGATGCAACTGCTATCTTTGTTCTCCTTTACATGATAAGGGACAATTATCTTCACAGGACAAAATCTCCCCACATGACTCAAGTTTGACTCTTCTCATGGCCAAAGGACTTGCTTTGTGTAGATGTTACATGATTTACTGCTCTGTGTGCTGCGTTCAAAAGCAAATTTGAGCAACTCTTATCTGCCATACTCAAATACAACAGACAGATTGCTATCCAATTGCTTTTTCGTGGTAGCCAGCTAGTTCCTTCAAAATCACCTGTTAGGGTTGTACTGAGGCCAGTGGTTTCTCCATGTGAATGGTTAAATTGTTAAGGTAAATGCTGCTTTTGAGAACCTCAGGATTATGGCTGAAGGCAATGTTTGCAGTTGTCACCCTTCCTAAGAAAATGTAGATTATAATGACACTTTTTTTTATTATTTTCCTGTGAGGCTTGAATCAAGCTGAATCCAAGGGATCTGATGTCTTCTGAGGCTTTTTCAGTTTTTCTACCTAGCTTTGCAAATCTGAATTGGGTACGGAGGAAAACTTATGCTTTGTGATCTCTGTGAAATCTTGCCATTGTCTTCAGTTAACTCAAAGGATTCCCTAGGAAAGGATATTCACATTTGAGTTTGCATCCAAAAGATACACTAACAATGACAACTGTCTTCCTCACAGAAATGTTTATTCCCCCATCTCCTACCACCAGGGAAATCAATTGCAGAGGATCCCAGTGTGACAACCTATGCAAGAGTAAAAATGGTAGAATTTAACCAATGTAGTTGTAGATGTTACGAAGTTAGTTGCCTATGTGTCAACTGCTCAGCCATGGTCACTTCACAGTCAAGAAGCAATAGCAGAGGGCAAGTCATTTGACTCACATATGCAGCTATTGTAACCTCCTGGAAATGCCTGGATAGGTCCTCTGACTACAGAGTTAATTAGCTTTGACTTAGCCACCTTTTAGGCAAATCATTAAGCAGAGATGAATGCCACCTTACATCTACCATTCATGACATAAAGATAAAATTACATGCTGATATCGTTTGCAGTATGTAAGAAATCACAGGTTTGGGTTTCAAGGAAATTATTTTCTAGGCTCCCTTTTTGATCTGGACCTCAGCACTTGACAGGAATGAACTTCATTCTATTTGTTCAATTTTCAGTACCACTGAAATACACCAATATTTGAATCTGGGTTTCACAATATTTGGGGTTTGTAGTAGGTAGCTTTGAAAAAATCCAACATGCTGCACTACTTTATTTTGCAGTTCTGAGCACGCCACAATTCAACATCTCCTGGAGTTCATTAAGGGTTATCATTTTTCTTTGCCTCACAGGTTCATTTTAAGACAGATCCAAAAATGGCTAAAAGACCACTTGAAGATGTGTTTTTTCTGAAACAGATTGTTAATTAACCTTACCCTTTTCTACGCTTGCTAAAACCTGCGTTGCTCCTTTTGTTAATTCCTCATCTCTTAACCTGCCATTTAAGTCTGTGCCCTTGGCCTTCAGATCCAAACTTCCATCTTTGGCTTGCACATGGGTTTTCACCCATCTGGGCTGGTCCTTTAGTCCTTTATACCCCCTTCCCAGACTTTGCTACAAGGAAGATTTTGAAAGCTTCTATGAACTATCAGCATTTTCCCTGGTTACTGCCCTGCTCCTTCATTATCAGTGAACTTCAAAGGTTTGTTATTATTAGTGCAAAACCTTAATTTGTGTTAGATTTTCTGACTGTCTAATTAGCACTAGCAGTTTAGTACAAAACTATCCAAAAGGTAACATTCATCTTGCCAGGACGATTAAAGGACTGAAAATGAAAGAATTTGTTTTCAGTTACCTATTACAGAAATATTAGCTGTGGATGCTGCACTCCCAAATTAAGATATTCCTATTCCTTTCCTCTAATGAGTTAGCAGTACAAAAGGTTGTCCTAGTCTTCCCAGGTTGTTTTAACATGCTTTAATGTTTATTCTGGAACACACCAAAACCCAGCACTCACTAAAACCTTTCCTGCAGCTTTTGTCCCGTGTTCCTCTGCCAAGAACACGGATTTGCTCCCCTTGCTGCCTTCTGTCTTCATCAGGCACAGTTTAAGCCACAACCAGTCTCATCACTGCTGAACATGTCAGCTTGTGATTGACTTTACCATGCTGCCCACAGCCTTGGGAAGTAGCTTATTTTCTCC
>WUAM01000431.1:28507731-28530363 GCA_024336885.1 Actenoides hombroni
CATCACTGCTGAACATGTCAGCTTGTGATTGACTTTACCATGCTGCCCACAGCCTTGGGAAGTAGCTTATTTTCTCCGAAGTCCAATACATAATGGAATATTTGACTGTGATAATAATAACGGAGCACCCTTTTCATGGCTTTCTGCACATGAAGATACTGAGTTCTGTTCGTGGGAGCAGTCACTTGCTATGTAACACAAGTCACAAATATCATTAACACTCGAGCCCAAACTGTAAAGTCAGATCACTAAAGTGAGATGTTGCCAGATGATAGGCTGAAACCAGGAAGATAATTTTAATGAGAACAGTCTGCCAACTCTGATAAAGAACTTAGCGCTGTTTCATGGCTGTCTCTCTTAACCTGCCTTCTCAACAAAGATATTCTGAAGTTCTTTGCAAATTGGGGTGTCTTCTTTGACTTCAGCTGTACTGATGAACTACACAATGCTAGATCCCCTAGTCTATCCCTAAGGTCAACATGCACAACTGGTTGCCATCCTTATTATTAAAAAATGTGCTGTGACTACACCCCAGTGCCTCCTGGGAGAAGTCTCTGGCCCATGCTACTTTTCAGACCACGCCCAGGAATCCTTTGGGAAAGTTCTAGTTGGTCTGGGATTAAATCACAACCTGTTTTTCAGTGTAAACCCATAAATGATTAAGGGCCTGTGCATACTAAATTTAATGGTCTCGAGATAGCATTCTGCAATTCAGATAGTCAATATCTAGTGTGCACCTGTGAAAATTTCATGCTCAGTGAGAGTTTTGGTAAAAAATTACTAAGAACTGCTCTGGTAAGGTATCATTTGGAGGTTAGAAAGTTGCAAAACAATCCAAAATATGGATTGTAAAACCCTCCTCTACACTTCACACTTCCAATGTGAGCCTCATCAAATCTGTAGCAGTTACCTTATTCTTTACTCTGAAAAGAGTTTACTATGACATAGTGGTCTTGGAGTCTTCTTTCTGTATTGTGAGCCACCACTGAATACAGGGACACACACACAACTACACAAAGAGTGAAAACCAGTTAATCGGTTGTCCCTATGCAATCTAGGAACAATAGTCTCATATGGCAGCATTCCTCAAAGGTGGGGAAAAAGAAAAAGAAAGAGGAAACTTTAAATATGAAAATATTAAATATTATCTCAGCAGCTCAATCACAGCACTTTTAAACAACTCCTGTAAGCTGCTGCAGGCAGCTTGTCTGTCGAGCAAGAAGTTATCTCCAAAGGAATTTGCTCCTGAGGCACTACAAGAGCTCACTGCACAAGAGTCATTTCTATTTAGAATTTCCTCCCTCTTCTTCCTGTATGCATTGCTATTCCTTTAGCTCTCCAGTCCTTTTTATTCCAGGTCCCTATTTCTTAATTCTTCCCTCTCTGTCCTGTAGCATGTAGTAATGTGACGTGTTTTTTGGGGGGTGTGGGTGTATGTCCCCTCACCAGTTCCCTCCATTGTTCACTGTCTTAGTTCCCTGTCACTGTTGTTTCGTCCTTTCATCACCATTTTTATGTGTCATGCTGCCCGTCCTAGGTTTTCCCTGCGTCTCCATCCTCCTTCCCATCTTTCTTTGTCAGTATCTGTCCTGCTCTCTCCCCCTCTTTCAGCTGCCTCTCTTTCTCATTCTCTGCTGCTTCTTTCTCCACCTCTGTCAGGCTCCCTGTCCCCATCCTTCTCTTGCTGTCCTGTTCCCTGCCTCATGCTTTCTCGCCACACTGCCCTGTCCAGCCAGCTGACAATTGTCAGCCAGCTGACAATAAGGATATTTCACTGGTAGAGGAGTCATGGTAATATTTTGCAGAAAGATACCTGAGGAAGAAGGAAAGATGAGGACAAATAAACCAGCTCCAACTTTCTCTTGTAGTTCTTCTACTTTCTATTTGCCAAACTCTATGCAAACCTCTACTGCATCATTTTGAAGATTTTGCAGGCTTTCACATATGTTTGCTCCAGTGGAAGTAAAAGAAAAATATGTCTCTTGACCGCTAGAAGTGTATTAGTGGTTTCCCTACATATTCTACCTCACTGTGGAAAGCTATTTCAACTTAAGAGTGTATTGTAAGGGAATCTTGAAGAAGCCAAGTCTTATTTTGAAATTGTTTGTTGAGTATTAATGATGTTGAGAACATATTCAATGATACTAATTAAATCCAACATTTTTTGACAAATGAGAGCACCTATGACATGGTCATTGGAACATACATATAATCACAACTCTAGCACAGGCAAAAAAATACCCTGTAACAAAGACCAAATACTTGTGGGAAATAATTGCAAAGCCAAAAAGCAAAGAGACATAATTTAAACATGATGAGTTTTGTGAGGTTCTGATAAAACTGGTAAAAAAGTTGCGAATTTGCCACCCTTTACATCTCACTTCTAATCCCACAGCTCCCTTAATTAAAATTACCTACTTTTGTCCTAAACATGTTATATGTTTGAATCATGATTGTATGATGAATATTTGATTTATGTTCATTGTATACTTGAGGAAAGTATTACAGACTCAAAATACGCCTAATAACAATTTAACTTATTGAAGACTTAAATAAGAGTGCCAGGAATTTGAAATATGACCTAATGGTGGCCAAAGGGTAAATCCAAAGACTTAAGACATTTTATAACATAAAGTACTAAGAATTTTAAAATGAATGATCTGGAGAACTTTGCTAAGAAAATTGAATTTTGTAGGATTTAATTAGCCGGGTTCATACTTTTGAAAACTACCATTTCATAATGAGGGCTTTGAGTTCCCTTGTGTATTCTGGGCCTATTTGTTTACCCAGAGAGGATCATGTGCTTGGCATAAAGAAGTAGTTGCAAAACAAATGGGGAAGTAAAGCAATATACATCCATAATGCAGAATGTAGTCATCAGAAAAAAAGTTTTACTAGTTGCTCTGGCTTAGAGCTTGTGCTGGCAGGAATAAAAACAATATCATAATTTAGAAAGGTCTGAAGTTGATGGATCCCATGGAAGGCATATGAAGAAGAATATATAATGGAGAAGTTGAAGACAGACTTTTCCTCATACTGAAATAGAGTGAGAAGAGCATATATGTGAATGAGAAGGTGAAGAAAATCTATCAGATATGACCAAGCAGCGACTGGCAGGAGATGATGGTCTGTATTAACAGAACAAGACACATTGAACAGCTTTTAAAGCAAAATTAACCTAGAAACAAAAAAGGATAGGATGTATCCACCTTGATAACGAGCTAAAGCAATTCTTGATATTGTATTTTTGTATGCAAGAAAACAGGTGAGGTAAAAATTGCTTCACTACAGAGAAGATGCTCAGATCTTGGATAGTCTAAATGAGAGGACAAAATGTGGGATGTTGTGGAGAGACAAGTCAGGAAGAAGTGACCAGAATGAGACAACAATGGAAAAAATTGACAGTAGTTAAACCAGAAAAAATGATGTAAAAATAAGAGCTGCAGTTTCTTTAGATTCATTGTCTTTTCAGGATGTGTTTCCTTGTTTTCCAGTATCAGAAATCAATTTCAAACAGGTCTTCAGGAACCGCAGTATCTGTACAAGAGCTACTTCTTGATTGAAGTGTGACTTTTAGTTTGAGTTTGGACATAGGTGGAAAAGTCTAAATTAGTTTCCAGGGTTTCTTGAAGACTTGACAGAGTCTGGATCCACTCAATCTTTTGGGGAAGGTTGTCCTACCTGGATAAGCCTACAACATTTCAGAATATAGCAAGGAGGATGCAGCAGTTGTCACATGCATGAAGCACATAGTAACTGCCAGGGAGGAGGAAGGGTTTTCTGCATGTGACTGTACCCACTAAAGAGGAACTTTGCTCATAGTTCCCAGAGAGATAAATTCTCCATGGCTGTCCACAGAGTGAAGCATGAAACCCAGGTTCCATTCCCATCCCCAAACCCCTGAGGTATTTCAAGACCTTGAAACTCTGCAACCCAAAGCCTGTTCAGTCCTCCTACACTTATCCATACCTTGCTTTCAACACTGCATCAGATATCCTCTGATTACAGGACTCCTCCATGTCCTTTCAGTTCTCAGTTCCCTCCCATATACCCCAGTCATTCCCCTTTCTCTGACTCATTCCTGTTGGCCTCATAATTCAGCACATCACATGTGTTTGTTGCTTTAGCTGCTTCCCCAGCCTTTCTAAACCTCAGAAGATTTTGGGTCTATGCCCTTGCCTTCCCATCACTCACACGGATCATCAGCACCTATAGCCCAAACCCTGATGCGCAGCACAGCCAGTGTTCATCTGCCTCTCCTCACAGAAAACATCTTAAAACCCAGACTCTGTCCAAACCCTCCTTCCACTGAATAGCCCCCTAAACTCCAAGCACAGAGAAAGAGGCCATGTTCAAAAAGAACCCCAGTCCTAAAAAAACACACTAGGCATATTGTAGCCCCAACCTTTGACTAAAAATATATGCTTCAGTTCTTAATCTTGTGAAAACATAGTTTTCACAAGGCAGAAGAAACCATGTGATGACTTACGGTGTTCTCATGGGTGCGCCAGGCCATTCAGAAAACTGCACATATCTTGCTCAAAGACTGACATGCTTCAGGCTTTGAGAGGTTACTGCAGGCAGAGAAAAAAAATCATCTGGAAGGTTCCTGTACTGTGGAGCATGACTAGACAGGATATGTCCAAGTTATTCCTGTAGGCAAACCAGTAACACAAAGAAAATAAAAAGACTAAATACCTCTAGAATTTTTATCAATCCAGTAGAAAGGATAATCCCTTCCTCACCCAATTGCACAGAGGATCCTGACCCTGTGAGCTGAGAAGCTAAGCTTTCCCCAAAGGTTGGCTACACCAGCTTAGTGTGCTGCTCCATCCTGTCCCAGCACTTCCTGTGCTAACTCTGAACTCAACCTGTGCTAACCAGGTATTTGCCCAGTTTCCTCAAACCTTTCCTAGGCTCTGTGCTGTTGCAGTCCTGGAGCTGTCAAGTTGAGGCTCAGACATGCTACACAAGAGAAGGTCACTACAGCAAGAGGACAGACTCCTCGCTTCTTCAGAGGAAAGCAAAACTGAAATTGCAGCATTCCCAGGTTTTATCAGGTTTATGACCTATGAAGGAGTCTTTTGCTGTCTGTTGCTCAGAAACAAGAGATTCATTTAAATTGTTGTCTTAATGAAAAAAGACAAGTATTGTGAGACTATTCCTCCTTCTCATAATGACCATGGAAGAATGGCAAGACCAAAGGAACCCATCAACTCCCAGAGACCAAGACCATCAAAGACCATCAGGATCACACAGGCCAGCTTCCTCCTTTCCTTTGCAAACCTAGACACAACCCATTTTCTTGTCAGAGTTGCCAGATAGTCATACTTTTCAGAAACATACCTAAGCTTACTGAAGTCTACAGTCTTCTGTAGTGAAGTGCTCCCATGTTTTATTACCTTCACAGCTAGGAAATTGCTTCTTATTCAGATTAGATTGACTATCAAATTCTCTCTCCTTGCTACTGGACATTGTTATGCTTTTGTCAGCAAGTCTGAAAGTCTGTTGTCCCAGAGGAGTGCAGCTCTTACAGTCATTTACGGATCAAAACCCAGTCCTTGATGTAGCAGGTACCTAAGCCATTATTTTTTTCAGAAATAAGCATAGTGTCCTTGCATTGCCTCTGGAAGCTGATAGGAAGCCACCAGAAGGATTTGAATATAGAATAATGTGTACATCATGGCCTGAGCCATAGAGATAGCATCATAGAATATTAGAATCCTTTTGTTTGAGAAAGACCTTTAAGACCATTGAGTCCAACCATTAACCTAACACTGCCAAGTCCATCACTAAACCATATCACTAAGTGCCACATCCACATATCTTTTAAATACCTCCAGTGATGGTGACTCAACCTCTTCCCTGGGCAGCCTGTTCCAATGTTGCATATCTCTTCCAGTGAATAAATTTTTCCTAATACACAATGGCAAATGCTTCTTTTTTGTACCAGCTGAAGCCAGTGTAGCCCCTATGAAATTAGCTCAAGACACAGAAACCACAGCAATCCAGCTTTGGGTGGAGTGAGGAGGCTGGACCTTGCGTCCACCTGGGAGAAAGGATTTACTTCCCTAGCAAGCAGGAAGGGGCAGGGTCTAATATTAACAGCACCTGGTCCATCCAGGTCCGAGACATCCAGAGTTCACAACAGTTTGGATTTGGCTTTATCCCATTGTTTCTCCTCCAGGAGGATGTTTACATGTGTCTGTTCCTGTAAAAATGGCCATCACTGGGAGGTGGACCTTCTGACTTGCCCGCAGGAAGAATCAGAATGGAAGGCAGAGACAAACCTTGACTCCCCAAATCCTACACTAGTTCTTTCAGGAAAAGCTTTCCTCCTCAGTGTTAGTACAGATGAGATGAACCTTAACATGGCCGACCAGAGAAAAAAGCAGAAACAAGGGAGATGCAAAGGGCAGTAGGGCAGAAAGAGGGCTGATGTGTTTTCAGCACTGATGGTAAAAAAGGGCATGTGATCATTTTACAATATTAAAGAATAGTAAGTAAAAGAAAATATGACCACAGAGAGAACCTCCAGGGACACCAATAGAGTGAGAGAGGAGGGAAGAAACCACAAGATATCCTGAAGACTGGAGGTGGCTACTCACTGCAGAGCTCTCTCAACAGTCTCTGAGTTAGTCTCCGATATAAAGACTGAAGTTTTTAGCACCAAGGTCCTCTTCACTTCTAAATCCTAAACTGCCAAGGTTACAGCATGAATCCAAATCGTGAAGAAGGGACTTGGTCCCTCTCTATCTGCAGGTGTATTATTACTTAATACAAAAAAATCACCTTATCCTGGCAAGGGTGTGAGCTGGGGAGCAGAGAACAATGGGTCCAAAATGGCTGAGATACCAAGAGCTTGCTGAGAAACAGATTATCAAGACAACTGAGTAAAAAATATTTTCAAAAACAACCTATTAAAGTAGATAATATAGAGAAAAATATTTACTCTAGAAACTTTTATTAGTAAGTGGGAGATGCTTAGAATATGTGATCACATAAGGAACTTTCCATCTGCTAGACATGAGTGTTGAGGGATATGAGGGGATTAGCAAGGAAGCTTATTGTAGCACATGTAATCTATTTTTGGTTTCCAGGAAAATAGGGAGCAAAAAAGAAAAAAAGGAGCAAATGTGGTACCACTCATCCAAAAAGGAAGAATTACTCTGGCTACTGTTTTCCCATGGGAAAACATTTTAAATGGCTCTAGAGAATGGAATCCTGAGCAATACCAGAGCTCCTTGTACACAACAACTCTCACTAGATATGTTTGACCATTAGAGGAAGGAAAAGCAGTAGCAATCATACTTGGAAACATGTATTTGGCCCCCATGTTTTGCAAAATAATAAAGCTGTTTCAGGCCTGTCTAGTTCTCATGGAGACTGATGACTTGACAAAGGGCAGCAGATAAAGAAATGAAGTAAAATAGCAAAATATAGACCATAAGGAAAGTGTCTAAGGGTTCAAATCAGAAGAACTAAGTACTCTAGATTAGCTTCTTTGTACAGTTTATGTGCATACTCACAGCACGGCAGGGGGGGGAAGTCAAATAATGCAGTTTAACATCAACCACAATGGGCATGAAGGTCCTACTGTGAACGATGATAGGTGAGACCTGTTAAATATTTTCCTTCATGATTTAGGGGAGTGAGATACAAATATTTTGTAAGAAAGGACTGGAAATGTTCTGACTGCGTGAGGCTCTTTGCATTATGGATGTAAAGAAAACAGGAGGAAAGAGCAGATGTTTGGAGGTCAAGGAAATTTCTGGGAATTAGATATCTGTAGAGGTAGTCACCAGGCAAGGAAAACTGAGCTCCTGTTAATGACCTCCAAACATCTGCTCTGCTCACTCCCCTGTTTAGTCTACTATGATTTGGAGGATGTCTTATGCAACCATCATTTGTCTTCAACAGTTTAGGAGGGTTGGCTGAGTTCCAGCCTCTGTTACAAGTGGATGTGTCTGATATGAAGTTTTTTGCTGTATTCTTTGTAAATGATTATCAATATCCAGCCTCATCTTTCTTGAAATCACATTGAATTGTGCTTCTGCCTCTGTTTCCTTCTCCTTATATTACAACTTCTTTACTAATAAGGTTTTCCTTAATGTGCTAATCTAGTGAAACAGTGTAGTTCTGAGATGGCAGATTTTGCTGCTGCAAGATAGACAAACACAACCCGAATGTGAGCCGAAGCTTGTTTCACTGTGTTGACCACCAGCCCAAATTAGAAATTACCTCAGAGTGGTCTCTTGTACTGGTCAGTTATCTAAATGTAATGAATTTTTACATTACAGTGCTATATAAGATTCAGTGTCCACAGCCAGTTATGTGCCTTCTGTATCTTTGTTGCAGAAAAAATAAAAACCAAAACAAACTAAACCAACCAACCAACCAAAAACAAAACCAAAAACAAACAAACAAAAACAAGCAAACAAACAAACAAAAACAAAAAACATAAACCAAATCCTCAATTTTCTCAATGTGTAAAATTTCATTTAATACAGGTAGAGATGAGTAAACCGGTGGAAGGAAGGTGGCTTTTCTTTAGTGGTTTAGTAAAACCTCATCAGTCAAGGAATTGGATTTGTGAAATATTGAAAGGGCTTGTTTGAATAAAATGTCCCTGCGATGGCTAGGAATGAGCGGGCAGCTTTGGTAAACTGGTCTGATTCTGTTGCAGGCTGGGATTTCTTCCCCCTCTCTTTTATATAAAAAAGGAAACAAAAGTTCAGTCATGTCAGGTTTTAGTATTTGTTACTTTATATGACTAAATAAGAGGGAAACGAAATAACAGTCAGATGGAGAAGATGAGATGTGAGGAGAGTAACATAAAACTAAGGAGACTGTCAGGGAAGCACAAAGCAACAAGTAACAGCTCTTCAGTAGAGACAATTACAGTAAATAGCTTGTTCCAAGAGAGCAGAGATAAACAAACTTCATTTCACACAAAGTTTTGCCTTACGCACCTTAATAGCTTTTCCAGCATTGTCTACTGCCTGTCGTCTTTTACCATTCAACAGATCTTCCATACCTACCTGTTTTCCTAGTGAACTGGTAGCATGCATGGTGGCAGGTCCAGTGTTAACAGATCAGGCAACACATGGCCATCACAGGCTGATTTCCATTTGTATGTGTCTCCATGGAAGTACTAAGTAAGATCTTCCTCCTCTGTTTAGGTACCTACATTTATGATGGTTTAAGTCACTTTGTATCCAACTGTCTCTTGTATTGTATGCTCTTTTAGGAAGACTGACAGTTGTGGAGTCTCTATCAATTGACGGGTGCAGGAAGATGTTGAGAATGACATGTAGGTAGGGAAAAGATGACATCATATGAACATCTTAGGCAGCTTATCTAAATATGTGTGAATGTTCAGTAAGAGAATATATGTAGTCAGACTCAGACCAAAAAGAAGACACTGAGATGCAAACCTTTGGGAAATAAAAAGTAATTTGCATAGTTTTGGAGAATCGGCTAACAGTAAACAGAAAAAAAATTAACTGCTTCTAATGAGAAAAAGAAATGAAATTTAAATCTCATCTAATTTAATGAATGATACACTGTTTAAAACAAGAGGCTGTGGGGTAAGGTTCCACATCAAAGTAACCATATAAATAGCTGACAACAAAGACGATGTGTGCTGCAAACTGCCATACAGCAGAAGACTGATATTTAGGAGGTCTTGGAAGGTAAAAGGTAAAGGATTTAGAGCAGATAGAGGAGAAGGCCTACAACAACAGCATGGAAAAAAAACATGGAAATGTTTTGCTGAGGATGAAGGCTTTGTCTGACATGTTTGCAGCAGCAGATGCTCAAGGAAGAGACATGCAGTTCTGCAGGACTTCATGGACTCCAAGGTTCTGACATCCCAAATCAGATGTCAGAACACTTCAAGGTATCATTAGAAAGTTGGAATATAGCTCATACTTATCAAAACAGGTGAGAAGAGGTGCAAAAACTGAATGTTATTGAAAGCACTGTCTGTCCGCTTACAACAGAACTTGCCAAGCATTACCTTCAATACCACCTTTGCTCACAGAATTAAAGTTGAAGGCCACTTAAAATTACTCTCTTTAACTTGTCTCGTCAGGAAGTTCCTTTTCAACCAGAAACTGAGAGAAGTTCGTCACAATGTAATGCTCCACAGACTTTGATTTTTCCTCATGTAAGTCCTTGAAAAGGAAAATTTTGTGTCTGAATTTTTATAGTTTAAGAGATTTTCTTGATTTTAATTTATATCTTTGAAAAACATGTTCTTCTTGCAATGTCTTCTTTGATGTAATGAAATTTTGAATTGTTTTCAAATTGAATTTTTCTTTCTTCAGATGCCAATGTTGATGCATATTGAAGGAATTTCAGTGCTTGCCTTCTACAGGTGTCAGTATAATGGTGTCTCTGTGTAGAATTAACAGTTTAGGGTTTGAAGTTGAGAAAGAGCTACAGGAAGAAAAGTCAGAGAAGTTATGCATTTTAGGCTCTGGATAGTCCAGCTGAAATCAAATTATTGACTTATCAACTAATGATAAAAGTGCATCTTATAGCAGACTTAGATTGTGATAAAGCTTGGTTAATCTGAACCATGAGGACATCCTTTCCTTTCTAGTGTTTCAGGTTATAAACTTTATAATGTCTCAGTGAAGAGACAACCTTCAAGAGAGACTTCTTGCAGGAACTTTATGTGGGAGTCCATCACTAGAGTTTGGCCATTCCATTTACTGCAGGAGGATCTTTTTTAGACTGGACATTTAATTTTAACATAGATATATTCAGATAAAGTAAAGCCCTCCGTTAATATGTGCAATATTTTTTCTGAGGAAGGGACTTTTTTCTATAAAATGCTGCCATGTGATACAAGGTGTTTAGAGAATATGGCACTGAAGGCATTAACCACTGTTGGGTTAAATAAAACCTATGTAACATGATGAAAGGCAGAAAATTGTTTCTGTGTGAGAGATTCAGATCTCCTTGGCACTAGGTCATTCACCTTTCAATATAATCTTTTAGGTGAAATATCATGCTATAGATTTGCTAAGAGAAGTGCCAAATTTGATACACTTTGAAGGCTAGATAGTATGGCCAATCTCCTCTTCTTCATTAACAGTTTCAGGTCTTGCCAGAAATAACTGCTGTGCAAAGAGAGAACACTCTTCCATACATTAAAATTAGCTACAACAGGGTGTCTCCTAATCAAATTTTGTCCTCAATTGCTAAATGATATATAGTTGTTTATTTTGTAGATAACACTCCAGTGGGGACTGCACTAAAATCCCTGAAAACTTGTATTATGCAAGACCTCTGGCTGAACTTTATTTCTGTACTTAGAAGTGAGAGACTGGTGCTATAAGCCACCCAGATCTCCATCAAATACTGTAATTATAATTGTACACTTAGCTAACAAAAATCAACTTTGATTAAATGAGTAATAAATTTCTACCTCTACAAAATTAACTAAACAACATTTCAGGATGGTATAGATTATTTGAGGCCACCCTCAGAGGTAATGATGGCAGAAAAGGGGCAAAGTGACCATCTAAACATTGGTAGGATCACAGTACTTTTTGCCCTTACATTCAGCAGATGTTTCCATGAGTTGGTCAGTTATATTATATAAGCTATAAAATAAAGACAGAAGGTTTAACAAATAATTGGCATGGACCCAACACTTGAATCAGCTTCAAGTAGTATGAGAAATGATGCTGCTTTGAGGGCAACTATAAGGAAAATCTGTTCTGATGGAGTGTACCTATTCAGTTTTGGCTGATTGCCGTTTGAACTCCCCCTGCTTACAAGTACATTAGGGAGTATATATTTCAAAAAAGCATTGCACAGCATTGTTAAACGTTCTGCATATACTTATCCTGTCGAAATGTTTGAAGTTACAAGACACATATGAGTTTCTAATTTCTTTCCATTTTCAGTATGCCCCATTGGAAAATGTCAGTGCATCCCCACGTTGCACTTGTAGTGCCATTCCAAACCTCTGCAACATTTGCATTAAATAATGAAAAGTCAGAGGCTGGAGCAAACATCTCCAGAGCTGAATGTTTGTGCGAAATACCATGTATCTTCTCTGCTCTTTTATGAGATCTACAAAGCCTCTTTCACCATGCTGCTGCTCATTTCTCTTCTTAGATCAGCCAAAGCGGGCTCTCCAGGCTTGAAGTTTCATAGGATTCATGCATTGGAGACATATATGAAGGATTTCACCGTTGGATGTAAGTGACTTGTACTGATTCCCTCTAGCTGCATGGTCATCTGGAGAGGAAGAAATACCAAAGGTCTTACCATGCATTTCAAAATGTATCTTTTCTTTCTGCTGAGGAGAGGCCCTAGTACCCAGTAGTGCTTCCATTCTTGGGACTATCTCAGGGAAAGCCTCTTCCTTAAGCCTCCTGATCTCATTCAGCCTGGGTTGCCTTCTGTCTTTAAGGGAGGGCAGAGCATCTGTGGTGCTGTCTGATGGAGTTATACCTCCAAAGAGCTCTGCTGATCTCATCGCTTTAAATTATAAAAGAGATCTGGGGCTTAATGCCATGCACATGTTCAACCACTCCTCACACTATGCATTCAAACTGCTGCTGGTTTTACAGCAAGTTTGCACACAGCAGATACCCCCTCAGGCCCCTTTTCATGCTCCCACCAAAGAATCTTTAGACAGACAAAAAAAATAATGAATCTGATGGATTTTGGAATCAGATGTCAGAGAACCCTCACTAGATCTCATATATGTCCATATCATGTTTTTCTCTGAATGAGAGCCATCAGCCTTCAAAACTGGGCTTTAACACAACAAATATGGAAAGCTTCTTTATCCTGAAGACTACAGCAGCTCTCTTTTGTAGTAAGATAAGCCATCATAAGGGCTTCCTTCCCGTGAGCTGATCGTTTCATTCACTATTGCTTTTGCTATTAGCTAACTGCTATATTATTTGCTATCAGTTTTTACTGTTGCTTCTTTGCTTTTATTTTAAATTGCCTAGGAGCCATTAAGAAAACTGCACTGTCCCAGGCCAATACAGATACCAAAACCAAAACCAGTGGAAAAAATAGCCTTTGTGGCAAAGAGAACCTGCTGTGAAAGTAGTTTGCTGCAGGAGGTTAAAGTTAAGTGGAAACTGTCCCTCTTTGAATGTGTTGCAAAATTTATCTTTCAAAAATTGGGTGTATGAAGATTCAAGTGCATGGAGCATGAGAGTGGAAGAGGGTGACAGACAATTGTCTACTGACATTTCAGGCAAGATCTGTTCCTGCAGCAAGGGAAGAAAATGAGCAAAAAACACTGTAAAGCATATTGGGCACTGTCATCCTGGATGTCTCTGAGAGGCTACAGAGGTGGATGAAGGAAGCTCCAGAGAAGATAAATGGAATATTGTCTAAGACTGAATTGGCTTTAACGAGTGAGTTAGATATTTCCTTCCTTACAAGCAAAAATATAAGCTTCCACTTTTTGTTGATACACAAATAAGTTCCCTTATTAAACATGAAATGAAGAAATGCAGGCCTTTCGTGGTGGTTGCCTATAACCTCACGAAACACCCCAGATGATGAAGATCTCATTCTGAACCACTCTGATAATCATTTCTTCACCCACAAAAAGCATCAAAGTCACCCTGTTTCAGCAGAAAACCATCTACTTAGGTGGAATTGCCCCATACTCCTGACTGTGTGAGGCACATCTGGCAATCCTTTCCAGCACATCATCCATGTGTGCACTGTAAGGTTTATGTGTGCACAATGCATTGGACAATTGTCTGTACAGAGCACATAGAGTAATGCTGGCTCTTCCAGAAACATTGGATTTATTACATACCTATCATGGAACAGGTCAACACTTACAGATTAGAAATATCTGGTAACTCCTGATATTCAGCAACTTGATTTCAGCTACTGCTACCGCTCTGACTAGCTAGAGGCATTTTGTGAGACAATATGCAAAGAAACATGAATTTCTCTACCTGCTCAATTTGAGCTAAAAGCCTGATTCCACAATTAATAGTGGTAGAGCTCCCAACACCTTTGGTAAAGTCAGGATTTAACCTCTGGCATTTACTTGTTATTTCTCATCTCTTAGTCTTAGAATATGCTTAAAGCACTTAGAGCTGCAGCAAGCAAAGGACGCATCTTGTGGGGACAGCATGGGCAAGAATTTCCTGATCAGTAATCCACACACACAAGGACAAAGCACAGCTGTGGTTGGAAGTTCACATGCCACTGAAGCACGCTTCAAAAGCTCGTGGAAATGTCACACGTGTAGAGTGATAGGGAACGCAACAGATACCAAAACTTCTGTATAATTCTGTTGCTGTAATTCAAAAGGGTCATGGATGGTAAGGCTAGAAAAAGCTGGTTTATTCAGAAGTCCCATGCTGTTCTGCATAACATCAGACACAGAGCTTCAAATTCAGCCCTGACATAAGTGACTGAGGTAACTGGGTGGGTTAGCACTATGGCTTCTACAAATTCATTGGTGATTTCTTGTTACCACAGCAAAAAGATGGTAAGATGAAAACGGGTGTGGTGGCAGTGTGGGTTAAGAAGACTCTATGTGTGTCCAAAGGCATATGGCAAGCCTGGCTACAGACTGACAACCAAGACCACCACTAGTCCCTGTTCTAAATTATTTCCTGCTCATCTGGATTGGGATATCAAGAACAGTGACATGAGATGCTAGCCAAGCTAGTGCCCCACTGGCCACAGAAAACATGTTTTCTTACCCAGCCTGGACTGCGAAGACAAATGGTCTCAGATGGGTCCTGGATAGTGGGTAGGTGAAACTGATTCCAACATTCCCAAAGTGCTTTAAATGCCAGGTAGGGGTTATGCTACAATTGCATTATAATTAGAAGAGAACCAGTGCAAAACTATCTTACTGTTGTGTCATCCGACAGTTTTGGCTGGTCTCAAACTCCAAGTATTTGTATTTATGTCCTAAAATAAACAAGATTTTTTTATTTTTAAGAAAAGGTATGTGCATTTTATTACCTATATTTAAGTTTTATCATATCCTTATGATTCTTGCACTGATTCAATCTTCCTTTGCTCCACAGATATATGAGTATATTACTTTCCTGAAAATGCCTGGAAAAGGAGGAGTTAATGCATCATGGAAAATAACTTTGTGTGGAAGACATTTATTTTTATGAATCTGGCTTTAAGACTCTCTCTCTCTAGTTTTAAAATTACTATAACAGCCAGATTGTGCATCAAAAAGATCCCACTTAGCAGAATATATGATCTCAAAAATGAGTATCTGTTAGATTGTTCGTACAGAGTGCTTTGAGAAATAACTTCTCACAGATGGAAAGCTATAAAAATGGTGTTCTGCTATCTTGTAGTTTGAACCACAATCTCAGAATATATGAAATATTGATATTGAATCAAGCTGTACCTGGTTCCCCTTGAATGAATTCTTCCAAGTTCTTGACCTCTGTTCTGGTGCTGTTTCATTTTAGGCTGGAGTCCAATGGAAAAAAAAAAAAATCACAACAAAACCCAGAAAACTTCTCAACCTTTTGTCCATGAGCAGAGGCAAATCAGGAATGACATGCTGTTTTCTAACCAGCCTATTTGATATCATATGCTACCTTTGAAGAGAATCGTTATAATAAAGTATAATGATGTGAACAGTCACACACGTGAACATTTACTTGGTGTGAAGTGTTTTCACTGCTCTCCCTACAGAATAGATATGTCTTGAAAAGGAGAGATGGCATAGAAAGAACTGATGACATTTTAAGGTGATGGAATAATGAAAATAAATGTTCGTTACTGCTGTTTTTTTTCTGGAGAAGATTCTCTACTGACAGTACAATTCTCAGTGAAAAATACTGACATCACCAGTAAAGAAGTCTATCTGTGAATAGGAAATATTGGTCTTGGAGTCTCTCTCTTCATGCACCAGTTCAGTCCTGCCATACTTTTTGGATTGTACTGCAAGGATGCTTTCAAGCACATTGCCTTTAAACACTACAGAGGCCATGACAAAAGTACCAGTATAACATTTCCTGGAAAGTTTTCAGTGCTCTCTCCAGGTGTCCCTAACTTTCTTAATAACAGTAATTCACAGTGTCAAGGTCCCATTAGTTACCAGATGTATCTTTTAACCACTCACAGAAAACATCCAGCATTGACCTCAGTGATCTGTGTTTCCTAATCAGTCTGCTGCCTCATGCCTTTTGATGTTGGGCTGCACTATGGTTGTGACTTCTGAACAGCAGCACAAACACGAACACCTAACACCTTAAAGTCCACTCTTAAGCTAAAAGAGACCCTGGAGAAATAACTAGAGAAGCAGAGCATCAATGGTCAGAAACTGCTGCTCTCTACCAATAGATGTTACATGGGTTTATTATACCCTGCTTTTCTTTTTTCTTTTTCTTTTTTTTTTTTTTTCTTCCTTTTTTAATAAATAAATTGTATGGAGCAACTTGTCCCAGGCAAGCTCTTGTTTAATTCAGCTCAGAATAGCAGACCATTTACAGGTATATTACTCTTATTTTCCGTACCATTCTTTTCCACATATTTATCATCCCTCACCTAATAAATCTTTTATCAAGTTATACATAAAGCTTGGATTGATTTAGAAAACGGTCTGTGGCAGGTTTTACAACTGAACATCTCAAAAGTGCTATTTTATCACTCCCGGATTTTCCATATAACTGCTAATACCTGTTGGTCCCCTTCTGCAGCCCAGTGGCTAGCTGAAGCATGTTCTTTGAGAGAACGCTGACTGTTTCTTCCTGTACAGCCACTCCTTGCTCAGGGCTCAGCAGCTTGAATGATGCTCACAAAACTTGACACTAAAACTGGTGCTAAAGGCTGTTCTTCAGGAAGCGTTTGTTTGACAGGTGATGCTCCTGCAGGTCTCCACATCAGCAGCAGCAGAGGTGGGAGTTGCATGTCCATGTAGCTCAAGCTGGACTGAGGGTCACAAGGAGCAAATGATGGCCACATTACCCTGAAGGTCATGGTCATCAGAGTGGGCAGGAAGCACCAGACTCCCTCTATATGGAGCAGCCTACCCCTCTGCTGTGAGTGGGTCCAGGGCAATCCTCTTAGGCAAAGTTCAGTGTCTAAAATCAGGCAGGTTAGTATTTTCCAGGCAAAGCACTAAAGTGCCATTCAAATGTGTGATGAGTCTCAGTCTGGGGATCCTCTGGAAGTTGTACACTGCTTTGAAAGGGCCTGGAAGTCGTAACTGAGACAGGCAACCTCCTGCTGCCAGAAGGTTTACATTTGTGTTGAAGGGCACATTCCCTGAAAATTCTGAGAGGGGGCTGTGGGGATGAAAAGGGTTGTCCTCTGCTGTGTGAGAGATACATCTGAGCCACCAGGCAATGTGTGAAGTCAAACTTCTTCAATGATCAGAGGTGCTCAGCCCTCAAACGCTGTTCTATAAGCTGCATTCAGACAGCCTTGCACTGCAGATGAGAGGTAACTTCTTTTTTAAAGCCTATTGAAAATTATTTAGGCTTTTGCAGGAGGTCGGTGGAATTGGGCTCCTTTAGATCTATATTAACATTTTTCCTTTGTGGCCAGACAGACCTCACTGATGTGTCACAGCTTTCGGTTTTAGGGGAAGCTGAATGTGCTCTGCTACAGTTCACCTACAGCCACAGGAAACCCCAAAACCCAGTCCTTGGTTTCTGCCAAATAGCTGTGGGGGTCACACTGGAGAATGGTGTGTGGTGCGTGGGTGCTCAGGCTGGGCAGAATCCCCTTGCTGCCTTTTATGACCGTGCAAAAAGTTAAAAACAGAGGCAAAGCAAAACAAAAAAGGAGGTCTAGTGCAATGATTCCCTGCTCTTTCTCTTTTTTCCTCCTGTGGAAATACAAGGGAAAATGTAGGAATAACAGGCAGGGAACATTCAGTCTTGGATTTTTTTTCACTTCCTTTACTTTTTATATTACTGTTTCCTTCAACAAAACACCTCTTGCCATTCTAGTGCACCTTCACATCATAGGTTTGTTGCTTTGTCTGAGCAAGCAATTAAGCAGCCTTCAGGACTGATGGTCCAGGTTTGCCCACCGAACCTCAGGAACTGCCGAGTTGCACCTGGGATAGGAATATACTTCCCTGTAGGCAGTGGAGAGTGAAAGATCTCTCCAGAGGTGATTCAGATCTCAGATGGGATGACTTGCCCTCTGGAGATGCCTCACTTGATTTCCTGAGACTACACAGAGAACAACAGAATAATGTGCTTCAGTCAAGTGCCAAAAGTTGGGATTTGTTCCTCCAGTGGCTTTCATCGGACACTACCCTAAAATAAATCTGTCTTTCAAAATACTAAATAAAACCTGTGATGAATCTTCTCTCAACAGGGAAGGCATTGAATTGGAAATAGGGAGTAAACTCCCAATGAGGAAGGCAGTGCCAACTACCTACCAAGACCATGACACGACCACTAAGCAGGAAGAAAGGAGGAGGGTGGAGAGAAGGAAGGGGAGGGAAATCCAGGGTGGCTTTTCTGTGGCCAGTGAATGCTGTGGAGGGCCTGGAAAATTAGGAAATGCATCTCCTCACTCTCCCCAGATACCTGGAGCTGCCAAGGTTGTTACCCACTCTGACTCTGACAAGGGAGCTGGGGACATGCCCCGAGATTCCAGAGCAGCTTTTCGCTCCCCAAAGCTGCAAGCTCACATCTTCTCGGCCAGAAGAGGATGTGAAATCCAGCTTTACCAAGATGGCTGGAAACAGAGCTGTCTGGAAAAACATTAAGGAAGGGCTTTAAAACCTGTCCACTGCAGCAGGTTTAGATTAAAACAGGTATGTTGCAGGCAAACCCAAACCCACTCAAACGTCTGGAGCTTTAGGCTTCCACTCAGCTTCATGGATTATGTGCCTTGTACTGACCAGCTTCACACTAAAAGCCAACCCTGGTGCTGCTGGACTCCTGTCTACACTATAGATCCCGCTAGGGCTCTGTTTAGCAGGTGGTAGCCATTTGTTCTGCAAAGCAAATCTCTGTTGAGCCTGCTAATTGATGGACAATACAGAGCCATATAGATAGTCCTTTTTTTTCCTGATTGAATGAAGCAGGACAACAGTGGGAACATCAGTGTGGCCAGGTGACCTCGTGGTAGCACTTAGAGAACCTCTTCCCACTCACACAATAAAAAAATGCCCTATGTAGACACTTCCACACACTCTTGTGAACACTTTACTTTTGTTCTTTCTTGTTTCGTTTCCCTTAATCTAAAAGAAGTTACTCAAACTGAGAACATATTGTTGCTCTTTGTGTGTGGAAAAACATAACACAGCAACTTGTCTTAGCTTTCTAATAGTTTCACGATGTGCTTTTAAACAATGTCAAACTTGTTCAAGACTCGACATTTGAAGTTGGCAAGTAAATCAATGTTTGGGGTTTTTTTCAAAAGTGAAACTTTTTAGAAAGAAACTGGTTGCATTTATTTCAAAAGAAAATATTCATCCTTGTTTTTTCTTTTTTCTTTTTTTTTTAGACAAAGTGCTGTGTAAGCAGGATTATTTTTATTTTGTATGTATGTTGCAGTGCTCAACATTTTAATTGCCACTTCCTCAATAAAACTATTGGAAATCTTCCATCTTGCCATTAGCACTTACAAAATAACTGTTAACAATATGTTAGCCAGACATAGAAACTTTATAATTAACATTGGACTAGTCTTCAAAGTCTAGTGACTAAAATATATCCTATAAAATTACTGGACTTCATTCAATGCTATTCTGCTGTTTTAATGTTCAATAAATGTGTTGAGCGGAGATATTTGGCAACATGCATTAGTCTCTCTGGCAGGGAGAGTGACTACAATGGGGTTTGCTCTCTGCTGTACGGCAAGCGCACCAAGGCTCTACTGGGCTGCCGCAAAAACACTGAAAGGTTGCTGCTGGTGTGAAATAACATAGCTCCCAGACACACTGCTGTGCAATCCTTCAATGCGACGCTCCTCCCTTGTCAACTGACAAGGAATTGGACAGTTTTCACATAAGCAATAAAACACAACAGGCAGTGTGTTTCTGGACCATTATAGCACAACTGGGGTAGTGTCAGAAGGCTGAAGGCCAAGTGTCTTAACTATGGGAGAAATACAAGATTGGCTCTGAAGCATCTTAATGCTATCCCAAAATGGAATTTCTGCAGTACATTAAATAAGGAGGAACACCTAGACCTGTGCCTTTAACACAGACATGGACATGACATCATTGGCAGATAATTAAGCCTTATTCAAGCCAGAATTGTGCTGCAGCCATAGCAGGCCATTGCACTGGTAAAGAGTTTGGAGAACAGGATGAAAAGGATTGGAATGCACTTTATTTTGGATTAAAATATGAGAAAGGTATCACAATGGATTAAAAAAAAAATTTGTTTTGCAGGATCAAGGTCATTAGAGCAGTATCTCTAAATAATCTGGCCATGCAAAGCCCTTTCCTCATGGGAAACGTTTGAAAAAAACCCTCTGTGTAGTCTTTGAGACAAACAAGACTAATGGACCAACGGATGTGTGGATACAATTCTGGAAGTTATTTTTACAAGGGTATAGCTCTGAGTCAGGCCAACAGTATCATTGAGTTTAACACTCTAGATGCTCATAGTCACTGTCCCAGTATACTTTCAGTCCTTTATAAGTACAAAATGCTTGACATGCCCAGTGACATCAATGCCAGGAGCTGCCACAGGCAAGAGTCAGACTGCCCAGGGCTCCGACCTGGTAAGAAAAGTTGAAGAGTCAGAAGAAAAATCCTTGGACTTAAAGCCACAGGATAACATGGAGCACTGAGGAAAAGGGAACCAGAAGGGTACGAGGGAGACACATACAGCCCTGCAGTTTTTGACCTGGGTGTATTTGAATGTATAAAGACAAAAATCCATAGATATGCAGTATAACTATTAATACTGCTTTTTTCTGTATCCTAAAAGTAAAATTCCTTGATTTTCCAGATGGCTTCATTAACTCTTTATAGATTTTTAGCAGGTAATATGAATGATACAATTGCAGCATCTGCAGCAGACTTCCCTTTGGAAAAGAAGCTGTAGGAGAAACTATTTTCTTATACTCTCCCTGTTCTCTGCTCACAGGCCATCTGGTGAGGCCACAGGTCAGAGTAAGGGCTCCATCGGAAGAAGAGCGCCAGGGAGGGGCTTTCATTTTTCACTCTTGTTGCATAAATGAATGTTTCCTTTCTGTCAACAATTAGGACACCCGGTCAGAACAGTTATTTTTAAATTGTCATTGCCTGAGAAGGTTTGGTGTCCTCGCAAAGTGTGATTTTTCGAATTTATTACAAGCAGGAACAGATATTTAACAAGTCATTGGTTTGCTGAGGAGAATTGTTTGGGTTCAGAGATATCTAGTAGGACACAGTGCAAGCTCCTATCATCTGAATGTTTCTCTTCACTGAGACAGTGAGCTCCTTCTGTTCATATATCTGCTAAAATATTATAATCTTATAATACACTTGTGAAATTAAGGTACAGATCATTGTGAGGGTGGCTGAATTGTGCTGGCATAATATCGCTATATCATGGAAGTCAGGTTGTAGATGAAAAAGACTGGCAGTTTTTTTGGGATAATCCTTTGTTGGTTCACTGTCAAGAAGTCAGACTGAAGAGAGTCAAAGTATTTTGGAAGACATCTTTTCTGTGCATTTTTTTGCCATTGTTATACAGTTATCATCATGTAGTTATAAGATCAGAGAAAAGAGATCTATAAGGAACACTAAGAAGTTATCTAGCTGATTCATCTCTGTCATGCTAGGGCGTATAACTATATGTATACCATTCCTACCATCTGCTTTTCTGAATTGTTCTTGTGTACTTTTAGTGATTTCGCTTCACCATTCCCCTAGACAATCTATTTCAACACTTGTTTATTTATTACAATAGGGACAATATTCTTACTATTCTGGTACCTAAAATAATTATTCTTTGTTTAAATTAACTCCTTTTTATGCACAAAGGGCAGAGGAATGTTTTTTTCACTCTTCTCACTGCTACCCTCATGTACCTGAAGGCTGCTATCACAATTCCTTTTTATTCTTCTGCAGACTAAACAGTCTAAATTCCTTCAGCCGTTACTTATAAAATGTAATTTTAGATCTTTGACCACAGTCAGTGCTTTGCTCTGGTCTCCATCTACCACGACGTTTTGGTGTGTAACACCCAGGGTTTACTCGCACCGAATAGAAGGAACATGTCTGAAGTCTTACAGGTGATACCCCTGTACAACTGCCTTCTGAGCTTTGGGACCAGGAGGCAGAGAGAAGAAATGGGAATCTTTCACAGTGACCACGGTAGGTATTTTAAGACAAAAGATTTATGTGATCATTATCCAATAAAACTATTTTCATTGTAAAATTCATTTATTTTCATGAACATTGGCTTGAATACTCACAGGAGGTGAATGCAACTGAGGACACAAAGGTAACCACAACAAATTCAGACAAATATTCCTAAAATAAATGTAAATATAGTCTCAATCTGAGTTATTGGAGATACCCTTCCTTTGAACAACCAAAGGTGATAAATTATGCTACAAGTTTGATAAGTATGATGGTAGATACTTATTACACTTGTAGTAGATGTATATCATGTTGTAGTTTTAATGTTTTAAGAAAAATGAGGCAATATTTATAAAGAAAAAATAACT